>CM062816.1:2005689387-2006889387 GCA_031772625.1 Pinus tabuliformis
AGGTGAGTAAATTGCATGCATAAGCCAAAAGAGAAAAGAGTGCTCAGATGAAGATTCTAAAGAAATAAGTCAACAAAAATACCAGGATATGACTAGGCATGGGAGAGCTTAGTATTGTATTTCGAAATAGGTTGATGGAGTTATCTTGTTGTAGTGGATTGTTTGTAGCTCGTCATGAGTAGGGAGAAGCTCATGGAAGAAGGAGATTTGTGACTATTGAGAGTCATAGTAAAGGTTTAGAGAGAAGCCATAATATGTCAAGTAGGACAAACTTGATAGAGAAGTAGCTGAAATCAAATTACATCTAGAGATTTTGAGAGCACTGCTACAGAAAGATGAGGAAGAACAGGGTTATGGATGGACTCTCTGGAAGAAAGTAAAATGGAATTTGTTGAAGGTGTAGTTGAGACAAATATCAAATGCTCAGTTGATGGAGAAACTCAAGGAGTTTGAACATAAGATAAATGTTCAGTTGGAGGAAAAGTTCAAAGGAGTTGAGCTAAAAGAAAGGACAACTGTTGAAGAAGAAATTCTTTGTGAACTTAAGTATGGAGTAAACCTCGAAGAGAGAGAGAATGATAAAACTGAAAGGAGTCTAGCTGTAAGTCTCATGGGCCATTTGGAAACTTAAGACCAACATGAAGAAAATGTTGATGAGAGACTAGTTGAGAGTCTCACAAGCTGTGTGGACAATCAACACATGATGGCCGAGATGTTAATGGAGGATACATGCCATGATTTTAACAATTGGTGTATGAATGTAGGATTTGTTCTAGGTGAAGGAAAAATCATGGATTTTTTCTGTGCAGAGAAGAGGAACAATCACTAAGTATTGTTATACAGCTTGGACGAAACACATAGGATAGTCAAGATGAAGACTATGTGCCATGAGAACATGCAGCCATGGAAGAACAACCTAAGAGTGATGAACACGTGTGTGGATGCTGTTATGGTGGATGAAGTAGATGAATATTTGATGGGTAGCTTGGAAGCTTTAGTGCTGCATGAGGAAAGGATGCTTGGAGAAAGTGAGAAAGAGATAATGTACATTTGTACATCGAAACAAGGATCCATCCTTGGAGAAGACGACAATGATGAAGAATATGTTGATGAGGGGATCATGTGAGTCTCACATATTATTTGGAGGATGAGGATCAACATAAAGAAGTGATGGTTGAGACATCAAATGAGGCTACAAAGCCTTGTGATTTTGAACTTGACAATTTGTGTGTGAATGTAGGTTTAACAAAGAATGGTGGACAATCTTTGGAGATTGTTACAAAGATGAAAGGATGGATAGAATTTGAATTCTGTTATGAATGGAAAAGTTGAAGAAATTCACGCCCAAAGTATTGAAGTTGAACATGACAAAAAAATGGAGATGAGGAAGGACAACAAGGACCTGATTTATGTTCTAGAAAAAGATGAAGTGCTTGTAAGGTGTGAAGTTGAACTACAGTTGTTGGAGAACTTGCTGAAAGAGGATACAAATGGAGGAGAGAATTTATACATGTATAATAACATAGATATGTATACTGCACCCGAAGAAATTGAGGTAGAATGTGATGAACAATTTCCTTGTGTCAATACAAATTTTGAAATTGAATTTTTAGAAAAGTGGTTAGTAGGAAATATAGAATATGACAACCATAGAAATTCTGCAGATTTAGATGAGAACAAGGACAAGATGCAACAGTTAGGACAAAAAAATATGTTTAATCAAGGAGACAATGATATCTTTGCTAAAGGGAAGCAGGAGGAAATGTATACAAGTGTCTTAAACAACTATGGAGGAATCAAAGACGGATTTTCCATGAAGGAAACACAACAACTAGTTGAGGGAAACAAAGATCAACCCCAACAGAGATACACTGTCTTCAAGGAAGATCGAGGAATGGAGGAGTTAGCTTCAATGATTAGGATGTTAGTAAGGGATAGCAACAATAAATTTCAAAAAGGAAGCAATGATTTGAGCTAGCCCAAGGATAAATTGGACATTGAGATTGAAGAAGTAAGGAAGCTAATGTTAAAGAAGTCTCAACATAAGAGGTATGCAGGGCAAAGGAAAATAAATGAAATCATGTTGCAGATGGTAGAGAAAGTTTTCATCAAAAAAGAAGGAGGAATACTACAATAGGAGAAAATAATGGAGGAGCGACATAACAAGGAGAAGGACCAACTACAATATAATGCTTGGGATCGAGGATGATTCACTTCATCAGCACATGGTCAGGAGACCATGAATTTTTTTTCTCACCTTGGGAGTCTAATGCAAATGCATAGACTGAGCACAAGATGTGAGAGTATGGACAAGAGCATACTAATGTGATGGGATGGTCACATGTTAATGTTGAGAGGATTTTTTAAATTTTTTGTGGGAAATTGTAAATATTTGCATTGGGAAGTGTGTTTTGATTTTTAGAAATAAGATGGAGAGGCTATTTTCTAATGTAAATATAGTTTTTAGCTTCCCTTATTTTGTGGAGAAGGGGAAATGATTCACCCTTTGTGACTCTTGTTTTTCATAGTCCGTTCCTTTTGTGAAAAAAAAGTGGTTGGGAAAAAGAGAGGAGAAGCTCCCGAGTAAGGAGAAGAGAGAGGATAGAAGAGAGGAACTTGTTGTTTCTCTATGTAACTACAATTCTGAGGTTTTTGCAGACACTTGTACCTTCAATCTGTGTGAATGGAAGGTATTTATGTGTGAATGACATAATAAACAACAATGTTGGGCTGTAAGTTGTGTAATCATTAAGTGAATCGAAGTTCTGTAGTTACCCTGAATCATTTCTCATTGTGAAATGTTAGTAATTCATAATTTTTATCCTTGTGCGTTGATATTGGTCATTTTATGAAAACGTGTGACCTGTTGAGTCAATTTATATTAAGAATATGAATCTTGTAGCTCAGTTTTTGTGATTTGTTCATGTATCTTGTGTGTTCTTGTTGAAATGATCTCAAAACCCACAGAGGAATGTACCATGGTGTCCATGAGTAGGAATATGAGGTATTTATAGTAAACTGGTCATTTTGAAAGTCTGTAGCCTTGTCGAACTGATTTATATAAAAAAAATCAAACCCTGGTGGCTTCGATTGTTGTGTTTTTCCAATTTTCGTTTTGACTCTTGTTGTGTCAGCTTTAAATCCAACGAAGGAAGGTGTCTTTGTTTTCTAGGTTAGTGAGTGCATGGGTTTTGTGATGTGAATCCCATCAGCAAAAACATAACACTTCGTTTTTGTTTTTTTTAATACAGTACAAACTCCTTTGGGTTTGGTTTTTTCTGACTATCAAATTCAAACCAACATTGCATCCTTGGGGAAGAGAGGCAAACAAAACTGTATATTGTATTGACGATCCATTCAAGGCCATGGAGGGTCAATTTTGAAAAGAGCCAAGTTGTTTCAGCTTCCCTGAAAACCATAATGCATAATTTTAACAGGCGCTATGAAATAATTTCGTAGCGCCTACAAAATTTTAATGGGTGCTACGAAATCATTTTGTGGTGACTGCATAAAACATTTTCAGGACCGTGTGTTCGATTTTTAAATGTTTGTTTGGCTTGCTCGTTGCACCATTTTTAAAATTGAAATGTATGTAATTGGATTCATCAAATGAGGTCTGGAAAAGAGTGGTAGGTGAGAAAAATCTCTCATAGAATTTATCAAAGGAAATCCATATTCTTGAATTGACTGCATATGTTAATATTTCATGAAACACTGTTGAATTAGATGTAAATACAAAGATGTGAGTGGAGTAGCCTGAGGTTATTGGCATTTGGGGTGACCCAGATTTCATCACGACATAAGTTTCCACCACTAAAATGGGCTCCATTTCAAAGTTGCACCAAAAATCAGAGTGGTTTTCATTACAGATGGTTTCCCATTTTGGACATCCACCTAGCCCCCCTTGCTAACCCATGGAAAAATAGAGGGGCCTTGGGGTGAATCCAAGTTTTAGATCTACCCACACTATGATTGTGCTATTTCAAGGTAGCGCCCTGTTAACAAGGGCCCCACGGTAGGGGTTCCCATTTTGAACCCTCTTACTAACCCATGGTAGACTTGGGGGGACACGAAATGAATTTGGGCTGTTTATCTAATCATCCCTGCAATCACTTTGTTTAAATTAAGCCACTTGATAATAAAGGGAAGATTCAATTAATAATTGGCGGTCCTGTCAATTGATAGCCCCAACATATGGAAATATTTATGTTTATTTCCACCACCGCTTTACCACTACCTATCGATTGTGAAAGTCCAACAGACCATAGACGCCAACAAGCCATGGGAAGTCATATAGATTAACATATCTAATATATGGATTAATTTTGTGTTAATTGCTATTATGTGATCGAGATCACTCACATTATCTAGAGATACCTTGAGGAAACATCGATTCTATGGACACTTGTTGATAAGCACCAAGTCACGTGGAGTATAATGCTGAAGGCTAGAACACAGTGAGAGTTTAAAGAGAAAAAAAGATTGGTTCAATGACACAAGACTGAGGCGACATCATCAAGTGGTATCAAAGCACATTTTCTTTTGGAGATAGTAGAAAGGAATACATGAACAACTTGAGGAGTAGGTGGAAGGACACCTACGGGTAAAAGAAGGTTTGTAGTGAATGCAACCTTTAGAAGTGGAGATGTGACACATTCAAGAGAGGTTCACATCAATGGAAACTACCCAAAGATAAGGAGATGACACTAGAGATGCCATTGAAGCCAAAGAAGAGCCTTGTAGTGAAGAAGGAGGAGAATCAACAGAGGAAAAAATATTGAGGATGATAGCGAAATTGGGCACTAGATTTAATATGGAAGTACCTGCATATGACGTTGTTGACAGTCTAGAATGTTCCGCCAAGATTTAGGGGGTCTCCTTGGTGTGAAGTCCTAATTAGACATCACATCGTTTGGGATAGGAGACCCATCCGGTATGTGGGCCCGACTACCACCACGTGTGTGTGTTACTCTTGGTTTTCAAATATAGAGAAATAAATGTGAGACCGAGTGTAAAATGCCTAAAGAATGAGGACAAAATCAACTCTCAATTGATAGCTTGCAGAACATAATACAAGAAAGTAAAAGCAAAATAATGAGGAAGAGTATACCTTAAGAGAGAATCAAATAACTAAGACTAACAAAGACATACACAAGCAAGAAAGTGTTAGGAACCATTTGTAAATTAGTTCACAATTAATTACTAACATTTACATAGAATGAAAGAGCTGAGATACAAAGTAAATGTACAACATATTTGCAACAAATTAGTTCATTAACATGTATCCAATATCTAAACACACATGCATAAACAAAAATAACATTGGATAACAATTATAAATGTTGTCAAGATGTACGAGAATCAATGCAATAAGTGGAAAGCTTCTCGTTAAATGCTAATAAATCCAAGCACATGCACTGCAAGCTTCTCAAAGTCTAATGGTGGAATGAGAGCAGTTCATATAACCTCTAAAACACAAACCCTGGCCTCACAATCACTCAACCTATAATCTACCAAGAGCAAAAGCGCTCAAAGCCTAAAATGTTATAGTTATGCTAAAGTATTCAAGTGCCAAAAGCCCCTTTTTTCGAAGGAGGCATGAGGATATTTTATGCAAGTGGGTGGGTGACCTTTCACGTCTCCCACGTCTTTTCGAATTCCCTTCTTGCCTACCCGACTCATAATTTTTTTCATATTTTGCATGACTCTTGGATGAATTTAATTATTGATTATTAACATAAAATATTACAATATAATAAGTAGATGAAATAGGCTTTGATGTTTCAACATGTAAGTCATCATGATCGACGACCCTCTCAATATATTCAAATTTTAAATGGTACAAGGTTCATGTTGCTGAGAATTTATGGTATTCACATTAGGGGAATTATGATGTCTAAAATGGGTCTCCTAAGGAAATAATAAAATAATAGCTAAACCAATAAAATAATATTTATGAATTTTCAATTCACTTTTTGCACCACAACCCATGTAACCATGGTTAAATTCATTTGAAAAGTTGTGCCAAAATAAAATTAATAAAAAAATTGTATTGATGTGACTAAATAAAAATGAGCTTTTCAATGATAATGACTATTATCATTGAATAACAAATGCATTTGTCATTTATACTTAAACAAGGCCACATAGCTAGCATTTCCGTGCCACTTAGTTCAATTATTGAATTTTGAAATGTATGAACTAACTATTATATTTGAAAAAGGGCTACTTTGGAGATATTCTTGCTTATTTTAAGTACCCACATCTACACCAAATTACTAGCAAGTGTTCTAGACTTAAGATATCTTTGTGTATATTTATGATGTAAGTAGGATAAAAAAAGTTCAATAATCTTCATAAGCGTAATTTCAGGATGCATGCAACTGCCATAATGCTCTTCCTATCATGGATGATAGAGACCCTGAAAATCAATTGGAAGTTGTTGAATATGTTGAAGATATATATAATTTCTACCGGAAGATTGAGGTGTGTCTCTCTGTCAATTATTGCAGTTTTTTGGGAATGTTAAGGTAATTTTTTATTTTCTTTTCAGTAAAAGTTTGTCAATTATTGCAATATTTTGGGAATGTTAAGTTAACTTTTTATTTTCTTTTCAGTAAAAGTTTGTAGCACCATATGTCCATATGTCCAGACCATTAACTACATACCTGCATACCTCCAGATTATAAGATAATAAATCTTCCTCTCTCGTGGGAGAGTTTGTCTCGTTTTTGTCAATATACTTTCATATTATGTTTGCAGGTTGAAATCAATGAGAAAATGAGAACAATCTTGATTAATTGGTTGATAGAGGTAAAAATATATTCAGTTTCATTTGGAAATGCCAACTTCTCAGTAATTTCTTCCGTATAGATTATGGGGCTGTGTGGGGATGCGCTGCCATTTGCAAAGACGCTCACGTGCTCGATATAATTTTGAGAAGTTTTAAGAATACCCACCACTTGTACGGTATATAATTCTTGAAATTGCCAGGATACCGACGGGGGTTGTCTTGAATCCTTCGGCTTACTGAGGGCGAATGTAGGAGTAGAGGAATCTGACAAGGCCAATAATTATTTTTGGTGATTGTTAATTGTAAACATAGAAATTAATTGTAGAGTTGGTATATAGAATGAAGTGACATCAATACTTTATTGTGAGCGGTAATGTAATTATTGCTTTTTATTAATTATATTGGTACAACAAATTACAGATTTTGTGGGACAATGTAATCATTGTAAAATAAGAGGTGAACCAATCAAAATTGAAATATATATATATATATATATATATTTTTTTTTAATTTTATTATTATTATTTTTTCTTTTCTTTTTTTCTTTTCAGAAGTAAACATTAGATAAAATCATTTAATTTTTGGTAAATTTAAAATTAATGTCAACATAAATATCTTTTTGAATACGTTATTACCCTGCTGTGGCAGGGAATAATAATTTAAAATAAATTATAAATATAAAATTCATAAATTCTTAATTATATAGTATACTATTAATTAAAATTTATGTTATTTAAATTATATAATAACATGTAATTAAGATACTATATAAAACTTTTGGGACAGACAAACCCTAATTTTATGGTTTATGAGATATGACTGTGATCATAATTTTCTCAGTTTATTCTTGTATATATTTTTTTATCAGACATATCATATGTATTAACTTATTAGTCTCCCAACTTGGGATAATTTTTTGATAGTATCACACAGTTAGTGGCAACAACCACTCTTACAGCATATGCTTCCAAGCATATACAACATGTAATTTTCAACATTTTAATGAAAATTGCAATTTTTCCTTGGGGCAAAAAAATACTATATAAAAATCAAATAATATAATATAATAAATGTAATAAATTATTTTATATATTAATTTTATATTACATATTGAATTGATTTGATTTATAGCATAAAAAGAAATAATATATAATATAAAAATAATATAATATATATTCGATTACATTTAGATTATTTTTCATAATATGATATATAATCATAAATAATATTAATATAATCATAATGAAATGAATTGAGCTGTATTAAAATTAAAGAAAAAAGGTATTGAAATAGATTTAAGAAAAAAGGTATTGAAATAGATTTAATTTATATTTATGAGTAGGTATTTATTCATATATGTATAGAAATAATCTTATAATTAATTTAAAATTGAGTATATGATATAAAAATAAATATATAAAAATATAAAAATATAATATTTATTGAAAATTGTGTAAATATATGAAGATTGTATAGGGATATGCGTTGATTCTTTCACAAAATATGAAATGATAGTAATAATATTTTATTTAGAAAGTGTGAAATGACATTTATTATGAGTACTTTACATTATGACTTTAAAAGGACTTAAAACACTACCATGGTTAACCATGAGTTTTTATCCACCAGTTGAGAATATGAAAAGTAAGTACCTTTTATTCAAGCAATGCCACCACAACCATGGGGGATGATTTCATCCTCTAAAATGTGATTGGTTTTCATAAAGTGAATTTTGATTGTACATTTTCCTTAAGAGACCTATTTTTGACCTCAAAATTCCTCTAATGTGAGGTTACTAAAGACAACTGCAGTAGATGAAGTACCCAAGCCACATATACAAAGTCTTTGCAATACTCCTACATAACCATCAAAAGAAATTGTTAATTTCTCCATTTAAAACCAACTTCATCTTCATAATGCACGAGTTTGCATTTAAATGCCCCACAACGAATTTGCATAAATGGATAAACCCTAATCCATGAAATCATGAAAAGAAAATAGGAAAAGAGGATTATAATTGCCCCAAGCTAAGGCACAAACTCTAGACATTGCATCACTATCCTTTAATGATTTTCAAAGAAATATTAGATTTCTAGAACTTCCACCCTCTACACATTCCTACAACTATGATTTTCAATATTAATGACATTCTCATACTTTAATAAGCTATTAGAAAACAATGATATTTCTAATATGACATCTACAACAAAAATTGGGTTAATGCCATAGCGCATAGATTCATATGTTGTATCATCCCTTATGCAACCTCATTCTTGCATACATACAATTAATCATTAGGTCACAAAATAGAAGCATCTCATCATAATAAATAAGAAATTGTATAACAAGTATTTTCCATGAAAACACTCAAATCAATACTGAGATATTGGTAGGATCTTGCATCTTGAAATGAAATATTGTTGTCATTATATTATGGCATAGGTTGATTAACCCCTTGGTTTGTTGATATTCCAAAAATTGATCTCCCCAATATGAGGCAAAGTGACAAGTGAACTAGCAAATGCATACCTTAACTTGTTATGAGGCAGCCTGCCAGAGAAATTCCTGGTTTTCTCCAACCCATGTAAAGAAAATATGCAACAATACTAACCTACCAATGATTTTATAAAAGATACTAGTAATGTTTTGGATTTATACTTGGATAGTCCTGTGAGCCTTCTCAAATATCATTTATTCTCCATATTTGTGGTAGCTCCTCTTCAACATTCAATCATTGTAAGATTTCAATCGTACCCCTTGGTTAGTTTTCTCTGATGGAGAGTGCAAGTGTGAAATATTCAAGGTATAATTCTCTCTGGTCGAAGGAGTTGCATTACATGAAGCTGTTGAGAGATCAAAGATATCACTTTTGTTCTTGTCTATGGTGTTTTTCCAAATTGAGCAAGGCCATAAGGGTTGAGTCTTTACCAAACTTTGAAGCAAATACCATTGGTCACCTTTTGTAGCCTAGGTAACACCTCTTTTTTAGATGCGAGTGATAGTATCATTTTGGGGAATCGACCATTCGATGTATTCCATATCGATTTCTGAATTCATTGGGAAATGGTGATATTATCATAGACTGGCAAAGAATAATGTAGTATATTTTCCAAAGTGATTCACTTCTTTTCAATTCTCTGTAGGTATGGTATATACTTTCACAACCATTATTGTATATAACCTTCATAATATTAATATATGACATATGACTTAAATTGTTATATATCACCTTTCCCAACTTTTAATATATATAACCTTCATCGCAACACTTTAGGTATCATCCAACATGGGTTACCCTTCCATCAAACACATTTTAATGGAGTCCCCTTTCATGTAATTCTATCACTAGTATTTAACCTCCAATATGGATATATAACCATTTGCAGCAGAAAAATAATACAACCTCCGCATGTAATACAAATGTCACCTTTGCATGCAATGAAATGTATACAACCTTTGTGCAACAATAAAAATGTGACATTCACACCATTTGATATATTCTTTCATGTGAAAAATTTATAGCCTTGCGTTAATATGTGTGATGCAGCGTTCAACATGTCATCTTTGCAATTTATAATCCTTGTGTAAATTAATAACTTGCTGGAAAGGCAGAGAATGTTAGGTCCTTATACTACTAGTGTAACCCCTTATTGTTATTAGTGCAACCCCCTTATTGTATTATTGTGCCCATATAGTCCCCATGTTGTTATTATTATGCCCCATAGAAGCCCACTATTATTATTGTTGTGCCCCTACAATATTGTTGTTATGTAGGCTCTGATTGTATTGGGACCCCTTAGACTCCTATATATAGAAAGGAGGCCTTGTCATTTGTACCATCCAAGAATTGTTCATTTGTGTAATGTAAAGGAGGTTTCCCCCTCGAAGAGGCTGAGTTTTAAGTCGTTGATCCATCTTTTCTATTTTTTGTGAGATGGTTTCATAACATTTGGTATCAGAGCTTTGGATTCTAGGGTTTTGCTGCTCCAAAAAGGTCATCGTGGCATTTTCGATATAACTTTTTCTCTACGAAGTTTTATAAGCTAAAAAAAAATCCATTTGAGCCAAAATCGTTCTAAACCTCGGGTCCAAATTTCAGATCTTGTGTCGCTATATTTCAGAGATATGATTTGAGGAAGTTAGGGTTTTTGCAAGCTCCATAATTCCATCGCAAACAGGTCATCGTGGAATTTTCGCTATAATGTTTTTTCTATGAAGTTTCAGACTTTCAAATTAAAATCCATTTGAGCCGAAATCTTGATGAAGCTTGGGCTCGAATTCTAGATCTTATTTTGCTATATTTTCGGAGATATGGTCCAAGGCATTTAGGGTTTTTGCAGGCTCTCAAATTACATCCCAAACATGTGACCTGGGGAAAATCGTCATAACTTTGTCTCTGAGCATTAGATTAAAATTTCGTAAAAATTTACAAAAATAGGATGGCCTGTAGTTTTCTTTATATCGGTTTCAGGTCCTAATGTCGAAACAATGACACGTGGCACTTCGTACAATTTCGCTCTACTGAACTAGTCTATAATCAGGTCATAGCGGGAGATTTAGCATACCTCTTCCTTGGAGAATCCAATCTTGATCAGACTTGCGGGGTTGGAAGCATGACTCAAAGAGCTACTGCATGACGTAATTTCAATACCTTGGAGATCCAAAATTACAGAGATACAACAGATTCAATATCGAGCTCTTACAAAGTGAAAAAAGGTGTCTAATTTTTTTAAAGTTTTGCATAAATTTGGTTGAAATATTAGTTTGAAGGAATTCAAAGGGCATGCAAGCTAAGATGGATCTTATAGAAGAAAAACTTAAAGGCAACATGGAAGATTTCAAGACATATTTAACAAAGCTGCTACAAGAAATGCTTACTAATGGCGAAAGGGCAGTAAAGGAAACTCATGATGCGAACAAAAGAAATGTTAATCATGATTTCATAGACTCTAACGTTGGATTGAAGACCCACCATATTCCAAAGATCGATATGAGGAATTTTGATGGCAAGGATCCCATAACATGGATACTACAGATGGAGCAATATTTTGATCTCCATAATGTGTAAACACACAAAAGGTACGCATTGAAACTTTATATTTGGAAACAAATCAGTTTGTATGGTAGTGATGGCTTTGCTCTCGTAAAAAAATTGTCACTTCGGCAATTTTTACGGAAGAAATGATAACACATTATGATGATACAAAAAAAAACACCTTTTTTAGCCAATTGATAAATCTCAAACAAAAGGGTTCAATGATGAAGCACATTGAGGACTTCCAAAAATTGAATATAAGGGTAAAATATATTCCAACGGAGCATAGGATTGATGTGTTCATAGGGACTTTAAAGGATAACATCCAAAATGAGGTTCGCCTTTGGGAACCTGATTCATTGGAGAAGGCATTCAGGTTGGCAAGAAAAATGGAAAGAAAAATTATGGCAACAAGGAAGCCTACCATTCACAACTATAAAGATGGAAGTGTTGTTTCTCCTAGCCTTTCACCACCTACAAGGTTGATACCACAACAATTGGAAGAAAAAAGAGCAAAAGGGATTTGTTACAATTGTGATAGAAAATACACTAAAGGTCATAAGTGTGCTGAGAAGAAATTAATTTACATAGATGGGGAAGAGGAGCAAGAAAAGGAACAAGAAATGTCAAAATAAGAGGATATACACCAGGAACTAATTCCAGAGAAAGAAGAAATGAATCTGACCATATATTGTAATGCATTGACATGAATAACCACTCCTCGAACTCTCAAGATAGAAGGGAATATCAAGAAGAAAAAGGTAATAGTGTTGATTGATTTGGGTAGTACCCATAATTTTATTCATTGTAAGATAGCCAAGGAATTTAATTGCTTCCTATATCCAACACCATAGTGTCAAGTAATGGTTGCGAATGGAGGAACCATAAATTGCTCTGGAAAGTGCCAGCTTAAAGGAGACTCGTCTTTTGAGGAACGAGTGATAATTTCAGGTAGCAGCTAATTCCAGGTAAGGTTTGGAATTAAGCAGGCTCGACTGTTAAGGAGAGGACCCTTTAGGGGGCTCGACCATTAGGGAGAGGAGAGGAGAGGGAGAGGAGAGGAGAGGTGCTCGACTGTTAAGGATGCGTAAGCAGGTTCGACTGTTAAGGAGAGGACCGGCAGGGGCTCGACTGATAAGGCCGCTATCCGATCATTCGATCGTAATATCAAGCTATCCATGGGAGAATATGTCTGGAATAGTCCAATGCTTTCCATTCCAACGGGTGGTGCAGATGTTGTACTAGGAGTCCAATGACTACAATCTTTGGGTACAATAGCTTTTAATTTTCAAGAACTTTTCTTGAATTTTTTTTGGGAAGGAAAGGAAGTTGAATTAAGGGGTATTTAAGGGAAACCAGAAAGATAATTTTCTCTAACAACATGACAAATCTTCTAAAGAAAGAACAACAAGGTGTAATTGCACAATTATGTTCACTAGAGGTTCCCACATCAAAATCATCTATTTCTCCAGATCTCCAAAACGGTTTGGACAATCATTCCAAGGTATTTAAGACTCCCAAAGGCCTCCCACCTATTCGTGATCATGATCATTCTACTCATTTGATTCCAGGAACTATTCCTCCAAACATCAAGCCTTACAGATATCCATATGCCCAAAAGAGTGAAATTGAATGTATGGTTGTAGAAATTCTAAAGGTTGGTATAATTCAACCTAGTCAAAGTTCTTTCTCTACTCCAGTGGTATTGGTACACAAGAAGGATGGATCATCGCGCATGTGTCCGGATTATAGGGAGCTAAACAAGATTACTATTAAAGATAAATTTCCCATTCCTGTCATTGATGAATTATTGGATGAATTGCATGGAGAAATTTACTTCACCAAGTTGGATCTTCATTCAGGATATCATTAAATCAGAATGAAGACTGAAGACATTCCAAAAACAACATTTAGAATTCACGAGGGTCATTATGAATTTTTGGTCATGCCTTTTGGTCTTACCAATGCACCTTCTACATTTCAAGGTTTGTTGAATTCCATTTTCAAACCCTTCCTTAGAAAATTTGTGTTAGTATTTTTTGATGATATACTAATCTACAACGAGTCTTGGAAGGATCATGTTCAACATTTTGACAGGGTGCTCAAACTATTGGAGGAGAAACAATTATATGCAAAAGGCTCCAAATGTTTATTTGGAGTACAAGAGGTGGAATATTTGGGTACTCAGTTAGCTCATGGCTCATCTTATCATCCTCAATCTGATGGGAAAACTGAGATAGTGAATTTTTTTTTTGGAAGGATATCTTCGTTGCTTTGTATCTGATAAACAGACACAATGGGTCAAGTGGTTGCCTCTGGTTGAATGGTGGTATAACACTTCCTTCCATATTGTAGAAAAAATGACCCCATTTATGGCACTTTATGGATACCATCCACCATCCATCACATCGTCTTTAAAAGAAAATTCTAAGGTTCAAGCAGTGGAATATCACATCGAGCATCAATAATCAAACTCTTAAAGGATAACCTCACTTTGGTGTAGAATAGAATGAAACAACAGGCAGAACAACATCGCAACGAAAGAAGTTTTGATGTAGCTGAATGGGTATTTCTACGACTACAACCATACAAACAAATGTCCCTCAAACAAGCTAAGAAGGATAATAAATTATCACCGAAGTATTATGGTTTGTACAAGGTGTTACAAAAGATTGGTACTCTAGCATACAAATTGGATCTTCTTGCATCTTCCCGAGTGCACCCAGTTTTCCATGTTTCATGTTTAAAGAAGGTTATAGGTGAGAAGATACCAATTCAAGCAATATTGCAAGAACTTGACGAGGAAGGAAAAATCATATTGGAATAGGAAGTAGTCACAAAAAAAGAAATCGAGAGCTATGAAATCGATCAATTTTAGAGTATCTCATCAAGTGGAAGAACTTACCCGCTGAAGATTCCACATGGGAGGATGAAAATTTTATACATAAGCATCCATAAATACTCAAGCGTTGAGGACAACACTTTTTGAAGGAGAGGGCCATGTCAGGTCCCTACACTAATAGTGTAACCCCTTATTGTTATTATTGCAACCCCCTTATTGTATTATTGTGCCCATATAGTCCCCATGTTGTTATTATTATGCCCCATAGAAGCCCACTATTGTTATTGTTGTGCCCCTACAATATTGTTGTTGTGTAGGCTCTGATTGTATTGGGACCCCTTAGACTCCTATATATAGAAATGAGGTCTTGTCATTTGTACCATCCAACAATTGTTCATTTGTGTAATGTAAAGGAGGTTGCCACCTCGAAGAGGCTGATTTTTAAGTCGTTGATCTATCTTTTCTATCTTTTTGTGAGCTAGTTTCATAACAGAGAAGCTTAAACACAAATTCACAAACAAAACATACGAGCTGCAGATCTTCTATTGATCACACAAAACTTGATTCTAACAATGAACTCGGTGAAGGGTATTTAAACCTTTTCGACTAGCGACTCACTTAAAATATCTTGACATGCAACCACACACTAAAAGTCGTATATCACTTAACTTGACTTGACTCAACACTCAACACTCAATTAGCTGAATCTTTAATTTTAGCCAACTCCTCAGGCGGGAGTAATTAGCTTATTTTTACCCTCCCCCTTAATTATGACCACTAAACTAAAACATGACTCATGACAACTCAAACATGCTTGCTGGTCTATGTCTCAGCTACAATTACAACACCCAAGTTTCTTCTATGAAAATGAAACACATCTTTTGATAATGACTTAGTAAATATATCAACCAATTGATCATTAGATTTACAAGGCTTCAAGTGAACTTCTCCATTTCTCACAAGTTTCTTATTAAAGTGATATCTAGTATCAATATGCTTGCTCTTTTGATGAAGCACACTATTCTTGGATAATTCAATCGCTGAGGTGTTGTCACAATATATTGCTATTGATCCTTGCTGCTTTTGCCTGAGTCCATGAAATACTCTTCTTAACCATACTGCTTGACATGCCACTGATGTTGTTGCTACATATTCTGCTTCTGCTGATGAAAGTGTCACAATGGGTTGCTTCTTAGATGCCCATGACATCACATTTGAACCAAGATGGAACACATAACCAAGAGTGATTTTCCTATCATCCAAACTTCCTGCAAAATCACTGTCTTTGTATCCATCCAAATTATTCTTTTCTGTATTTGCATACATTATGCCGCAATCTCTAGTTCCTGCTATCTATCTCATAATTCTTTCTTCTCCACTCCAATGTGTGTCTTTTGGAGTCTTCGTAAATCTAGAAATCAAACTTACTCCTTGCATAATATCTGGTCTTGTAGCTGTGAGATACATGAGGCTTCCAACCAATCTTTTGAATTATGTTGGATTGACATCTGATCCTTCATCATCCTTGCTTAACTTTGTACCTGTTGCAATTGGTGTAGGGACAGGTTTGCAATTTTCCATCCTGAATCTTTTCAACAAATCTTTGGCATATTTATTTTGACAAATAATTTATTTATTTATTTATTTTTCTTCAGATTACTAAAATTTTATTCCAAGAAAATATTTCATGAGACCAAGATCTGTCATCTCAAATTCTTCATCATGGCTGCTTTAAATTCATCTAACTCAAAATCGCCTGTAAAAATCATGTCATTAAAATATAAGCAAACAATCAAAATCTATCCATGCTCATTTACCTTTTTGTACAAGGTAGGCTCAATGATTCTTCTACAAAATCAATCCTTGATCATGTAGTTGTTGATTCTGCTATACCAAGCTCTAGGCGCTTGCTTTAGTCAATAGAGCACTTTCTTCAACCTGTAAACTTTATCTTCGTTACCTTCAACTTCATAACCTGGAGGTTGTTGCACATAAATTTCTTCTTCTAGAATTCCATTCAAGAAGGTTGATTTCACATCCATCTGATATACTTTCCACTTGTTCTGAGTTGCTATGGCTAGAAATTCTCTTACAATATCCAATCTGGCTACCGGAGCAAATGTTTCTCCAAAGTCTATTACTGGTTGCTGCGAGAATCCTTTTGCTATAAGTCTTGCTTTAAATATGTCAATTTCACCTTTCTCATTCAACTTTGTCTTGTACACCCACTTCACACCAATGAGATTTTTGTCCTTTGGTAAATCAATCAAATCCCATGTATCATTCTTTTCAATAGCTTCAATTTCTTCATCCATGGCTTGCACCCAATTTTCATCTTTGATTGCTTCTTCAAACGAAGAAGGTTGGAATGACAACAATGCAAAATTTGAAATAACATCCAAATCATCATAAATATCTTTCAGACTTCTCATCCTTCTCATCCTTCTCTTACCATTGCTTGATTCATCACTTGATTGATTGTTAGGAGAACCTTGATCTGTTGATCTGCTTGAAGATCCATGTTGCTTAGAAAATCTTGGAGTCCTTGTTGGTGTGTCTCTGTTTGGTGTCTTCACCTGTGATTCTTGTTGCTCCTTTTCTACTACATCATCTTCTTCCATTAGTGGCACTTGTGCATCAACTGTTTTGTCTATACTACCATTCCATGACTCTTGTTCTTTGAACACAACATCTCTGCTAATTATGGTATTCTTGGTGACAGGGTTATACAATTTGTAAGCTTTTGATTGCTCACTATAACTAGTAAATATGCATTTTTCACTTTTATCATCCAATTTGCCTCTTCACTCTTTAGGCACATGTGCATAAGCTACACATGTGCATAAGCTACACATAAAGGTGAGCATCACCCGATGCAATGAGTGCTAAGTGAACTATTCAAATCATGAGAAATTAGTCACTTACGACTACATCTCATGGAAATGGTCATGCGTGAATGACTTACTTAACGCAGTTGAATCCCAAAAATGATATCTAATATAATGCACTGCGTAAACCCCCTATACTTAAATTCAAAAAGAGTGAAGGGATCTCTACTTGAATGGTTCATGAGGCACAATACTTGCTAAGGTTTTACAAATGGGGTAGCAAGCTAAGTGGGCTTGATTGTGGGGAAAACTCCACAGTTAAGCACGCTTGAGCCAGAGGCGATCTGGGATGGGTGACCAGTTACCAGGTGCAAGCCCCAGAAGTGACGATTGACGCTATGTGATTTATTTCACTAGTTTCAATCCACTTCTTCACCCCTGTGAGCATCACCCAATGCAATAAGTGCTAAGTGAACTATTCAAATCATGAGAAATTAGTCACTTACGACTACATCTTATGGAAATGGTCATACGTGAATGACTTACTTAACACAGTTGAATCCCAAAAATGATATCTAATATAATGCACTGCGTAAACCCCCTATACTTAAATTCAAAAAGAGTGAAGGGATCTCTACTTGAATGGTTCATGAGGCACAATACTTGCTAAGGTTTTGCAAACGGGGTAGCAAGCTAAGTGGGCTTGATTGTGGGGAAAACTCCACAGTTAAGTGCGCTTGAGCTAGAGGCGATCTGGGATGGAAGACCACCTGGGAAGTCTTGGTTACCAGGTGCAAGCCCTGGAAGTGACGATTGACGCTGTGTGATTTATTTCACTAGTTTCAATCCCACTTCTTCACCCCTGTGAGCATCACCCGATGCAATGAGTGCTAAGTGAACTATTCAAATAATGAGAAATTAGTCACTTACGACTACATCTCATGGAAATGGTCATACGTGAATGAGTTACTTAACGCAGTTGAATCCCAAAAATGATATCTAATATAATGCACTGCGTAAACCCCCTATACTTAAATTCAAAAAGAGTGAAGGGATCTCTACTTGAATGGTTCATGAGGCACAATACTTGCTAAGGTTTTGAAAATGGGGTAGCAAGCTAAGTGGGCTTGATTGTGGGGAAAACTCCACAGTTAAGCGCGCTTGAGCTAGAGGCGATCTGGGATGGGTGACCACCCGAGAAGTCCTGGTTACCAGGTGCAAGCCCCAAAAGTGACGATTGACGCTATGTGATTTAATTCACTAGTTTCAATCCCACTTCTTCACCCCTGTGAGCATCACTCGATGCAATGAGTGCTAAGTGAACTATTCAAATCATGAGAAATTAGTCACTTACGACTACATCTCATGGAAATGGTCATACATGAATGAGTTACTTAACGCAGTTGAATCCCAAAAATGATATCTAATATCATGCACTGCGTAAACCCCTTATACTTAAATTCAAAAAGAGTGAAGGGATCTCTACTTGAATGGTTCATGAGGCACAATACTTGCTAAGGTTTTGCAAATGGGGTAGCAAGCTAAGTGGGTTTGATTGTGGGGAAAACTCCACAGTTAAGCGCGCTCGAGCCAGAGGCGATCTGGGATGGGTGACCACCCGGGAAGTCCTGGTTACCAGGTGCAAGCCCCGGAAGTGACGATTGACGCTATGTGATTTATTTCACTAGTTTCAATCCCACTTCTTCACCCCTGTGAGCATCACCCGATGCAATGAGTGCTAAGTGAACTATTCAAATCATGATAAATTAGTCACTTACGACTATATCTCATGGAAATGGTCATACGTGAATGACTTACTTAACGCAGTTGAATCCCAAAAATGATATCTAATATAATGCACTGCGTAAAGCCCCTATACTTCAATTCAAAAGGAGTGAAGGGATCTCTACTTGAATGGTTCATGAGGCACAATACTTGTTAAGGTTTTGCAAATGGGGTAGCAAGCTAAGTGGGCTTGATTGTGGGGAAAACTCCACAGTTAAGCGCGCTTGAGCCAGAGGCGATCTGGGATGGGTGACCACTCGGGAAGTCCTGGTTACTATGTGCAAGCCCTGGAAGTGACGATTGACGCTATGTGATTTATTTCACTAGTTTCAATCCCACTTCTTCACCCCTGTGAGCATCACCCGATGCAATGAGTGCTAAGTGAACTATTCAAATAATGAGAAATTAGTCACTTACGACTACATCCCATGGAAATGGTCATACATGAATGACTTACTTAACGCAGTTGAATCCCAAAAATGATATCTAATATAATGCACTGCGTAAACCCCCTATACTTAAATTCAAAAAGAGTGAAGGGATCTCTACTTGAATGGTTCATGAGGCACAATACTTGCTAAGGTTTTGAAAATGGGGTAGCAAGCTAAGTGGGCTTGATTGTGGGGAAAACTCCACAGTTAAGCGCGCTTGAGCCAGAGGTGATTTGGGATGGGTGACCACCCGGGAAGTCCTGGTTACCAAGTGCAAGCCCCGGAAGTGACGATTGACGCTATGTGATTTATTTCACTAGTTTCAATCCCACTTCTTCACCCCTGTGAGCATCACCCGATGCAATGAGTGCTAAGTGAACTATTCAAATCATGAGAAATTAGTCACTTACGACTACATCTCATGGAAATGGTCATACGTGAATGACTTACTTAACGCAGTTGAATCCCAAAAATGATGCCTTTGTGTATTCTGTAGACTACTCCTGTAAACTGGTCCTGTGCATGCTCCTGTAGAAATTCTTTTGTAGAATGAAGGATCCTTGCATCCGGTGGGTGGCCAGAGTTATGAGAGTGACTTGAGTGAGGGAGTTTCGAGGAGGTGGAATGCATGAATGCATGCAATGATGTTTTGTTTCCCACTCCTCGTAATCAGCTCCCACCTCGTAGATCCGTAGTTAACCACTTCTTGTCCTACTCCTATGTCTTTGAGTTGACTGCAGCCACGTGTGAGAGGACACCCGATTTTGTATGTGATGACTGAACGAAGGTGGCCAAGTTAATTGGCCACCTTTTCACTTATAAACCAACTACCTCGTAACCTTTACAACTTTTGATCAAATTATGCATATGAGTGAGTGAGCGGGATACTTACCTGTGGTCTCGATGCCATGCTGCAGTTGTCGAAGATCAGATGTGTTGCGTTGTTTATTTGCTGCATGGTCATTCTTCTTCCTCCTCTGCTGGCTGCTATCTGTTGTCTGGATCATATTAGTGAAGACTTATAGCTGATGATTGATATTCTGTGGGATAGGCTGCTACAAGACCTAACCAACCTACCATTCACCCTCGGATTTCTTCCTGTAGGTTTTCAAGGTATCCTATAGGAATATAGGGGATCTTGTAGAAAACACAGTCTTCACCTAAATTGAAGCAATGAAGTGAAAAAAACAATGGAATTGATGGAGGGATGCATGGTAAAGAGTGGAGGAGATGAATATATGTGATGCAGGGTTCCCTTGGATCTTCTCTTTTCTCCTTGCTTGTCTTTCTCGCCCACCTGCAAATAACAATTATGTCTTTTTTATCTTTTCTTTTTTTGAAAAACACCTAGGCTGCCTCCGAGAGGTTTTCACCCTAGATTTTTTCCCTGGGCGCCTCAAGGAAGGTTTTCACCCAGGGATATTTTTATTCTTTTTTCATTTTTTTTTCCATCATTGGTCCGCCTCACGAGGTTTTCAACCTAAAGATGGGACTCAGGGGCCTCAGGGAGGTTTTCACCTGAATCCTTATTCTTTTTTATCTTTTTTTTTTTTCTTTTTTCAGTGACCTGATGAGGGATGAGCTGGAACTTGCTCCACCATCATCACTTTCTTATTGATATTGTTAATGAACTCTTATTTTGATAAAGGCCTCTTGTACATTTTCAATCAGTGTCCATTAACAAGCAATGGAATGGATTCTTCATCTATAGTTATGATTTGCATTGAACCATTATCATGGCATCTTTCCACCACATAAGGTCTGAGCCATCTTGTCCTTAGCTTGCCCTTGAAGTCTTTATACCTAGAATCATATAACAATGCCCAATCGCCCTCTTGAAATTTCTTCTCCTTAATATGTCTATCATGCCAGATCTTCCTCTGAAACTATCTCTCTATGTAGGAAGGACTGCATTCTAAATTCATCCAAGCCATTCAAATGGAACAATCTTTCTTTCTGTGCATGACTGAGATCCAAATCTAGTTGGGCTGCCATCCTTAATGTGTTATATTCAAACTCAATGGACAACAAAGCCTTTTTCCCATAGACCAGCTCATAGGGTGTAAATCCAGTGGTGGTATTCCATGTTGTATTATAGGCCCAGGTGGCCTCAACTAGTCTCTCTACCCAATCCTTCCTGCTACTGCTCACTACCTTGGTTAAGATGCTCTCCAGTGCCCTGTTGGTCACCTCCACTTTCCCATTGGCTTGTGGATGATAAGGAGTGGAGGTCCTATGCTTGACTTTGTGATGGCTGAGCATTTCTTCAATCACGTTGGAGGTAAAATGGCTGCCTTGGTCTGTGACTAGCTCTCTAGGGTACCCAAATTTGTAGAATACATTCTCCCTTAGGAACTCAATGACCTTCTCTTTTGTTGCTGCCTTAATCACCTTGGTTTCAACCCACTTAGTCAAATAATCAGTGCACACAATAATGTACTGTTTTTTCTTTGAAGGACGGTTGATAGGCCCAATGAAGTCCATGCCCCACTTGTCAAATGGCTCGAAATTCACTTGAGGTTGTAGGGGCATTTCATCTCTTGGAGTAGGCTTTCCCATCCTCTGGCACCGATCACACTGACTAATGTACTTTCTTACATCCTGATGAAGAGTGGACCAATAATAGTCTGCTTGTAACACTTTGAATGCTGTCCTCTTTGCTGCAAAGTGACCTCCACAAGGCCCATCATGACAAGTCAAAAGGATGTCAAAAAATTCCTCTTCCCTTACACACCTTCTCAAGATTTGATCTAGGCCAAGTTTGAAAAGATTGCCCCTAATCCAGGTGAAGGGGGCGCTTTCCCTAACTATCTTGCTCTTTTCTTTGGAGGGCAAGTTTGGTGGGAACTGTACTGATACCAAATAGTTTTCTATATCAGCAAAACATGGGGAGAGAATTGAAATAGCAAACGAATGCTCGTCTGGTAACTAGTCATCCACCATTCCTTCTTCACCTGCAGGCAGATTCATCCTAGATAGAAAGTCTGCAACAACATTTTCTTTACCAGGCTTATTAATAATAGTTAGATCAAACTACTGTAATAAAAGCAACCATCTTATAATTCTAGCATTCACATCTGGTTTGTTCATTAAATATTTGATTGCAGCATGGTCAGTATGCACAAATGTTTGATAGCCTGTAATGTAATGCCTAAATTTGTTTAATGAATGCACAACAGCCAGGAGTTCCTTTTCGGTCACAGTATAATTTAGCTTAGCCTTTGACAAGTTATTACTGATAAAATAGATGGCATAGGGCAATTTCTCTTCTACCTAACCTAAGGCTGCTCCTATGGCTTTGTGTGAGGCATCAACATGAATATGAAAAGGGAGGGCCCAGTTTGGGCCTCGAAGAATTGGTGCAGTGGTTAACTTATCCTTTAAAATGTCTAAGGCCTCTTGACAACATTTTGACCACATAAAATCAGAATCTTTGGCCAACAACCTAAATAAAGGAGAGGCCAACTTGTTGAAGTCCTTTATGAACCCTTGGTAGTATCCAGCTAACCCCAAGAAACTCCTGACATCCCTCTGATTTTGTGGAGGTGGGACCCTTTGGATGATTTCTATTTTGTTTGGGTCCACCTGCAGTGCTTGCTGAGATATTGAATGACCTAACATGGTCTCTTCAATCATTAAGAATTCACATTTTTCTAGACTGAGAGATAGGTTCATTTCAATGCATTTGTGCAATACTTCACTTAGGTTAGTGAGGGCTTCTTGAAAATCACATCCATAAGGTGTAAAATCATCCATATAGATTTCCACTGCATCATGTACTAATTCAACGAAAATACTCAAGACTGCTCTCTAGAAAATGGCAGGAGCATTGAATTGGCCAAAAGGAAGGACCCTATAGGCAAAAGTACCCCAAGGACAGGTGAATGTGGTCTTGTCCTGGTCTTTTAGGCAGATTTGAATTTGGTTGTACCCATTGAATCCATATAGAAAAGAAAAAAAACTTCTTCCCTGCCAGGCCATCCAGCACTTGGTCAATGAAGGGTAGGGGAAAATGATCCTTCTTTGTGGCTTTGTTCAACTCCCTGTAATCGACACAAATCCTCCACTTACCATTTTTCTTGGGAACTAACACCAAAGGAGAGACCCACTCACTATCAGAGATAGGGTAAATGAATCCTGCATCTAGCAGTTTTTACAGTTCCTCTTTGACTATATCTTTAAGAGCTGGATTCATCCTCCTTTGTGGTTGCCTGACTAGCTTGCAACCTTCTTTGATGTATATGTGGTGAGTACACACTGAGGGGTGTACTCCCTTCATTTCCTTGTAACTCCAAGCGAAGGCTTCTAGGTTTCCTATCAACATGTTGCATAGCTTTTCCTCTTCGAGAGCAGAAAGAGATGGATTAATTTTCAAAGTTTTCTCTGGGCCAAATTCTATGGTTTTGACACGGAGTGGGTTGGAATTGGCCAAGCATAATTCAATTGGATGATTGTTCTGGATTTCCCTTACTTCTTCTTCTAATGGTAATGAACTAGGAGTTGGAATTTGGAGCAGGTGCTCAATTAACTCATCCTCATCTTGCAGTCCTCCTCCTATGGTTTCTTCCAAAGCATAAAGTTGGGCTGAATAAGCCTCATCTTCTTCCTCCTCCTCCAACCATATAAGTCATGCTCTAGATAAGGTTGAGCAGGAGGGTATAGGACTAACTGTTTGGACATATGCCCATTCTTGATGGTCATATTCCCAGCTCTACAACTAATGTAAGCATCAACTGTGGCCAACCATGGCCTCCCAAGGATGAGAGGGTAACCAGTAAGCTTATCCTTAGGCTGGAGAACTAGAAAATTTGCAGGGTACTCCCAGGAGTCAATGGATACCATCACATCCTCCACAATTCCCTCAGGGGTAACTATGGAACGGTCTGCAAGTTACAGAACTGTCGTGGTCTTCCTCAAAGAACCTTGGAGGTTGAGCTTGAGCATGGTGTCCTTGGTCACCACATTAATGGAAGCCCCAAGATCAATCAGAGTGTGTGGGACAATGGTGCCATTGATGTGCACATCTACTACAGGGCTTCCAGGGTCCAAATATTTTGGACATATTACCTACCCCAAAATTAAGTCAAACATCTTCCCAATGACATTAATGGTAGGGACATCCATTTTTCTTCTTCCTCGATGCTTGAAGCATTTCTCCTTAATCAACTTATTGTAAATGGGAACATCTTTTATTGCCTGGAGAAGGGGAATCTTTACACATAGATTTTTCAATTCTCCCAGAAGTTCAGTTTCTTCTGGTGTAGGCTGGAGTGGTTAGGTTAATCTCTCAGGAAAGGGTGGATTTACTTTAAGGTTGCTTTCCTCTCTTTCTTCCTCAACCTCCCTATATGGAGAGGGAGGTTGGTTATCTGGGAGAATTCTCCCAGATCTTAGGTTGATCTCCTGGATTTCTACAGCATAAGCTGGGTATGATGTCTCTCCACTGTATACTTGTTGAGCCTGCCTATTATTCGGATTCAGATTTGGTTGGGTAGGCATCTGGGGTTGCTTGAGTGGAGCAGAGTGTAGGAGTTGTGGTTGGGTAGGTGGTCGAGGCAATAGAGCTGGAGCATTGTTGTATTGGGGCCTCCACGCCTAGTGTGGGGTAGTCCACTAAGGTTGTGGTGGAATGTAAGGTTGAAATGACTGGCTGGCTAGCTGGGAATGATACTGAGATGCATAGGACCAAGGAGGGGGTATAGACCAGGAAGGATGAGCAGGGGGTCCCCAAGAAGGTATAGCTGGGGTTTGGTTGGTGTTGTAATATCCATGGGATGGCCCTTGCATACCTTGCTAGTATGGTCTAGGCCCAGGAGGTCTCCTTTGGTTGATGTAGCAAAGCTGCTCAGTGACCCCTTCAGCTCCTTGATATACAACTTTTAGTCCGGGTAAAGAAGGGCACTTTTATGTGGAGTGGTTTTCTTCACAGGCCGAGCAAATCTCAATGCAGTTCAATGGACATTCATTCTTGGGATGCCTCCTGGTGCATATAGGACAAAAGATGGCCAAGGCTCTCTCTGCTTCCTCTTGCTTCCTTTTGATATTCATGGTGTCCAATTGCAAGGAAAGGTTTTGCAACATCTCACTTTTGAAATCTTCCAGAATATTTCCAATTTCACCCTTGATGGATGAGTTGGAAGATGATGTACTGGCCATAGGTTGACTACTCCTACCCTTTTTCCTGGCTTCCCTAGAATGGTTTCTAAAGACAATCTTGATATCCTCATAGGGTAATTGGTAGATATCTCCTCCTACTAACAAATGTAAGGTATCCAGAAGATCTTCCCTTACTCCTCTGAGCAGGACTAGCTTTAGTGACTCGGGGTCAAGTGTGCACCTGGCCCTTTTGTAACTGAGCTGGAATCTTTCTTCGTAGTCTTCTAAGGATTCATCCTAGCCCATGGTCATCCTGAAAATCTCTTCTTTAGTATCCTTTGACCTACAGTAGTCCCTATATTTGTTGTTAAAATCCTGCTGCATCTGAGCCCAAGTTGTGATGCTATCTCCAGGTAAACCCATGAACCAGCACAATGCTACATCCTTGAGGGTAGATGGAAACAATTTTAACTTTTGTTCATCATCTGTATAGTCATAGGTTCGACATATAATAACAAAATCAAATAGGAAAGTGTCAGGGTCCTATGTGGTCAGGCCATGGAAATGAGGTAGAGCAGAGGGGATTATATTCTTCATCTTAGTGTCCCCATTGGTTTCCCTGATGGGGAAGGCACCCTCAATTCTCTCTCTATTTCCTCTGTCATTTCGGTTTTCAGCCATTGGTTCAGTAGGAATGGGTTCCTCTTCTTCTTATTCCCTTGTAGGTTCTTCAAATATGTTAGGTTTCTCACCTAAGGGTTCCTCCAGTTCACAGCCACTGAAGAAGAGAGAAGGTTGGCTGTTGGATGCAGTGGGGGTATTTGGCAAGAATTTTTCTAAATTGTCCCTACTCCTACGAGGCATGAAAGGAAATGATTTTGGGTTGGTTTTTGGAATATTTTTTAGCAATAAAGTACTTTGCAGAAATGAAATTTATGATTGAATGAAAACTACTAACAGAAAGAAACTACTTGCTGAATTGAAATTCTACTTATAGAATGGAAAGGAAAGCAGATAATGACAATTGAAAGAAAGGAAGCTACTAGATTACTATTGCATAAATAAACTAATGGAAGAAAATGGAAGACTAGAAATAGAAGAAAAGAAAGCAGTAATCACATTCTTCTCTGACACCTCCCCGGCAATGGTGCCAAAAAGTGATAAGCGCCAGTATTGCAGCAAGGATGCTGCAACTCCTGGGCTACCAACTTTACTTATCAACCCGGGGTTCGTACAAACTTGGAGGTGACAGTGCTATATGCACAAGTAGAAGTGAAGGTCCTACCTGTTGTCACTTGTTCATCTAGAGAGAGACCCCAGGGGTTCCAAGCTAGACTTCTATAGAGTCAGAAGAAGCTTGATTCTTTGATGGAAGAAGAACAAATCTATTCTAAGAGACTTACTCTATTGCAGTAATGAAGAAAACAACATGTAATGCTAAATCACACCAGGTCCTAATTAACCATTTAAACAACTATGCTAAGTAGGATTGCTAAATCAACACTAACCTAATGCTACTATCTAAGTTACAGAAGTACAGAGCATCAAACCAAACTAGTGTGTAAGCAAGGAAACTATACTAAATATGTTTTCACTTTTCTGGCTTTTTTGATGATTGGACGGTGTTAGAGGCTGATTGAATAACCAAATCAAAGCTCAAGAGTGGCAACGTTTAAATGATATGCAGAACAAAGTTCGAGAAGTAATCAAGTGGAAGAGAAAGCGAAGATCGAAATTAGCGAAATGAAGACGTAATGAAGTAGCAGCGACTAGGAAGATGAGCGTCGAGATCATATCACAGGAGACTACGTGAATGGATGGATGAACAGGATTAATGGAAGATGAGCGGCGAATATCTTATCGTAGGGGATTAAATGAATAGATGGGCGAACAAGATTAACGGGAGATGAATGGCGAAGATCTTATCGCAGGCGATTTAGTGAATAGATGGGTGAACATGATTAATGGAAGATGAGCGGCGAAGATCTTATCGCGGGCGATTTAGTGAATAGATGAACGAACAGGGTTAACAGAAGATGAGTGACGGAGATCTTATCGTAGGCGATTTAGTGAATAGAGGAATAAACATGGTTAATAGAAGATGAGCGGCGGAGATCTTATCGTGGAGATTATGTTATTATATGGACGAATAGGATTAACGGATGATGAGCGATAGAGATATTATCATGAGAAAAATGTGCGGAATGATGGAGCGGGTTTTCGTAGGCGGTAAGCAGTTTCTCATGTGCCCTCAAATCTGTAAGCTGAATTCCAAAATTTTACGCGATTAGCCTAACTGGGTGACACGTAGCACGAGAAAACCACTTTTCCCACGTGCTCTCAGGCGGATATCATCCGTGCAAGAATTTTCACGAGATTGCGCGATAGCCGTTGGATCATGCAGGATTGATCAACAGTGGAGATCGGCCAAGCTAGTTGGTGATCGGGTGATGTGATAGCTGTTGGATCAAGGTCACGATAGATTGACAATGGAGATTTGGAGTGCATAAAGTATGTGGAAGAATTCACGATAGCCATTAGATCAAGCTAGACAGATCGACAGTAGAGATTTGGAGCGCATAAAGTATCAAGACAATGCGATAGCCATTGGATCAAGCTAGACAGATTGACAGTGGAGGTTTGGGGCGCATAAAGTCAATCGTTCAAATGATTACGTCAGCTATGCGATACGTGGTTAAACAACGATTGGTCAAGTTTGTTGTGGATCAGACGGTAAGGAAATCTACGGGTATAATCCTTGCTAACCTGCTAACTAAAAAAAGAAAAAGCACAAATGGAAGCAAACTAAAAAAAAGCCAATCTATGCTACACTGTTGTAATTGAAATGCAGCTACTTAAGCAAATGAATGATTAAACCATGAATCTATGTGCTACACTGCTGTAATGGAAATGCAGCTACTTAAGAAAATGAACAATTAAACCATGAATCTACGCTAACATAAATGTACAATAAAGAGGAGCCTTAACTATTAGGGTTGGGTCCTAACCCAAGAGCTTCAGCCCTCTGAGTTAACTCAGTGTTGGCTCAAAAGAAAACTCATTCTTATTATCAAAACAATGGATTACACATAAAATTGTCACAAGTCTTGTAGCTCGAAAATAAAGTAGAGTTTTACAATAAAAAATTCGAATCCTACTGAGGTCCTAGGCCTCTCTACTTATACCACTAAAGTCTCCAATGACTTCCTTAAAATTAGGGAGGCCCGGCTCCCAAACTCAAGATAAACTGGCGCTTTGACTTCCACTTGCTCAGTTTCCTTCTAGTACTCATGATTTGGCTGCTTGCATTCCGAGCTGATGGAGGAATATTCGAATGGAGGGGTAGTAAATGAGGAGGATTTCCCTCCTATAATTCCTCTCCCTTGTCCCATTCAAGTTTTGACCAAGGTCTTTGCCAAAATTCCTTGCTTTTATCTTTTAATCCTGCATTAAATGCACATTAGACCACAAAGCAAAATATCCAACTCTAACTCATCTCATAAACAAAATATAATCAAAAGTATGCAATAAGTTGTAAGAATAGTTGGTTTGACTAAGCTAGGAGGTCAATTAAGACCCATATAATTACCCAATGATGAGGCTCATCAATAGCCCTACTCCACCGAGGTCTGTCAACAAGTCAGATAAGGGTGAAGTCGAAGGAAAGAAAGAAACTCCTGCATCAACAATCAAGTCTTCAAAGAGTAAGAGGCCTCCTATCGATTCACCCACTTCGAGCAAAATTTCAACCAGTGAGAAGAAGAAGAAAAAGTTAGCTAGTAGTGACAAAGAAGAATTCACAGGTACCACTTCAGAGGCAGCTGTCGAATTATCCCAAGAAGAAACTCCTGCACCAAGTGCTAAGAAAGAAAAGAAGCCTAAAATTAGTGAAGGCAGTGACAAGGCTCAAATTTATGAAAATAAGAAGATACATGCACATGAAAAGGAAGCCACAGGGACCCTGAAATTGACAAAAGGAAAGAAGAGAAGGTTGTTTGGGGATAGTGAGCCATCAAAAACCTTGCTTTGAACCACTAGAAGTATGGAAAAGGTGGTAATAACTAATCCAAGTCCTCCTCTTCCAACATATTTGATTGATATCTCTGCCTCTCCTGAAGGAGAACATGTACTGGATGAGACACTCAGTGAATAGATGAGCTTGTCACAGAAACATTGCAAGAATTGAGTAGAGAAGTAGAATATAAGAGGATATTGGCCAAATAGAAAACACCTGAACATGATAGTTCCTTAGCTTCGCAGAAGATGATGGCCAAGATTGAAAATCTTCAAAAGAAAAATGAGAAATTAAAGGCAGAAGTGAGAGAATACAAGATGTTGGATGAATATGTTAAGAAGGAAAAAAAGAAGCTTAAGAAGAATAACCAGAAGTTGTAAGAGGAGTGTGATGAGGCCTCTACTAAGTTGAAGATGGTTCTCCGTCTTATCCATTTTACCAGGGTCATTAGGAGGGAACTCAAGGAAGAGGCCTTAGGTGTGAAGGTCTTGGAGCCAAGTAATTGATACCCAAGCAAGGAAGGCTTCATTCTTGGAAATTTTGAAGATTGATTCAATCCTTTTTGCACGAGGGCATTAAACATCTTGAGCATGGCGGAAGGTAGGGTCTCCCTTTTGATACTTATAATGCCCTAATTGACCTCTATTTTTGACCTATTTTGCCTCAAATCTATTTACTACTCGCGTATTTTCTTCAAGTATATGTCTTTTTAGCCTTATGATGTCTGTATGAGGTAATCTATATTTAAAAACACAATTTCTATGTTTTCTTGTATTAAAAATAACATTATTGGATCTTTTACTCTCTAATTTCTCTGATTGGTTGACATAGATATTTGGATTTCCACTCCTATTCATACCAGTACTCATTCAACGTTCTCGCGCTCGGGCAGTTCAATGATCCAGTACTTATGTTCTTATTTGTCCAAACTATTCAAAAATCCAGTACTCGACCAATAGACGTGTTCTTAGCGATCACGCTCACCACACATGTGCACCCATATGACACTTGTCCAGTGGCTCGAGATTTTAGCTATTGTGCTCATCATATTGTTCTAGTCCAGTACCGACCGTTCCACTGTTCGATTCGGGTACCAGTTGTTCCACTGTTCGATTCAGGTACTAGTTGTTCTACCGTTTAATCTTGGTAGCCATGTTATATTATTTTCTATTGGTACTAGTGTTCCATTGTTCTATTGTAGTACCAACTGTTCCTTTTTTCTTTTCCGGTACCAACATTCTACTGTCAGATTCCAGTACTAGAATTCATCTCTAGACTTATTACTTCAACAAACAGTCTATGATGGAACCAAGAAAGTTGTTGAAGACATCTCCCTTACTTAGTCAGTCGAGATTCACTTCCTCCTCATGCACTTCGTGTCATGAGGACAAAGTTACAAATGTAATCCCAGTTTAACTATACAGATTTGATGATTATCTCCTGTAAATTTGATTGTAATGACCCTCTTCTTTATAAAATAAAGGTTTGTCGAATGATTAAGTTAATCTTTTAATCTCTTAGTCTTTTAATCTTTTATTCTTTAGAGAGAGATTAGGTTGGAGAATCAAAGAGTTAGAAACAGAGCACTAACACTCTGAGATTTGTAATGCTGATGAACTGTTAAGTTGTAATCCTTATTTTTGATTAATAATATGAGCAACAATTGTTAAGATGAGTTTGGTTACTTCTTAGCTCTGTAAGTTTTCAATCTTACCATGGTAGCTCGACAAGGGCCCACCGAAGCCATCAAGGCAAGTTTTCCTTTTTTAAGTTATTAAATAGTTTAGTGTTTCCAATTTTTCTTTATGAGTGATAATTTCTTAGTTTAAATTGTATTTGAGTTACAAATTTAATGATTGATTGTTTGAAGCATAGGAAGGATAAGACTTGAGATCTCACCATTCACCTACATGCGCCAATAGTGAAGACTCTTATCAAATATTTCCTGTACTAGTTTTGATTGCCTTGTTTAATAATTGAATGCATTGAATTGATTTGGTTAATATTAATAGTAGTGTGAAATAGAGTTAAGTCGATCTTGTTATTTAATGAGCCTATAAATGGAGGAACTCGTTACCTGAATTAAAATATTCAGTTTACAGTGTCTGAGTGTTGTGTGGATTTTCATTTATTGTATCATGAAATGAATTAAAGTTTTTAGAATGAAGTGTTAATTTGAAGTATTCACTATCTAGACTATATGCAACAGACAACGAAACTTATCTATTGTCGACACATATAGTGCATCAACACTACTGATTAAGATTCCCTAGTTGATAATTAAGTATTGAGGAAAAAACTTATACCTATATATATACTCATATAATTTCACCAGCAACTACTGTGGCCAGTTTCAGTATGACTGGATCTCATTTCATCTTGCGACTTCACTCTCCTCCTAGACTGTGCACAACTTTCCTCTTTCCCTTCTCATGCACCGGGTTGCGCTCTTCTGCTGGTACTCTACTGTGGAGTAACCTGTGAAGTTCCAGCGAAGCTAACTCGTTCGCGAGACTTGGAGGCATTATAACAATTCTTCCATGGTTCCTCCTCCGGCTAGTGAAAGGTCCCGGCTAGCCACTAGACATGACTCCTCGCAAAGGGGTCTCTACAAAAATTCCGAGGATCGTACAAATTTAAGTCCAGAGTACCGAATGTAAAATTTTCTATCACCTTTCCTTTGGTATCTGTGACTTTTAGATTCTTGATCTCGTACAATTTTATTTGCATAAGAAGAGTTGGCCAAGGTGCTTTCTTCTTCCTGTGTAAAGATGCCGACAACCATGTGGAGAGATGACACACAATGTATTGCATGACCAAATTATCAGTGGAAAACCTCGGTAAAATATGTGGAGACTTCTGTCCATCGAACACCTTGAGGAAAGTGCCATCTAGTTAGGCAAACCAATCTGCTATCTCTGACATGGATTCCATTGCCCCACGTGACATGCAAGGTGGCTCTTCCTCAAATATCAACTTGTGCAATGGAATGAGAAAGTGATCAGTTAGATTTTCCACTACTCCTCTATGGATGCATTCCGATAATAACTTGTAATGAATGTGCACAATAGGGTCTCGTGGTGTCCAAGTGCAAATTCATGCTAGGAATGCACTGTGTGTGCAAACTGCATCCAGTAGATATGCAGACATGTAAAATCTAGATTTCCCACCCTTGGGAGGATTAAGGGAATTGGCGACATGGATCTTTAGCTGTCTAGCCAACAAATATGACCAGTTGAATGGTTTTCTTTCGTTCACAACATGGTTCAACAAAAATGCCCACCCTTTAGTAAATGTCTCATTGCTTTGCTAGCCATAGATTCTACAATACAAAACTATCAAGAGCTGCTAGGCACTCCTGAGATATCTTGTCTTGTAGGTATTAGTGGGTGTCTGACAGAATTTTGTTGGCTCTTCACCCAACCTTTAAAAATATCCTTGGTGCTCAATTAGCTGGTGGAAACATAAAACTAGGAATCCATGAGCGATTCCAGCTCCATCAAATGATACATGAGATGATAATCTGGTGCCAAAAAGGAAGCAAGGCTTTGTCCATTGGCATTTTTCAGAGTCATAGTCTTTGGATGTGTATGAGAAACTATCCAGTTGACAATGCCTGCACATGGGAGCGTCAAGTACCTTCATGCAACCTTATGTAAACCTGACTTTTGAACATTGATACAGACTTGTCAGTATTCAAGGTCTGCTTTGAAGCTTCTTGCTGAGAATGCTTCATTCACTTTTCGCCATGTGATATCTGATTCTTTTTCTATGAATAATTGAGTATTTGAGTAAACTAGAAGGTTCATTGGCGTACTCTCAACTGCCTTCATGGTGTTTCTTTCTATGGTATCCTTTGAAGCATATCTCTTTAGTTCCTTGATGTCAATTAATTTGAAAATGGCAACAAGAAATGCTAAAAATAGAAATGCTAAAAATAGCATTGCTATAAATAGAATTTCAGGATATACTCCAACTCTGTTGGAAATAGCAAAAAATAGAAATGCTAAAAATAGAATTTCGGGATAGATTCCAATTTTAATTAATCCTTGAATTAAAATTGAGAATTAAAATTCGAATTTGATCTTAGCAGCTATTTGTAAAATAATTAATTAATTCATCTTGAGTTAATTAGTTGTAGGAAATAAAACATGAAGTCTATGTGAAGACATGCAACAGTTTCTCCATTGATTGAGCAAGTTATCCCTTGATTAAAGGAGATCAGGATGAGTTGTACTTTGAGTTGTAATTAGTTAGCTCATTTAATTGAGTTAAGTCCAGTTAGATTAGTTGAAACAATTTGTTGAACTGATTGTGAGTTCAGTTAGTTAATGCATGCATGCATGTAACTGCTGCACTTCAGATAATTGAATATTCTCTCATAAATAACTCATGAATGCCAGTTCAGTCAGAGACCTAGTTGAGATCAGATGATGGGACAGTGTACTATCAGTTGCAGGAATATTCCATGGAGGATATTTCTTGCATGCAGAAGGAATTCATTCCTTAGAGATTGCGCAGTTACTTTTGAGTTTGATGAGTGTGTGATGAGGCCAATTCACATAGGTGGTAGCATTGGACCCCAAGAGAAACTGCGCAAGGAAATATGAGGCTTGGAGGGCTGAGGGAAGGCATATGTTGTGTCTATTCAGTCTGTGAGCTATATTGTAGGATTGTACTGAGAGCTGGATAGCTTGTGTGTTAAAGCTTTGTGTAATCCAAACATATTTCCACTTGTATGATAATACTGAGATCAGGGGTTTTAGCTAAGGCTTTCCCTAGAGTATTCTTCTGTGTTCATGTGTGATTGCTTTCTCTTTCTCAGTTATATGTGTTCTATTTGATCTTGCTCAAAATCGATTAAGCTTCCGCAAGTTTGTTGTAGAAGTAGATCTTGTATTTTGCTTTAGTATATTGCATAATCTGTTGATCTACAGCGGGAAATTCTACATGGTATCAGAGAAAAGGTAATCAAAGTGAAGAACACTATACAAAGAAGTGAGAAGTGAGAAGTTTGAAGTTCCTGATTATAGAATTCGAATTCTTATCACATCTCAAATTTCACCAATGGCATTCAACGGTTTAAGACTCGAGTATGCCCTTGATGGCAGCTCGAATCATATAGCCTGGAAGGATCACATGGAAGAAGTATTAGAGGACAACGGTCTAAAGGACTTCATTGATCAAGAAGTCCCCAAGCCAGCAGTGGCTAATGCTACAGAATTGGCAGAATGGAAGAACTGTCTGGCTAGAGTGAGGAGAATCCTTCGGGAGGGAGTTCGAGACCACATAGTGTCGAGTCTCCATGGGAAGGAGACACTGTTTTCAATGTGGAAAACATTGAAAGATATATATCAGAACAACAGCGATCAGAGGAAGTTGGCGCTGAAAGACAAGATTCGGAAAATCAAGTGTGAAAAGGGCGACACGATCTCTACATATTTGAACAAGCTCACCACCTGTAGGGATGAGCTTGGAAGTGTAGGGATCATGACAGCTGATGATGACATGGTGAGTCTTTCTCTCCTCGGTCTTCCTAAGAGTTCGCATAGCTACGAAGAATTGGTAAATGGAAGAGAGAAACTGCCAGATTGGGAACGACTTTGGTCGGATCTGATGCAAGAGGAGATAAGAAGAAGCACCAGAGATGGATCTTCATCAAAACAAGATGATGAAAAAAATCTAGCCTTAGCGAGTAAGATGAGGAAACGGAAAGGGAAGGCGTCCCATCCCAAATCCAGTTCTTCCCATGGTGGGAAGAAGTTTGACAAATCGAAAGTGTGATGCTTTCATTGTCATGAGGTGGGCCATTATGCAACAAATTGTCCATTGAAGAAATCCAAGATGGGATCCAAGGAAGGATATGAAGGTGAGGCATTGGCCTCTTAGTTCGAATTGGATTTTACCCTCATCGCATGCATGGTTTCATCGATGATGGGTTGTGGTTGGTTTCTTGACAGTGGAGCCTCATTCCACATGACCGGCAATAAGAGTTTGTTCAGTACCTTGGAGGAGAAAGACCTTCAGATACTCATAGCGATGGGTAATGATGAAAAGTATAGTGTTTCAGGTGTGGGCATGATTTCTTTTCAGAGGGAGCATGGAGCTCGCATTACCTTGACAGATGTAAAGTATGTGCCAGGACTGAAGAAGAACTTGGTATCGATTGCGATGCTGGAAGACAAAGGCTATGATGTAGTCTTCAGTAAGGAAATTGTTTTCCTTAGACACATCACCATGAGACAGGTGAAGCAGATCGGTTCACGAGTCAAGAAATTGTATGCTCTTGAGGTTTAAGATGCATGCAAAGCCTTGAGGAGCAAGGCAACTGATGGAGTCTTGGTGGTTGAGAGGGAGAGTACATTACCTCTCAACATGCCAGAAGAAGTCTTAGACAATTGTGGAGGAGCCACAATTAGTGAAGCAACTTCAGGAGGTTGTAGAGCAGCCACAACTGGAGAAGCCAAGAGGAGACCGAGTGGAGGCATCCACTCATGCGGAGACCTCCAGTAGTGTTGGCATTATGACACAGGTGTGGTGCTATGGCACAGGTGTTGTCCTTGATGGCAACTCACTCTGGTGACAGATCACAGTTCAGGCTCTCAGAATGAAGGAAAAAGATATATGATGATGATGATGATGGTTAACGTCCACTCAGACCAAATTGGTCTATCGGACCTACAATTTTCTTAATTTTTACTTGTCTGGCTCCTCGTCTTTCTTGGCGAGGTTGGTGTTGTAGCTTTCTTTCTTTTCTCTACGGTCTTCCAACTTCCTTTGTCTTGCATCTCCTTCATTTCTTCTGGTTCCTGGGACATTGGTGTCTTAGCTTCACCTTGACCAAGCTGCGTATACACACGGGTTAGACGTTCCAAATACACGTATGCACTTTCACGCAAGGAAAAGCTCGTACATGTGGGAAAACTTATTTTTGGTCAGTGGTATTTAGTCCTTGGTATTTGAACCCATGGTTTTGGACCTTGGTATCTCGTCTGAAGTGTTGATCCCAAGTATTGGGACCATGGTGTTAATTTTTTATGGTTTTGGACCGTGGTATTGTGAAAGGCCTAAGACTATAAAAGAGGAAGGAGATCATTAGGCAAAAGGATCATATGAATTATTGAATATCTAATGCAGAGCTAGATCTGGAATACTGGTGATTGGTTTATGGTGCATAGCTAGATCTGAATGAAGGAGGAACCTAAGCGCAAGGAGAAGGATAAGTTCTATTGATGGGTCAAAATCTCAAGTCTTGAATAAGTAGAATCTTTGAGTGATTTTTGATCTGTCATATTTGGCGCACGCTTGATCTCTAAATCTGATAATCTGGGTATAAATAATGTCTGAATATTTGAAAGAGTGAATTATCATTTATAGATCTGTACGTAGGTTCGTCTCATCATAGGTGCGTATACACGCTGGTTTAGCAAATCAAAACATCGTATACGCAGGTTGGTCTTAACACAGAAGCGTATGCATGCAGGTTTCTGAATATTGAAGTAGCGTACGTCTCTTGAATTATGTTCTAGCTGCTTCTGTTTATTGCTGCAGTGTTCTGGGTTCAGAATTGGTGTGTGGTTACTGTTACTGTGTACTGGGTACAACTGTCAGAGAAGTGTCTATTTGACTCAGTGAAAAGGAGATTGTTTGATGCAGAAATTCTTGATGTTTGATTGATGTTATTCATGGATCCAGTCTGAAAATTTATGAAACGTGGTCCCTGGAAGAAAGAGAAGGTTGTAGCCTTCTGTAGGTCAGCACCTACGTACTAGTACCTGAACTAGTACAAGAGCTAAGGGGGTTGTAGCTCCCTTCCAGGAGAGGCTGGAGAATGAGAGAAGGTTGTAGCCTTCTGCAGGTAGAAGCCTGCATACTGGTATAAGTCTACACCAGTACATAAACATTGTAAAAAGAAGTTTCTAATTAAAAGAAGATAGAGATGAATTGCAGCAGGTGGTTTTCACCCACATTGGGTTTCCACCTTATATCTTGTGTTCTTGTGTGTGATTGTCTTCTGCTCTGTTTTACTATTCCTGGTTACTGTTTATATGATTCTGATGCACATATTAATGATCAACATCTGTAGAATAAATTAAATTATAAGTCTGCATGGTATACGCTGGTTTCCTTATCTGTAGTTGCGTATATACGCGGTTTTCACTAACTGAAGTAGCGTATATGATATGGGTGTGAAATGAAAAATAATTGACTTGATAATACTGATTCACCCCCCCTCTCAGTATTATTTCCAACAATTGGTATCAGAGCAGGTCCTTCAGAAGAAGCTTGATTGCTTGAAGGAAGATCTATCATCATGAGCAACTATGAGAGAGAAGCATCGATCAGGCCACCAATTTTTGATGGGACCAACTTCGTCTATTGGAAGGTAAGAATCACAGTCTATCTTCAATCTATTGGTATAGAAGTCTGGGATATCATAGATACAGGGTACACATTTCCATTAGCAACTCCTACAGTTCCGGCTGGTAAGAAGCAGTATGAAACAAATGCAAAGGCTGTCAATACTCTATTAGGGAGTCTATCTCAAACAGAATTCGTCAAGGTTATGCAGCTCAAAACCGCAAAAGGAATATGGGACAAGATTGTTCTGAGCTATGAAGGAGATGAACAGGTAAAACGAGCAAAACTTCAAACCCTTAGAATTCAGAATGAAAATCTCAGAATGCACAATGATGAAAGTGTGGCTAACTATTTCCTTCGTATAGATGAGATTGTTAATTGTATGAAAAACTTGGGTGAAGAAATAAAAGAGGTTGTTTTGGTTGAGAAGGTTCTAAGGTCTTTGTCTTCTAAGTTTGAATCAAAAGTTTCTGCAATAGAAGAAAAACAGAATCTACAGAGCATTACCATGTTGCAGCTACACGAAATTCTAACCGCTTATGAAATGAGGAAAGGGGGACCATCAGACAGAAGAGAAGCCACATTCAAGGCCTCAGGAAAAGGAGATTCCTATGAATTAGGAAATATGTCAGAAGAAGAGGAAGAATCAAATTTTGTCAAGAACCTTCAACGGGGTTCTGGAAGATTCAGAGGTAAGTTACCTTTCAAATGTTTTGCTTGTGGAAGAGTCGGTCACTATGCTGCCAAGTGTCCTCATAAAGATAAGCTTGACAAAGGTAAGGAACTAGTTAGATGGAACAGAAAACAGAATGTAAATAAGAAAAGCTATTACACTCATGAAGACAGTGATGGACTTTCAAATAGTGATGAAGATGAACAAGGTAATAATTATAGACTTTTAATGGCTTTTGAAGATGATGATTTCTTGGATGCTATAGATGAAGAAGGTCTTTATGAAGAGATTTCTAAACTCAAAATTTGTTTAGAAGAAAAGAATATGATTATAGATACTCTGCAATTCCAACTTGCTGAAAGGGAAAAACATCATGAAAAGTTAGAATGTGAAATTGTGGGACTTAGAAAAGAGATTGAGAAAACAAAAGCTCTTAATCTTAGATTTGTTAAAGGATCTGAAACTTTAGATGAGATTATCAAAGTGCAGCGTTCTCCACTAATCAAGACAGGTTTGGGATATAATGAAGAAGCATCTCAAGTGCAGAAGCCATCCACCTCCAAAAGTTATCTTGATGCAGCAAGGAGAAGTGAACAAGTTGACAATCGACAACAAAGGCACAATGCTGCTCACCAGGTAAATCAGGGACATTTTACTTCAAGAATGAACAGAGATCACCAAGTAAATCGGGGGAAATCTACTTCAAGGATAAACAGAAGCTACAACAAACCACAGGTAAATCATTCTCAATTTGCCTCAAGAATGGATGTCAATGAAAACTACAATCATTTGGTCCGCAGGGTTAATAATCACAAGAATTTCTTCAATGGCCAATGTTTCTCTTGTCATAAATTTGGACACAAAGCAGCTGAATGTGTTGCCTAAAAAACTATCATGACTAGAGAAGCTCAAAAACAGAGGAGTATGACTGGGATCATGAAAAGGACCTACAATAACTTTTCTGCTCTTGAAAATGAAATAGAATGTTCTATTTGTAACAACTTCGGTCATGAAGATTCTGAATGCAGGAGAAAGTTTCGGCAGACAACTCAGAAGGAGCAAGCCTCAAGTGCCAAAACATGGAGAATGAAAGAACTGCAACCAGAAAGATGTGGTATAGCCTTATATGCGGAAGGGCAGGAAAATCAATGGTACATCGATAGTGGATGTTCGAAACATATGACAGGTGATAAAGAAAAACTTCAGTCATATAGTGCCTTAGAAAAGGAGAAGAAGGTGTCATTTGGAAATGACACCCTTGCACTCATAAAAGGTAAAGGTTCCGTTATTTTAAAAGAAAAGGTCAAAGCGGGAAATGTTATGTATGTTGATGGCTTAAAGCATAATCTATTGAGTGTCAGTCAAATGTGTGATCAAGGAAATGAGGTGATATTTCGATCAAATGGATGTATTGTTCATGAGCTTGATACAGGAGAAACAATGATCAAAGGCATAAGGACTCCAAATAATCTATACATTCTCAAGGGAGGACAACAACAATGCTATCTGAGCAAGAATGATGAACACTGGCTATGGCACCAAAGATTGGGGCATCTAAGCTTCTCACAGATAAGGAAAGCATGCAAATACCAGGCAGTTCGTGGTCTTCCAGACATCAGAATTCCAGACAATACAATATGCAAATCATGTCAGTTTGGTAAGCAAACCAGAACTAACTTCCCTGAGAAGGAAGGATCAGCTAGCAGGCCACTTGAACTTGTCCATACTGATGTATGTGGTCCATCTAGGAAAAGGTCACCTCGAGGAGAAGAATACTTTATATTATTCATTGACGACTTTTCTAGGATGTGTTGGATAGGACTTATGAAGCACAAAGACGAAGCCTTCGAAAAATTCAAATCTTTCAAAGCCTTGGTTGAAAACGAATAAGATCACAAAATCAAATGCCTCTGGTCTGATAGAGGTGGGGAGTTTACCTCAAATGAATTTTTCGATTTTTGTGAAGAACATGGAATAAGAAGGAAATTCTCTATTGCAAGGACTCCTCAACAAAATGGAGTAGTGGAAAGGATGAACAGAACGGTTCAACAAATGGCTCGTGCTATGATGGATGAGTCTGGAACTCCCGCAACTTTCTGGGGTGAAGCTGCATTTGCTGCCGTTACTATTCTCAACAAGATGAACGTCTGGGTGAACAACACTCAAACTCCTCATGAGCTCTGGTATGGTAAGACTCCTACGGTAAAATATTTCAAAATTTTTGGAAGCAAATGCTATATCAAAAATACTGATGAAAAACTTGGCAAGTTTGAACCTAGAGCAGATGAAGGAATTCTCCTTGGGTACTCTCCCCACAGCAAAACATACAAGTGTTACAATAAAAGACTTGGAAGAATTGTTGACAACATTGATGTAGTGGTTGATGAAGAAGGAAACATTCCTAGGCAAGTAAATTCCGAAAATTTTGAAGATGATGAGGACTATCCTTCAACATCAAATCAGACTTATGATGAAGAATAAGCTCAAGAGGCACCAAAAGGACAGGTAAGGATAGAAGAGAAGACTCCATCCAGATATGTTCAAAAGAATCATCCAGAAACTCAAATTCTGGGGCAGAAAGAGGCAGGTATACAAACAAGAAGAACAATTTCAGAAGCTTCAAGCTATTTGGCATTGCTCTCCTCCACTGAACCACAAAATGTAAGAGAGGCATGCAAAGATGAATGCTGGGCCAAGGCAATGAATGAAGAACTTGAGCAGATTGAAAAGAATAACACTTGGGAGTTGGTTCCTAGACCAAAATATAAGAATGTCATAGGGACAAAATGGATATTAAAAAACAAGTTGAATGAAAATCGGGAAGTTATTAGAAACAAGGCCAGACTTGTTTGTAAAGGGTATGCTCAACAAGAAGGAATAGACTTTGAAGAAACTTTTGCTCCCGTTGCTAGACTTGAGGCCATCAGAATGTTCCTTGCTCTCTCTAGCTTTCAGAAGTTCAAAGTATTTCAAATGGACGTGAAATATGCTTTTCTGAATGGAGACTTAGAAGAAGAAGTGTATATTGAGCAACCAGATGGATTCATCCTTGGAAATGATCCAAAACTTGTATGCAAACTTAAGAAGGCTCTCTATGGTCTTAAACAGGCTACAAGGGCTTGGTACTGTCGTTTGGACAAATAACTTCATCAACAAGGTTTTTCAAAAGGATCAACAGATAGCAATCTTTATATAAAAATTGAAAATGACAAATTTCTAATACTTGTTGTGTATGTTGATGATATCATCTTTGGCATCAATGAAGAAGCTATGAGTCAAAACTTTGCTTTAGTGATGCAGAAAGAATTCGAAATGTCCTTGCTTGGTGAGCTGACATATTTTCTTGGTTTACAAATCCAACAAAATGAAGACGGTATCTTTTTATCTCAAACCAAGTACCTCAAGCAGATCTTGAAGAAATATGGCATGGAAGATTCAAAACCAGTATGTACACCTATGGTAACAGGATGCAACCTCAGTGAAAATGATGAATCAACAATAGTGCATCAACCAACCTATAGATCCATGATTGGAAGTCTGCTCTATTTAACAGGTACCCGACCAGACATCATGCATGCAGTGGGAATGGTTGGAAGATTTCAAGCAAATCCAAAGGAAACTCATCTTCAGGCAGTGAAGAGAATTTTCAAGTATCTTCAAGGAACTCAAAACTATGGCTTATGGTATCCTAGAGATATAGATCTCACACTTCATGCTTATACAGATGCAGATTGGGCTGGAAGTGTGGATGACAGAAAAAGCACTAGTGGTGGTGCATTCTTTATGGGTTCCAGATTAGTATCTTGGTTCAGCAAGAAACAGAGTTCAATTGCATTATCTACAACTGAAGTAGAATATGTGGCTGCTGCATCTTGCTGCACACAACTCCTTTGGATGATGCAAACTTTGCAGGATTTTCAAATCACTTGTACTCCACCTATCTCCATCTTATGTGATAATACAAGTGCAATCAGCATTTCAAAGAACCCAATCATGCATTCAAAGACCAAGCACATACCTATCAAATATCATTTTCTCCGGGAACAAGTGCTTGAACAAAAGGTCAAGTTGGAGTATGTTCCCTCTAAGGAACAAGTTGCTGACATACTCACCAAACCACTGCCCAGGGAAACATTTGAATACCTCAGACAGAAGCTGGGAGTAGTTGATGCATCATCTTGCTGTTGATACCTGCCTGTTTCAGAGAAAAGTGGTTGTATGCGAGTTTCATGAGGAGGATCTGCGTACATACGCCAGTTTATGTGGACACAGTGGCGTATATGTTGGTTTGAAGGAAATCAGTGGGGACAGACTCTAGTTGAAGAGAGTCTGATATGGGTATGACAGAGACCATCTGGCAGAGGTTCAGGGGGAGCGGATAAAATTCTAATAATGCATTGTTGGCATTACCTTAGAAGCTCTTGGTTCGAGTACACAAGCTATTTTTGGGTTCAAGTGGATCAGCTGCAGAAGGAGAACATGGTTGCTGATCTGAATAGTGATTGACAGATGCTGCTGATATTAGTTATTGGTGACTTTCATAGTCTTGCTCTAGATATTTCGTCTCTATTTCATGTATATCTTTTATTATCAAGGTCATGTAACGACCTATTTTGGTTTCCCCACTATGCCTGGGATGAATGATGTAATGTACTTGGTTGTCATATGTAAATTTCTGATGTATCCCCACTTGGTTGGGTGGATGATCCCCACTTGGTTGGGTGATGGATGTATGAATAGAGTCTTTTGGTGATAGGAAGGTCAGTTATGATGTATAAGTCATGGTTCTTCTTGAAGAACATATTTTTGCAGATCTTGCCTACAGTCAGGGGGAGCATGGTCAGCACAGCAGAGCAGAGATTTCAACATGTACTCAGGGGGAGCATAACCCTTTGCCCTTGATGACAAAGGGGGAGAATGACTTTGAGGATCTTGGGGTTTCCATCAAGTCCAAAGGGGGAGATTGTTGGCATTATGACACAGGTGTGGCGTTATGGCACAGGTGTTGTCCTTGATGGCAACTCACTCTGGTGACATATCACAGTTCAGGCTCTTAGAATGAAGGAAAAAGATATATACGTAGGTTCACCTTGACCAAGCCACGTATACATGCGGGTTAGACGTTCCAAATATGCGTATGTGTATACACGCACTTTCACGCAAGGAAAAGCGCGTACATGTGGGAAAACTTATTTTTGGTCCGTGGTATTTAGTCCTTGGTATTTTAACCTATGGTTTTGGACCATGGTATCTCGTCTGAAGTGTTGATCCCAAGTATTGGGTCCATGGTATTGATTTGTTATGGTTTTGGACCGTGGTATTGTGAAAGGCCTAAGACTATAAAAGAGGAAGGAGATCATTAGGCAAAAGGATCATCTGAATTATTGAATATCTAATGCAGAGCTAGATCTAGAATACTGGTGATTGGTTTATGGTGCATAGCTGGATCTGAATGAAGGAGGAACCTAAGCGCAAGGAGAAGGATAAGTTCTATTGATGGGTCAAAATCTCAAGTCTTGTATAAGTAGAATCTTTGAGCGATTTTTGATATGTCATATTTGGCGCACGCTTGATCTATAAATCTGATAATCTGGGTATAACTAATGTCTGAATATTTGAAAGAGTGAATTATCTTTTATAGATCTGTACACAGGTTCGTCTCATCAGAGGTGTGTATACACGCTGGTTCAGCAAATCAAAACAGCATATATGCAGGTTGGTCTTAACACAGAAGCGTATGCATGCAGGTTTCTGAATATTGAAGTAGCGTACGTCTCTTGAATTATGTTCTAGATGCTTCTGTTTATTGCTGCAGTGTTCTGGGTTCAGAATTGGTGTGTGGTTACTGTTACTATGTACTGGGTACAGCTGTTAGAGAAGCGTCTATTTGACTCAGTGAAAAGGTGATTGTTTGATGCAGAAATTCTTGATGTTTGATTGATGTTATTCATGGATCCAGTCTGAAAATTTATGAAACGTGGTCCCTGGAAGAAAGAGAAGGTTGTAGCCTTCTGTAGGTCAGCACCTATGTACTAGTACCTGAACTAGTACAAGAGCTAAGGAGGTTGTAGCTCCCTTCCAGGAGAGGCTAGAGAACGAGAGAAGGTTGTAGCCTTCTGCAGGTAGAAGCCTGTGTACTGGTATAAGTCTGCACCAGTATAGAAACATTGTAAAAAGAAGTTTCTAATTAAAAGAAGATAGAGACGAATTGCAGCAGGTGGTTTTCACCCACATTGGGTTTCCACCTTATATCTTGTGTTCTTGTGTGTGATTGTCTTCTGCTCTGTTTTACTGTTCCTGGTTACTGTTTATATGATTCTGATGCACAGATTAATGATCAACATATGTAGAATAAATTAAATTATAATTCTGCATAGTATACGTTGGTTTCCTTATCTGTAGTTGCGTATATACGCGGTTTTCACTAACTAAAGTAGCATATATGATCTGGGTGTGAAATGAAAAATAATTGACTTGATAATACTAATTCAACACCCCTCTTAGTATTATTTCCAACAAGTAGGGGGAAATTTCGAGCCAAGTTGGCAGAGGGATCACATGCATCCATACCTCCAGGTGTGAGGTGGGGTGATGTGAAGTGAAAGTCCCAAGAAGGCTAAAATAGGGGTAAGATCCTTGAGGTACCCAACCTCTTTGATTAGACCTTGCTACGGGAGCCTCGATGAGGAGTAGTAGGACTCGCTCAGTGGGTAGAGACAGATGCAGATGAAGTGACAGAGGGAGCTTCAGCATTAGAGGGTGTTTCTAGCCCAACAGGGAGGTCAGTTGGCAGATCAGTTGCTTACTTCTTAGTAACTGAGTTGCAGTGCAATGGTGGGCAGCACGATGCAACATGATGAGAGGAGGTGCAGTGCGGATGCAATGCTGGGAGATAGGACCAGCAGTAGCACAGATGCACCAGGAAGAATCAGTGTGATTGATGCAGTCAGAGATCAAAGTGACAGAGGCTAGAGCAGTCAAATACTGAAGAGCATAGAGGTGCAAAGTTTTTAGTCGACAGAGGCAATAGCAGTCAGAGACTATGATTACAGAGGCATCATTCTGATTCAAGTTGGATATTTTTTGTTTCTAGAGTTGCTGGAGCAACAACACTTGAGAGAAGTGTTGCATGTAGAACATTCCAAAGGTTTAGGATCGAGTTCGAGTTGAATGCCTTTCTTATTGAGAGGGAGTGTTGAAAATGGCAACAAGAAATGCTAAAAATAGAAATGATAAAAATAGAATTGCTATAAATAGCATTTCAGGATATACTCCAACTCTGTTGGAAATAGCAAAAAATAGAAATGCTAAAAATAGCATTGCTTTAAATAGCATTTCAGGATAGATTCCAATTTTAATTAGTTCCTGAATTAAAATTGAGAATTAAAATTAAAATTTGATCTTAGCAGCTGTTTGTAAAATAATTAATTATTTCATCTTGAGTTAATTAGTTGTAGGAAATCAAACATGAAGTCTATGTGAAGACATGCAACAATTTCTCCATTGATTGAGGAAGTTATCCCTTGATTAAAGGAGATTAGGATGAGTTGTACTTTGAGTTGTAATTCGTTAGCTCAGTTAACTGAGTTAAGTCTAGTTAGATTAGTTGAAACAGTTTGTTGAACTGTTTGTGAGTTCAGTTAGTTAATGCATGCATGCATGTAACTGCTGCACTTCAGATAACTAAATATTTTCTCATAAATAACTAATGCATGTTAGTTCAGTCAGAGACCCAGTTGAGATAAGATGATGGGACAGTGTACTATCAGTTGCAGGAATATTCCATGGAGGATATCTCTTGCATGCAGAAGGAATTCATTCCTTTGAGATTGCACAATTACTTTTGAGTTTGATGAGTGTGTGATGAGGCCAATTCACACAGGTGGCAGTATTGAACCCCAAGAGAAACTGTGCAAGGAAATAGGAGGCTTGGAGGGCTGAGGGAAGGCATATGTTGTGTCTATTTAGTTTGTGAGCTGTATTGTAGGATTGTACTGAGAGCTGGATAGCTTGTGAGCTAAAGCTTTGTGTAATCTGGACATATTTCCACTTGTATGATAGTACTGAGTTCATGGTTTTTAGCTGAGGCTTTCCCCAAAGTATTCTTCTGTGTTCATGTGTGATTTCTTTCTCATTCTCAGTTATATGTGTTTTATTTGATCTTGATCAAAATCGATTAAGCTTCCGCAAGTTTGTTGTAGAAGTAGATCTTGTATTTTGCTTTAGTATATTGCATAATCTGTTGATCTACAGTGGGAAATTCTACAAATTACTAATGAAGAGAAGTGCTCAACAACTATACTACCTGAAGGAGGAAAATGCACTCATGGAAAAGAAAATTTAGTTTCAACAAATCAACTTACAAAGAAAGATCACAGTAGAAACTAGTGGAATGACTACGAAAATTGCACAATTCTTGAGGTGAAGGGGGGGAGATTGGCTGCTTGAACTTCACATTGCATAGTCTCAACAACCAATGGTGCAGATTAAGGCTGGAGACTACGTAATGCGTAGTTTTTCCTGGGTAAAATGAGGTGCAGAAAATGCATTGCGCAGTCTTAATGGCCAAGGGATAGGCTTGAGCCTTGGAATTGTGAAATGCACAGTTGGACCAGGCAGGTACTATACATTGCACAATCTCAGAGACCAAGATGACAACTTGAGCCTTGGACTTGAGCAATGCCCAACTTGACCAGACAAACACTAACCAAGGGATGAGTATATCTGATTGATAAGAGTGTGGGAAACACACATATATGAGTGATGATGCAAGTTTAAAGTGCAGATCTGACTAAATATAGATGGATGAATGCAAATCAAGTGTAGAAGATCAACATGCAAAAGTAAAAACATACATGCACGGAGTGTCACCGAAATGACAACCACTAATGGGAAAAAACAAGAAGACTGGTGTGACACTTGTAAAGAGAGAACGACACACCAAACCAAGACTTGTAAAAGCTAATATAATTAAAATTCCAACATCCATGAAAATAAACAAGAAAAACAATACTCGCATAAGCTAAACAAGAAAAAGCGATAGAAAAAGCGACAAAAGAAGACAAAATAAAAATTCACTAGAAAAGCATCGCAAACTCCACCGAAGGCTCCTTTATCTCCTTGGGAATTATATAGCTCTAAGATATAACTTACAAATGAGCTCTAGGGGCATCCATTATATAGATCTAGATCGATTAGGGTTTATGACGTGCATACCTAAAATCAAGGAAAAAGCAACACTTGGTGGAAAGTTTCAAAAATAATAAGTGTGCCACCTTTGGGAAGTAATTAGTGGCTCCCTATTTTCTAGGGATGCATTTTTCTTTTTGATTTTTTTCTTTTTTAGGAAACTTGTCATGCACACTGCTAAGAAGGATTATGCAATTCCCAAGGACTAGTCAACTTCTTGACTTAGTGCATTGCGTAGTTTCTGAGTTGATTATATGCTTTGTGTAGTTTCCATCATCAAGGATGGGTTGCTATCTAGGATTGCACATTTTTCATGCTATAGGCTGACTTGATAAGAATAATTTTTCAGTTTCTGGAGGAAAGGCTGGCTTTCCTTCCAAGATGCACAATATCTGGAGGTAAGCCCAACAATGCTGCAAGGTCAAGCCAAGAATTAGCTTGTGTTTGAAAAATATCAAGCCAAGATTAGTACACCACAAGAAAAGCATGGAAATATGTCTTTCATGATAGCATGAATACTTGACGACAATAGAAGATAAGCTCTTATGGACAAAATGGAGGCTCCAAAATCAAAGAAGGGGAATATTTTGGAGGGTGGTTGTAGCAGATACAATACCACTATTCTAGTTATTTCTTAACCTATTTCTTAGGATACAACAATATTTTACTCATCATTAATTTTTCTCCTTGCTTTTCCCTCAATTCTACCACCTCACGTCTATTTCAACAATATGAATTCTCATGCCTTGTCTTCATCCATACTTTAAACTTTAAGGGAACTCAAACATCATGATGCTTTGCATTCCACCTCTAAAGAAAATGCCTTCAAAATTTTCTCCTATTTTTCTACCTCTTGCTAATTGACCTCTTCCTCTATCGACCTTATATCTTCTTCTAATAATCTTTTCTAGAATGTTGGAGCTATTTTCACTGTCCAACTCATTTTCCTTCTGTTTTCCTCTTCCATACTCTAGACATTTTCTCATTGTTTTTATGTTCTTGGTAGTTTCTCCTCAATCCTTCATGGTACTTGATGAGACTTTGCCATTGAACATAAATTCAAAACATCAAAATCGTCCTAAATGACATAACCTATCCCGTTCATATTCGTAGCAATGGATTCTGGGGTCTCCTAATTTTTCCTATACCTCATAGAAATTCCACCAACTAACATCTTCAACCAGTTCAAATTTTGTAATATTCTCAACACATTTAAATTATAATATTCTTGATGTCTTTTCCATTCAAGGAAAAGATTCAACCTCTGAGGTCCTTGCTTAGGTTCCTTATATGTTTTTATAGAAGTGATACTCCTTTTATTCACATAGATATTCTAAATAACTCAAAGCATAGAAATATAATCATTCAACACATTCACTTGTAAGGGAGGGGGTGTTTTTAAAAGGAAAATAGAATAATAATATAAAAAAATAAATATAATACAACCATTCTTTCCATGGTATACATCCATTCATACATCATGAAGAAAACATATTTGAAGAAAACCAATAGACATAAAATAGAGAGAGAAATTGTCTAGATATTTAGATAAATCTAAAATAATTTCATGCATTCAGAGATCATAAAGAGTCATAGGAGAACATTCATGAGATTTTATTTATCATTTAAAGGTCTTGGAACCACAAATGACATAATGTCCTGAAAACATCTCTCTATGAGAGTCAAATAATAAGTTTTTAATAAAATACATACCTAAAGCACTTTCCAAAATCTTGATACTTAAGACTAAAAGTAAAAGTGTTCATGCCTATGGGACCAGGATTGGCTCCTATGGACCAAATAATATGAGGTTACCTTGAAGAAAAAGATAAACTACAATAAAGTATTGATTTACAACAATTCACATTGTTGGACGATCAAAGACTAGGGTGAAATAAAATGAATTGTTTAAAAACAAGATAAAGGGCACTCACAAAATTGCAGAAGAATGACTAGTGAAATTAATTCTCTCTCTCTCTCTCTCTCTCTCTCTCTCTCTCTCTCTCTCTCTCTCTCTTTCTCTCCCTCTCTCTCTCTCTATTATGATTTGTGGCCTTTTGGACCAAATAATACAAGGTTACCTAGAAGTAAAAGGAAAATCACAGGTAGGGATTGACTTTACAAATATATAAGAAAATTCACACATCTAGACGATCAAATATTGTGGAGAAAGAAAGGGGATTACTTCAAAACAAGATAAATGAAACTCACAAAATTGCAGAAGGATGACTGGTGGAATGAATCCTCTCTCTTTTTGTAGTAGTATTTACTAGAGTATATATTGTATCTTGAATATATGTTAATCTAAATGTTAAAGAATTTATTTAGCATTAATAATTTTGTTAAAATAATTTTTAATCCATTCTTCAATTTACTCTTTCATGGGTGGGACATTTATGTTTCGATTAACTTTAGCACATATATTCCCTCCTATGTGTCCTTTGCACTTGATTGTAGTTGCTCAATAGTTGTTAGATGATATTTATTGTCATTGACGAATGTAACCAACCACTTCTTGATCTCATCATTTGGAATATTAGTCAAGTTGTCAAAATAATTATTCCATGATGTCTTAATAATATCCATCTCTTCTTACAACATGTCTTTTGGAATCAATATAGAATCTATAATAATTTTGGGCCCTTGTAATTCATCAAAAACCTGTATAGCCTTGAATAAATTATTTCTTCTATGGTCATGAATACTTGAACATTGAGAAATGGTATCTCCTAACATTTTAATCATGCCACCCTACCTTAATTTCTTGATTCTCTTCCTTGATGGAAGGCATTATTCGTTATTTTGGAAATAATTAAGAGTATTAATTTTATTCATAAAATTCATTAAATCATTTTCAATGAATTCTCGATCATGCTCCAAATATTTCTTCAAATATTCAGAAAATGAAGTAATTTATGAGAAAAATTATTGAATTCAAAGAATTTTCCCACACTTAATTATTCCTAGTTGCATATTAATATTTATTGCAACCTATTTTTTTTCCGGAGAAAAAAGCGAACTTTTTATATATAAAATAGATAAAAAGTTACAAGCAGATGCAAAGCATTCAGTTGCAGTGAGGGAAAATGCGGAGCATTCCCTTACTGCCGAGTAAGCAGCCACATGGGCACGAGTGCTTTCGCACCCCACGCAACGTTAGAAGACTAACGTGCACAAAGAATAAGAAAAGAGATAAGAGGGGAGAGAGAAAGAAAGGGCAAATCAAGTTTTTCTCCCCTTTTTCTTTTCAACCTTGCGCCACTCTCCTTGAGTGGGCTCGATCGAAGCAATGACTAACTGTGAATCTGTGTTCTGTGGACCTGTTTCTTTGTCTGAGTCTGAAGTATCAGAGAGGTGATGCCGTTTGATGCCTCCCATGCTTGGATCCACGCTGGTCATCTCTGCCTGATTTTGCTGAATCTTTGAGTTCTTGTTTGTTGGTGCAGTAAATTTACCGGAAACTGTGGACAAATGTTCCTGATTGATTGCCGTGGGTGTGGCAGCCGCGACATTCTCCCCATTAGGATCATTTTCCCCAAAAGGATCATCCTGTTGTTCATGTGTGGAGTTAAGCTCCCCCTCATCCTCTATTTCTTCTTCTGGATTCACTGTGCATTGCCAGCCTCTTGGTTTATGAACTTGTTTCTTGTTCCTTCTGTTTTCTCTTTTGTTTTGCGGACAATTGTTGTGAAGATGTCCTGTTTGTTGACAGCCTCGACATCTGAAGGCCGTGTTTTCATAATCAAGAGGCTGCTTCCACTGAGAATTGTTATGGATCAGAATTATGTTATCCGGAAGTCCTTGGCTAAGATCAACCTCCACACAGATTCTGGCAAAGGTATGAATGCATCTTTCGATTCTTTCCACATCTTGCTTGATGAATGTACCTATGGCATTTCCTATTGCTGCAAAAACATTAGGAAACCAGAAATGTAATGGAAGGTTGTGGAGCCTGACCCAAACCGGCATTTTGGAAACCACCATTGTGGAAGGGTCAAAACCCGGGAACCAGGGGGTCATGAAGAGACCAGCATTGCCCCAGAACCATGGCCCCTCATGGAGAGCAAAATCTTTTTCCTTTTCCGAGTCGAATTTTACAATAAAAAAACCTTTGGAGCACAAATGGATGTCACAGTTTGTGGTCCATATGGAGAAGATCCATTGTCTTAAGGCATCTGTTTTTGGCCAAAACCCGTTGAATCTGTATATGACAGCCATTGATGAAAGATCAGAATGAAATTTTTTTACCTCAGGCAAGTCGATTTGCAGAACAGGATTCTGTGGTCTTTGCTCCACAATGTAGGGACCAGGCAGATCTGGAGCTGTTGTTGGCTTGTTTTTGACTTCCCCCTTCCCTTTGACAGCCTCTTTAAAAGAGCCAATGCCTTTTGGGCCTGGGCCAGGGCTTCCTCCTCTCAGCCTTGTGCTTACAATAATAGTTGAGTCTCGACCAATGCCATAGTGCTGGACTGTGAGATTATCCTGCAGGATTTTACCTGCATGTATCAAGCTTAGCAGATATGATGGGATGCCTATATCTGCTTGAATTTCATCCTTTATGTTTTTTATCTCTGTTCCTGTCCAGATTTGCTTGCAGATAGATTTCCCTGACAAAGTTCTGATGAAAATTTGCATTCGATCCTGTTCTGGGTCCTTGAGGGCTGGCTTAGATGATTTTCCCCCTGAAACAATAGCTGTATGGATCACAGATGCGAAAAGGGGGGCAGGATCCTCAAGGCTATTTCTCCTGTATTCAAGAAAAAAATCCACAGGTCCTGTGCGTAACAGGAGACTCCTGTTCTCTGGACATGAATCGCTTTTGGTGGGGATGACCCATAACCTGGAAGTCTTCTCCACCTGGGGAACTTGCTCACGCATCTGTTTGGATGAGAACAGGGGAGCAGCGTAACACAAGAACCACAAAGCATAGCCCATGCCCCAACCTTGAATACCGGTCTTTCTCTTGAAAAAATGCCGGAGAACACCAGATCGATTTTCCCTCCCCAAAACAAAACTTGAAAACGCATCTAAGTGAGAAAAAACCCCACGAGTATGCTGCAGAAGGAAGAAAACTTCGTATTGTCCCACTGCTAAGAGCAGACACATTCGGGAAGATCTAAAAAATAGACAACGACAAAGGACAAAACGTGGAAGGAAGGTTACCCACGCATCTGCGGCTTCATCGTTCGTCGCCCCCAACAGCAGATGAAAAAGACCTTTCACAGTTATTGGCTCGCATCTTTGAGCAGAAGCACAAAAGCCCTTCTCGGATTTTTGACAGGCCGCAAAACAGGGTTCATCCAGACGCTCCCCTCCTTCAGGAGAAAAACTCGAAGCCGAATGCCCTATATCCAAAAATCCTTCCGACAGGGTGCTCGTTCTGAGGCCGCAACGGCAGCTATTCTTAGATGAGAATTCGAAGCCCAGGAATCCCCGGCCGCCAAAGGCCGAGACAGAGGAAGGAGCCCAGGCGATGGAGCCGAGCTGCCGGGGGAAGGAGTGCGAAACCCTAGCAGGAGCGAGCGCCATTTTCTCCATCTCGTTCCGTGTGTCCTAATCATATTTATTGCAACCTATTATGTGATAGCTCTTAACAATATTGTTTCTTTCCTAACCTTCTGGGCTGTGTAGGGGGTGATTGTGCCGTGGGTTGACGGCTTAAAAAACCAAAGGAGGCATAAATAGAGGCCGATGACTAAAATATTCCTCCAACTCACTTATATTTCTTTCTAATCTTGTCTTTTCAGCCTCTTTCTCAATAATAGAGTGACAAAGTACATCTCTGTAGTTATGTGTAATTTCAGGTGTCTCGTAGGTGATACTCCTAAGATGTCAACTTTTGAATTCTATGTTTTAGTAATTTTCTCGTTTTCAACTTGTAGTCTTAGTCTAGCCTTGTCTTGATGGGTATTATGCATGGTTAATGACTATTATTCAACAACACAAGCTCTTCAATAGCTAACTCTTTGACTAACTTTTAAATCTCATCCAAACAAGATTCTACCTATTATACTAACTTTTAACTTTCATCTAGACAAGATGCTACTTATTATAGGATGGTAACATTGTCCAATTCCATATTATTTGGTCCTTCTATATGCTAATAGCCTCTTTTACTTTAAATCTTACTTTTAGAAGAAGTAATGATATGTGAACTTTCCAAGCTGACAAGAGTAGGTTTTTCTTCTCCATTATTCCACCTAATCTCCATTCATTACTCATTCCTCGTATTGTAATGTTTTCATGTGTTTTGTGGGATGAGAGGAACTTCGACGCTTTTGTGGGGTTGTAGAGGGTTGGGAATTAGTAGTTTTTGCCCCTCTTTGCTTGGTATTTTCTTAAGAATTGGTGCTCACTTGATTAGCTACATCATCATTAGGTACTATTGTTTCATTTCCATTGGATGTTCTTCATTTTCTCCACTTCTATAATTTTTTTGAATAAATTTCCATATAGTACAATCACCAAATATCTTGAAACTATGCCCTTAGGATCAAATCCTTGGGTGGGTTCAACTTTCGTTAATTAAAATGATTTAATACTTCAAAAAATTTAAAATATTTTGTAGGATGTGCATAATTCTTCACTATAACAATAAATGGTAATGAAATAAAATGATTTTTTTTGCTATCAAAAAATTATCCAATAACAATATTTTTCCATAAATTTATGCAACAAATAATTTTCTAAAACAAACATGGGCGACAATAATGGTATATCCTCATAACCATAAAGCCTAATATATAGATGATTCTCCTCTTCTACATGCACTCCCAGATTGGTGTCTTTCTATTTCCACTGAAACACAGAGCCTGACCCTATACCTCTCAATACGAGAGGTGCTTAACTATGGGAATAAACTAGTCCTTGATAAAGAAAAAATGATACAAGGGCTTTTATCTTCATAGAACAAGGTATTGGTTCTATTTCTCTTCAGTGTAACCAGTTGAATAAATTACAAGAAAAATGGCCATCACTAATACCATTGTATATAACCTCCACCAAGCCAAATATAACTTCCTTTTTAAAGGAAAAATATAGCATATACTGGGTAAATTTGTGCCACATGATGTGGGTGAAAAACCATGAGAAGTATTTATAGGGTTGTGCTAATAATGAAATATCAATATAAGAAAGGTCCACTAAAACATGTGAATTCCCATATGATATTTATTATGCCATCTTGAGAATCAAGGAATGTTTGGGATTTAGGCAATTTGAGTTGCCTTTTCGACTCTAGCCACCTTAACATCTTTTTTAAAACCTTAGGAGTTAATAAACGAGGTTTGTTCTTTTGTATAACAAGCTTATTTGTTTTGGTATTGGGATCAAATTGATGAGCACACCAGAAAACAATTTCCTTAAATCAAAGACCTCTAGAAGCATTAGCTTACCCAGTATTCCAATTGATTGGATGTCTATCAAATTCCATTGATAGACACCCAATTAATGGAAGTTCTTATGTTTTGGTGCAAATGAATTAGTTGTATCCCACAAACAGGCTCCTTCTTTCTTTTACTCACCATATTGTTTATTTGTTTAATGTACCTAGATATAAGTGACATATCAATTGGGATTTATAGAGCTCTTAGATGTATACATATTGATTTATGGTAGCATTTACTAACACACCTCGCCTTTTCACCTCACCTAGGAGATCACACTTTCTTAATGAGCTTTCAATTAACCTTGAAATGAGCAACTGATTGATTTTAAGTATAGAGTATAAAATGAGAATTCATTGTGATAGAGTATTATAGTATGCCCTGTATAGAATCTTTATGTGTGCATAGGAATAGATGTGCGAAGAAATGGTGTGCAAAAGAAAAGTATGTGTTGAAGATCATGTGTGGAGAAGATTAGGTGTGTTGAAAAAATGGACAATATTCTACACACTTTAAAAGGTATGAAATTTGGGTTAAGGATAAGCAATACATAATGGTCATGATGGCACATGAAAATAGATCAACACATCTGTAAGAGAGAAAAATATTATTCAACTCTCACACTGTCCTATATGAGGTTTTAATATTCTTTCTGTTATTACTTTCTCTATTAAGTTGCAACTTACCCACCATAAAGAAGCGCTACTTTTCAATTTTGAATTAATTAAACTAATCCTTTTATGATCTCTAATCTATTCAAATTCAAACAAAATTTTCAATTCTATCATTTTTTCAAGATTTAAACTTTAGAATAAATAGAGATATTAAATTTTGTTTACCTCATTACCATTCAATATTTTATTGTCACATGCTATTTTAGTTCTCCTCTTTAATATTTGATTTTTCTTCCTCACAAGTAATGGCATACTACATGTGGAATACCTCTACTTTAACCTACCTCCATGGCATCCATTTGAGTATCATTGTCCTCAACATAGTTGCAAGGTCACTTGCATCTTATTTACTCTAATCTCTTATGGGTCTAAACTTGTTTTAGTAGCAACTAGTCCCAACACCTATGGCTTCTGCAACAACTTCCATAGCCACAATCGGGAGGGGTTGTTTTTTTAAATGGATATATATTTCAGCCATTAAAACACGTTAAACACGAGTAACACGTCGGATAAGTACTTCATTTTAAATCTTACATATCCAATTCATTTTTCTATCTGATCAATCGTCAACTCAAACAGCTGACAGAAACCCTTTTTGAATGCCCACTTTTGAAAGTTGGCTGTAACTGCGTATTGTACATTGCATTTAACGTGAAGCTCGTGTTATCCACCAAAATTGAGGATATCAAATAAATTATTTGTCCAACTTTAGCAGTCAAATATGCTATTGATTGGGAATGGTTAAATATTTTGTGTAAACTTAATTAATTTATAAAATTATTTTATTGATTTAAAATTTTATTAATTTAAAATTTAATAATATGTAGTCAAGTCTTATTAGCAAAATTTGTTGAGATAAATTTATTTAGCAAAAATACCAAATCAAATTTCTTAAAAAAAACACGCATTAATATCTATATGATTATTTGTAAATTATTTCCACAAATACTTTAATTGTGTATTCATTCATGATGAATGCAAAATTTATATTCATGACGAATGCAAAAATTATTAAACAACTATTAATATATTATTAATTATTTTATTAAATTAAGATACAATTATTTTAGAAGTTTAATTATTTTATTAATTTAAAATCTAATTATTTTGCTATTTTAAGATTTAATAATATGTATCTAAACTATAAATATCTGTTAAAACTTAGCCCATGATCGCTTGACCGCACGTCGTATGGATGTAGTTTCTAAAATTTTTAATTAAAATATTCAATCGATTTTGACTGATCGGTGTCAATCAGGCTGCCATTTAAACTTTTGTTTGAAGATGTGGATTCTTAAATGGTTATTGGAATTTTATGATATAATTTTTTTTTATGTTATTTTTAATTATTCAAGATGAATTTTTGAAGATATAAATAATTTTAGTTTTATTATTGATATATTCAAAACTAAGTTTTTTTTTTATCATTTTTTTGAAATTAAAATTAAAATTAATAAATATATATATATAGAAAAAAGTCAAAAGTTTAAATAATTAGAATTTTTTTTTAATTATTTTATTATTATTTTTTTATTTTTGTGCATTACAATTTTGAAAATTAGTTTTACAAGTCTTTTCCTTGTCATGGTTGGTTTCTCCTTCTACGTGTGCATCAACACTGTGTTTTTCCCTTATGGGTTTGAAAGAATTCTCGAGGGCTTCCAATACTTTTGTGACTCTGTCTTTAAAGGATTCTTGTAGTTCATTGAATTTTTATCGAGGCCTTTGACTTTCTCTGTAGCCTTCTCCGCAACCATAACTTGATACCTAGTACAATGCATACACTAGCCTCGGTCAAATTTGAGCTTACTTAAGAGTAGTATGGTTGGATAGAGGGCAAGCTCAAGAGTCAGCGATGTGGGTCACTTGAAGTCGTGTCAGGAAAAATTTGGGACCCCATGAAAATTTGGGGCTTACAGGCGAATGCCACCACTACGATCAGCTTGTCGTCCTAAATATTATGGGCTAATTCTCTTGCAAGTGTCCCGCGATGGTCCCATTGTTTTTTTTTTACTTCGAAAAGAGTTTTACTCCCATCTCACCAATACTACGGTGTCCAAAATCCAAAATGCTTTATACTGCCAAATATCTTACGAAAATTAGGGCTGGACTGTAGTATCAGAAACCCCAAAGTCTTAGCACTGCAAAATGTTAGCATCAATTTGATATGGATTGTAGCAGCTAAAAACCTCCTTGCACAAAAAGGTATGCTCTGCGTTGTGAAAAACTTAATTGTTGAATCTAATTTATACGATGGTGGTAGAACTCCAACTACTAGATCTGATATGGACAACGGTGGCCGAACCCCAACTGCTGGATCTAATCTGGACGAAAAGGTAGGGGCGATCTTTAGATAAATGAGAGAACTATGGTCACAAAGGAGTTTCAGGTGCTATAGATTGCGATATATGCAAGGGTCCAATAGTAGTACTCGACCCAATATTTTAGAGCGCTAACCAAGGGGGAACAATCACACCCTTATCTAGACTACCCGACTACCCTATTGTACATGTGAGTAATCTCCTCGGGTGTTATTCTCATTGTATTGTAGCAGTAAAATGACCGACAAGTTATCTAAGGTTAGGTTTCAGGATACCATAGCGGGGGCTTCTGATATACCTAAGGGTACGTGGAAGTGCAGTATGTGCGCAGTTTTGTCTAAAGCGCTACTACTCGAAGGGGTACCCACAACGGTTACAAGGGAGTCCAACAAGCGTGACCACCTCTTGTAGTTCCTGCATGTATGCCTCCCAAAATTCACAGGTTAATGCGCTCAATGACAAACCTCATGGTTAAAGATGTCAGAACACATCTCTAGCCTAAAAAATTTCCGCCAAAATTGGAGGTACAACTAGCCTTGGAATGTGCTCAGCTACCACTTGTTATGCACTTTACCTGTAAGAATAACATAATTCTAGAAATATGAAAGAATACTGCCAGAAACATAGAAATATCACATGAATTGAGACAAGCTGCAAAGATATTCTATTGTTCAGGAGAAAAATATAATGTTCACTTGCCTCTTCGAGGGGGCAATTTCCAACAGAGCAGACTGAATTGCAATAAAAATCGATGCTTCTTCACTTGCTATATAAGATTATTTATAGCTTTATGACATCCAAAACCCTACCACTTGTGGTCCCTTGCATAATATGGGTTAACCAATTTTTTTTTATTAACTTTGGTCTCCTTACAACTAATTGTGGTCCCTTTTCTATAATGTAGGTCAACCACTTACAATTGTTATTAATGCGGATTACCGCTTACGAGATTTATTGACTCAACTAACTAACTATGAATCTGACAAGGTCCCTTGGGCTTATCACATAAATACAAGGGTTAGGGTTTGACACAAACATGATCCTAGTGGATACCAGTGGCCACCCACCTCCTCCACCTAATCAACATTGTAAATAATGAGTTTTTCTTGTTGGAAGTTTACGAGCTGGTGGTTTTCGTAAACCATGGTATACACTAATGATATTTGAAATGTGGAAGAAAAATAATAATAATAACATAATGATAATAATAATATTAAGACGGTGAAACAATATTTTCATAGTCACTAATTAGTTTTTTACCATTAGTGGATTATAATCCCATGGTTTTTCTAGCTCATGGTATTCATCATGTTATTTGAAAGTAAAATAAATAACAATAAAATAATGAAACAACATGGTTCTTAAGTGGAAAACTTGTAAGCACATACACATAAACATACACATACACATACACATACACATACACACACACACACACACACACACACACACACACACACACACACATATATATATATATATATATATAGAGAGAGAGAGAGAGAGAGAGAGAGAGAGAGAGAGAGAGAGACTCATGTGTAAATGAAACATATTCCTTCATGATACTTTTCTATTTAATAAAGAATTAGGTTCTTATCATATTATTATTTTCTCTACTTTATTTTTGTTTATTTGTACTGGATTTCCTTGCCTCGCTTTCATTTCATTCCTTACGTAGTTAGGATCAATGGTATCAAAATAATTCTCTCCTTGTTAATTCCTGTCGTATGTCCCTAATAAGCTTAGTGTGTAGAGAGTTGGGTCTTGAGCTAGTTTCACTTAGGGATGACAACTCTTCCCATTCTAAGTGACCATTCATAGTGGACGAAAAGAGATACAATGGAGCAAGCATTGGGGGAAATTTGAGGTCTAAAATGGGCCTCCTAAGGAAAATAATAAAATAATGGTAAAAAGAACAAAATAAGAGATGAATTTAAAAAAAGAAAGAAAGAAAACTATTTTTTTAATTGTATTTTCGACTTATCTGGTTGTATTTTCAAATTATCTCCTTGTAGGTTTACTCAAATTTCAAGTTGTACACTTATTGATGCGAAATTACATGTAGAATCCAATAAATACTCACTGCATACTTTTGAGTATATCCACATAGGGAAAATTTTAAATTACATGAAAAAATGTGTTTCAAACTTGTTTTTTCGTTTATTTTGATTTTTTCTTGGTGTGGATCTACTCAAAAGTATGAAGAGTGGATACTCGTTGGATGAAAAATTTAATTTTACATAAAACAAGTTTACATGGAATTTGAGTAAATCTACAAGGATATAAGTAAAAAATACAATTAAAAGAAGATAGTTTTCTTCTTTTCCTTCTAAAATTATTCAACCCTTGGGATGAAATCATCATCTTGAATCCTATGGGCTATTTTAGAGTTCATTTTGTTAGTAATTTTTTAAATTTCGATGCCCATTTTGATCTCAAAATTGTTGGGAATTAGGAATTAGTTAGAGGGTGGGGGGTGAATAAGTAATTCAAAAAATTTCCTTACTTTTATGTTGAACACTTAAATTTTTAATTGCATACAATAAAAACACATGAGATGCCATCACTCACATACATTTGAAAACAATGAAACAACCAAAGTTTTTTTTTTTTTTTGTATTATGATGATAATCAAGGCACCAAATCTGATTACATCATATATTTGTGAGCACCTACTCATAGGAGGCCACAACCCCCTTCAAATCAACAAGCCACAACTTGCCTAGAGGCACCAACCTCTTATAATTGCAAGCCCCTACCTACTTCATCCAAATTTCCTATTTTTCATACAATTTCTAGATTGAGAACATTGGTCTTCTTCTGTTATATAAAAAAAATGACATGCTCTAATGTCTTCTATAACTCCCTCTTCTCTCTTTTGCATACACACACCAAGCTATCATTGTCTATGCTTCTTCTGTTCTGTTGTGCCCTATGCTCTTCACTTCACATCCTCAGTATTGACACACAACCATTCAAACACTTATCCTTAGTGCACATTGATCTTCTTTACACACCACAGTCTCATCCCATGCTCTCAGCATACACTTCGTCCACACAAAAAACATTCTCACTACAAAACTATGCAAAGAGTATCCTTCAAATATATCACGTAGTTTGAGAAATTACATTAGTTGAATCAGAGCACTCCAAGTAGAAAGGATGCAACACAAAAACAATAGACTTTAATTACACAATATGTTCCCTTGCACGATACTAGTAACCTTTTAAATTCTCAGTTTGGTTCCCCTTTCTTACTAATTGATCAGAATACCTAATCATATTATTCGAAAGAGTCTCAATTCTCCTATGAACTCCCTGAAAGTGTTTCTTCATTTAATTAAACATGGCATAAGGACTACCTTGATTTAGTGCACACCATATGGGAATGATAGTTCATTATCATCTGTACAATGTGGATGAGTAAACCCATCACTAGAGTAATGAAATTCACCTACTCCATTAACAATGATCTTCACATTCAAACCGTGTTATGCTATCGGCCTTAATTTGCGTGAATGGAATTCTTATTGTCTTGAGATTTATTTTGGTGTTTATAAGATCTAGAGGAGGCTCTAACTTTAGCTATATTTCAAGTTTGGGGAGAAATTTTTTCTAATGTGGCTTCTATGCCAAACACTGCTACTGACCCATTCATACTTTATTTAACTTTAAGGATGGTGGCCAACCAATTGTGGCATAACTTCCAAATACTCTAGATTTCACCAAATCAAGACTCTAGGTTGAGCTTGTGTACAACTTAAAGGCCTTTTTTCATTACAATAAACTCGTAGGCAAGAATTAACAACTTAATCACAAATGGTATTAACTTGACAACAAAGGTTAGGAGTTGGGGATAATTTATTCTTTGTATACCTTGTAGAAAGTCCCGACTAGTGGAGGTATTGACTAGGCCAAACTTCATGACTTTGGGCCTTTTCCTTTGATTTTCGCCAAAAAAGGAACTAAAACAAATACACAGGAAATCTTAACAAAACGTCCCCCTGGTGAAAACCTTGAGGGCTTACCACATCATCCTGCATACGTAACATTTTCATAGCATTGATGTCATCCAAGACTACATGGTGCAACATCTTGATCTCTAATTTGTGCCCCATGTCTTCTATTTTTAGCCCAAACCTTATCCTGCAAACTTTGACCTTCAATATATTTTGATCTAGGGAGTCATTTTCATACTTCAACATAGTGTTCGAAAGATCTTTCTGAGAAATATCCAACAGTTCCATTTCAAAGAGAATATAAACTAATCTCACGAGGCATAATTTCCTTCAAAGTTATTCTCCATAGAACCTTTGACATTAATGACAACATTATGCCCAACGATATCCCTCTAATAATGGGCAGACTCTTCTCCATACACATCTCTAGACTTCTCCTAGCTCCAATCAGGCACATCTCCATCTCCCCTTGAATGTTTGGGACATGATTATTTCCTCTCAACAATTTCTTCTCTGCCTTTGACATCAATGGAAAAGGATGCATCAAATTAAATAAGATGCCTTTGACACAATAACCAACAACACTTCAAGTTCTCTATGTGCACCAAAACAACAACAACAACTCATATATACCGACCTCCTTTGAAAGTGAAAGTGAACCATTTGGCCATAGGAGAAATCATTCCTAACTGTTTCCTAAGATATTCAAATGGTACTTGTGAAAGAGGTTTTGTTAACATATCTACAAGCTCCTCATTAGTAGCCACATATTCAATTCAAACAACATTAGAAACAACCCGTTCTTTTAAAAAATTAAATTTGATTAGAATATGTTTGGTCTTTGAATACATGACATGATTTTCTGAAATGTTAGTAGCACTAGTATTATCACACAAAATTGGAATGAATCATTCAACTCCACCTTGATATATTTTAAAGTCTGCTTCATCCATAAAATTTGAGTGCACCAAGGGGAAACAACAATGTATTCAGCCTTTGTTGTGGATAAGGAGATTGAGTCTTGTTTTTTGCTTACCGAAGAGACAAGATAGTCTCCAAAAAAGAATGTTGCTCTAGAGGTTCTTTTCCTTTCATAAAGAATACTAGCTCAATCAACATCAGTGTAAACTTTTAATTTAAAGTCTTTAGCTCTAGCATACCATAAACCAAGGTATGTTGTTTCTTGTAAGCATTTGACAATTCTTTTTATAACATTGACATGGATTTCTCTAGGGCTAGCTTGAAATCTAACCACCAAAACCACTGCTTGCATTATGTATGGTCTTGAGGTGGTGAGGTAAAACAAGCTTCCAATCATTGATATGTAAGCTGTTTGATTTACAAGAGGGCTTTTATCCTCTTTACATAGCTTACAATCACTCACCATGGGGTGCTAACTAGATTGCACTCTTCCATCCCAAATTACTTCAGTGTTTCTCTTAGATACTTGGATTGAGAGATGAAGATACCCTTTTTATATTGGGTAATTTGCAGTTTGAGCAAGAAAGACAATTTTCATATCATACACATTTCAAATTATTTATGCATTGACTCAACAACCTGGTGTCCCATCTCCTTCAATTCATTGCCAAAGATAATATCATCTACATAAACCATAATAACTGACAAATTATCATCTTCAGATTGCATATACAAATTGTTATCAATGGTCCCTATTTTAAAACCTTGTAGCTATAGATACTTTACTAGTTTGGCATACCAAGCTCTAAGGGCTTGTTTTAGCCCATACAGGGTCTTTTTCAGTTTGTAAACATAATATTCATTTTATGAGAGAAAAAACCCATCTAGTTATTCCATATACTTATTCCAGGTCTCCATTGAGGAAGGCCAATTTCACATGAAAATAATATACTTTGATATTTTTATGGCTGGCAAAAGCTAGGAACATTCTAGTGGCTTCCAATCTTACAATAGGGGAAAATGTTTCTTCAATGTCTATGCCTTATATTTGTGCATAGCCTTTGCAAACCAAACTTTCTTAATTTCTAATGAATTTCCCATCTCATTTAGCTTATTATTAAATACCCATTTGGTGCCTATAATATTTTTGTTCTTAGGTCTAGGAACAAGATCCCAAGTGTCATTTTTCTCAATTTGGTCTAGCTCTTCATTCATTACCTCTACCCAGAACTTGTCTTTACTGGATTGAATGATATTTTTTGGCTTGATTTGTGATAGCAAGGTAATATTTGCATGACCAAGACTACCAACAAATAAAAATCTCCTTCTCATTTGAACACCCAACCTTTGATTACCAATAATTTGACTTTCCAGGTGTTGTTTTTTCACATACCTGGAAGGTACTTTGTACCTCTATGTTGCATATTCTTCTTATTCTTCTTCCACTTATTCTTCCTCTTTATATATGAATCTGGAGGTTGAATCTTCCTCTTCACCTAATTTCTCATTTTCTTTAGTTTTCTCTAAATGTGGTACCATGTCATCAACTGTAACATCGATGTAATATTCAATCCTATTTGTCATGTTGTTGAAGCATTTGTAGCCTTTGATATTGATTGAGTATCAAATAAATATACCCTCATCAACCCTAGAGTCGAACTTTCCAAGGTCTTTATGATTTCACTTGATATATCATTTTCTCCCAAATAGCTTGAAATGTTTTAGAGATGCAAGTTTTCCTTTCCACAACTCATAAGGAGTTTTATCACTACTACACATGACCTGAGTTTTGTTTGATATATAAAAAACTACTTGAGTTGCTTCACCCCAGAAGGTGTGTGGAACCTTCCCTTCCCCCATCATTTTCCTATTCATATCTTGAATGATTCTATCTTTTTCTCTCTACTACTCCATTTTGGTGAGGTGTTCTGGTTACTAAGTATTTTCTCCTGATGCCATGATTTTCACAAGACTCTTCAAACTCTCTCGAGATGAATTCTCCTCCCCTGTTTAATCTTAAGCATTTAATCTTAAGATCCTTCTCATTTTCTCCCAAATACCTTGAAATTTTTTAGAGATGTAGGTCTTCCTTTCCACAACTCATAAGGAGTTTTATCACTGCTACACATGACCTCAGTTTTGTTTGATATATAAACAACTACTTGAGTTGCTTCACCCTAGAAGGTGTGTGGAACCTTCCCTTCCTCCATCATTTCCCGTGTCCATATCTTGAATGGTTATATCTTTTTCTCTCTAGTACTCCATTTTGGTGAGGTGTTCTGGTTACTGAGTATTTTCTCCTGAAGCCATGATTTTCATAAAACTCTTCAAACTCTCTTGAGATGAATTCTCCTCCCCTCTCTAATCTTAAGCATTTAATCTTAAGATCCTTCTCATTTTGAACTTGAGCTTTGAATATCTTAAAATTTCTTAAAGCTTTTGATTTTTCTTTCAACAACATTATCCAAATAGTCCTAGTAAAATCATCAATAAATAAAATGAAATACCTTTCACCTCTTGGGATATTTAATTTGGTAGGGCCATATATGTCAGTGTGCACCAACTCTAAAGGTCTAGAGGATGAATGATCTTTTGTTTTAAACTGAGTCCTTGTATACTTTCCAAATTGTCAGGACTTGCAAATTGCCAATTGTGAGGTATAGATAACCTTGGTAAGCCTTTGACCACCCTTATCTTTCTACCACACTACACCCCAAGTCAATAACACCACCTTCAAATTTGTCTCCTCTTTTTCTGCCTCTTACTAATTGGCCTCTTCTCTATCAACCTTATATCTTCCTCTAATAATAATTTCTAGAATGTTGGTGCTATTTTCACTGTCGAACTGGTTGTCCTTATGTTTTCCTCTTCCATACTCTAGACATTTTATCATGGTTTTTCTGTTGTTGGTAGTTTCTCCTTAATCCTTCATGGTGCTTGATGAGACTTTTCCATTTAACATAAATTCAAAACATCAAAATCATCATGAATGACATAGCCTATACCATTCACATTCCTTGCAATGGATTCTAGGCTCTCCCAATTTTTCCTATACATCACATAAATTCCACCAACTAACATCTTCAACGTCTTCAAATTTTGTAATATTCTCAATACATTTAAATTATAATATTCTTGATATATTTTTTGGTCAAGGAAAATATTCAACCTGTGAGGTCATTATTTAAGTTCCCTATATGTTTTTATAAAAGTGGCACTCCTTTTATCCACTTAGATATTCTAAATATCTCAAAGCATAGAAATATAATCATTCAACACATTCACTTGTAAGGGATGGGGTGTTTTTAAAAGAAAAATATAATAATAATATAAAAAATAAATATAATACGACCATTCTTTCCATGGTATACATCACGAAGAAAACATATTTGAAGAAAACCAATAGACATAAAATAGAGAAATTGTTTAGATATTTAGATAAATATAAAATAATTTCATACATTCAAAGATCATAAAGAGTCATAGGACAACATTCATGATATTTTATTTCTCATTTAAAGGTTTTGGAAGGAAAATTTTAGGGGTGAATTTTCGCCCTTGGGCAAAATTAAATGGTTTTAAATTTTTATTGGGTGAATATTTTGTATCATAGTACATTGTTACAAATCACTTCAAATTTATTTTATAAAAAAATTAGGTATGGAATTTAGCCCACCTTATTTTAAGGGAGAGGGTAAAAAAAGTAAATTTAGCCCTTGAAATTAGGAGTTACAACCTTAAATCTGCCCTAATTTTCAAGAATAAGTATTTATGATAGTTATTTCACCCTCCCCATTCAGTGTAAAAAATATTCTTTTCTTTCATTTGCGCATATTTCATGGCATTGAGATTAATTTTGACAAAATGACCCTCAATTTTTGGAACAAATGGTCACAAAAGAATAATTCATTTTTATTTAAAATTCAAGTCTGTTATTTTCATGTCTATTTAAAGATTGAATATTTTTGTTTCCATATTATAAGTTTGCATATGTTTAGTCATAATCATATACGAGGGTGAAGTTGAACTGAGAAGTCAAGATTGAGAATAGTGGAATCAACGTACAATGGTATTGGTAAGTCTGTGTTTTAATAGATTTTTGGTATACATAATTATTAATTTTATGGTATATACGTCATTTTCAATATTATTTAGATAATATATTTTTTTAATTTTCAATACCATTAAAATAATTGATGTTTGATTATTTCTTTTCAGCTTCCACCCATCGTTAAGTCAACATCTGTGAAAATTTTAAAAATATCTATTCCAAAAAAGTAATTCTTTACGTTCCAAAATCAATACAATTTTGTTACTTACCCTTTATCTTCAATGTACACTCTATGTAAATTACATTTCTACAAAGAAATCATAAGTCAATTGTTACTATTTGAATATCAAGGTGTTGACAGTTTGAAAAACTCTATCAGAAGGCTGTTTACTCGAAGACACTATTAAAAATCAAATTTCTCTAAAATTATTTAAATTTTTCCAATTACATTTCTACTAGGAATTGATAAAGTAGTTGTTGTTAGTCTTGGAATAGTAAGGTTCTAGCGGTTTGAAAAACTCAGTTGTAACACAATTGAATTGATGTCTGAATGCATCTTATTAAAAAAAAAAACCAGATATATTTAAAATAGATGGATTATAAAAAAAAGGACTCTCATCCAAACTTTCAAGATTCAAACAAAAAATGTTATATTAAAATGAGAATTTAAGAAAATGAATAATAAATTTGAATCTATTTACTTCAAATAGATTTTATTAGCAAGATGAAGATGGATGAGATATTTTGAGCAATTTTATATGCATAGATGCAATGCAATTTTTATTTATTGGGCTCCCATAGACATCAACAATTATTGACATCATATTCATATATATCATAGCCATGAAGATGAGAGATATTTAACATTTTGAAGACATTAAAATAGAAGACATTAAAAAATTACATGTGGTGTGTGTGTGTATATATATATATATATATATTACAAATCTATTAGGCTTCTAGAGGGATTAAATATGTTCTACGCAAATGTTTTAGTCATTTTTTTTACTTTAAATGTTGAAGACATTTAATCCATTTTATTCATTCAAAAATATAATTTAAACAATGAAAATTTACATGTGAATAGATATATATATATATATATATATATATATATATATATATATATATATATATATATATATATATATATAGATAAGGTTTCTACATGGAATAAATATGTTGTGTGCAAATTTTTAAGTCAAAATTTTCATTGTAAATAAAAAATGTGGGCTATAAAAAAATGAATATACATGTTATACTCTTACTCTGAACCATAAATAAAATATTCAATTTCCATATGAACTATCATAATCTTATACCAATTTTATAGAAAAATAAAGTAACTAAAAATAATAAAAAAGGTTTTACTTTTGAGTACAACAAATTGTATAATTTTTATACTTTCTAAAACTATCTCAATAACTCAAAAAACTTTTTAAAAATATTTTTAGTACATGACTCAAATAATGTTTTTAAATATGCATGTTGAATAATTTATTTCAATCTCAAGTTCATGCATATGCAAATGGAGAGAGCTTAAATGCCTAATTATTTTAATGTTGATCAAAATAAAATATTTCAATGCAGTAAGAGGTGTAATTAAAAGTAAAAAAGTTCGAGGAGATATGTATTTTATTTAATTATTAATATCAAATTAAAATGCAACATTTAAAAATATATAATTAATCATAAAATATTCAATGTGACTAATAAATAAATATTTTAGTATGGAGGGTTAATTAATATTGAAACTTATTCAAAAATATATTAATGACAAATATCTCATTTTAATAAGGAATTTAGACTTCTGTGATCCATAACATTGTTTAGATAATCTTCGGCAAAATCACATAACCAATCTTTTGTCGACGCGTTTCGAACCAACCAGTGTGGTTCGTCGTCAGGACAAGTTGAAGAACAGATCCAGCTTAGCCTATTTAAATAGCTAGAGCAGAGACACCAACGGTTACCTGGCCAAAGGATAACCGAGGAATCTCTGCAACGTTTAAGAAACACCAGATCAGATTTCAGCTTAGTAACCTGCATGCGTGACCGCTCGAATTGATGAACCTTCTTAGCAGCGGCTTCTCCGTGCAGGGAAGTTATTAAGGAATTTAGACTTCTGTGATCCATAACATTGTTTAGATAATCTTCGGTAAAATCACATAACCAATCTTTTGTCGACGCGTTTCGAACCAACCAGTGTGGTTCATCGTCAGGACAAGTTGAAGAATAGATCCAGCTTAGCCTATTTAAATAGCTAGAGCAGAGACACCAACGGTTACCTGGCCAAAGGATAACCGAGGAATCTCTGCAACGTTTAAGAAACACCAGATCAGATTTCAACTTAGTAACCTGCATGCGTGACCGCTCGAATTGATGAACCTTCTTAGCAGCGGCTTCTCCGTGCAGGGAAGTTATTAAGGAATTTAGACTTCTGTGATCCATAACATTGTTTAGATAATCTTCGGCAAAATCACATAACCAATCTTTTGTCGACGCGTTTCGAACCAACCAGTGTGGTTCATCGTCAGGACAAGTTGAAGAACAGATCCAACTTAGCCTATTTAAATAGCTAGAGCAGAGACACCAACGGTTACCTGGCCAAAGGATAACCGAGGAATCTCTGCAACGTTTAAGAAACACCAGATCATATTTCAACTTAGTAACCTACATGCGTGACCGCTCGAATTGATGAACCTTCTTAGCAGCGGCTTCTAAGATGAAATGTATTCCAAAGATGAAATATTTCAAGAAAAATATTTAAATGTGTATATATTATATATGATTAAAAAAAACTATATATTTATTATATAAAATAATATTTTTGGTCAATTTTGTTTGAAATCAAGAAAATATGTGTTAGAATTGCAAGTTTAAGCTATATAGTTTACACAATCCAAGTTTTCAATTAAATTTTGAAGATATTGAACTCATTTTTTACATTCAAAAATATAATTTAAATAATGAAAAATTACTGGCCGTCTATATATATATATATATATCTTACAAATCGATTAGGTTTCCAGATTTGTTTTGTGCAATTTTTTCAATTTTTTTAGTCAAACTGTTCACTGTAAAAGAGGTTTTCCTTGGAGCTACAAGATTGTCTTACTCCCCAGAAAAAATCCTATATACTCTCTCTCTCTGATATTGAAATCCAATCTAAACCAACACAAACATGTACGTATACACTGATTTGATCACGTGTGCACAAATTTATTGTTAGTTCCAAGTACTAGAGTTAAGTTTCTAATTAAAGAGTTTATCCTCATATCCCATGGATGAAAACATAGATGAAACAAAAACAATCATCATGATCACTCTCAATAAGAATTTTAGGCATTGTACATATGGATTTTTATCTAAAATTCTCAAGAAGCACTTGGAGAAAGAAAAATCTTCATGGATAGCCTCGTGTTCAAAACCCTGGGGTATAGAGGAACTATGTCTTTTGGAATTTTCCCTTACACAATTATATTTTATATCTAAATTTTTGTTACATTAATTTTAACAAAAAAAATGATTGAAAATGGTCTCTATTTGCTTTACCTCTAGTTTGGTGCATAACAAGCGAGTTCTTATTTTAATAAAAAAATATTACATGGTAAATGACTATGATTAAGTAGACGAGGCAAAATATATACTTCTAGTTTCATGCATAACATTAACAAAGAAAGCACATGTTCCATCCATAGTTCGTTATTCCCTAATGGTATCCTATAACCAAAATATCGATTTACATAATATTTTCATCACAAACTATAACTTTATGGATGTTTACTAGCACACTCACATCCAAAAATAAATAGAGATAATGATACTTAGTAAAAATGTTGTACCATCATATAATTCCATTTACAAAAATTACATTGGCACATATAACATTGATTTCCCATCATGCAGAAATAGTAAACCTATAGCAATATTCAACATTCAACATTTAAATACTAAAATACTCTAGCAAAGTACATTGTATTAATCAATTGAATAAACAAACTAAAGAAAAAAATTATCTATTTGAAAGTTGAAGGCCAACATTAACTTAGGCAGATAAATTTTCCACCCAACCATACACTCTATTGCACTTATTATTTTTATACTAGGCCACCCCAATTGAGGCTATGATACCAATAAGGAAAATTAGAAATTTTTTATGGAAATCACTTTATTTTAGGACAAAACATTATCTATCCCATTGTCTCACCACTATTTTTTTTTTCTTTGAACAACACAACTATTTTGGTGACACATTTCTTTCCTTACATAGAAAAAGGAGAGTACCTTCCTTATCTACTTAATATTCCCTCAAAAGTCTCTAATCTCTCCCATTATGTGTGCATAGAGGGTCTAGACACTATCCATTAACTCCAACAACATTTACTTAGTTCTTGACCTTTTTCCAGTTTTAAAGGCTTCCTTGCTTGGTGTTCAACCCACACTATGCTTTCCTCCTTAGATTCTATCCATGGCTTCTCCATCACATAGCTTGATATATTTCTTGGATCCCTTTCCAACCTAATTTTTGAATCTCTCTATGTTCTCCCTCTCTAGAATTCGCTTCTTTTCCAAGGAATTAGATTCTAACCATTTAAATCTCTTCCTTATCTATTTCATAATCTATGCATATTTCTATAGTTCTCATCACATGAATTCAAAATAGTCTCTATCATTCCTTGTTCAACCTCCTAGTATGAATCAATACCTCTAAAACTACTTTCATGGATGCTAGCATCAACCAAGAGAGAACGAATTTACCTCTCCCTTTATTTATTTCTCTCTTGTAACCTACTTCTCTTCCATATGAATTTCCTTCTATATTTTGTCTTGTGCCATGCATCTCTCTTCAATATTCTTTGCTTGAGTTCATAATGGTCCCACACCATTCATGTGAATGTGAAATGGCCTCCTGCATTCACCTTAGAACCACAATTAATTATGTAATTTAGGTGATCATTGTATTGTACTATGTTGATTGTCTTAGTCTAATAATGTCCAATAATGAATCATTCCTTCTTCCCTACAACTATTCACATACATGCCTCTAAGACTACATGAATCATTTCCTCTATACAATTAATTTCCTACATCCAATTGTGATTTTGTTCCCTCCCCATCAACCACATGTGTGGGTGGTATAATGATGAATGAATGAATAAAAAAATAACATCGTCCCCAACACCCCACGAGACCTCATTTTTCCCCTTATTGTGGGGACATGATTTTTTTCAAAGAAAATGTGAGAAAATCTAGGTTTTACCACTCCTCTCGTAATTCCCATGATGAAGGTACTTATTGCTTCGATTTCATAATTGTGGAAGGTGTAGATCTCCACAACCACCACATGTGTTCCATGACTTCTAGTTAAGGTTTCTACATTTTTAGTAAGGAACATGGTGATGAAGGAAACAAAGTAAAGTTTGGAAAAATGGTAAACTAAGGATTATTCATCAAGTAGAACCCACTAGTATACTCTCACCTTTCCCATCTCCTTCTATCATAACCCCTTTTTTATGTGCTCCTATCTCACGTAGCTCTATTATTTTATTAAATTCAAGAAAGATAATACTTACATTATTCAATGTACCATAAATTTTTTTCCTTGTGGTGTAAATAAAGCATGGTAATTAAAATATACATTCTAAGAAAAATTGAACATTTAATCATAATTAAGTATAGTTAATCAATAGGATTCAATACTAGGATATTCTATCATATCCCCCTTCGAATAACACAATCATAAATATTTTCTTCTCATTAACAACACTTATTTTCATCATTCTTTAGTTGTATTTGCAATGCCATCCCATTCACTATCTTGGTATACCATCAGAGTTCAACATTCCAACATATGCCTACATTAGTAATCAAGTATGCATACATATTATAGCAATTATCAAGAAACACTTATCTTATGCACACTATTTCTCAATTCCATGATGTAAGCATCTATTCAAATATATGTATGTATTTTTTATTTATACTTATCTCTATGCATATGCATATATCCCATATAATGACTTCCATAGAAAATAATTAATTTCATTATCCTTTCTAACTCACCCACAAGATTCTAGCCACCATCCCACATGAAAATTTAAGTTTCCTCCTCCTTGATATGCTCACCCTTTGGGCTTATATGTCCCCTTCTCTACTAAAAAATCCCTTAGGTAATCCATCTTGTCATGGATTTCTTGTGTAAGGAGAGCACTAACTCACTATTAGACATCCACTAGTAGTATATAACGTGTGGCAATCACAGGGTTCCTTTGTCCTAACAATGGCCTTTCTTCGAGGGTTTCCATCTTCAATAGCTATCATCTACCATGTATCATACACATATAGTTACCATAGATATATTCATAATAACACAACTTATAAATTCCATGTTTAATTCATAAAGAATAACATATTTCATAAGTATTATACTCCTTGTCATAGTGTTTGGCTCTTGTGTGTTGTAGCACCTAATATTTCTTACAAAATTACACTCATTTTCATATTTGAGACCATTCTACCTACAACCTAAACTTTTCAATCCACCAAATAAATGAGAGTATCTATGCATATAATCCTTTCTTTCAATATTTACTACCATCCATTAGGTGTTCTCATAATAATATTAACAAACTAATAATTCAATCATTTTTAATTCTTAATCTTACTCAATGAAATGGAACTATGATTCAATGTACATGGGTTAGCTAACATACCTACTATTACAATATGAAACTAAATATTTATTCCAATAAACTAATGTTTCAATACTCATGATCACATCTACTAAATCTATCTTTGTCGCTTGATATCAAAATACTACATTTCTATACCATGTATTCCACCATCATCAGTTGGAAGGTCTAGCCAACACCTCAACACATCATCTAGTCATCTCCCATATATACCTTAGGAATGCTACAAGGAAATTCACTTCTCTACTCTATATTACCTTAGGAACCCTCTCCTCTATAGGTTCTCCTCACTATTTGCAAGAAGGTTAAAGTCTACAACACCAATATAAGCAGGGAGACAATTGGACACTTGTGCAATATTATATCCTTCCATATCCATCAACAATATGGTCTCACACATTAGCTCTATTGGCATTCACTTTCATGTGTTATACAAATTCATAACATGATTATGTTACCCATTCACTCATTGTCATGTGACTCAATCATGAGATACTAATTCATGGTTGAATCAAAAGGATTATAACAATATTTCCATACGAAAAGCTTCTTCCTTCATTATATCCCACCTAGGTATAATTATCATACATGCATTCCATCATAAACAAATAAATGAATATATAAAGTATGCCTAAAGGAATCCTTACTCCAATCATTTCAAGTCATATATGTTGGCATGCTTAATTTTCATAGTTGGATAGTTTCCTTCAGTATTCTTGATGATCAATTGCTGTCTCATGAGAACTCACACGAACCCTTAATCAACCTATTGAAAATAATCCTATCATCTTTATCCTTTTCACAAGGTTTTCTATCATAGGCCACTTCATCATCAACATTTTCAACCATTGTTGATATTTGTTTGGAATAAATTGTGTGTTAATATTTGAAATGTCCAATATTTGAGTGGACACTCCACCCATCATCAAGGAAAAAGAAAGAAATAAAATATGAAGTGAGTTTAGTAATGAAAAGAGAATATAAAGGTAATGGAAAGGAGTTAACCATGAAATAAGAAAATGGGTTCCAAGGAATGGAAAAGATATTTAAATCATATAAAGAATAATGTAGAAATTGAGAAATTTGAGCCATAAAAGATAAACTATTTTCTTTATATATTTGATTATTTAAAGAAAGTTTTTATTCTTCCTTTCACTTTGTGGCGTCATAAAAGAATCTTCGCCCTTTAGAATGTACAATGTTTATTTTATATTTTCTTTGAAAATACTTATTGTTTGTTAAGAAAGGAAAACGAGATATGCTTAGTTAATTGAAGAGAAAAATGCTCTATGCACTATGATCCTATGTGTTCATCATAGGAGTCATATTATCATGAGACTAACATTCATATAATGCATTATAGTTTGATACCAATACAAAAAAAACATCACATGTTATTAGATGAGAACGATAGATTGTTTAGTGCACTACCATTCTTGAAGTGAAAAATCCCTTGATGATGATTGTTTTGTGACATATTTTTCCAAGTAATGAACATGCAGAGACTATTGTTTATATTTTTTTAACTCACCAGCTGTATTCTTTTAATGAGTTTGTGTTATTACCTTCTTTATTTTTTCATCGTGTAGGAAATTAAGTTTCAATACATATTTATCTTCCATTCATTTTCATTTTTCATTTTGTGTGATTTCAAATAATTGTTTACCAATTCAACATTATTAGAGTTGTCAACTATAGAATAAAGTGCAACAACTACTACAATAGTTATGATCCAAAAATTAGGTGAAAAACCTACATATGTCGAGGAAGCACCATATTTTAAAGTTGTGGGTTTATTTGAACTTGAGGAACTAGAGAAGTATCTACCTTTTAGAAAAGTGATGTATAAGAAAACAAATGAATTTGATGTAAATATTCATGAATTTGATATAGCTATTCATAGACCTTATTTTCATGTGAAGCCTACAAAATATGAATTACATTAAATATGATTAAGTTATCTAGATGCATCAAGACCAAGTTTGAGCAAAATAATTTCTTTAGTTCAACATCACATGCCTTTGGGGGTGCATTTCCAACTAGTTTACCCTTGGGATGTGATAAGACCTTTGTGGTAAAAAAAATGGTGAAATCATTCAAAAAGATTGCAATAGTGTATAAAAAGAACCTAGAGTAACATTACTCGTGATTTTTCTTTTTAAAAACATGGAAAATTAGTATATTATAATTTAAATAAATATTATTCTTATTATTATATATATTTTTATACATTATCAAGTAATAACCAATATTTTACAATGTTTTCTATTTTTTTAGAATATTACCCAAGAATCCGCAATACCATATAACCTAGTGAAAATTCGTCAAGATTTAACAAAATTTTATAAATCAGTGAAAGATTCACAAAATAATTATATATGTATATCATATCAATGAAAAGATAGCCTATACATTTTTCTATATACCATGAGGATTCGCCCATTTATTATACATATAAATTTGGGGGGTTTCTTAAAATTTTCCCTGGTCTTGGAATGACAAATGACATCTGTATGAGAGTCAAAGAATACGTTTTTCATAAAATACATACCGAAAGCACTTTACAAAATCTTGATATTTAAGATTAAAAGTAAAAGTATTCAAGTCTAAGAGACTTGGATTGGATGCTATGGACGAAATAATATGAGGTTACATTGAAGAAAAAGAGAAACTACAATCAAGTGTCGATTTACTACAATTCATAAATTTTTCGATCAAATAATAGGGAGAAAGAAAATGAATTGTTTCAAAACAAGATAAAGGGAACTCAAAAAATTGCAGAAGGATGACCAGTGGAATGAATCCTCTCTCTCTCTTTACTTATTAATATTTGTGCTCTTTTGGACCAAATAATATGAAGTTACCTAAAATAAAAAGAGAAATTAGAGCCAACATTTCACTTTACAAATATATAAGACAATTCAAAAAGCTAGATGATCAAAGAATATTGAGAAAGAAAGAGAATTTCTTCAAAATAAGATAAAGGAAACTCACAAAATTTAAGGAGGATGACTGATGAAATGAATCCTCTCTCTTTTTGCAGTACTATTTTCTAGATTATCTGTAATATCTTGAATATATGTAATCTAAATGTTAAGAAATTTATTTAGGATTAATAATTTCTTTTAAATATTTTTTAATCCATTCTTCAATTTACTCCATGGGTGGGACGTTTATGTTTTTCTTAACTCTTAGCACATATATTCCCTCCTATGTGTCATTTGCACTTGATTGTAGTTACTCAATAGTTTTTAGTTGATATTTATTGTCATTGACCAATGTAATCAATCACTTCTTGATATCATCTTTTGGAAAATTAGCCTATCAAAATAATTATTCCATGACGTCTCAATAATATTTAGCTCTTCCTACAACACGTCTTTTGGAATCAATATAGGATCTATAACCATTTTGGGCCCTTGTAATTCATCAAAATATTGTATAATCTTAAATAAATTATTGCTTCTATGGTCATCAATATTTGGACATTGAGAAATGGTATCTCCTGACATTTTAATCATGCCAACCTACCTTGATTTTCTTGATTCTCTTCCTTGATAGAAGGAATTGTTGGTTCTTCTGGAAATCACTAAGAGTATTAATTTTATTCATAGAATTCACTAAATCATTTTCAATGAATCGTTGATCATGCTCCAAATATTTCTTCAAATATTCAAAAAATGAAGAAATTTATGAGAAATATTTATTAAATGCAAAGAAATTTACCACACTTAATTATTCCTAGTGGCTTATTAATATTTTTTGCAACACAAGATGTGATAATGCTTAACAATTGTGTTTTTTTTCCTAACTTTATGGGGTGTGTCGAGGGTGATTAATGTTGTAGGTTGAGGAGCTTAAATAGCCAAAAAAAGCATAAACATAGGTCCAGTACTAAGAGTATCCTCTCACTTATATTTCTTTCTAATCTCATATTTTCAACTTCTTTCTCAATAATAGAGTGAGCAAGTACATCCCTATAGTCATGTGTAACTTTAGGAGTCTAGTAGGTGCTACTCCTAAGATGCCAACTTTTTAATTCAACTTTTTATTAATTTTCTTCTTTTCAACATGTAATTTTAGTCTAGCCTTGTTGTAATGGGTATTATGCATGGTAAATGACTATTCTTCAAGAACCACTATCTCTTCAATATCTAACTCTTTTACTAGATTTTGACTCTCATCGTCACAAGATGATACCTATTATGGGATGGTAACACTATCCAATTCCATATTATTGGGTCCTCCTATGTGATATGATCCTATTTTACTTTAACTCTTACTTTTAGAAGAAGTAATGATAAGTGAACTTTCTAAGATGGCACTAGTGGGTTTTTCTTCTCCATCATTCCACCTAATCATCCTTCATTACTCTCTCCTTGGATTGTAATGTTTTCATGTGTTTTGTGGGATGAGTAGGAACTTCTAAGGGGTTGGGAATTAGTAGTGTTTTCCCCTCTTTGCTTCCTATTTTCTTAAGAATTGGTGCTCACTTCAATAACTACATGATGATTAGGTACTATTGTGTCATTTTCCTTTGATGTTCCTACTTCATTTTCTCTTCTTCTATAATCTTCCAGAATAAATTTTCATATAGTACAATCACCAAATATCTTGAAACCATGCCCTCATGAGAAAATCCTTGGGTGGCTTCAAATTTAGTTAATTGAAATGATTTAATACTTCAAAAAATTCAATTCTTTTTGTCTGATGTGCATAATTATTCACTATAACATTTCTCGCAACAAATGATAATGAAATAAAATGTTTTTCCTTTTTCCAATCAAATAAATTAACCAGTAACAATATTTTCTATAGATTTTTGCAACAAAATAATTCTCTAAAACAAATATGGGAAGGAACAATGGTATATCCTCATAACCATAAAGCCTAATATAAGGATGATTCTCCTCTTCAACATGCACTCCCACATAGCTGTCTTGCTACTTCCACTCAAACCCTAACCCTAAGAGCATCAAGAGAATTGAGAACATTACCTCTCAATAGCAAAGGTGATAAACTATGAGAAAAAACTATTCCTTGATAAGGAAAAAATGAAACAAGTGTTTTTCCCTTCATAGAACAAGGTATTGGTTCTATTTCTCTTAAGTGTAGTAAGTTGAATAAATTAAAGGAAAATGGCCATCACTAATACCATTGGATATAACATCCACCAAGACAAAGATAACATTAGTTTTAAAGGAAAAATATAGCATATACTGGGTACATAAGAAGCCAATTTGTGGCACATGATGTGGGTGAAAAAACATGAGTGTAGGAATTTACAAGGTAAGCTCCTCAAATAGAACACCTAAGGACACCGCTCACAAACTGATCACAGATCAATACACTAGTATTCTTGACATGGTTAAAACCATCAAAGAGGGAAACAATCTACGGCCTGAGCCAAGGCGACCACTTCAGACAATTTATTAATAAAAGAAATAAAATCTACATAAGCTTCTCTCATGAATGGTCACCCTACAAATGACCCGCCATGCTCTTTAAAGAGAGATCATGACCAATCAGGTGTTAAGCCACAGATCAAGTGTCGGTAATACCGAGGAGAGAATGAACCGTCATACCACTTCATGTCTAGAACATATCGTGACTGTTGGACTGTAAGTTACAAATGTACACAGTAAAGAAACACACTTTACCTAACTCTACACTAGACCAAGCTATACTTAACTATTTCCTATGTGTCGGAATATCCTAACATCCCCCCCTAAGAACAACTTGGGATAGGATTGAAAGATGTACACATATGACACAATAGGAGAAGGAAGGAGGCATTAGAACCTATCCCCCCTTAGTGACAACTTCTTGAACTCCAACCATAAATCGAAGTTTAGTAAAGTTCGCCTCTGTGAAAGCCTTTGTAAAGATGTTTGCAACTTGATCATTGGTTGAACAATATTTCACTTCAAGAACATGGTCATGAATGAGTTTTCCGATGAAGTGCATGTGTAGTTCAATGTTTTTTCTACACTGATGTTGGACTAGATCGTTGAATGGCACTTTGATTATCACAACAAAGTGTAGTCGGATGTTGTTGTTGAAAGCCAAAATTTGACAAGATTTGATGAAGCCACAGGGCTTCCTTACTAGCTTCTACGATGCCACGATACTGCTTCTACTCAAGAAAGAGAAATGGAACTTTTTTTCTTACAAGCCCATGTAATAGGCCCAGAGCCAAGAGTGAAGACATAACCTGCAGTAAACTTCTGATCATCAGGGTCATCAACCCAATCAGAATCAGTGAAACCAACCAATAGAAGAGATGCTTCTGCATTGTAATGAATCCCAAACTGAACTGTACCTCGAACATAATGAAGTATTCTTTTAGCTGCTTTCCAATGAATTTCATGTGGGTTTTGCATAAACCGAGCAATAAGGCCAACAACAAAGGAAAGGTCAGGACGAGTATGGGTCAAATACAAATTTTTTCCTACAAGTTGATGGTATAAGGTAGCATCAACTTCAGGGGAAGTACAAGTGACTAAAAGTTTGGCTCCAGATTGAAAGGGAGAAGGGGATGACTTATAGTCTTCCATGTGAAAGTGGCGTAGAAGATCACATGCATACTTGGACTAGGCAAGGGAAATACCTTCCTTGGATTGCAAGACTTGAAGACCAAGAAATTAATGCAAGTGTCCTAAGTATGTCATTTCAAACTGATTTTTAAGGCTGGACTTCACATGGTTTATAAGGTTGGGATCACTACCAGTAAGGATAAGATCGTCAACATAAAGAATAAGAATGATAAGAGAATTACCCACTTTCTTGTTGTAGATAGTATTTCTAGAATGACACCTAGAAAAGCAAATATCTAAAACAAAGCTATTCATTTTGGCATACCAAGCTCGAGGGGCTTGGTTGAGACCATAAAGGGATTTCTTAAGCCGACATACAAGGCTAGAGTCTGTTTGTATAAAGTCAGGAGGTTGTTCCATATAGATTTCTTCATGCAAGTCCCCATGCAAGAAGGCATATTTAACATCCATATGATGAATTTCCCATTTGAAAGAGGCAAAAAGGGAAAGAACAAGGCGAATAAAGTTCATTTTGGAAACAAGGGAGAAGGTTTCAATATAGTCAATGCCTTCAACTTGTGAAAAACCCTTAGCAACAAGACGAGATTTATGTTTATCAACTTTTCCATCTCATACAAACTTGGTTCTGTAAACCCATTTCCATCTGACAAGTTTTTGTCCATTTGGAAGAGGAACAAGATTCCATGTATCATTTGCCAATAATGAACGATATTCCTCATTCATAGCTGCGTCCCAATTTGGATGGCCTGAAGCTTCTGCAAAGGTGTCAAGATCATAATTCACTGAAGCTTGAGCCAATAAAGAAGAGGCTTTATTGAATTGAGAACGTGTACATCGCTCAACTGTAGGATCACCTGCAAGAGCACCTGCTGCATCTCGAGTAGCACAGACCCATTTTGGAAGCTGAGGAGCTAAAGGAGGATCCTAAGAAGGTGGGGGAGGATTGTCATCCTCGCCGTCATCATCTGAAGAAGAAATAATTTGAGAAGTAGAAGGGATAGAGAGAGGTGGCACATCCGCTGAACAAGGATAATTTTAGGGGCGAATGTTCGCCCTTTGGCGAAATTAAGGGGTTTTAAATTTTTAGTGGGCGAATATTTTGTATCATAGTACATTTTTACAAATCACCTCAAATAGCCCACCTTATTTTAAGGGAGAGGGTAAAAAAGGTAAATTTAGCCCTTGAAATTAGGACTTACAACCTTCCATTCGCCCATTTTCAAGAATAGGTTTTATTTAAGTGAATCCATTCACCCATTTTCAAGAATAGGTTTTATTTAAGTGAATCCTATGGGCCAAATACCATATTTATAAAAGAGGTATGGTAAATTAATAAAAATATAAATAAATGAGAGGTATGGTAAATAAATATAATATTTTTTATATTTACTCCATAAGTCACCTTATATACATGTAAGGGTGTAAACAAATAAAAATATAAGTAAAGTGGAGGTATGGTAAATAAATAAAACGTCTTTTTATACTTACTCAAAAGGTATGGTAAATAAATAAAAATATAAATAAACTAGACGTATCGTAAATAAATAAAACCTCTTTTTATATTTAGTCCATAACCCTCGTTCTATTTATGAAGGCTCAAGAAAGAGGTTTTATTTAAGTGAATCCTATGGGCCAAATACCATATTTGTAAAAGAGGTATGGTAAATTAATAAAAATATAAATAAACGAGAGGTATGGTAAACAAATAAAACATTTTTTTATATTTAGTACATAAGTCACCTTATATTTACGAACACTCAAAAAATGGGTTATATTTAGGTGAAACCTATGGCCAAAATACTATGGGACAAATACCATGGACTAGATTGTTATTAATACCATGCAAAAAACTATTATTAACCCTAATATTAGAATTAATAAAAATAAAAATAAAAATGGCACATGGTATTGACCCATGGTATTCACCAAAATGGAACATGGTATTGACCCATGGTATTCACCTGGAATGTAGCCTATTTAAATGGGGGAATTAAACCAGCGTGTAGCCTATGCTAAGATTCACTAGGACTTTACAAAGTTTTATTATTTAGTGAAAGACTCGCCAAGATCTTACAAGATTTTATAATTGAGTAAAATATTCGCCATGCCTGGTGAGAGATTCGCCAAAAAATTATATATACATATTATATTATTGATAAAATCACCTTCCATTTTTCCTATATACCATGGAGATTCGCCCATTTATTATATTTATAAATTTAGGGGGGGTTCTTAAAATTTTCCCTGCCGCTGAACTAGGCTCGTAGGCCGATATATTTTCAGCAAAATTTACATCTCTTCTAATGATAACATTTTTGGACTTAAGTGGAATAAGTCTATATCCTTTGACATGTTCAGAATATCCAACAAAAATACATTTTTCACTCTTAGGTTCTAAAGCTGTATGTCTCTCATCTGGAATATGAGCCCATGCTTCAATTCCAAAAATACAAAAGTGACTTACATCTGGTTTAATTGAGATCCATGCTTCTTCTGGAGTGATATTGTTTAAAACCTTAGCAGGAGTACGATTTACTATGTAATTTTCATAGTTATTTACTTCTGCCAAAAAATTAAGACTAAGCCCTTTAGATTGAAGCATACAATTAGCCATTTCCTTTAAGGTGCGATTCTTCCTTTCAGCTACACCATTTTTTTGTGGAGTATATGGAATAATATGTTTCATTTGAATTCCATGCTCAGTGCAAAAGTTGATGAATTTGTTGTTAACATATTCACTGCCATTATTAGATCTTAGCTTAAGAATTTGATGTCCATATTGTTTCTCAACAAAGGCCTTAAAGGCTAAGAAAATGTTAAATTCTTCACTCTTGAGTTTTAAGAAGTATACCCAAGTGCATTTGGAGAAATTGTCAATAAAAGTTAAGAAATACTTGTAGCTAGAGAATGAAACAACTGCAAGTGGACCACATAACTCACTATGCACAAGCTGTAAAGGGGTTGAGGCGTGCCACGAGGCATGTTTTTCAAAACTATCCCGATGATGTTTTCCGAGTACACATCCGGAACAAACACCATCTCTGCAAGATACCATAGGAGTACCTGTCACCATATTTTATTTACATAAATTTTAAAGGGAGCGATAGTTTAAGTGACCAAATAACTCATGCCAAAGTTTTCTCACTTCATCATTATAAACAACAAATACTAAGGGAAGAGTTTATGATCCAAAGTTGTTAAACTTATACAACCTTGTAGAATCATCAACAATTCCAGTAGCTAAAATCTTTCTAGGATCACCTAGGTCCTTAATTACAACATCGTGAGGTGAAAATTCAACAGTTTTACCTTCACCTGAATGAGTTATCTGATATACAGATAGAAGGTTGCAGGATAAGGTTGGAACACATAATACATCATTAAATTGACCATTGTCTAGATGAATAGTTCTAGTCCCTACAATACTAAGAGATCTATCATCACCAACATATATATTTTTGGTGTTAGAATCATTTAAAGAAGAAAACATGGCTTTGTTTTTGGCCATGTGATAAGAATCTCCAGAATCAATAATCCACTCATGAGAATGAGAAAAGAAGATACATTTAGTGCATAACCAGATCGAGATGCTTGACAACCAAATGCAGAAAGTGTTATTCCTGAAGATGAAGTTGAAGTTGAAGAGTGCTCCAAATGGATGTTATGCTTCTTCATTGTGGTGGGCTCCAGTATTGTAGCAATAATGCTACAACTCCTGGGGCTTCCTATCTCTAATTTTATCAACCCGGTAGTTCGTACAAACTTGGAAGCGACGGTGCTGTATGCACAAGTACTAGCTCTTGTCGCAGCTGTCACTTGGTCAGCTGGCACAAGTCCGCTAGGGCTCAAGACAACTTCTATATGCTCTCAGAAGAAGCTTGCTAAATGATGGACGAAGGCTATCTCAGAGGAAATTAATCTACTTTGCAAAAATGAACTGAAAGCCAACCAAAACATGGAAACCCTAGTAAACCCTAGTCTGACTAGCTCAACCTCTATGATGCAATGGTGGGAGTGCAAATGTCTAAGAATGATGCCATTACCTCTAGTGATATGAAATGCATGAACTTACACTACTTCCATTGAAAAGAACATTGTTTTTGTATTTTTGCTTAAATGGTTGGAGTGATTATGATTTTGTCTCTTATTAGGGTTTGGCTATGCAGAGGTGGTGCGAAAGGAAGGAAAGCTTGGGAAAGGACAGGGGGGCTAGGAGAGGTCCCAGGGGATCCTTAGCATCAGTCCACAGAAGTCTACAATGTTCGGATGCTCGGCAACCAAGTTTGCAGGCTTCTACAGGATGTCTGCAGGGGATCCTACAGGAAACTCAGGAATTCTACAGGAAGTTTGCTAACTTCTACAGGATGTGCTGTAAGTGGAAGTTTTGGGTGATGGTGAAGTGATGGAACAGTATGGGTGGATAGGTAAGGTGGAGATGGAGCTTGTGATGACTCAGGGGCAGAGAAATAGGACGTAGGAAGAGTGCACGGAGTGGTTGGTGGATAGAAGGATGGGATCAACGAAAGGTCAAAAAGATGAAGCTACGTGGGCAATGGAAGAGTTGGAAGGTGAACGAGCTGAGCAGAGGTCGAGTAGGTGGCTTGAGGAGAGGTTAAGAAGAAGAAGAAGAAAGTAGAAGAATATGGAGCAGTGTAAATAAAACAAATTACTTATGTCTTGCACCAAAAACGAGAATTCATTAACCAGTGCTACCTGTGCTATTAAACCAATGAACAGCGTTGTAAATCATGAAGAAAAGTAGTGCATGGAACTGTAGTGACGAAGTATGGCTCAAGAGAAAAATGCATGAAAGGATCCACGATTAAACCGACTGTGTTGCAGCTTGCATAAAAGTAGAAAAGACTGCGTTTTTGGTGGTTGGTATAGACTGCACCCCAATCCCTAAACAGAGATGGCAGTGAAGGCACTAACAACCTTTTTCTTGGAGCTCCAGTGGATTACAAACCTCCTATCCTAGTCTAAGCAACTGAAAGTAATTTGACCATAAGCTAATCCTACTCAATCTTGTTAAAGAAATCAAATCAGCAAACTGTATTCTTTGAAATGCATATCAAAACAAGGAAACACAATGCTAGAAGGAAAGGTAAATAACACTACAAGAAGAGGAGATCTATTGCTCTCAGGTTGGGCCCTAACCTGAGAGCTATAGCTCCCTTAAAAGCTCAGAATTAGATCCAAATCTGCTTGCCTTTATTCATAATCAAAAGTCTAATGTCATGCCAAAACTGGCTTACAAAACAAACAAAACACCGAGCTGTAACTCGTGCTCAGAGATTACAACAGTAATTCCAAAGGTCAAAAAGCTCCTAACAAAGGCTACGGCCTTCATATTTATACACAATGAAGATCAAGCTGGCTTCCTCCATACGTGGAGCTTGGCTGTCCAACTGAAAGTCAAACTGCTGTAGAACTGCTGATCCTGTAGAACGTGTTGGCTGCCTTTAAGCTCGGTGGGGAGAGCTGTTGGAGCTCGGAGTTAAGGTGACAATCACGAGGGAAGTCATTTAAGGCTGTAGACAACCTCCCTATAAACCTGCAATGCCACCTTTGCTGTCTCCTTGTCTCCTTCTGCGTGGTCTTTTGCTCTCTTTAATGCCAAAAACCTGAAATCATCATGTATTAGCCACATAGATATAATGCCTGCCCTTCTTCCTACAAACAACACGAATATACTAAGAAATGAATGCATAAGCGATAAAAGATGAATGGTTGAGCAAGGTAAGTAGGCCAATATGAGCCCAAATTGTACCAAAAATTGGGGCTCATCATCACCCCCCAGCTAAAACATTTGCTCATCCTTGAGCAACTTTGCTCCTGCTCCTTGTCCTTGGTCGAGAACTAGGGCCCGGAACATGCTCTTCCTTTCCTGTCTTTGGTGGCCCTGCCTTTTCTGGCCCCGGTGGTGACGAGGGTGGCACTTCTTCCCTCTTTTCCGTTTCCTTGAGCCGGGCTTCGGAAGCCGATTGGCCTATTTTTCGTGTCCAGGAAGTTATTTTTGGGCTTCCCCTCTCGGGGGTGGCCGATGTTTTGGAAGGGGATCTCCCACTGGGTGAAGTAGGGGCACCCCCTAAGATGGTTTGGCTACTGGGTGGAGGCTGCGGCTGGCCCGTTTTTATTCTCTGACTTCTCCTAGCTTCAAAAGGTAGAGGGCTCTCCCTCTCTCTCTTCTCCTTTGGCTTTGGTGGTGTACTGAGGGCGGCCAGCGCAGCTGCTGCCTCCCTTTCGAGAATGCCAACCTTCTCTTCCTTGCGTTTTGCTTTCCCAGGGCTCCCTGTAGAGGGTCCCTTCCTTTCTGACTTTGGGCTTCCTGTAGAAGACCCTGCTTTAACCACTTTCGGGCCTCCTGTAGAAGCCTGTTTCTGCTTTCCTGTAGACACGGGTGTCACCACCTTTGCTTGCTTAGCTGCATGGGTTTTGCTTTTTGGTTTGGTTGCAGGTGCTGATGAGGTACTTGGGCTGACGTGGGCCACCTCAGCTTTGTCCGTTCTGCTCTTCAACCTCTTTTCTCTTGCTGACAAGATGGGTGTGTCACTTTCTTCTTTGTCATCCTTTTTCTCCTGCTTCTTCTTTTGTTCTTTCTTCTGCACTGTGGTCGGGGTCTTCTGGGCTGCTTCTTTCTTCCCCTCGGCCACTGATTCTTTTTCCTCACTGCTGGAGGAACCACTTTCTTCAGTGAGCATCCTTATGTCTCCATCTCTTGTTAAATTCCTGAATGATTCCCATGAGAGGGGAACCTTATATGAATGAAGTGCATCCTCCACAAGAATTTTGATCAACCCATGGTGGGCTACCTGATCTGGTATGCCTTCTTTTAACTTTGTAGCACACTCAATCAAAGACTGTAGCAGGAAATAAGGAATGCTCAGTTTCTTTTCTACAGGAAGATCAATTCGGTGCCTTAATTCAGTGAGCAACCGAAAGTGATACCCGTACACGATGCTATAACGGCCTTCACAGGTTATATATTTCATGATTTGCAGGCTAACTTCGTTCCATGGTGGCAACAGACTTGTTCTTCGCACCCCATTTTTGTCCTCCGAGAATTCCTCCTCAGGTGGAAAGAATTCTTTCTTGGCCTGCTGGCTCAACTTCCGTTCTTCCTTATCCCACGGCAGACCCATTGGAAGTTCAGTGATTCGACTGATATATTGCGGGGTGAGCTTGAGGCTTAGGCCCCTGAAATTCACTGTGGCCAGTGTCTTGGATTTCGGCCTCAGAGCCTGCAAGAATTCTTCGGCCACTTCATCATCGTAACCCTGCAACTTGTCACAAAAAGATATCCATTGAACCCGTGTGAAGAGCTCTACCACTTCGTGGTTTTCCCTTAATTTGGTTGAATCAGTGGGTTCTCGTCTTATAAACCCACCCGGCATGATAAAACAGTTTTCTTAACCAGAGGTGGTGATTGTGGAAGAGATTTTGGTTTACTGAGACAATGTCATGCACATAACCCACAAACTTATCCCTGAGGAACTTAACACAGTTTAATTACTCGACACCCTGTAGAATGACAGTATAGGCACAACAGACAACAATTTCACCGTTTTTCTATGACCAGACTGTGGACGACAATTCTGCCACCTTTAATAACCAGTTGCATGAAGAGTTCAGGGTTACCTCTTTAATTGGCCACCTTTTTACGTGAGGCACCCGCTTTCCTGTAGAAAACTGCGTTCCTGTAGGATGACAGCGTTCCTGTAGAATGACAGCGTTCCTGTAGAATGCAGCGCGCGATTTTCGGGAGAGACTGCAGTCGGTCTGCGCCTTGGGCGTGCTTCACAATCGTTCTGATAGCCAGAGGCTCGGCGTATCGAACTGCAGAGAGATCAGGATAGCCGCTCGAGTTCAAAACGGTGGTTGATAAATGCATGAGTGCAATCTAGCCGATTAGATTTTGAATTCGGCGGAATCCGTGGCGCGGGGGGTGATCTGTCCCCGCCGGACCGTTGGGTGACGTCAGCCCATCATTCAACTGCGCGTTCACTTGCTGCCGCACCAATTCCCGCAGATCTGCCGCCGCCTCTTCGGTTAAACTCGTTCTCTTCGACGGGATCGCTCTCACGTGCATGCTGCTCATTCTTTTTGTCATGGCCGCCACCCACACATCCAACTAGGCCATTAACTGGCCGACGTGGCCGGCCAAATGGCCATACGGCCGCTCAACCCATTCACCTTTACACTTAGCAATCAATCAAAGTAACATTCATGCAGTCTGATGGAAGGAAGGGTCGAGACACTTACCTGCGCGGCTGCACATGATGTTTCAGCTCTTTGGACGCTGATGAGTCGATTTACTTGCTGCTGGCGAACTTACACAGGCCCGGAGGTCCATGTTCACGAGCTGCCGTCGATGGATGGGATGCTTCAGTTGCATGTGCCCACGTTTCCTTGCATATGGCCTGTGCTGTGAATGGTATCCACTCTAGCAGGCTTAACTGTTACAGGACTCCCGCGGGATGTCTTGGAACAGTTCTTCCTCCTTGGGTGCATGCTGCACGACGATGGATGGCCTCACGATCATGCTCTCGGAGCTTCTGGCTGACTGTGATGAATATGGTGTGAGATCTCTAGCGCTTTTTCCATTTACAATTTGCTTTTTCTCGAGACTCATCGATCTGCTTTGCTGGTGCAGGTAACTTGTTGCATGTCGACAAGGATGGTGGAACAAGATAACAGCAATGTGCATGGTTGACAATAGTGGCGTGCATGCGTCCAAACCGATCCTTAGCCGTTAGATCTCTTCATGAAATGAATTCTGGGCCGTTCTGGGCTTCTACAGGAAGTTTCCTGTAGAAACACAGAGCTTCCTGTAGAAAGGCTGCGCTTCCTATAGAGAGTCTGCACCTTCCTATAGAAAATCTGCATCTTCCTGTAGAAAATCTGCGTCTTCCTGTAGAAGACTCAAGCTGTAATAAAATTGCACATACCTTGGAAAAAATGAGTATTCCTGGAGGGGGTACTGGTGAGGTGTCCTGACTGCATGATGAGGACCCTTGGCTTTGAGTTGAGAGGCTTCCTTTCCTCCATAGAACACCTGCATGCAATTTTACATAATGAATTCGCTGACCTTGTTTTTTTCTTGTGTTTTTTTCTTTTTTCTTTTTTTTTTTTTTTTTTTTGAAAGATAACAGGGGCGCCTCAATGAGGTTTTCACCCTTGCCATCTGCCCTGAGTGCCTCGGAGAGGTTTTCACTCAAGGATCTTTTCAAATCTTTATCTCTTTTTTTTGGAAAGACAATAGGGGCGCCTCAATGAGGTTTTCACCCCTACCACCTGCCTTGGGCGCCTCAGAAAGGTTTTCACCCAAGGATCTTTATTATTATTATTATTATTATTTTTTTTAGATTCTTCAGGGTATGCCCAAAACAGGGGCAGAACCCTTCTCTATGACCAACACTGCCTTCTCCATAGTTTTGATGAACTCTTGTCTTGAGAGAGGCTTCCTGTAGATCTTCAATCGATGCCCATTGACAAGCATGGGGATGGCTTCCTCATCAATGGTCCGAATAAGAACAGATCCATTGTCACGACATTTTTCCACTGAATATGGCCCTAGCCATCTGGTTCTCAGCTTCCCCTTGAAATCTTTGTATCTGGAGTCATACAACAAAGCCCAATCTCCCGGCTGAAATTGCTTGTCATGGAGATGTTGGTCATGCCACACCTTTCTCTGAAGTTGAACCACTTCCGAGTGAAGGAGGGCCTGCATTCGGTGCTCATCCAGTCCATTCAGCTGCAATAACCTCTCTTGTTGTGCATGGATGAGATCTAGGTCCAGCTGAGCTGCCATCCTCAAAGTGTTGTATTCAAACTCAATGGACAGCAAAGCTTTCTTCCCATAGACCAGCTCATAAGGTGTGAAACCGGTGGTGGTCTTCCAAGTGGTGTTGTAAGCCCATGTGGCTTCAACCAGGCGATCTACCCAGTCCTTTCTGCTGCTGCTCACCACCTTAGTCAAGATCCCTTCTAATGCTCTATTGGTGACTTCCATCTGCCCATTTTCTTGAGGGTGATAGGGGGTGGAAGTCCTATGCTTGATCTTGTGATGAGCTAGTAGATCTTCAACCAGGTTGGATGTGAACTGGCTCCCTTGATCGGTGACCAGCTCTCTTGGATAGCCAAACTTATAGAAGATGTTTTCCCTTAGGAACTCGGCCACCTTTTCTTCTGTTGCTGCTTTGATTGCTTTAGTCTCTGCCCACTTTGTCAAGTAGTCAGTACACACAATGATGTAAGACCTTTGCCTCGAAGGAGGGTTGATTGGGCCCACAAAGTCCATACCCCACTTCTCAAATGGCTCAAGAGTCACTTGAGGTTGGAGAGGCATCTCATCCCTTTGGGTTGGTTTCCCCATTCTTTGGCATTGGTCACACTGGCTGACATATCTTCTGACATCTTGATGAAGTGTGGGCCAATAGTAGCCTGCCTGCAGGATTTTGAAGGCAGTTCTCTTTGCTGCAAAATGTCCTCCACAAGGCCCATCATGACAAGTGAGGAGGATATCAAAGACTTCCTCCTCCCTTACACAACGCCTTAAGATCTGATCGGGGCCAAGCTTGAACAGATTGCCCCCGATCCAAGTAAATGAGGCACTTTTTCTGATGATTCTGCTCTTCTCTCTGGAAGATAGGTGCGGAGGGAACTGTGCTAAAACAAGGTAGTTTGCTATATCAGCAAACCATGGAGAGAGTACTGAAATAGCAAATAGATGTTCATCGGGCATCTGGTCATCCACCGTTCCATCCTCATCTGCAGACAAATCCAATCTAGATAAAAAGTCAGCAACAACATTTTCTCTACCTGGTTTGTCAACAATGGTCAAATCAAACTGCTGCAATAAAAGTAACCATCTAATAATACGAGCATTCACATCTGGTTTATTCATTAAATATCTAATTGCAGCATGGTCTGTATGTACAAAGGTTTGATAACCAGTAATATAATGTCGGAACTTGTTCAGTGCATGGACCACAGCCAAGAATTCTTTCTCGGTTACAGTGTAATTCAGCTCAGCTTTGGACAAGTTTTTGCTAACAAAGTAAATGGCATATGGAAGTTTTTGCTCAGCTTGTCCTAAAGCTGCACCTATGGCTTTGTTCGAGGCATCAGTGTGGATGTGGAAAGGTAGGGCCCAGTTTGGACCTCTCAGGATTGGGGCTGACACCAACTTGTCCTTCAATTCATTTAAAGCCCTCTGACAATCGTCAGTCCATTTAAACTCCACATCTTTTGCCAACAGGCCAAACAATGGTGAGGCTAGCTTGCTGAAGTCTTTAATGAATCTCCGGTAATATCCTGCTAATCCCAAGAAACTCCGGACATCCCTTACCTTTTGAGGAGGTGGAACCTTCTTGATGAGAGCAATTTTGTTAGGATCCACCTGTAACCCTTGGCAAGAAATGGTATGGCCTAGCACGGTCCCTTCAGTCATTAGGAATTCACATTTTTCAAGACTAAGGGACAAGTTCATCTCAATGCATTTGGTTAGGACTTTTCCCAGATTGGACAATGCTTCCTGGAAGTTGGCCCCATAAGGAGTAAAGTCATCCATATAGATTTCCACTGCATCATGGACCAGCTCCGAGAAGATGCTTAAGACAGCTCTCTGGAAAGTAGCAGGAGCATTGCATAGCCCAAAGGGAAGAACTCGGTAGGCAAAGGTACCCCAAGGACAAGTGAAGGTGGTCTTATCTTGGTCTTCCGGGCTGATTTGGATTTGGTTGTACCCGCTAAACCCATCCAGGAAAGAGAAGAACTTCTTTCCTGCCAGTCCATCCAACACTTGATCTATGAAAGGTAGAGGGAAATGGTCTTTCTTGGTAGCTTTGTTCAGTTCTCGGTAGTCCACACAGATTCTCCATTTCCCATTTTTCTTGGGAACCAACACCAGAGGGGACACCCATTCACTATCTGAGATGGGGTAGATGAATCCTGCATCCAACAGTTTTTGCAATTCTTCCTTGACGATGTCCTTAAGGGCTGGATTCATTCTCCTCTGAGGCTGCCTAACCGGTTTACAATCCTCTTTGATGTATATATGATGGGTACAGACCGAAGGATGGACTCCCTTCATCTCCTTATAGCTCCAAGCAAAAGCATCTAGGTGGCTGGCCAACAGGCTACACAACTCCTTTTCCTGGGAAGGAGATAGGGAGGAGCTGATCTTCAATGCTCTCTCAGGGCCGAACTCCACATTCTTGACTCTGGAAGTAACAGGGTTGGTTGTACAAAGATCCACTAAGGTGCTAGCTTGGGCATCCTCCACCAATTTCTCTAAGGGTAGTGCACTGGAAGGTGGATTCTGGATCAAGGTCTCGATCAAGTCATCCTCGGTTGGGGGGTCTCTTCTAGTGGTATCTAAGGTGCACAGAGGTGCTGAGTACACCTCGTCTTCCTCTCCTTCTTCCAACCAGAGTGGTAAGTCATGCTCTAAGGAGGGTTGGGCAGGAGGGTATAGGACTAGCTGCTTGGACATGGGACCATTTTTGATGGTCATGTTTCCTGCACGACAACTTATGTAAGCATCTGCAGTAGTTAACCAAGGCCTTCCCAAAATGAGAGGATATCCAGTAAGCTTTGCCTTTGGTTGCAGAACCAGGAAGTCTGCAGGGTATTCCCAAGAGTCAATAGAGACCAAGACATCCTCCACAATCCCTCCGGGAGTCACAGTGGAGCGATCTGCTAGTTGCAGTACTGTCGAGGTCTTCCTCAAGGAACCCTGAAGATTAAGTTTGAGCATGGTATCCCTGGTCATCACATTAATGGCAGCCCCCAGATCAATCAAGGTGTGAGGTATGATGGTGCCATTGATGTGGACATCTACTACAGGACTTCCAGGATCTAGGTACTTTGGGCAGATGACTTGTCCTAGCATAAGGTCAGATAGTTGTCCTATGACATTAATGGTTGAAGCATCTTTCTTTCGCCTGCCTGGGTGTTTGAAGCACTTTTCCTTAACCAGTTTGTTGTATATTGGCACATCCTTGATGGCTTGGAGAAGTGGTATTTTCACACACAACTGCTTGAGCTCACCCAGAAGCTCATCCTCCTCTGGGTTGGGTTGTGTGGTGGCTGTTAGTCTCTCAGGAAAGGGTGGAATGGCCTTCGGTTCACTTTCCTGTTTATCTTCCTCATCCTCTGGGGGAGGAGGTTGGCGATCTGGAAGAGTCTTTCCAGATCGAAGATTGATCTCCTGGATCTCCACAGCATAGGTAGGGCATGAGGTTTCCCCAGTGTATACCTGCTGGGCCTGTCTATTGTTGGGGTTCGGGTTCGGTTGAGCAGGCATTTGAGGTTGCCTTGGAGGAGCATGAGGTAAAGGCTGAGGTTGAACTGGTGGTGGAGGAAAAATGGCAGGAGGAGTGTTGTATTGGGGCCTCCACCCCGACTGAGGTGCATTCCACTGAGGCTGTGGTTGGGCATGTGAATGATATGAATGAGAAGTAGGTTGAGTAGGGTACTGAGGTGGATAAGACCATGGAGGAAGCATGGACCAGGAAGGATGAGCAGGGGACCCCAGGAAGGCATAGGAGTCGACTGGTTGGGGCTGTAATAAGCTTGAGGTGCCCCTTGCATTCCCTGCTGATAAGGTCTAGATCCTTGTGGCCTCCTTTGGTTGAGGTAATAGAGAGGTTCAGTGGGAGCTTCTGTCCCTTGGTACATGGCTTTAAAGCCAGGTAAGGTTGGACACTGATTTGTGGGATGGTCCTCCTCACAAACGAAACACACTTCAACCGAATGCAATGGGCATTCGTTCTTAGGGTGTCTCCTTGTGCACCTAGGGCAGAAGATAGCCAAGGCTCTCTCAGCTTCCTCTTTCTTCTGCTGGATCCTGAATGTGTCCAGCTGCATGGCAATGGTCTGTCTCACCTCACTCTTGAGATCTTCTAATTGATTTGCAAGCTCATGTTTGGAGAAAGGGACACTAGTTGAGGGGAGGTTTCCTCTACCTCGTTTCCGAGCTGCCCTGGAGTGATTTCTAAACACAGTTTTGATGTCCTCATAAGGTAGTTGGTAAATGTCCCCCCTAGCTAACATGTGAAGGGTATCTAAGAGGTCTTCAGGGACTCCTCGGAGCAGGACCAACTTGAGGGATTCAGGGTCAAGTGTGCACCTGGCCCGCTTATAGCTAAGTTGGAACCTCTCCTCATAATCCTCTAGGGACTCATCATTTCCCATGGTCATTCGAAAGATTTCCCCCTTGGTTTCCTTGGACCTACAGTAATCCCTGTACTTGGTATTGAAAGCTTGCTGCATCTGAGCCCAAGTGGTGATACTATTCCCAGGTAATCCCATGAACTAGCGCAATGCTGCATCCTTAAGAGTTGAAGGGAAGAGTTTCAGCTTTTGCTCATCTTCAGTATAGTCATAGGTTCTACAAAGGACAGCAAACTCAAACAGGAAGGTATCAGGATCTTCAGTAGTCAGTCCATGGAAGTGAGGCAAGGCGGAGGGGCTAATGTTCTTCATTTTCATCTCTCCATTGGTCTCTCGGATGGGGAAGGCACCTTCTATTCTCTCATCTTCTCTTCTATTGTCAGCCATAGCTTCAGATGGAGTGGTCTCTAACTCTTCTTCTTCTATAGGATCTTGGTCTATCTCAGGATGTTCACCTATAGGTTCTTCTGGGTCACTGCCACCAAAGAAGAGAGAAGGGTGATTCAGTGATGTGGTGGGGGTGTTGGGTAGGAATTTGCCTGATTTATCTCGGTTCCTACGAGACATGAAATGGAAAAGGCTTTCTTTTCTTTTGATTGCTTTTGCTTTTTTTCTTTGGTACCTGCAAAACTGAACCAGATTGATCTACAACTAACTATAAAAGATGCAGAATTAAACTGAAAGCAGGAAAGAACTAATCTACTTTGCTCAAATGAAATTGCAGGAATTGAAATGCTAGTCTACGCTTGCAGAAATGAAATGCTAGTCTAGGAAAGCAGGAAATGCTAATCTATGAAAGCAGGAAATGCTAATCTATGAAAGCAGGAAATGCTAATCTATGAAAGCAGGAAATGTCTATGCTACTTTTGCAGAATAGAAATGAAATAAACTACTTAGCAGAAAGCAAGAGTAAGAAAATAGAAGAAAAGCAACAATTACTAATACTCTGACGCTTCCCCGGCAACGGTGCCAAAAAGGATGGTGGGCTCCAGTATTGTAGCAATAATGCTACAACTCCTGGGGCTTCCTATCTCTAATTTTATCAACCCGGTAGTTCGTACAAACTTGGAAGCGACGGTGCTGTATGCACAAGTACTAGCTCTTGTCGCAGCTGTCACTTGGTCAGCTGGCACAAGTCCGCTAGGGCTCAAGCCAACTTCTATATGCTCTCAGAAGAAGCTTGCTAAATGATGGACGAAGGCTATCTCAGAGGAAATTAATCTACTTTGCAAAAATGAACTGAAAGCCAACCAAAACATGGAAACCCTAGTAAACCCTAGTCTGACTAGCTCAACCTCTATGATGCAATGGTGGGAGTGCAAATGTCTAAGAATGATGCCATTACATCTAGTGATATGAAATGCATGAACTTACACTACTTCCATTGAAAAGAACATTGTTTTTGTATTTTTGCTTAAATGGTTGGAGTGATTATGATTTTGTCTCTTATTAGGGTTTGGCTGTGCAGAGGTGGTGTGAAAGGAAGGAAAGCTTGGGAAAGGACAGGGGGGCTAGGAGAGGTCCTAGGGGATCCTTAGCATCAGTCCACAGAAGTCTACAATGTTCGGATGCTCGGCAACCAAGTTTGCAGGCTTCTACAGGATGTCTGCAGGGGATCCTACAGGAAACTCAGGAATTCTACAGGAAGTCTGCTAACTTCTACAGGATGTGCTGTAAGTGGAAGTTTTGGGTGATGGTGAAGTGATGGAATAGTATGGGTGGATAGGTAAGGTGGAGATGGAGCTTGTGATGACTCAGGGGCAGAGAAATAGGACGGAGGAAGAGTGCACGAAGTGGTTGGTGGATAGAAGGATGGGATCAACGAAAGGTCAAAAAGATGAAGCTACGTGGGCAATGGAAGAGTTGGAAGGTGAACGAGCTGAACAGAGGTCGAGTAGGTGGCTTGAGGAGAGGTTAAGAAGAAGAAGAAGAAAGTAGAAGAATATGGAGCAGTGTAAATAAAACAAATTACTTATGTCTTGCACCAAAAACGAGAATTCATTAACCAGTGCTACCTGTGCTATTAAACCAATGAACAGCGCTGTAAATCATGAAGAAAAGTAGTGCATGGAACTATAGTGATGAAGCATGGCTCAAGAGCAAAATGCATGAAAGGATCCACGATTAAACCGACTATGTTGCAGCTTGCATAAAAGTAGAAAAGACTGCGTTTTTGGTGGTTGGTATAGACTGCACCCCAATCCCTAAACAGAGATGGCAGTGAAGGCACTAACAACCTTTTTCTTGGAGCTCCAGTGGATTACAAACCTCCTATCCTAGTCTAAGCAACTGAAAGTAATTTGACCATAAGCTAATCCTACTCAATCTTGTTAAAGAAATCAAATCAGCAAACTGTATTCTTTGAAATGCATATCAAAACAAGGAAACACAATGCTGGAAAGAAAGGTAAATAACACTACAAGAAGAGGAGATCTATTGCTCTCAGGTTGGGCCCTAACCTGAGAGCTATAGCTCCCTTAAAAGCTCAGAATTAGATCCAAATCTGCTTGCCTTTATTCATAATCAAAAGTCTAATGTCATGCCAAAACTGGCTTACAAAACAAACAAAACACCGAGCTGTAACTCGTGCTCAGAGATTACAACAGTAATTCCAAAGGTCAAAAAGCTCCTAACAAAGGCTACGGCCTTCATATTTATACACAATGAAGATCAAGCTGGCTTCCTCCATACGTGGAGCTTGGCTGTCCAACTGAAAGTCAAACTGCTGTAGAACTGCTGATCCTGTAGAACGTGTTGGCTGCCTTTAAGCTCGGTGGGGAGAGCTGTTGGAGCTCGGAGTTAAGGTGACAATCACGAGGGAAGTCATTTAAGGCTGTAGACAACCTCCCTATAAACCTGCAATGCCACCTTTGCTGTCTCCTTGTCTCCTTCTGCGTGGTCTTTTGCTCTCTTTAATGCCAAAAACCTGAAATCATCATGTATTAGCCACATAGATATAATGCCTGCCCTTCTTCCTACAAACAACATGAATATACTAAGAAATGAATGCATAAGCGATAAAAGATGAATGGTTGAGCAAGGTAAGTAGGCCAATATGAGCCCAAATTGTACCAAAAATTGGGGCTCATCACATTGTTGCTTCGAAGGCTTCCATATTCTTAAAGCATTTGGATTCTAAGTGGCCATCTCAATTACAAAATTTGCAATGTCTATCAGTCTTCTTACCTTTGTTTTTATTTGCCTTGTCATTTTGTTGAATTGATTTTTCATTTTGAGAATAAAATTGCTTAGGACCCTTGTTTGGTTTATGACCATTATTTTTAGGATACTGCTTCTTAGGATTCTTCGAATTTGGTTGATGTTGGGCAGCTAACGCTTTCTTAGAAGAGTTTCCAAGATTAAGAAGACCAATATGTAAGATTTTTTCTTGTTCTCTTATTAAAGAATCACAAAAGACATCAAAAGAGGGGGACTTGTAGTCTTTTCCTTGAGAAATGTAGGCTTCTCTAGTAAAATGGAAGGTGGAAACAAACACAGAGTAGGCTGGTCCCAACTTAGTAAGAATGGAATAGATAAGGCTACCATCTTCTTTATTAACCTTAACACCTTCCAAAAGAAGTCTAAGGGTCTTGAACTTGGACAAAAAATATTCAATAGAAGAAAAATTATTTGGGTCTAATTTAATTTTTAATTCCAAAAACTTTAGTGAGTTGTTTCATTGCTTCATTAGGGGTATCAAGTTCTATGATATGGAATCTAAGGTTTGGAGAAATAGACATCCCTATCAATCCACGTGCTTGATCTTGCCTATTTTCCCATTTCGCTGCCTTATCTTCATCTTTAGGTTTAGTTTCTTGGCCTAAGGCTATTCTATAAAGACCTTTACTTCTAAGTAAATCCACAATGTAGGACCACCATTGGAAGTAGTAGGTGTTGTCAAGAATAACTTGGCACAAAATTTCTATTTTAACATAAACTGAAGCTGTAGATGCTGAAACTAAGTGTTCTAATGGAAAGATCTCGAAAAATTCGGCCCTCCTTCTTGCGTCATTTCAAAACTTGTGTGAATTATGTCCAAATAAGCTCCAACACATCCTCTTTTTATACTGTTTAGTGGGTTGCGAATAGACATGTCCTTTGGGGCAGAGCCTACATGACAAGCAGGGCTGACTCGACTTCTATGAAAACGGCTTCCGGATGAAGAAGTTATTTCTTTTTGAAGAAAAGTTGTTGATGATGCCGACGAAGTGCATGAATGTGCAGAAGTAAATGATAATGTTATATTTAAAAAAAATCCCTGCCCTCTCCCTCCTGCACCCCGACCCCGACCCCCACCCCAAACTTAATCTAATTAGCTCACTTAAAAAAAAAAATTTATGTGACCCACTTTTATAAATAAGTGAAAGTCACTTTTACAATGGTACTTTATGAGCTACCCACTAAATTGTAACTTAAATAAAAGATAAAGAGACTTTAGAATTATAAGTGACTCACTTTTTATAATAGGTGAGAACACTTTTACATAAAGTAACTTTAAAACATAAGTCACATGTGTTTTTTTAAAAGATAACTCAACAAAAAGAAAGATTTTAACTTAAGACCTCTATTTTTATAAAGTAACTTTGGACCAAGTAAGCTAGTTTAAAAGGTTAGTAATTTTTGGAAAAGAGGAAGGGTTTTTTGTTTTGTTTTGTTAGTCACTGAAGCTTTGGGATGCATGTTTACTTGAAAAATCCCTTTTTTCCTACAAAAAAAAAAACCACACAACCCAACATAGACATAAAAAAAAAACCAAACCTTATGGCTTGAAGTTAGGTTTCTGCAGAAACTAAATATTTTTTGAATGTTTCTGATTTTCAGAGATCACACTAAGGCATGGCAGAAAAGAGCATACACATGAGAAAAATCCTTCCTTTCTATTTCTGATTTGCCCAAATCGCACAAAGTCGTAGGGAAAAGAGCATACGCAGAAATGAAAGGTATAGATCTAGTAATAAAAAAACAAAGAGCTAAAAGAACCGAAATAAAGAGAGAGATGAATAACTAAAATTGCAAATAAAGACTATTTACCTCCAAATCTTAAAACTGACGTAGCTAGGGCTACCAGAAACCTTTTCGCGTGAAACAAAAGGGGTTCCTCACTGGAACAGATGCTCCTAATACAATAGAACAGTCCCCTCAGCCCAAAAGCAGTCAGAAACAATAGATCTAGGAAACGACAGTCACATGCACTTGTACCGGCTTCAGATTTGGATCACCAACAGATGCGGCCCTCAAATAGCTCTGATACCATGTAGAAATTTGCAAGGTAATTTCCTCAGATAGAACACTTATGGACACCGCTCACAAACAGATCATAGATCAATACAACAGTCCATGACCAGAGCCAACGTGGCGACTTCAAGCAATTTATTAATAAAAGAAATAAAATTTACATAAGCTTCTCTCATGAACGGTCACCATACAAATGACCTTCCATGCTCTTTAAATAGAGATCATGGAACAATCGAGTGTTAAGCCACGGATCAAGTGTTGGTAATACTGAGGAGAGAATGAACCATCAGATCACTTCATGTCTAGAACATATAGTGACCATCAGATTGTAAGTTACAAATGTACATAGTAAAGAAATACGCTTTACCTAACTCTACACTAGACCAAGTTATACTTAAATATTTCCTATGTGTCAGAATATCCTAACAATGAGAAGTATTCATAGGGTTGTGTTAATAATGAAATATCAATATAATAAAGGTCCAGTGGAACATGTGAATTCCCATATGATATTGATTTTTCCAGGTGCCTTGAGAATCATGGAAAGTCTGGGATTTAGGAAATTTGAGCTTTCTATTCGACTCTAGCAACCTTAGAGACTTTTTGAAAACCTTAGGAGCTAATATAAGGGGTTTCTTGTTTTCTAAACCAAGCTTGATGGTTCTTGTATTGGTATCAAATTGACTAGTAAACCATAAAACAATTTCCTTAAAATCAAAGAGCTCACCTCTAGAAGCATTAGCTTACCTAGTATTCCAAATTCTATTATTTTGTCTTTACTCTATACTGGAATTCAAATACCTTTGATAGATATCTAATCAATAGAAGTTCTTATGTTTTCGTGCAAATGAATTAGTTGTATCCCACAAACCCACTCCTCCTTTCTTTTAATCATCAAATTGTTTATTTGTTCAATGTACTTAGATATAAGTGACAAATCAATTGGGCTTTACAAAGCTCTTAGATGTATACATATCTATTTATGGTAGCATTTAGTAACACATATGGCCTTGTCACCTCACCTAGGAGATCACACTTTCTTAATGAGCTTTAAACTAGCCTTGAAATGAGTAACTTATTGATTTTAAGTAAGTATGGAGTATAAACTGAGAAGTCATTATGATAGAGTATTATATAGTATGCCTTGTATAGATTCTTTATGTGTGCACATGAATAGATGTGTGAAGAAATGGTGTGCAGAAGAAAATTATGTGTTGAAGATCCTATGTGGAGAAGATTATTTGTGCTAAAAAAATGGGCAAGAGAAGATTAGGTATGTGGAAAAAATGGGCAGCCTTCTGCACACTTTAAAAAGTATGAAATTTGGGGTAAGGATAATCAATACATAATGGTCATGATGGTACATGAAAATAGATCAACTCATTTATAAGAGAAAAAATTACTATTCAACTTTGACACTGTCCCATATGAGGTTTTAATATTCTCTCTATTATAACTTTCTCTATTAAGTTGCAACTTATCCCACCACAAATAAGCAATATTTTTCATTTTTTTTTATTAAACCAACCCTCTCATGATCTCTAATCTACTCAAATTCAAATAAATTTTTCATTTCTATCATTTTTTCAAGATTTAAACTTTTAGAATGGATAGGGGTATTAAGTTGTGTTTATCCCCATTACCGTTCACTATTTTATTGTCAAATGCTATTTTAGTTCTCCTCTTTTATCTTCGATTTTTCTACATGACAACTAATATGTCACATCACATGACAACTAAGGATTAAGCCTCCATGCATTTCAAAGTAAAAATAGAACCAAACAAAACCACTATGACTTCACAGGTCACTATAATATTAATCCATCACACACAATACAACACAATATTCATATAATTAACTACACCTAATTATTTCTGTTTGAGGATTTCTATATTTAATACTGTTGTTGGATTTCATAATGAGAGATAATCCACCATTTCAGCCATTTTGAGTAGGGAAAATTTTAAGAACCCCCCTAAATTTATATGTATAATAAATGGGCGAATCTCCATGGTATATAGGAAAAATGGAAGGCAATTTTATCAATAATATAATATGTATATATAATTTTTTGGCGAATCTCTCACCAAGCATGGCGAATATTTTACTCAATTATAAAATCTTGTAAGATCTTGGTATTACCATGGGTCAATACCATGGGTTATCATAAACCTGGAGCTTAAAAATTACTATTAGTAATTTATAAAAATTAATAAAATTAATAGTTGATTTTTATTTTATTTTTTATTTTAACCAAGCTAAAATGTTTAACATACATTAAATTACAACATCCATTTTTACTCTTGATCCACACCCGAGAGGGATCAAATATTTTTTCACTCTATGCTAGTTTGCATATCACGATATTTGATACCTCTCGGGGGTTAGTAGATCCAGAGTAAAGATGGACCTATGTTGGTTTAATTCCCCCACTTAAATAGGCTACATTCCAGGTGAATACCATGGGTCAATACCATGTGCCATTTTTATTTTTATTAATACTAATATTAGGGTTAATAATGTTTTTTTGCATGGTATTAATAACAATTTAGTCCATGGTATTTGTCCCATAGTATTTTGCCCATAGGTTTCACCTAAATATAACGCATTTTTTGAGTGTTCGTAAATATAAGGTGACTTATGGAGTAAATCTAAAAAAATGTTTTATTTGTTTACCATACCTCTCGTTTATTTATATTTTTATTAATTTACCATACCTCTTTTACAAATATGGTATTTGGCCCATAGGATTCACTTAAATAAAACCTCTTTCTTGAGCCTTCATAAATAGAATGAGGGTTATGGACTAAATGTAAAAAGAGGTTTTATTTATTTACCATACGTCTAGTTTATTTATAAATTTATTTATTTACCATACCTTTTGAGTAAGTATAAAAAGACGTTTTATTTATTTACCATACCTCCACTTTACTTATATTTTTATTTGTTTACACCCTTGCATGTATATAAGGTGATTTATGGAGTAAATATAAAAAAATGTTTTATTTATTTACCATACCTCTCATTTATTTATATTTTTATTAATTTACCATACCTCTTTTATAAATATGGTATTTGGCCCATATGATTCACTTAAATAAAACATATTCTTGAAAATGGGCGAATGGATTCACTTAAATAAAATCTATTTTTGAAAATGGGTGAATGGAAGGTTGTAACTCCTAATTTCAAGGGCTAAATTTACCTTTTTTACCATCTACCTTAAAATAAGGTGGGCTATTTGAGGTGATTTGTAAAAATGTACTATGATACAAAATATTCGCCCACTAAAAATTTAAAACCCCTTAATTGCCCCAAAGGGCGAACATTCGCCCCTAAAATTTTCTATGATTTTGAGATAGATGTTTGGAATCTAAAGCAAGGTAGATGTTTTGAAAATGCTTCAAAAAGTAGGATATAATTATAGGAGGAGGTAAGGGAGAACCAGTGTTAAAGCAAGCTAGCTATGGATTTAAGAGGATAAAGAATAATAATAAAAAAAACAAGAATCACATAGCAACATTGAAAACCTTAAACTTAATAATAACCATTAATTAAATGTACATAATGATAAAGAATTATATATTAACTATACTAATTAATATCTGTGATGATAAAAAATTACATATAAACTAACTACAACATATCTTTGCAACTTTTGTTAATTTAAAACTTTTAATAAAATTTAAATTTATGTAATGATAAAAAATTATATATTAACTCTATTAATTATGTAATGATAAAGAATTACATATAAACTAACTTCAACATAACTTAAACTTTTATTGACTAGATTGGCTATTCTGTGGGGCCTCCATTAAATCCACACAGCTATAAAAATAACTTTTCTCAACCCCTCACTTATCCACATACTTAAACCCTCACTCATCCACATAATTCCTCTTCTAAAGCTAAAAGCTTCTTACCGATTATGATGTGAAGACTAAAGGCTGAACCACTACCACAATAATGACTACCTAAAGCTTATTACCAATTTCACATATATGTTATCATGACAATTATTCTCATTCTGTTTTATGTTTTGCAACACAAAAAATTCTGTTTTTAGTAATAAAAAAATGGTTCCATGAAGTAGCATAAAATTTAGTCTGTAACACAAAATTCTAATAATATAACTTTCTCATATAACTATCTAGTACCTTAACTTGTTTTAGTAGCAACTAGTCCCAAGACATATGGCTTCTGCAACAACTTCCATAGCCACAATGGTGAGGGGTTCTGTTGGGTCCCTATAATACTAGTGATTACCCCATTAATATTGTAGTTATACCCCTTATTTATATTGTTGTGCCCCTATTACCCCCATATTGTTATTTCTGTGCCCCATAGAATCCTCTATTGTTATTTTTGTGGCTTTATATTATTATTGTTAGGTCGGCTGGATTATATTGTGACTCCTTAGACTCCTATATATAGAAAGGAGGTTTTGTCATTTGTATCATCCAAGAATTGTTCATTTATGTAATGTAAAGGAGGTTGCCCCCTCGAAGAGGCTGAATTCTAAGGCGTTGATCTATCTTTTCTATCTTTTCTTGAGCTGGTTTCATAACATTTGGTATCAGAGCTTTGGATTCTAGGGTTTCGCTGCTCCAAACAGGTCATCGTGGCATTTTCGCTATAACTTTTTTTTTGTGACGTTTCAGAAGTCGAAAAAAAAACCCATTTGAGAAGAAATCGTGCTGAACCTTGGGTCCGAATTTCAGAGCTTTTCGCATGATATTTGCGGAGATATGATCTGAGGAAGTTGGTCTTTTTGCAGACTCCTGAATTACATTCAAAACAGGTGACCTGGGGAAAATCGTCATAACTTTCTCTCTGGGGATCGGATTGAAATTTTGTAAGAAGGTACAGAAAGAGGACGGATTGTAGTTTCTTGTGTGTGTGTTTCAGATTCAAAGGTTGAAACAGTGACTCGTGGCACGTCGTACAAGTTCGCTCTACTGAACCAGTCTAAAAACAAGTCACTGTGGGAGATTTCACATAACTCTTCCTTGGAGAATCCAATTTGGCTCAGACTTGTGGCATTGGAAAGAGGACGCAGAAGGCTACTACAGGTAGCAATTTCAAAATTGGATGATCCGAAATTACAGAGATACATCAGATTCAATATCAGGCTTCTATAAAGTGAAAAAAGGTGTGTAGTTTTTTTTTTAATTTTTGTGTAAGCTTGGTTTAACGGAATTCAAAGGGCATAGTAAAGCATTATTATCGGTAACTGATGCCCCGAGGAAAGAAAATGCAAACACCTAGTAAGGAACCTGAAAGCTCTAGCATGACTCATGAAGAAGAGGAAGAAATGCTACATGATATATCAAAATTACAAGAACAAGTGCAACAAATGTCACGCTCACAAAAGCTAACAGAAGCTAAGATAAGTGGCATGGAATCTAAGATAAATGGCGTGGAATCTAAGATAAATGATGTGGAATCTAAGATAAAGGGCATGGAAGCTAAGATGGATGATTCGAAGACAGATTTGAAGATAGACATGGCAGATTTGAAGATAGATATGAAGACAGACATGGAAGAATTGAAGAAGTTGCTACAAGAAAGGGTAACTAATGGTGAAAAGGTAGTAAAGGAAACTCATGATGAGAACAAAAGAAATGTTAATCATGATTCCATAGACGCTAATGTTGGATCGAAGAATCACCATATTCCAAAAATCGATATGAGGAAGTTTGATGGCAAGGATCCCGCCACATGGATATTACAGATGGAGCAATTCTTCGATCTCAATAATGTGCAAAACACACAAAAGGTACGTATGGCAACTGTATATTTGGAACCAAATCAGTTTGTATGGTATCAATGGCTTTGCTCTCGTAAACAATTTATCACTTGGGCAATTTTTACGAAAGAATTGATAGCACATTATGAGGATACAAAAAGCAACACTTTTTTTAGCCAATTGATAAGTCTCAAACAAAAGGGTTCAGTAATGGAGCACATTGAGGAGTTCCAAAAATTGAACATAAGGGTAAAAGATATTCCAGAGGAGCATAGGATTGATGTGTTCATAGGGTCTTTAAAGGATAATATCCAACATGATGTTCGCCTTTGGGAACCTGATTCATTAGAGAAGGCATTCAGGTTAGCAAGAAAAATGGAAAGCAAAATTATGGCAACCAGGAAGCATACCACTCACAACTATAAAGACGGAAGTGTTGTTGCCCCTAGTCTTCCACAACCTATAAGGTTGACACCACAACAATTGGAAGAAAAAAGAGCAAAAGGGCTTTGTTACAGTTGTGATAGCAAATACACTAAAGGTCATAAGTGTGCTGAGAAGAAATTATTCTACATAGATTGTGAAGAGGAAGAAGAAAAGGAGCAAGAAAGGTCAAAAGAAGAAGATATACTTCAGGAACAAAGCCTAGATGAAGAACAAATAAATCCGACCATATCTTGTAATGCATTGGCGGGAATTACCACTCCTCAAACCATCAAGATAGAAGGACAAATCAAGAAGAAAAAGGTAATAGTGTTGATTGATTCAGGAAGCACCCACAATTTTATTCATTGTAGGGTAGCAAAAGAATTGAATTGCTTCCTATATCCAGCACCAGAGTGTCAAGTGATGATTGCAAATGGAGGAACAATAAATTGCTCTGGAAAGTGCCATAATATCAAGCTATCCATGGGAGAATATGTATTGACTAGCCCAATGCTTTCCATTCCAATGGGAGGTGCTGATGTTGTACTAGGAGTCCAATGGCTACAATCCTTGGGTACAATAGCTTTTAATTTTCAAGAACTTTTCATCAAATTTTCTACGGAAGGAAAGGAAGTTGAATTAAGGGGTATTGCAGGGAAACCAGGAAAGATAATCAGCTCTAATGGTATGACAAAGCTTCTAAAAAAGGAGCAAAGAGGTGTAATTGCACAATTATGTTCGCTAGATGTTTCCACATTGGAATCATCTATTTCTCCAGATCTCCAAAAAGTCCTGGACAATCATTCCAAGGTATTTGAGACTCCCAAAGGTCTCCCACCTATGCGTGATCATGATCATGCTATTCATCTGATTCCAGGAAGTGTTCCTCCAAACATCAGGCCGTACAGATATCCCTATGTCCAAAAAAGTGAAATTGAACGTATGGTTGCAGAAATGCTAGAGGCTGGTATAATTCAACCGAGTCAAAGTTCTTTCTCAGCTCCAGTAGTATTGGTGCACAAGAAGGATGGATCATGGCGCATGTGTCCAGATTATAGGGAGCTCAACAAGCTCACTATTAAAGATAAGTTCCCCATTCCTGTTATTGATGAATTACTGGATGAATTGCATGGATCAATTTACTTCACCAAGTTGGATCTTCGTTCGGGATATCATCAAATCAGAATGAAGATTGAAGACATTCCAAAAACGGCATTTAGAACTCATGAGGGTCATTATGAATTTTTGGTCATGCCTTTTGGCCTTACCAATGCACCTTCAACATTTCAAGGTTTGATGAATTCAATTTTCAAACCATTCCTTAGAAAATTTGTGTTAGTATTTTTTGATGATATACTAATCTACAACAAGTCTTGGAAGGATCATGTTGAACATGTTGACAGGGTGCTACAACTATTGGAGGAGAAACAATTATATGCAAAAAGATCCAAATGTTTCTTTGGAGTCCAGGAGGTGGAATATTTGGGTCATATTGTATCTCATGAAGGAGTTAAGGTAGACCCTAGCAAAATTAAAGCCATTAAGGAATGGAAAATCCCCACATCCATAAAGCATCTGCGAGGATTTCTTGGGTTGACAGGGTATTATCGCAAGTTTGTTAAGAATTATGGGAGAATAGCAGCACCTCTAACAACATTATTGAAGAAAGATTCATTTTCATGGACTCCGGAAGCAACAAAGGCCTTTGAACATCTTAAAGAGGCAATGTGCCAAGCACCGGTCTTAGCTACACCGGACTTCACAAAAACCTTTATTGTGGAATGTGATGCTTCAGGAAATGGAATTGGTGCTGTTCTAATGCAAGATGAAAGACCCATTGCTTTTGAAAGTCGTCCAATCAAGGGAAAGTTTTTAAGCAAAGCTATTTATGAGAAGGAAATGTTGGCAATACTCCATGCACTTAAGAAATGGCGACCCTACCTAATGGGAAGACACTTCAAGGTAAAAACGGATCATGATAGCCTTAAATACTTTTTAGAACAAAGATTATCCTCTGAAGAGCAACAAAAGTGGGTCACAAAGATGTTGGGTTATGACTTTGAAATCATCTACAAAAAAGGGAAGCAAAATGTGGTGGCAGATGCACTCTCAAGAAAGGATGAGGATGTGGAAGCATTGTTGTGTGCCATTTCTATTATCCAACCAGATTGGATAAACGAAGCAAGGGAGGAATGGAAGAATGACGAAGAAGTGTGGGCACTTATTCGAAAGCTACAACAAGATTCCAGTACTTCTGATACATTTAGCTGGCAAAATGATTCGTTATGGTACAAAGATCGCTTATACCTCTGTAAGAATTCCCAGCTAAAACAAAAGATTCTTATGGAATTGCACACTTCTCCCTTAGGAGGGCACTCAGGATTTTTAAAAACTTACCACAGGGTTAAGAAGGAATTTTTTTGGGATGGCCTTAAATCAGATATTCAAAAGTTTGTGGCGGAATGTTTGGTTTGCCAACAAAATAAAGTTGAAACAATTAAGACACCGGGTCTATTACAACCTTTATCCATTCCAAGCCAACGTTGGGAGGAGGTTTCAATGGATTTTATCACAGGTTTACCCAAGTCTGAGGGAAAGAGTGTCATCATGGTGGTAGTTGACAGACTTACCAAGTATGCACACTTTTGTGCATTATCACATCCATTTAAAGCCAGTACAGTTTCTACTGCATTTATGGAAACAGTTCAAAAGCTACATGGAAACCCAAAGATTATTGTAAGTGACAGAGATCCCATTTTCACTGGAAATTTTTGGACAGAATTATTTTCTTGTCTTGGTACTCAGTTAGCTCATAGCTCATCTTATCATCCTCAATCTGATGGGCAAACTGAGATAGTAAACAAATGTTTGGAAGGATATCTTCGTTGCTTTGTATCTGATAAACAGACACAATGGGTCAAATGGTTGCCTCTGGCTGAATGGTGGTATAACACTTCCTTCCATACAGCAACAAAAATGACCCCATTTATGGCACTTTATGGGTATCAACCACCATCCATCACATCATATTTAAGAGAAAATTCTAAGGTTCAGGCAGTGGAACATCACATCGAACATCAACAACAAGTCCTCCAACTCTTAAAGGATAACCTCGTGTTGGCACAAAATAGAATGAAACAACAGGCAGATCAACATCGCAGTGAAAGAAGTTTTGATGTAGGTGATTGGGTATTCCTACGGCTACAACCATATAAGCAAATGTCCCTAAAGCAAGCTAAGAAGGATAATAAATTATCACCAAAGTATTATGGTCCGTACAAGGTGTTGCAAAAGATTGGTACTATGGCATACAAATTGGAGCTTCCTGCAGCTTCTCGATTGCACCCAGTTTTCCATGTTTCATGTTTAAAGAAGGTTATAGGTGACAAGCTCCCAATTCAAACAATATTGCCAGAACTTGACGAGGAAGGAAAAATTATATTGGAACCGGAAGCAGTCACAGAAACAAGAACTCGACAGCTACGAAATCGATCAATTTCAGAGTATCTTATCAAGTGGAAGAACTTATCCGCTGAAGATTCCACATGGGAGGATGAGAATTTTATGCAGAAGTATCCAGAACTACTCAAGCGTTGAGGACAACACTTTTTTGAAGGAGAGGGGCATGTTGGGTCCCTATAATACTAGTGATTACCCCATTACTATTGTAGTTATACCCCTTATTTATATTGTTGTGCCCCTATTACCCCCATATTGTTATTTCTGTGCCCCATAGAATCCCTCTATTGTTATTTTTGTGGCTTTATATTATTATTGTTAGGTCGGCTGGATTATATTGTGACTCCTTAGACTCCTATATATAGAAAGGAGGTTTTGTCATTTGTATCATCCAAGAATTGTTCATTTATGTAATGTAAAGGAGGTTGCCCCCTCGAAGAGGCTGAATTCTAAGGCGTTGATCTATCTTTTCTATCTTTTCTTGAGCTGGTTTCATAACAGGTTCTTTTTTTAAATGGATATATATTTCAGCCATTAAAACATGTTAAACACAAGTAACACGTGGGATAAGTACTTCCTTTTAAATCTTACATATACAATTGACTTTTCTATCTAATCGTCAACTCAAACCGCTGACAGAAACCCCTTTGAATGCCCACTTTTGAAAGTTGGCTTTAAGTGCGTATTGTTATCGACCAAAATTCAAGATCATATTGAAATAATGAGGATATCAAATAAATTATTTTCTAATATGCTATTGAGTGGGAATGGTTAAATATTTTGTGTAAACTTAATTAATTTATAAAACTATTTTATTAATTTAAGATTTAATAATATGTAGTAAAGTTTTATTAGCACAATTTGTTGAGATAGATTTATTTAGCAAGAATATCAAATCAAATTTTTTAAAAAACACACATACATTAATATCTATATGATTATTTGTAAATTATCTCCACAAATGTTTTAAGGAGTTGTCTTTAGTGTGATTTTTTGGACTTTCTTGTGTAGGAATCCATCAAAAAAAATTTGAGGTGAAATATGGATTTAGGTTATTTAAACTGGTTTTTTCACTATATATATGGATTTAGAACCTTGAAAGAACTTGTATTGTGCAAGGATTACCCATCAAAATTGTGATTTCAATAAATTCGTGCCAGATTTTAGAAAAATTAAACTAAAAAAACCTACCTGAAAAGCTTCAAAAAATCGCACTAAAGACAACTCTATACTTTATTGTGTATTCATTCATGATGAATGCAAAATTTATATTCATTACTGATGCAAAATTTATTAAACCACTATTAATATATATTATTAATCTATAAAGCATTGATTATTTTATTAGATTAAGATACAATTATTTTATTAAATTAAATTCTAAACCATAAATAAATATATATCTAAACTATAAATATATGTTAAAACTTAGTCAGCCATGATCCCTTGACCGCACGTCATATGGATGTAGTTCTTAAATTTTTAAATTAAATATGGTGTCAATCAGCTGCAATTTGTTTAATGATGTGGATTCTTAAATGGTTATATATATATATATATATATATATATATATATATATATATATATATATATATATATATATATATATATATATATATATATATATATATATATATATATATATATATATATATGAATTTTCGAAGATATAAATAATTTTAGTTTTATTACCAGTGTAGAAATTATATCATTCAAAATTAGGATTTTTATGAAACTAAAAATAATAAAAAATATATAGAAAAAAATCAAATTCTTTTTATTATCTTTATTATTATTATTATTATTTTGAATTACAATTTTGAAACTTAGTTTTATAAGTCTTCTATCTATCATGGTCAGATTCTCTTTCTACGTACACTGTGTTCTTGCCTCATGGGTTTGAAAGAATTTCTTAGGGCTTCCAATACTTCTGTGAATCTGTCATTAAAGGATTTCTGGAATTCATTGAAATTTTATTGAGGGCTTGGATTTTCTCTACAGCCTTTTTCGGAACCATAACCTGTCTTTAAGGGATTCCTGGAATTCATTGAAATTTTTATTGAGGGCTTGGACATTCGTAACCATAACTTGATACCTAGTACAATGCATGCACTAGCCTAGGTCAAATTTTGAGTTTACTTTGATAAAATATGAATATATTACCTAAATGGCTCTCCAAGTGAGATACCTAGAGAGTGCCCAAGCACATCACAATACACACGCAATGATGTTCAATCAGGAGAAAAACCTAGTACATATAGGCTTTCACACTAACAGGGTGGTTTCAACCACTCCCTAGATAGTAGGATCTGAGACCTAATCTTAGAGTCTCAATCCTATCCTTAAAACAACTAATTGTATCTTTCTCCATTAATTCTAACACTCCCCCTTAATGGAGAAAGGGTATTGAAAAAAATAACATATGCCTGCTGGTCTAGTCTTAGCTAGGCTTACAATAGTACATTAAAAAAACTTGGTAATCAGAGGTTTTCATTTTGGTCTTTTTGCTTGAGAGTCCATGCTTGTTCATCTTGAGTCAAGGCTTCATCTTCACTTTCCTCACCATGAGATAGTGATGTATCTTCCCCACATTTATTCCCCAATGATGGAAAGCTTGAATTCTTATTCTCACCCGTCTCAAGATTATGACAGGCTGGATGGGAGAATTTCCCCTCTCACTATTTCCGGTGTCAACCATATGAAAGTCAACTATGATGTCTTCATCTTTCATTGATGTAACGTCTGGACACATTGAAATATTAATGAGATCATCACAATTTAAATTCTCTCCAGCTTTGTCTTCTTCTGCCACGTCTTTGCAATTAGCTTCATGTGGCTTGTCCAATTGATCTTCAACACTTTGTTCCTCTTTACACCCTTTCTGAAGATCAACTTGTGTGTCTTCAATCTCAGGATCTTGCACAACATACTGTGCCTCTTGATTCTCGTGGTCATCAACAGAACCACATTGTTTTTCTAAAATTTCTTCTGACTCGAACATACTACCCATGCTAATTCCAAGTGCCCACATGAGAAAATCATCATCATCAGAATCAAAAATATATAAAGATATAGACATGTTGTTAAAGTACAAATTTTCTTGCTTCGAGATTTCTTTTCGACTCCACATGATCCTCTAACGAGCTCCAACAACCCCGTTACCACGCAAGCGGGAAATTTCTCCCTTTGGTAGCTCTTTAACTGTAGAACCTTGTAGACTATGGCTTCTGTGCCACGTAGGTCTTAGTTCCCTTGGATCTGGTGACGAGCAACAAAATGACCTCTCACAAGCTAGAAACATTCTCAATATCTAATTCTGATGCACATATTTCTGAAGATGGGTTCAAATCAGCATGAAATTTCGCATTTTCATAATAATTTAGAAGAGAAATTTACCCAATTGGTTTTTAGATCTCCACAACCTGCAACTTCTAGGTTACTCAAACAATTTAAATTTCCCAGACAAATCTGCTGGCAGCAATATCAGATCATTGCTATCCAAATGCTCCCCTTATATCAAATAATAATTACTTCAAATAATGCAGAGTTCTTCAATTTAAAGAAACTCCATATTTTTAATTAAAGGTTTAGAAAAAAAACTTTAATTAAAAAACTTTAATTATGTAAGGGGCCATCTCAACATATATTAAACGACAGATTACTTTAAAATGGAGCAAAAGCTTTACTCAAAACAGAATGCTCAAGATCAACCTTGAATCATCGATTTCAATTCAGTCACACGATTTCAAGAGCAAGGATATTTTCGCCCTCATGTTGGCTGCAGTTTGATCAGCGACAATCTGAATCTGTTAATACCGTTCAGGGATACAATAGCCAGTTTGGAATGCAGGATGATAATTATTAATATCCAAATCGGGTTCTACCAATGGACACACATCAAGTCCACCATCTGAATGATGAAGAATGAGTGCCTTTCCAACCCCATACCATAACTTGACAATCCTCACCAGGTGATTTGAACCATTGTTGGAATGAAGATCATTTGCTTTTACAAAAATTCAAGATTCATCATACTCATGCAAGATCCATAACAATAATAAATTTCATCATAAGAAAATGAGTTAACATAAACCCAATCAAAGAGACAGATCCATGAAGGTAAAAGATCAATACAGGAAACCTAATCAGTAGTAGCACTCCACGACTTTTCTCAGCCCACTATGCACAACAATCAGATGTCAGTACTTCTGCGCACGACCTTCACATGGAAATCCGCACTAGTCTACGCACGCAGGATACCATGCAACAACCTTTACTCACGCCACATCTACCACAGCTACCTCAAGCACGTTTTCAAAGGAAAACACATAGCTACAGGGTCGCGCAGCCACCACGCAGCCGAATTTCTCTTTTGATTTACGGCAATCCCTCAGCGATCCGGCCTCCACGCAGCCCCTCTCTTGTTTACACAGTCGGCGCTCTTATACACCATGATATTGCAAAGATCTTCGCGATATAGTTGTGACGATCGATAACATGAAAACACGAGGAAGTAACAGTGGGATTAGCGTGTTTGTGCACCTAACACGCGACGATTTCAGCTCAGTCACTCCTTTCAAATCCTCCACTCAGCGCACAGGTCCCTCCATCCTGTAGCTCTGATACCATGATAAATATGAATATATTACCTAAATGGCTCTCCAAGTGAGATACCTGGAGAGTGCCCAAGCACATCACAATACAGACGCAATGATGTTCAATAAGGAGAACAACCTAGTACATATAGGCTTTCACACTAACAGGGTGGTTTCAACCACTCCCTAGATAGTAGGATTTGAGACCTAATCTTAGAGTCTCAATCCTATCCTTAAAACAACTAACTATATCTTTCTCAATTAATTCTAACATGCTTAAGAGTAGTATGGTTGGATAGAGGGCAAGCTCAAGAGTCTAGTGATGTGGGTTAGTTGAAGTCGTGTCGGGAAAAATTTGGGACTCCATAAAAATTTGGGGCTTACATGCGAATGGAACCACTGCGATTAGCTTGTCGTCCTGGATCTTATGGGCTAAGTCTCTTGCAAGTGTCCCGCGATGGCCTCAGATTTTTTTTTTTACTTCCAAAAGAGTTTTACTCCCATCTCATCAATACTATGGTGTCCAAAATCCAAAATGCTTGATACTCCCAAATATCTTGTGAAAATCAGGGTTGGACGGTAGTATAAGAAACCCCAAAGTCTCGACACTGCAAAACGTTAGCGACAATTTGATCAGGACTGTAGCGGCCAAAACCATCCTTGCACAAAAAGGTCTCATCTCTGTTGTGAAAAACCTAATTTTTGAATTTGATTTATATGGTGGTGGTAGAACTCCAACTGCTAGATCTGATATGGACAATAGTGGATGAACCCCAACTGCTAGATCTGATCTGGACGAATGATCTTCAAATAACCGAGAGAACTATGGTCACAAAGGAGTTTTAGGTGCTATAGATCACAATATATGTAGGGGTCCAATAATAGTACTCGATCCAATATTTTAGAGTGCTAAGGAGGATCAATCGTACTCTTATCTATACTACCCGACTACCCTATTTTATGTGCGAGTACTCTCCCCGAGTGTTATTCTCACAGTAGTGTAGTAGAAAAATTACTGATGAATTATCTAAGGTTAGGTTTCTAGATACTGTAGGGGGGCCTTTTGATATACCTAAGGGCACATGGAAGTGTAGTATGTGCGTGATTTTTTCTAATGCACTACTACTTGAAGGGGTACCCACAGGGGTTACAAGGGAGTCCAACAAGCGTGATCACCTCTTGTAGTTCCTACATGTATGCCTCCCAAAATCCACAGGTTTATGCGCTCAACAACATACCCATGGTTGAAGATGTCGGAACACGGAGCTAGCCTAAAAAATTTATGCCAAAATTGGAGGTACAACTAGTCTTGGTATGTGCTCTGATACCACTTGTTATGCACTTGACCTGCGAGAATAACATAATTCTAGAAATATGGAAGAATATTGCTAGAAACACAGAATATCACATGAATTGAGGCAAGCTACAAAGATATTCTATTATTTAGAAGTAGAATACAATGTTCACTTGCCTATTCGAGTGGGAAATCTCCAACAGAGTAGACTCAATTGCAATAAAAATTGATGCTTCTTCCCTTGCTATATAAGATTATTTATAGCTTTATGACATCCAAAACCCTACCACTAGTGGTCCCTTCCATAATATAGGTTAACCAATTTTATTTATTAACTTTGGTTTGTTTACAACTAATTCTGGTCCCTTTTCTATAATGTAGGTCAACCACTTACAATTATTATTAATGTGGATAACTGCTTACGATATTTATTGACTCAACTAACTATCAATCTGACAAGGCCCCTTGGGCTTATGAAATAAATAAAGGGGTTAGGTTTTGACCGTAACATGATCCTAGTGGATATCAGTGGCCATCCACCTCTTCCACCTAATCAACATTGTAAATAATGAGTTTTTCTTGTTGGTAGTTTATGAGCTGGTGATTTTCGTAAACCATGGTATACAGTAATGATATTTGAAATGTGGAAGAAAAATAATAATAATAAACATAATAATACTAATATTAAAGTGGTGAAACACATAGTCACTAATTAGTTTTTTACCATTAGTGGATTAAATCCCATGGTTTTTCTAGCTCATGGTATTCATCATGTTATTTGAAAATAAAATAAATAACAATAAAATAGAGAAACAACATGATTCTTAAGTGAAAAACTTGTAAGTGCACGCACACACACACACACACATATATAGAGAGAGACTCTCATGTGTAAATGAAACACATTCCTTCATGATACTTTTCTATTTAATAAAGAATTAGGTTCTTATTATATTATTATTTTCTCTACTTTATTTTTATTTATTTGTGTTGGATTTCCTTGCCTTCCTTTCATTTCATTCCTTACGTAGTTAGGATCAATGGTATCAAAATAATTCTCTCCCTGTTAATTCTTGTCGCATGTCCCTGATAAGGTTAGTGTGTAGAGAGTTGGGTCTTGAGCTAGTTTCACTTAGGGATGACAACTCTTCCCATTATAAGTGACCATTCATGGTGGGAGAAAAGATATATAATCAAGCAAGCATTGGGGGAAATTTGAGGTCTAAAATGGGCCTCCTAAGGAAAATAATAAAATAATGGTAAAAATAACAAAATAAGAGATGAATTTAAAAAAAGAAAGAAATATAACTACTTTTTAATTGCATTTTCGACTTATCTCCTTGTAGGTTTACTCAAATTTCAAGTCGTACACTCATTGATGTGAAATTAGATTTAGAATCCAATAAATACTCACTACATACTTTTGAGTATATCCACATAGAGAAAATGTTAAATACATGAAAAATGTGTTTCAAACTTGTTTTTTCATGTATTTTGATTTTTTCTTGGTGTGGATCTACTCAAAAGTATGAAGAGTGGATACTCATTGGATGCATAAATTAATTTTACATAAAACAAGTGTACATGGGATTTGCGTAAATCTACAAGGAGATAAGAAAAAGAATACAGTTAAAAAAATATGGTTTTCTTCTTTTCCTTCTAAAATTATATAACCTTGGGGATGACATCATCATCTTCAATCTTACTGGCTATTTTAGAGTTCATTTTGTTAGTAATTTTTTTCATTTTGAGGCCCATTTTGACCTCAAATTGTTGGGAATTAGTAATTACTTAGAGGGTGGGGGGTGAATAAGTAATTCACAATTTTTCTTACTTTTATGTTGAACACTTAAACTTTTAATTGCATATAATCAAACAACACATGAGATGCCATCACTCACATACATTTTAAAACAATGAAACAACCATTTTTTTTGTTGTATTATGATGATAATCAAGGAACTACATCTGATTACATCATATATTTGTGAGCACCTACTCACAGGAGCCCACAACCCCCTTCAAATCAACAAGCCACAACTTGCCGAGAGGTACCAACCTCTTATAATTTCAAACCCCTACCTGCTTCAGCCAAATGTCATATTTTTCATATAATCTCCATATTGAGAATAATGGCCTTCTTCTATTACATAAAAAAAATGACATGGTCTAATGTATTCTATAACTCCCTCTTCTCTCTTCTGCGTACACACACCAAGCTACCCTTGTCTCTCCTTCTTCTGTTCTGATGCACCCTATTCTCCTCACTTCACATCCTCAATATTGACTCACAACCATTCAAGCACTTATCCTCAGTGCACACTGCTCTTTTTACATACCACACTCTCATCCCACGCTCTCAACATACATTTCATCTACACAAAGAACATTCTCACTACAATGCTATGCAAAGAGTATCCTTCAAATCTATCACGTAGTTTGAGAAATTACATTAGTTGAATTAGAGCACTCCAAGTAGAAAGGATGCAACACAAAATCAATGGATTTCAATTACACAATATGTTCCCTTACACAATACTAGTGACCTTTCAAATTCTCAGTTTGGTTCCCTTTTCTTACTAATAGATCACAATACCTAATCAGATCATTCGAAAGAGTCTCAATTCTCCTATGAACCTCCTGAAAGGATTTCTTCATTTAATTAAACATGGCATAAGGACTACCTTGATTTAGTGCACACCATCTCGAAATGATATTCCATTATCGTTTGCACAATGTGGATGAGTAAACCCATTAATGGAATAATGAAATTCACCTACACAATTAACAATGATCTTCACATTCAAACTGCGTTGTGCTACCGACCATAATTCCTTTGCGTGAATAACATTCTTGTTGTGTTGAGATTAATTTTGGTGTTTATAGGATCTAGCAAAGGCTCTAACTTTAGCTATATTTCAAGTTTGAGGAGAAAAACTTTCTAATGTGGCTTCTATGCCAAACACCATTGCTGACCCATTCATACTTTGTTTAACTTTAAGGGTGGTGGACAACCAATTGTGGCATAACTTCCAAATACTTTGGATTTCACCAAATCAAGACTCTAGGTCGAGCTTGTGTACAACTTAAAGGCATTTTTTCATTACAATAAATTCGTAGGCAAGAACCAACAACTTAATAAAAAATGATATTAGCTTGACAATAAAGGTTGAGAGTTGGGGGTTGGGGATAATTTCTGCTCTGTATACCTTGCAGAAAGCCTTGACTAGTGGAGGTATTGACTGGGCCAAACTTCATGAGTTTGGGCCTTTTCCTTTGATTTTTTCCAAAAAAGGTGCTAAAACAAATACACAAGAAATCTTAACAAAATGGCCCCCTAGTGAAAACCTCAAGTTCTTACAACATCTCCTACATATGTAACATTTGCATAACACTGATGTCATCCAAGACTACATGGTGCAACATGTTGATCTCTAATTTTTTTCCTGTGTCTTCTATTTTTGGCCCAAGCCTTGACTTGCAAACTTTGAACTTCAATATATTTTGATCTAGGGGGTGATTTGCATACTTCAAAATAGAATTCAAAATATATTTCCGAGAAATATCCAACAGTTCCATTTCAAAAAGCATATAAACTAATCTCATGAGGCATAAATTCGTTCAAAGTTATTCTCCATAGCACCTTTGACATTAGTGACAAAATTATGCCCAAAAATACCCACAACCCCCCCTCTCCCCCACCCCCAAGACTCGGAAGGCTCTTCTCCATACCCATCTCTAGACTTGTCCTAGCTTTATTCAGCCACATCTCCATCTCCCCTTGAATGTTTAGGACATGATTATTTCCTTTCAACAATTTATTCTCCCCTTTTGACATCAATGGAAAAGGATGCAACAAATGAAATAAGATCTCTTTGACACAATAACCAACAACACTACAAGTTCTCTATGTGCACCAAAACAACAACAACAACTCATATATACTGACCTCCTTTAAACTTACTGGAATTATGGCCCAAATATCCACTTCATATTTCACTTCATGCAATGTACTCTCTAATGCAATCAATGAGTAGAGTAGCTACCAATATTCATTTAAAGTGAACCATTTGGCCGTAGGAGAAATCATTCCTAACTATTGCCTAAGATATTCAAATGGTACTTGTGAAAGAGGTTTTGTTAATAAATCTACAAGCTCCTCATTGGTAGCCACATATTCGAGTTGAACAATATTAGAAACAATCCGTTCTTTTAAAAAATGAAATTTGATTGGAATATGTTTGGTCTTTGAATACATGACATGATTTTTTGAAATGTTAATAACACTAGTATTATCACACAAAATGGAATTGAATCATTCCACTCCACCTTGATATATTTTAAAGTCTGTGTCATCCATAGAATTTGAGTGCACCATGTGGAAACAACTGTGTATTCATCCTTTGATGTGGATAAGGAGATTGAGTCTTGTTTTCTGCTTACCCAAGAGACAAGATAGTCTCCCAAAAAGAATGATGCTCTAGAGGTGATTTTCCTTTCATAAAGACTACCAGCTCAATCAACATTAGTGTAAGCTTTTAATTTAAATTCTTTAGCTCTATCATACCATAAACCAATATATGTTGTTTCTTGCAAGTATTTGAAAACTATTTTTATAGCATTGACATGGATTTCTCTAGGGCTGCCTTGAAATCTAACCACCAAAACCACTAATTGGATTATGTATGGTCTTGAGGTGGTTAGGTATAACAAGCTTCCAATCATTGATTTGTAAGCTATTTGATTTACAAGAGGGATTTCATCCTCTTTACATAGCTTACAATCACTCACCATGGAGTGCTAACTAGATTTCACTCTTCCATCCCAAATTACTTCAATGTTTCTCTTAGATACTTGGATTGAGAAATGAATGTACCCTTTTTATATTGGGTAATTTGTAGTTTGAGAAAGAATGATAGTTTTCATATCATAGAAATTTCAAATTATTTATGAATTGACTCAACAACTTGGTGTCCGATCTGCTCTAAATCATTTCCAAAGATAATGTCATTTACATAAACCATAATAGTCGACAAATTATCATCTTCAAATTGAATATACAAATTGTTATCAATGGTCCCTCTTCTAAAACCTTGTAGTTATAGATACTTTACTAGTCTCACATACCAAGCTCTAAGGGCTTGTTGTAGCCCATACAAGGTCTTTTTCAGTTTGGAAACATAATATTAATTCTATGAGAGCAACAACCCATCTAGTTATTCCATATACTTTTCTTATTCCAGATCTCCATTGATGAAGGCCAATTTCACATCAAACTAATATACCTTGATATTTTTATGGCTGGCAAAATCTAGGAACATTCTAGTGGCTTCCAATCTTGCAATAGGGGAAAATGTTTCTTTGATGTCTATGCCTAGTATTTGTGCATAGCCTTTTCAAACCAACCTTTCTTTATTTCTAATGAATTTACCATCTCATTTAGATTATTCTTAAAGACCCATTTGGTGCCTATAATATTTTTGTTCTTGGGTCTAGGAACAAGATACCAAGTGTCAGTTTTCTCAATTTTTTCTAGCTCTTCATTCATTACCTCTACCTAGAACTTGTATTTACAGGATTGAATGGGACTTTTGGGCTTGATTTGTGATAGCGAGGTAATATTTGCATGACCAAGAATGCCAACAAATACAAATCTCCTTCTCATTTGAACACCCAACCTTTTATTACTAATAATTTGACTTTCTAATTGTTGTTTTTTCAAATACCTAGAAGGCGTTTTATGCCTCTATGTTGCATCTTCTTCTTATTCTTATTCTTCCTCTTTATCTGTGAATCTAGAGGCTGAATCTTTCTCTTCACTTAATGATCCAGATTTAAATAGGAATGCAAAAAATTACAGAGATAACCATAAACACGAAGATGCAGTGGAAATAATACTTCATTTCATTAATGTAAAATACTGAAATATGCTTACAAACAGAAATGGAAATAAACCAGCTAGGGCGATGGTAGCTTATCTCTGAGAAGAGATGTGGTGGCTACATGCCTCTGAACTGTGTTACAATGAGGCTCAAAGGCCTATTTATTGTTGAGAAACAATGGAAAACCATAAACATCCAAAAACCTAACCATAGAGGATGAAATGCCAAACTATGGGCCCCATTTGGGTAGATTGGTACATCAATTTCCTGAAGTTGTAACTTTGGCATACGATCTCCGTTTGACACGCACAATATCTTGTTAGAAAGATCTATGCGAGAAATACAACTTTGGGAAGAGTAATATCAATCCATGGGCCCATGTTGCTCCTAGTTTTCCCAAAAAACGTCATTTAGGACCTCAAAACGACTCCGGAAGTTTAGGACCCAAAAAACTGCTAAAAATAGTAAACTGTGCTATAATTAAGGAAACTGAAAAGTAAAATAAACAATGGTGGGGGTGCAAGTGGACTTGGCGGGTGGCCACCAATATCCACCTAGATCATTCCTCCCCCCTTAGGAAGCAATGGTCCCCATTGAGTTGAGTTCCTCCATGAGATGAGGAAACTTCTGTTGAAATTGGTCCCTGGTGAGCCACTTGCCATGGAGGTGAAAATCTGAAACATGCTGACTCTCCAAGAGTGTCTGGTATGTGTGGCTGAATTCTGGGTCACTTTTGTAGAGAAGTGGCCAATTAGAAGTCTCGTGCCCACAAGAGTTGAGCACGGTGGTTAATGCCATGATTGGTGGTCGAATGAGGCAATTTGCAACATTATTGGTGTTGCCCTTCTTATAATTGATATTCAAATGGAACTGTTGCAGGTATGTGGACCACTTCTAATGGCGGTCATTCTGCAATTTCCCTTGGGTATGTATGAATTGCAGGGGTCGGTGGTCTAGGTGGATGACCATCTCCTGCCCCAAAATGTAATGCTTACATTGTTAGCAGGCCTGCACAATGGAATACATCTCTTTGTCATAAGTGGGATACTTCTGGACTGTGTCTGAAAGTGTCTCAGTGTGATATGCCACTAGATGCCCGTGTTGAGCAAGGACTGCCCCAATAGCATAGTCAGAGGCATCTATCTCGACATCAAATGGTTGTTACAAGTCTGGTAATGCGAGCACTAGTGCAGAGCAGAGGTGATGTTTCAACTCTGTGAATGCCTTCTGTTGAGATTTAGACCAAAAGAATTTTGCTTTCGCTCCTCCCTTGGTGATTTGAATCAAGGGCCAAGTGATATGAGAAAATACCAACACAAACCTGTGGTAGAAGTTGGCAAGACCTAGAAAGCTACGGAGCTCCTTCAGAGTGGTTGGAGATGACCAATCCCGAATGACTTGGATCTTGGCTCGATCCACATGCACCCCCTATTCATCAACAATGTATCCCAAATACTGAACCTGGCTCATGCCAAAAGTGAATTTCTCCAAATTGGTACATAACTTGTGTTGCCACAGTGTTTGGAGAACCTGTCGGATGGGGTGGAGGTGCTCTTCCCAACTCTAGCTAAATATTAGGATGTCATCCAAGTATACCACTACAAATGAGTTGGTGAATGGCTATAAGATGTCATTCATTAGCCTCATGAAGGTTGCAAGAACATTCATCAATCTGAAAGGCATAACCAACCATTCGAAAAGGCCCTCCTTAGCTTTGAAGGCAGTCTTCCACACATTAGAGGGTTCGATTGGTACCTGGTGATATCCTGACTTCAAATCGATCTTGCTGAAATATTCCCCCCCCCCCCCACCTTCAGTTGGTCCAGGAGGTCATCAATTCGTGGGATCAAGTACCTATTATGGACAATGATATTGTTTAGTGCCCAATAGTCAATACAAAGTCTCCAAGTCCCATCCTGCTTCTGTACCAACACGATCGGGCTCCCACAGGGTGATGAACTCGGACAGATGTGACCTTTCTACAATAGCTCCTAAATCTACCTATTGATTTCATCATTCTCTAGAATAGAGCATTGATAGATTGGTCCATTGGGTAGTGGTGAACTTGGGGTCAGATTGATGGAGTGCTTGACATGACAGTACAGAGGAACCCCTGCGGGGGAGGTGAAGATGTCATCGTACTTCTCCATGACCTTGTCCATCTATAGTTGTCATGCGGAGGGGCCTTGTATAGAGATCGTGGCCACCGTCTTCTTCTTTCCTTGAGGGCGTATCATCAGGAAAACAAATTTCCCAGTTTTGGAAATTAGCTTACTGCATTGTCTTGCAGTAACAAAAGAGATGGAGGTAGGAAGTGCTACCTCCAGTATCCTGTACAACTTATTTCCCAAAGTAACAATAACAACACGGGGCCTTAATTCATACATAGCATGTCAGTTCCACAAGTATGGTTGTCCTAATAATACATCACAAACTTCAAGGGGAGAAGTATCACACAATACCTCATCCATGAAGGGCTTGATGTTCTATGGAAGGTGGCACTGCTGGCTCATGCGAAGATCCCGTCCTTAGTGAAGTCACCTGATGGTGTACGATTGTGGATGTGTTGTGGTTGGTAAGCCCAGCTACTTCATGAACTCTACCGAAATGAGGTTCTTTTGGCTCCCGTTGTGGATAATGAACTGTAGCGAGGAACCCTTTACCCACATCTGGGAGTGGAAGAGATGCTCCTCCTCCTCTGGATCTTTAGGTTCCTCCTTCTGGATCTTCATGGTGGCAACGATGGCGTTGGGCTCTGCATTGATAATATACTTCCCTTTGTCATTACCCTTGTCGGGTTCTGACTCAGAGTCTGAACATGCATTTGATTCTGAAACCTTTAGCTCGGTCACTAGTGACTGCCTGGCCTGACACTCACTTGTGTTGTGAGTAGAGCTCTTATGGAACTTACACCACTTTCTCATGTCTTTTTTTGGCTTCGTGGCATTGTTCTGTACTTGCAGCTTTGGCAGGTTGTCTTGGGCGGCCCTACCTTGGCTTTGTTCTTTGTTCTGCAGTTTAGGGGTACCTTTCCCTTGCTTTGGATTCGCAAATCCAAAGTCTTGCTTCTTCTGTTTAAAATTTTTCTCGACCTTGATGGCATATCGGTATGCCATGCTAAGCGAGGAGATGTTTAGGAATTCTATTTCTTTTTGGATGTACTTGTGCAAGCAGCCATGGTATTTAAGTACAAAATGTTGTTTTGAATCCTTGATACCCAACTTTGTGCGAAGGGTATGGAAAATATTGGTAAATTCCAGCACGTCTTGGTCCCTTCCCTGCTGCAGCATGGTCCACTTTATGTATTGATCCTCATAACTTCTAACAGGGTAGTACTGCTCCTTGATGGCATCCCAGAATGAATTCCAAGCGGGTTCGACTGAAAATAATGATCTTGTACTTTCATCCTTCTGCTTGCAGTAGGTTTCCCATTAGTCCTTGACATGGGGGGCTGCTTTGAGAGGAGCGAAAATAATATTTTCTCGACTGGAAAAATCATGAACAAAAAAATAACTATCTAGTAGATTTAACCATTTATCGATGACATTTGCATCTATTTGACCCTCGAATATGGGGATTTCAAAATTAACTTGTACCTTAAACAATGTGGCGTTTCTAGAGTAGCTGTTGGAAGCCGATGCGTAGCCCCTGGGTAGCCACTGAAGGATCTAGACAAAGTTTTCCATCATCACATTCCTTTGTCACTCGAGAGCTTCTTCAAGCAATATTTTGATAGGATCCCCTACCCCCTCGTCTTTATTTTCATCCGCCATGGGAGGCCATTGGGATTTGTGAGGCTGGTCTTGAAAGGGTTCAACCAGTTCAAGCCCTAACTCCTTATTTGCTGACCTTGTTGGGGACATGAAAAGAAAAATAGAGAAAAAACAGACCACTTTGATACCATTGATCCGGATTTAAATAGCAATGCAACAAATTACAGAGATAACCATAAACACAATGATGCAGTGGAAATAATACTTCATTTCATTAATTTAAAATATTGAAATATGCTTACAAACAGAAATGGAAATAAACTAGCTAGGGCGATGGTAGCTTATCTCTGAGAAGAGATGTGGTGGCTACATGCCTATGAACTATGTTACAATGAGGCTCGAAAGCCTATTTATTGTTGAGAAACAATGGAAAACCCTAAACATCCAAAAACCTAACCCTAGAAGATGAAACACCAAATTGTGGGCCCTGTTTGGGTAAATTGGTACATCAACTTCTCGGGGTCGTAACTTTGACATACGATCTCCGTTTGACGCGCACAATACCTCATTAGAAAGATCTATTCGAGAACTACAACTTTGGGAAGAGCAACATTAGTCAATGGGCCCATGTTGCTCCCAATTTTCCCAAAAAACATTATTTAGGGCCTCAAAATGGCTCTGGAAGTTCAGGACCCAAAAAATTGCTAAAAATAGTAAACTGTGCTATAATTAAGGAAACTAAAAAGTTCAAAGAAATAATGGTGGGGGTGCAAGTGGACTTGGTGGGTGGCCACCAATATCCACCTGGATCACCTAATTTCTCATTTTCTTTAGTTTTCTCTAAATGTGGTACCATGTCATCACATGTAACATCGATGTAATCTTCAATCCTAGTTGTCATGTTTTTGAAGCATTTTTAGCCTTTGATATTGATTGAGTATCAAATAAATATACCCTCATCAACCATAGAGTCTAACTTTGCAAGGTATTTATGATTTCTCTTGACATATCATTTGCTCCTAAATATCTTGAAATGTTTTAGAGATGTAGGTCTTCCTTTCCACAATTCATAAGGAGTTTTATCACCGCTAGGCCAGACTGAAATTCTATTTGCTATCTAAACAACTACTTGAGTTGCTTCATCCTAGAAGTTTTGTGGAACCTTCCCTTCCTCCATCATTTCCCTGTCCATATCTTCAATGGTTCTATCTTTTTCTCTCCACTACTCCATTTTGCTGAGGTGTTCTGGCTACTGAGTATTTTCTCCTGATCCCATGATTTTCACAAAACTCTTCAAACTCTCTTGAGATGAATTCTCCTCCCCTGTCTACTATTAAGCATTTAATCTTAAGATCCTTCTCATTTTCAACTTGAGCTTTGAATATCTTAAACTTTCTCAGAGCTTATGATTTTTCTTTCAACAACATTATCCAAGTAGCCTTAGTAAAATCATCAATAAATAAAATGAAATAACTTTCATCTCTTGGGATATTTATTTTGGTAGGTCCATATATGTTAGTGTGCACCAACTCTAAAGGTCTAGAGGATGAATTATCTTTTGTTTTAAACTAAGTCCTTGTATACTTTCCAAATTGACAAGACTTGCAAATTTCCAATTGTTAGGTATTGATAACCTTGGTAGGCCTCTGACCACCCTTATCTATCTACCACACTACAACCCAAGTCAATAACACCACCTTCAAATTTGTCTCCTCTTTTTCTGCCTCTTACTAACTGGCCTCTTCCTCTATCAACCTTATATCATCCTCTAACAAGATTTTCTAGAATATTGGAGCTATTTTCACTGTCTAACTGGTTTTCCTTTCATTTTCCTTATGTTTTCCTCTTCCATACTCTAGACATTTTATCATGGTTTTTATGTTCTTGGTAGTTTCTTCTGAATCCTTTATAGTGCTTGATGAGACTTTTCCATTGAACATAAATTCAAAACATCAAAATCATCACGAATGACATAACCTATACCATTCACATTTCTTGAAATGGATTCTAGGCTCTCCTAATTTTTCCTATACCTCATAGAAATTCCAACAACCAACATCTTCAACTTCTTCAAATTTTGTAATATTCTCAATACATTTAAATTATAATCTTCTTGATATCTTTTCTGGTCAAGGAAAATATTCAACCTCTGAGGTCCTTATTTAAGTTCCCTATTTGTTTTTATAAAAGTGGTACTCCTCCTTTTATCCACTTAGAATTCTAAATAACTCAATGCATAGAAATATAATCATTCATAACATTCACTTGTAAGGGATGGGGTGTTTTTAAAAGGAAAATATAATCATAATATAAAAAATAAATATAATACGACCATTCTTTCCATGGTATACATCACGAAGAAAACATATTTGAAGAAAACCAATACACATAAAATAGAGAGATTGTTTAGATATTTGGATAAATCTAAAATAATTTCATGCATTCAAAGATCATAAAGAGTCATAGGAGATCATTCATGATATTTTATTTCTCATTTAAAGGTCTTGGACATGGAAAATTTTAAGGGCGAATTTTTGTCCTTGGGCAAAATTAAGGGGTTTTAAATTTGTATTGGGTGAATGTTTTATATCATAGTAAATTGTTACAAATCACCTCAAATTTACTCTATAAAAAAATTAGGTATGGAGTTTAGCCTGCCTTATTTTAAGGGAGAGGGTAAAAAAAAAAATTAGCCCTTGAAATTAAGAGTTACAACCTTATATTCACCCTAATTTTCAAGAATAGGTATTTATGATAGTTATTTCGCCCTCCCCATTTGAAAATGACCCTCAATCTTTGGAACAAATGGTCACAAAAGAATAATTTGAATTTTTATTTAAAAATTCAAGTCTCTTATTTTCATGTCTATTTAAAGATTGAATATTGTTGTTGCCATATTCTAAGTTTGCATTTGTTTAGTCATAGTCATATATGAGGTTATTTGCAATAGTGGTACATGGTTATTAGCAAAGTAGTGAAATTTTAATTAATAAGCCAAGAATCAACGTACCATGGTACATGTAAGTCTGTATTTTAATGGATTTTTGGTATATATAATTATTAATTTTATGATATATACTTATCATTTTCAAATATTATTTAGATAATATATTTTTTGAATTTTCAATCCTATTAAAATAATTTATGTTTGATTCTTGGTTTTCAACTTGCACCCATCATTAAGTCAACATCTGTGAAAAATTTAAAAATCTCTATTCCAAAGAAGTAATCCCTTACGTTCCAAAATCAATACAACCCAAATTCTGTCACCCTTTATGTTGAATCTAGACTCTATGTAAACTACGTTTCTATGAAGAAATGATAAAGTAGTTGTTACTATTTGAATATCAAGGTGATGACAATTTGAAAAAATCTATGAGAAGACTGTTTACTAGAAGACGCACTATTAAAAATCAAATTTCTCTAAAATTGTTTAAATTTTAGGTTCTGGCCATTTGAAGAAATCAGTTGTAACACAATTGAATTGATGTCTGAAGACATTTTATTAAAAAAAATAACCAGATATATTTAAAATAGATGCATTATCAAAACAAGGACTGTTGAATGGATCAGCTGTAACACAATTGAATTGATGTATGAAGACATTTTATTAAAAAAAATAACCAGATATATTTAAAATAGATGTATTATAAAAAAAAAGACTGTTGAATGGATCTCTGAAGAGATGTTATTAAAAAAATCCAGATATATGTCAAGATTGAAACAAAAAAGGTTATATTAAAATGAGAATTTAAGAAAATGAATAATAAATTTGAAGCTATGTACTTCAAATAGATTTCATTAGCAAGATGAAGATGTAGGGCATAGTTTGAGCGATTTTATATGCATAGATGCAATGCAATTTTTATTTACTGGGTTCCCATAGACATCAACAATCATTAACATCATATTCATATATATGGTAGCCATGAAGAGGAGAGAGATTTAACATTTTGAAGACATTAAAATAGAAGGCATTAAAAAATTACAAGTGGTGTGTGTGTGTGTGTGTATAAATATATACACAGTAGTTACAAATCAATTAGGTTTCTAGAGGGATTAAATTTGTTCGACTCAAATTTTTTAGTCATTTTTTTCACTTTAAATTTTGAAGGCATTGAATCCATTTTATTCATTCAAAAATATAATTTAAACAATGAAAATTTACACTATCTATATATATATATATATATCTTAATTATAGATATATTAGGTTTCTAGATGGAATAAATCCATGTGTGCAAATTTTTTAGTCAAAATTTTCACTGTAAATAAAAAATGTAGGCTATAAAAAAATGAATATACATGTTATACGCTTACTCTCAACCATAAATAAAATATTTCAATTTACATATGAACTATCATAATATTATACCAATTTTATAGAGAAATAAAGTAATTAAAAATAATAAAAAAAGGTTATACTTTTGAGTACAACAAATTGTATATTTCTTATACTTTATAAAACTATTTCAGTAACTGACTTAGCTATTTTTTTTAAATAATTGAGTACATTGCCCAAATAATGTTCTAAAATATGCATGTTGAATAATTTATTTCAATCTCAAGTTCATGCATATGTAAATGGAGAGAGCATAAATGACTAATTATTTTAATGTTGATCATCATAAAATATTTCAATGTTGTAAGAGGAGTAATTAAAAGTAAAAAAGTTCAAGGAGATGTGTATTTTATTTAATTATTAATATCAAATTAAAATGCAACATTTAAAAATATATAATTAATAATAAAGATTCAATGTGACTGTTACACAGTAATTTGTCACCATTGGTCACCATCCCTATCGCCCCGTTTCCATACATTGGAGGACGCATTCCGGGACCTGTGAGCAGTGACATAACCCAAAAACACTTGCATTATGTTCCCCTGAGTATGTACTTCATGTTCCCTGAAGACACCTTCTGCAAATTATCCCTGGAAAGTACTCTTTTTCCATTGGCGCAGGTCCATAGTATCTTACCCGCGCCAATCACTGAGATCCTCAAAAGAGGGTACGACCATTGGCGCTCTGTCACAGAACAACACCCGCGCCAGCCCAGTTTGGTAATGATTTTTGACAAACGCACGCCCATTTGCTTTTTCCCTTCAGATCACGAAGTCTTTTGAGGGTAAAATCCATCTGATAGAGGTCGAGAGTCATCATCTATCATTGACATCTATCCACAGTGGCTTTTCAGAGATAATGCCAATCCACAATGAGTGTCCTGGTTCATCGAATCTTTCTCCCTTGTCCATCTATAAATATCTCTCCTCATGCATTAGACAAGCTAGTTGTTGAGTTCTAAAGTTTTTGAAGGAATGCTAGTTGTGGTTACGCTTGTCATGAGTGATAGTGAAGCATAGAGAGGTTATGCTGCCGGAGAGGAGGTACATTGCAAGACACATATAGTTGCTCGCCCAGCCAGAGGAGAGGTTCAACGTCAGAACCTTGGTTATAACTTTTCCAGTCTATTATTCATTAATGAACGACTGCTATTATAGTTCCAATCTCATTGTCTATTATAGTGATGTTTGATTTATTTCCTTTCTGACTGAAATATAGTTGTGCCTTGGTGGATTTTATGCTTGTATCTGTTTCTTCCTTTGCATGTGCAGGTGTCCGTTTGCAAGGATTGCAAGGATTGTGACGTGCCGGAGCGAGGGAGCGGGAATACCAACTCTGCTTCAACTATAGCGTTGGATTCCAGGTTGGTCTTCTTAATTCACCTTTAATGTACAACTAGGAACTTGCGTGGTAGCGTGAATTGATTGTGGCTAGTTCTGTTTTAGGCTAGTGGGATCGCCTCTGTCCGTAGAGGGGATTTACCTATCCAACAGTGACTAATAGATAAATATTTTAGTATGGAGGGTTAATTTTTTTTTGGTAGGTAAGCACCCACAGGGGATTTGAACTAGTGACCTATCACAAGGAGTTCCTTAACAGTGCACCCATTCACCATCAACCCAAAGCCCCATGGCCATATGGAGGGTTAATTAATATTTAAATGTATTCAAAAATATTTTAATGACAAAAAACACATTTTAATGTGGAAGATGTATTCCATAGATAAAATATTTCAAGAAAAATATTTAAATGTGTATATATTATATATGTTTAAAAAAAACTATATATTTATTATATAAAGCAATTTTTATATATTATATATTTATTATATTAAGTCGTGCAGCATAAAGTAAAAGAAATGAACAACGGAGATTAACTTAAGTGTTAACGGAAGAGGAATTCAGAGGGGCCGTTGCAGCCATCTGATGGACAAAGATCTACAATCATCGGGCGCCAATAAGCTCGCACATTAGTCAAGGAAGAAAGGCGGATTTATAAGTGGAAGTTGGATATCGGGTGGAGAAAAAGTGGTAAGTGGTAATTCGGGGTCGTCACTCGATTCCATTTAGCAGTTGACACGTAGCAAATGAGAGGAGAGAGAAAACCACTTTATTGGGTGGGTAATATTCATGCAAGTGGCTCACCCGATATCATTGTTAATCGCTGGATCAAATGGGTTTTGATCAGTGGTGGAGGATCACCGATTAGGTTTGTTGATCAGATGAACCAACAACCGTCGGATCTGAAAGGTAAGATCAACGATGGAGATTGAAGCTGATAAGGCTTGGGCCTGAGCGGACTTGAGAAGTTTATCAACACGAGTTAAGTGATTTGAGTTCCAGCGGGTGAATGGGTTTAAGTGGCGATACGACGCGACAATCGTTGATCTGATGGAGTGAAATCAACGGTGGAGGCTAAACATGATGAGTGAGCATCGATAACTGTGCAAAGGCAGAGGAGAGGTGAAAAGGTAAGGTTTACATGTGCTTTGTGGAGTATTTCTATTATATGAAAATTATAACAGAAATAAAGTGGATAAAGGTTTTATGGGTTAAGTTCACATATAACCAAAGTTAAGAGTGGGGTTTGGTTAATATGTGCGGGGTATAGATTAACTAAAGTTTATGAGGGTGAATAAAGTCCCAATGGAAAGGTTAATGAAGGTTTAGACTATTGAATAGTCAAATATAACGTTTTTGCATAAAACTTAATTAAGAACATTAAACCTTGGTTTAATAAGGTTTTCACCATGGATTAGGTGATTAAGGCTTGGGACCAGTGACATGCAATTTTATTTGCATAATGTGGGTATTGTCGGCTTAGCCCGGCATCAACAAAGAAAGCATATGTTCCATCCATAGTTCGTTATTCCCTAATGGCATCCTATAACCAAAATATCGATTCACATAATATGTTCATCACAAGCTATAACATTATGGATGTTTACTGACAATCTCTCATCCAAAAATAAATAGAGATAATGATACTTAGTAAAAATGTTGTACCATCTTATAAAATTCCATTTAAAAAAATTACATTGGCACATATAACATTGATTTCCCATTATGCATAAATAGTAAACCTATAACAATATTCAACATTTAACATTTAAATACTAAAATACTCCAGCAAAGTGCATCGTCTTAATCAATTGAATAAACAAACTAAAGGTAAAACTTATCTATTTGAAATTTGAAGGCCAACATTAACTTAGGTAGATAAATATTCCACCCAACCATACACTCTATTGCACTTATTATTTTTATACTAGGCCACCCCAATTGAGGCTATGATACCAATAAGGAAACTTAGAACATTTTTATGGAAATCATTCTATCTTAGGACAAAACATGATCTATCCCATTGTCTCACCACAATTTTTTTTTCTTGGAACAACACAACTATTTTGGTGACACATTGATTTCCATACAAAGAAAAAGGAGAATACCTTCCTTATCTACTGAATATTCCATCAAAAGTCTCTAAGCTCTCCCTTTATGTGTGCATAGAGGGTATAGATACTATCCATTAAGTCCAACAACATTTACTTAGTTCTTGACCTTTTTCAAGTTTTAAAGGCTTCCTTGCTTGGCTGTTCAACCCACACTATGCTTTCCTCCTTAGATTCTATCCATGGTTTCTCCATCACATAACTTGATATATTTCCTGGATCCCTTTCCAACCTAGTTTTTGAATCTCTCTATGTTCTCCCTCTCTAGAATTCGCATCTTTCCCAAGGAATTAGATTCTAACCATTTAAATCTCTTCCTTATCTATTTTCATAATCTATGCATATTTATTTAGTTCTCATCACATGAATTCAAAATGGTCTCTATCATTCCTTGTTCAACCTCCTAGTATGAATCAATACCTCTAAAACTACTTTCATGGATGCTAGCATCAACCAAGAGAGAATGAATTTACCTCTCCCTCTATTTATTTCTCTCTTATAACCTACTTCTCTTCCATATGATTTTCCTTCTATATTGTGTCTAGCGCTATGCATCTCTCTTCAATATTCTTTGCATGAGTTCATAATGATCCCACACCATTCATGTGAATGTGAAATGGCCTCCACCATTCACCATAGAACCAAAACTAATTATGTAATTTAGGTGATCATTGTATTGTACTATGTTGATTGTCTTATTCTAATAATGACCATTAATGAACCATTCCTTCTTCCCTACAACTATTCACATACATGCCTCTAAGACTACATGAATCATTTCCTCTATACAATTAATTTCCTACATCCAATTGTGATTTTTTTCCTTCCCCATCAACCACATGTGTGGGAGGTATAATGATGAATGAATGAATAAAAAAATCATCTCATCCCCAACAACACACGAGACCTCATTCCCCCCCCTTACTATGGGGACGTGATTTTTTTCAAATAAAATATGAGAAAATCTAGGTTTTACCACTCCTCTCACAATTCCCATGATGAAGGTACTTATCGCCTCGATTTCGTAATTGTGGAAGTTCTACATCTCCAAAACCACCATATGCGTTCCATGATTGCTATTTAAGGTTTCTAGATTTTTAGTAAGGAACATGGTGATGAAGGAAACAAAGTAAAGTTTGGAAAAATGGAAAACTAAGGATTATTCGTCATGTAGAACCCACTATTACTGTCTCACCTTTTCCATATCCTGCTATCATAACCCCTTTTTTATGTGCTCCTATCCCATGTAGCTCTATTATTTTATTAAATGCAAGAAAGATAACAATTACATTATTCAATGTACCATAAAATTTCTTCCTCGTGGTGTAAATAAAGCATGGTAATTAAAATATACATGCTAAAAAAATTGAACGTTTAATCATAATTAAGTATAGTTAATCAATGGGATTCAATACTAGGATATTATATCATATCCTCTTCGAATAACACAATCATACATATTTTCTTCTTATTAACAACACTTATTTTCCTCATTCTTTAGTTGTATTTGCAGTGCCATCAAATTCACTATCTTGATATACCACTGTACTTCAACATTCCAACATATGCCTATATTAGTAATCAAGTAAGCATACATATTATAGCAATTATCGAGAAACACTTATCTTATGCACATGATTTCTTAATTCCATGATATAAGCATCTATTCAAATACATGTATGTATTTTTTATTAATACTTATCTCTATGGATATGCATCTATCCGATATAATGACTTCCATAGAAAATAATTAATTTCATTATCCTTTCTAACTCACCCACAAGATTCTAGCCACCATCCCACATGAAAATTTAAGTTTTCCTCCTCCTTGACACTCACCCTTTGCGCTTATATGTCCCCTTCTCTACTAAAAAATCCCTTAGGCAATCCATCTTTTCATGGATTTCTTGTGTAAGGAGAGCACTAACTCACTACTAGACATCCACTAGTAGTATATAATGTGTGGCAATCACAGGGTTCCTTTGTCCTAACAATGGCCTTTATTCGAGGGTTTCCATCTTCAATAGCCATCATCTACCATGTATCATACACATACAATTACAATATATATATTCATAATAATACAACTTATAAATTCCATGTCTAATTCATAAAGAATAACATATTTCATAAGTATGAGATTTCTTCTCATAGTGTTTGGCTCTTGTTTGTTGTAGCACCTAATATTTCTTACAAAATTACACTCATTTTCATATTTGAGACGATTCTACATACAACCTAAAGTTTTCAATCAACCAAATAAAAGTGAGTATCTATGCATATAATCCTTTCTTGCAATATTTACTACCATCCATGAGGTGTTCTTAGAATAATATTAACAAACTAATAATTCAATCATTTTTAGTTCTTAATCTTACTCAATGAAATGGAACTATGATTCAATGTACATGGGTTACTTAACATACCTACTATTACAAGATGAAACTAAATATTTATTCCAATAAACAAATGTTCCAATACTCATGATCACATCTACTAAAACTCTCTTTGTGGCTTGATATCAAAATACTACATTTATATACCATGTATTCCACCATCATTAGTTGGAAGGTATAGTCAATGCCTCAACACATCATCTAGTCACCTTGTTATAGACATTTTTGTGCCTTACAGCATTAAGCATGAAATGTCCATAAACCAAGGGATCCTAAGTCCCTAAAGATGTTGTTTCAGCTCCTAAAGAAACAAGGTCAACCAATGACAGCTTCTCCCAGAAGTTCTCCACCAAAAACCACTCAGAAACAGTCAATTCAGGATCAATTCAGAGGCTCCACTAGCTGCCTGCGTTGAAATGCAGAGGTTACACTGGCTAGGTGCACTGCAACGCAGGTGGAAGCACTACCAGGGTGCGCTGAGCGGGAAATGACAAATGGCAAGCTCATTCAACGAGGTGGAAAGACCCTGGAAGCTTCCAGAATCTTCTCCAATGACACTTGCCTCAATGAATTCGACTAGTGATGAGTAAGAGGTTCTCAACCTCCAAGTGGAAGCAAGAACTGACAGAGAGAAGCCACAAGTCAAAACATAAGCTGACTCATCCTCTCTGCTTACATCTATATATGGATCTCTCACCCAGAGGTTCAGGAGGCTGGAATTTTGTACTTTGTAGAGAATTGCTGTTGGTTTGAGATTGAGATTAGCACATTGGGTGATTTATGCTTTGTTGGAGGAGAGGAAGGGATTCCTTTGCTGGGAGGTAGATGCTGGATCGAGACTCACTTGGTTGTATCTCCTCTTGAACTTTATTATCATATCAATAAAACTATTTGAGTTTCTCCTATATGCTTGTATACCAATGATGTTTTGTTATATTTGCATGTTTAGTTTAATCTGATCCTGAACTAGTTATGAATGTAAATCTATGTTTGTGTAGTTTTCCTCTCTTGTGATCTTGCAGGAACTTGGTGAAGCTGGACCAGTGAGAGAGCAGGCAGCGGGAAGCGAACAAAGGAGAGAGCGATTGGATCGACAAACTAGCGGAAGACACCGGTTAGTTACATCCTTCTTCTCCATTTACATTTCATAAAGAAGAATACTCAGATAGTTTTCCTTGTTTGTTGCTAAGGCACTATCACACCTTAGAGTGGGATAGGGGCATTCCGAATTGGATACTTTTCCCAACAACACACCTCCCATATATACCTTAGGAATACTACAAGGAAATTCACTTCTCAACACTATATTACCTTAGGAACTCTCTCCTCTATAGGTTCTCCTCATTATTTGCAAGAAGGTTAAATTCTACAACACCAATATAAGCAAGGAGACAATTGGACACTTGTGCAATATTATATCCTTCCATATCCATCAAAAATATGGTCTCATACATTAGCTCTATTGGCATTCACTTTCATGTGTTATACAAATTCATAACATGATTATGTTACCCATTCACTCATTGTCATGTGACTCAATCATGAGATAATAATTCATGGCTGAATCAAAAGGATTATAACAATATTTCCATACAAAAAGCTTCTTCCTTCATTATATCCCACCTAGGTATCATTATCATATATGCATTCCTAATAAAAAAATAAATGAATATATAAAGTATGCCTAAAGGAATCCTTACTCCAATCATTTAAAGGCATATATGTTGGCATGATTAATTTTCATACTTGGATAGTTTCCATCAACATTCCTGATGATAAGTTGATGTCTCATGGGAAATAACATGATCCCTTAATCAACATATTGACGAGAATCCTATATCTTTATCCTTTTCACAAGGTTTTCTATCATAGGCCACTTCATCATCAACATTTTCATCCATTGTCGATATTTTTTTGGAATAAATTGTGTGTTAATATTTGAAATGTCCAATATTCATGTGGACACTCCACCCATCATCAAGGAAAAAGAAAGAAGTAAAATATGAAGTGCGTTTAGTAATGAAAAGAGATTATAAATTTGATGGAAGGAGTTAACCATGAAAGTAGAAAATGGGTTCCATGGAATGGAAATGATCTTTAAATCATATAAAGAATAATGTAGACATTACGAGAAATTTGAGCCATAAAAGATAAATTATTTTCTTTACATATTTTATTATTTAAAGATTTTTTTTCTTCCTTTCACTTCGTGGTGTGAGAAAAGAATCTTAGACTTTTAGAATCTAATATGTTTTATTTTATGTTTTCTTTGAAAATACTTATTGTTTGTTAAGAAAGGAAAATGAGATATGCTTAGTTAATTGAAGAGAAAAATGCTTTATGCACTAAGATCTTATGTGTTCATCATAGGAGTCATATTATCATGAGACTAGCATTCATCTAACGCAATTATACTTTGATACCAATAAAAAAACATCACATGTTATTAGATGAGAACGATAGAATGTTTAGCACACTACCATTCTTGAAGTGAAAAATACCTTGATTATGATTGTTTTTAAACATATGTTTCCAAGTAATCAACAACAAAGACTATTGTTTATATTTTTTAACCCACCAATTGTAGTCTTTTAATGAGTTTGTGTTATCACCTTCTTTCTTTTTTCATCGTGCAGGAAATTAAGTTTCAATACATGTTTATCTTCCATTCATTTTCATTTCTCATTTTGTGTGATTTCAAATAATTGCTTACCAATTCAACATTATTAGAGTTGTCAACTATATAATAAAGTGCAACAACTACTACAATAGTTATGATCTAAAAATTAGGTGAAAAACCTACATATGATGAGGAAGCACCATATTTTAAAGTTGTGGGTTTATTTGAACTCGAGGAATTGGAGAAGTATCTACCTTTTAGAAAAGTGATGTATGAGAAAACAAAAGAATTTGATGTAAATATTCATGATTTTGATATAGCTATTCATAGACCTTATTTTCATGTGAAGCCTATAGAATATGAATTACATTAAATATGATTGAGTTATCTAGATGCATCAAGACCAAGTTTGAGCAAAATAAATTCTTTAGTTCAACATCATAAGACTTTGGGGGTGCATTTCCAACTAGTTTACCCTTGGGATGCCATAAGAGCTTTGTGGTAGAACATGGTAAAAGCATGCAAAAATATTTGCAATAGTGTATAATAAGAACCTAGAGTAACATTACTCGTGATTTTTCTTTTTCAAAACATGGAAAATTAGTATATTATAATTTAAATAAATATTTTTCTTATTATATAATATATTTTTATAAATTATCAAGTAATCATCAATATTTTACAATATTTTCTATTTGTTTAGAAGATTAGCCATGAATTTGCAATACCCCAAGATTTAACAAAATTTTATAAATCAGTGAAAGATTCACCAATAATTATATATGTATATTATATCAATGAAAAAATAGCCTATACATTTTTATATATACCATGAGGATTCACCCATTTATTATACATATAAATTTGGGGGGTTTCTTAAAATTCTCCCTCATCTTGAATCACAAATGACATCTGTATGAGAGTCAAAGATAAGTTTTTAATAAAATACATGCCTAAAGCACTTTACAAATTTTTGATATTTAAGAGTATGTGTAAAAGCGTTCAAGTCTAAGAGACTTGGATTGGATTCTATGGACCAAATAATATGAGGTTACCTTGAAGAAAAAGAGAAACTACAATAAAGTATCGATTTACTACAATTCATAAATTTGGAAGATCAAATAATAGGGAGAAAGAAAATGAATTGTTTCAAAACAAGATAAAGGGCACTCACAAAATTGCAGAAGGATGACCAGTGGAATGAATCCTCTCTCTCTCTCTCTCTCTTTTTATTAGTATTTGTGTTCTTTTGAACCAAATAATATGAAGTTACCTAGAAGAAAAAGAGAAATTAGAGATAGTGTTTCACTTTACAAATATATAAGACAATTCACAAAGATAGATGATCATAGAATATGGAGAAAGAAAGGGAATTGCTTCAAAATAAGATAAATGAAACTCACAAAATTTAAGAAGGATGTCTAGTGGAATGAATCCTCTCTCTTTTTGCATTACTATTTACTAGAGTATATACAGTATATACAGTATCTTGAATATATGTTAATCTAAATGTTAAGAAAATTATTTAGGATTAATAATTTCTTTTAAATAATTTTTAATCCATTCTTCAATTTACTCCATGGGTGGGACGCTTATGTCTTGCTTAACTCTTAACACATATATTCCCTCCTATGTGTCATTTTCACTTGATTGTAGTTACTCAATAGTTGTTAGTTGATATTTATTGTCATTGACTAATGTAACCAACCGCTTTTTGATATCATCTTTTGGAAAATTAGTCAAATTGTCAAAATAATTATTTCATGACCTCTCAATAATATTTAGACATTGAGAAATGGTATCTCCTAACATTTTAATCTTGCTAACCTACATTGATTTGCTTGATTCTCTTCCTTGATGGAATACATTGTTGGTTCTTCTGGATATCACTAAGAGTATTAATTTTATTCATAAAATTCATTAAATCATTTTCAATGAATCTTTGATCATGCTCCAAAAAATTCTTCAAATATTCAGAAAATGAAGCAATTTATGAGAAAAAATTATTAAATGAAAAGAAATTTACCACACTTAATTATTCCTAGTGGCTTATTAATATTTTTTGCAACATAAGATGTGGTAATGCTTAACAATTGTGTTTTTTCCTAACTTTATGGGGTGTGTAGGGGGTGATTGTTGTTGTCGGTTGAGGTGCTTAAATAGCCAAATGAGGCATAAATAGAGGTCAAGGACCATATTTATTTCTAATCTCATATTTTCAACTTCTTTCTCAATAAGAGAGTGAGAAAGTACATCCCTGTAGTCATGTGTAACTTTAGTAGTTTAGTAGGTGCTACTCCTATGATGTCAACTTTTAAATTCTAGTTTTTATTAATTTTTTTGTTTTCAACATGTAATTTTAGTCTAGCCTTGTTGTAATGGGTATTATTTATGGTTAATGACTACTCTTCAAGAACCACTAGCTCTTCAATATCTAACTCTTTTACTAGCTTTTGACACTCATTGTGACAAGATGATACCTATTATGGGATGATAATGTATAAAATTCCATATTATTGGGTCCTTCTATGAGCCTATTTTACTTTAAATCTTACTTTTAGAATAAGTAATGATAAGTGAACTTTCTAAGATGATAGTAGTGGGTTTTTCTTCCCCGTTGTTCCACCTAATCATCCTTCATTACTCCCTCCTTGGATTGTAATGTTTTCATTTGTTTTGTGGGCTGAGGAGGAACTTATACTGGGTTGGGAATTAGTAGTGTTTTACCCTCTTTGCTTAGTATTTTCTTAAGAATTGGTGCTCACTTCAATAACTACATCATCATTAGGTACTATTGTTTCATTTTCCTTTGATGTTCCTACTTCATTTTCTCTTCTTCTATAATCTTCCAGAATAAATTTTCATATAGTACAATCACCAAATATCTTGAAACCATGCCCTCATGATCAAATCCTTGGGTGGCTTCAACTTTAGTTAATTGAAATGATTTAATACTTCAAAAAATTCAATTTTTTTTTTTTTTTTTGTTGTCTTATGTGCATAATTCTTCACTTTAAATCTCTCACAGTAAATGGTAATGATATAAAATGTTTTTCCTTTTTCCAATCAAATAAATTAACCACCAACAATATTTTCCATAGATTTTTGCAACAAAATACTTTTCTAAATCATATATGGGAAACAACAATGGTATATCCTCGTAACCATAAAGCCTAATATAAGGATGATTCTCCTCTTCAACATGTACTCCCACATAGGTGTCTTGCTACTTCCACTCAAACCCTGACCCCAAGAGCATCCAGAGAATTGAGACCATTACCTCTCAATATCAGAGGTGCTAAAATATTAGAACAAACTAGTCCATAAGGAAAAAATGAAACAAGTGCTTGTGTCATCATAGAATAAGGTATTGGTTCTATTTCGCTTCAGTGTAATAAGTTGAATAAATTAAAGGAAAAATGGCCATCACTAATACCATTGGATAAAAAACTCCACCAAGCCAAAGATAACATCCATTTTAAAGGAAAAATAACATAAGAAGTATTTATAGGGTTGTGCTAATAATGAAATATCAATATAAGAAAGGTCCAGTGAAACATGTGAATTCCCATATGATATTGATTTTGCCACCTTGAGAATCATGGAATGTCCTGGATTTAGGCAATTTGAGTTGCCTATTTAACTCTAGAAACCTTAACAATTTTTTGAAAACCTTAGGAGCTAATAGAAGGGGTTTTTTATTTTGTATAGAAAGCTTAATGGTTCTGGTATTGGTATCAAATTAACTGGTAAACCATAAAACAATTTCCTTAAAATCAAATACCTCACCTCTAGAAGCATTAGCTTACCCAATATTCCAAATTCCATTATTTTGTCTTTACTCTATACTAGAATTCAAATACCATTGATAGATATATAATCAATGGAGGTTCTTATGTTTTCATGCAAATGAATTTGTTGTGTCCCAAAAACCCACTCCTCCTTTCTTTAATTTTACTCATCATATTGTTTATTTGTTCAATGTACTTAGATATAAGTGACATATCAATTTTTCTTTACAGAGCTCTTAGATGTATAAATATCTATTTATGGTAGCATTTACTAACAAATTTGGCTTTTTCACCTCATCTAGAAGATCACACTTTCTTGATGAGCTTTAAATTAGCATTGCAATGAGAAATTGATTGATTTTAAGTAGGTATGGAGTATAAACTGAGAAGTCATTATGATAGAGTATTATATATTATGCCTTGTATATATTATTTATGTGTGCATAGGAATAGATGTGTGAAGAAATGGTGTGCAGAAGAAAAGTATGTGTTGAAGATCCTATGTGGAGAAGATTATGTGTGCCAAAAAAATGGGCAAGAGAAGATTAGGTGTGGAAAAAATGGGTAGTTTTCTGCACACTTTAAAAAGTTTGAAATTTGGGGTAAGGATAAGAAATACATAATGGTCATGATGTTACATGAAAATAGATCACCTCATTTATAAGAGTAAAAATTGCTATTCAACTTTGACACTGTCCCATATGAGGTTTTAATATTCTTTCTATTATAACTTTCTCTATTAAGTTCCAACTCATCCCACCACAAATAAGCACTATTTTTCAAATTTTATGATTAGACTAACCCTCTTATGATCTCTAATCTACTCAAACTCAAATAAATTTTTCATTTCTATCATTTTTTCAAGATTTAAACTTTTAGAATGGATAGGGGTATTAAGTTGTGTTTACCTCTGTTACCATTCACTATTTTATTGTCACATGCTATTTTAGTTATCCTCTTTAATATTTGATTTTTCTTCATGACAACTAATATGTCACATTACATGTGCAATACCTCTCTTTTGAGCTGCCTCCATGGCATCCATTTGAGCATCATTGTCCTCAACATTGTTGCAAGGTCACTTGCATCTTCTTTACTCTTGGTTCTTATGGGTTTTCCATGTCTTTTTCCTTAATCTCCCATCACTATGATTTTCCTATAAGATCTTATCTTGTGAGTTCCCTACCTCACCAACATAAATTACTCATTGTGATAGCCATATCTTTTATCCTACCAAGTGAAAGTTCAAGTTGCTTTGATTCCATTTGGTGTGGAACTATTAAACCTCCATGCATTTCAAAGTAAAAATACAACAAAACAAAACCACTGACTTCACAAGTCACTATAATATTAATCCATCACACACAATACAATACAATACAATATTCAAATAATTAACTACACCTAATTATTTATTTTTGAAAATTTCTATATTTAATACGGTTGTTGTTGGATTTCATAATGGGAGATAATCCACAATGTCAACCATTTTGAGGTAGATGTTTCCATCCAGTAGCGTAAAATTCAGTCTGTAACACAAAATTCTAATGCTACAACTTTCTCATATAACTAGTCCCAACACCTATGGCTTCTTCAACAACTTCCATAGCCACAATGGTGAGGGGTTCTTTTTTTTAAATGGATATATATTTCAGCCATTAAAACACGTTAAACACGAGTAACACGTGGGATAAGTACTTCTTTTTAAATTTTACATATACAATTCATTTTTCTATGCGATCGTCAACTCAAACATCTGACAGAAACCCTTTTTGAATGCCCACTTTTGAAAGTTGGCTTTAAGTGCGTATTGTACATTGCGTTTAAGGTGAAGTTCGTGTTGATGAGGATCTCAAATAAATTCACTTTATTGCAATCTTTTCAGAGATGTTTTCCCAAAGTAAATGAAGATCATGATATCAAATAAATTATTTGTCTAACTTTAGTAGTCAAATATGCTATGGATTGGGAATGGCTTTTTTTTTTTTTTCGGTTCGTATTCTTAATTAATTTATACAATCATTTATTGGTTTAAAATTTCATTGTTTTATTAATTTAAGATTTAACAATATGTATCGAAGTTATCTAGTATCATTTTAAAATTAATATGTATATGATTGTTTGTGAATTTTCAAGGAATACTTTACATGTGTATTCATTCCCGATGAATGCAAAATCTATTACACAACTATTAAAATATATTAATAATCCATATCACATTAATTATTTTATTAATTTAAGATCCAATTATTTTGGAAATTTTAATTTAAAATCTAATTATTTTACTATTTTAAGATTCAATAATATGTATCTAAACTATAAATATATGTTAAAACCTAGCCAGCCCATGATCGCTTGACCGCATATCGTATGGAGGTAGTTTTTAAAATTTTTAATTAAAATATTCAATTGATTTTGACTGACCAGTGTCAATCAGGATGCAATTAGCTTAATGATGTGGATTCTTAAATGGTTATTGGAATTGGATAATATAAATTTATTTGTTATTTTTAATTATTTAAGATAATTTTTTTTGCATATATAAATAAATTTAGTTTTATTATGAGTATAGTAATTATGTCAATAATTTTTTTGAATTTAAAATTAAAATTAATAAAAATATATAAAAGGAAAAATAAATAAATTAGGATTCTCTCTTTTTATTATTTTTTTTTTACAGTTTTGTAAATTAGTTTTATAGGTGTTTTTGTGAGTAGAGTTATTCAGAAGTCAATGGTATCATTTGTGGCCAAGGCTATTTTGAGATTTGAAGGAGAGACATTGGGGTGAAGTTTTTTCCAAAAATGTTGTACTTTGTCTGTCTAACCTTGTTTTGTTATGTTTTTTCTCTTAGTGTGAGTAATCTTTTTGACAGTCTTATTGTGATGTTCTGATGACATATCAGAGGTCTGTTTTTTCTTATATTCTGGAGTTTACAATCCAGCTGGGGCAAAGCTACATTTGCTAATGTAAAACAATCTTCACTTCTAATAAAAACTTGTTTTTTGTTTTTTCTTCTGAAAAAGAGTTATTCAGAAATATATATTTAGGATCCATCATATAAATCTTTTAAATTGCTTACATTTTTTGAATCAATTAATTTGATTCATTTTTAAAATAAATAAATAAATTACCCTAAATAATTCAAAACACCCAAACAAAATAAATAAATTACCCTAAATAATTCAAAACACCCCAACAATAATTTAAATATATCAAATATCAATTAATAATTTAATTATATCCAATATCAATTAAATTTATGAATTTAAGTATATCAAATATCAATTAAATTTATGAAAATACCTAGAAGAGATGAATCATGACAGGAAATAAAATTGATGTGAGTGCATTTCTTTTTGGCGTGGTAAGTCACGAAACCACATCATTGATTGCCTGCCATTATTTACCCTTTTTTTACTAGTGGAGTTGAGGTGTCTGTGTTTTCATGAAGAACATGATATCCACTAAGTTCATGATATTATTTCAGAGGAGATAAACTTCGTGATATCCACTGAATCCCCATTTTAGTGCAAACTTTTGACATATTATGCCAGGAAAGGCAATTATGTATTGCCTGCCATTATGTTAAAAGTGGTGTTGAGATAATTTTGAGTCAAAAAATTGAAAGCGGAAGGCTCGTCGAACTATAGCCGATAAGTATAATATATTCGTTCTTCAATCACGATAGGTTGGATCATATTAATCTGATCATGTAGCATAGTGGTATCACATTTGTGGGCTCATCAAAGAGCCCACAAATATTGGCATTATCTCCCACATTACAGAGTTTGACCACCTTTTTCAGTCAGGGCACCTACTCCACTCACCCCTTCAATTACTTGCCCATTTGATCAATTCAGTGGTTGCCAGACACTCTATTAACAAAGAACCAATAGATGATTGCAATGAAATAAATTTATGAGTTGCACTGTATTCATACGACCTAGACTGTATCTGTCAAGGATACTCATCTCGCAAAAGTTTTCACGAGGACCCCACTGCACCTTTGAAATCATGAAGATAAACCCTAGCATGCAGATCATTTCCATGTATATGTATATATACGCTCAACCTCGCATGCTTTGAAAAATTATGCAGGAGCACTTCAAAGGATTTTTGTGTTGGCTTTTATTACTGAAAGTTTCTTGCTAACCACAAATAGAATGGGGGCCTGTGGAAGGCGCATGGTAGTGAATTTGGAGATTCTGGAAGCCAAAAATGTCATAGTTAAGCCTTCCGGGGGCAGAGACAGTCTGTTTGTTCGATATTATCTGACCAGTGGCAATGGCGACGGGGATAATAATATTGCAGTGAATTCCAGGGAAGTGATGGCAAAGGCAGGCCCCGAATGGAAACAGACTTTTCGCTTGGAGTGCGCAGGGAGTATTGGAGATTGTAATGTTTTCTGCGAATTGCAAAAGCAGTTTGTTAGGTTTGAGTTGAGGGAAAGAAGTAGCAGAATTAGAGTATTGGGAAATATGTTTAGAGCGTCCAAATTGGTGGGATGGGTTGAAATAGCATGGAAAGATTTGTTGGCTTCTCCCACATTATCAATCAACGATTGGTTTCCTTTGATACCCTTTAATACTATTATCAGTGGAGGTTCCCAGCCACCACCCAGTTTGCACGTTGCAATCTCCATTAGGCCTCTCATTTTAGTTGATTCGGTTTCACAGCCTCCTAAAGAATACCGGACAGAGATGGAAATATATGATCCACAAGTCAATGAAATCAGACGAAATAGGTGCATTAGGCGTGTAGAACGGAGTAACTGTCGATGTGGCGGAAAGGTATGCTGCGCAGGTATCCATGGAGAGGGTGTTTTATTTTCGTATGATGAGCAGCAGCAGCAATGATGAATTCGAGTTGGAAATGCATCATGGTAGAGCGTGCAGAGACTAATAGTTATGTGAAATTGGATTATGTGTCATTTTTGTGGGGAATATTATACACAATAAAGAATATAGTTTTTATGGATCCATTTCAATGGTTGGTTTATATATATTTCTATTTTAATGTGGAATAGATATATAATTTATAAATATAAATATCTGTATATATTTTATTAAATAACTAAGTCAAAGGACATTAACTTTTTTATTTCATTATGGTTTATAACTGCTTCATATATTAAGAATACATAATAATCTTTAAAACACTCGTCAACATCAAACTATTTATAAACTATAAACAAATAAGTTTACATGCTTTGTTTATTTTAAAAATATAAACAATGACATAATTATTTAAAAAAACATAAATAAATAAGAAATATAGCTAGCTTTGCATAATAGAAAAAAAAATAAAAAAATTCCTGGATGTGTGTTAATGTTATCACTATATGCCATTTTTTTGTAAGTTTGATGATAGAGTTGGTAGCAATATTGAAAACAATTTCCACAAATTTTAATATAGATACAAATCCTATTTTCTTTTCAATAGGAACATACAATAAATTAGCTATTTTTTTGCATGTTAAAGTGCATTTTGAAAGAGTTCATATTGTTTTTCCAATATAGCTTTGATTACATACATAAAAGCTACAAACACACAATTTTAAAATTATTCAGAGATGAAATGGGAACGAGACACGATCTAGTTATAGGTTGACATGTTCATTTGACAATGGGTGGATGTGGCAAGGAATTAAGACGACCCTTGGAAATATTCATATTGCATTTCAAAGTTGTGTTATGACACTGTAAAATGAATGTATGATTTTTTTTCTTTTCAACAAAGCCCTAATTCAAATTAAAGTGGTTGTAGGCATTGGACTTTGTGATTGTAGAAGCTAGCTGCCATGCAATCATGATATTTTTTAGCCTATTAAGGAATGGGCTGGAATGTTTGGTTGACTTGTGATGCTAGGAAGAGGAGAGAAAAATAATTTAATATGTTTCTCATGAAGAGACCTTCACTAAAGAATATTTTTCTATCACAACTTGGTGCTCGGCTAATCCCTTCAAGTTAGGGTGAGCCCCATGTGAACTATGGGGTCTCATGGTGTTGTGTTGAGCAAGTAGCAAGGCTAGGGAATTGATGGAAAGGGAAGTTGAGACAACCTGTGTTCATTATCACATTCGATAATATGTAAACAATGTTTATGTGGTAGAGGAAGGGAGTGCGGTTGGTGTTTAGATGCCAGAGGCCACAAATATAGGACATGTTGACTTTCAAAGTCTCAAATATAGGGATCACAATGGATACATCAAGGGAATTGTCTCCTATGTTATCAGTGGCATAGGGTGGGGTGTCACGCTTTTGAGGTTGACTTTTAGGGACACTTTGCTTTACAGGTACTAGAAAGATCTTTTCATCATAGCCAAGGATTTGTAGATAGGGAATTTGGTTTATTGCGGTACGAAGGCCAATATTTAATATTATGATATCCAATACAAGACTAATGATATCAAAGAGAGGACTAAGAGATGTTTTTTTTGTTATGTCTTTGTTTCCATTCCTATTTTTAGATTTAGCACATGGTTAGGATAACTGTTTTCCAATATGTCTCTGTTGTGATAGCCATTTTGAGACTTGAAATTACAAGAGAACATTCATTGAGACTGACAACATAATATAACAGATTACACATTTTAACTAAATAAATTTAGTTTTTAAAGCAAGAGAGTATAGTATAACACAAGTTTGCATTGGAAGTTTCTCAAAATATTTCGGTTAAATAGAATTTAGCATTTATAAAACTATTTAGTTGACAAGAATCGAAACCTGCGTAGAGTTGGACACAAATTTTTTTTTTTGACTAAAAAATTTCAGTTCTTAAAGCAAGAGAGTAAAGTATAACACAAGTTTTCATTGGAAGTTTCTCAAAATATTTCGATTAAATAGAATTCAATATTTATAAAACTATTTAGTTGACAAGAACCAAAACTTGCGTAGAGGTGGACAAAATTTTGTTTTTTGAAATTGTTTTAAGACATTTAATTTTATTTGTGCCTAAACATATTAATGTTCATTCTTCCTTTGCAATTAACATTTAAGATCTAGAATAGTCCGACGTATTATTTTTTGCACTTTTATCATCCTCGCATGAGGAAAAAACTAATACAAAGTTCTTATTGATCTTTACATAAATAGAAAATTACAACATTTTTTCATATGACTAAAAATTAAACTTGAGAGGAAGGGGATGATACTTGTGGAAAGAAGAGGAAGTTTCTAATTAAAACTTTGTGTTGTTCTATTTTGTTTATTCTTGCTCTTAGCATCCAAAATCTGATTTTTGCCATTGAGAGTGAAAATACCATGCGTTTGTAAATTTTGTAGCAAATAAATTTTTGTTGTTTTTTCCTACAAATATTCTTGGGAAGACATAGTAGCTAATTCAGATAGTAGTTGCTTTAGAACTAGCCCATTTCTGAGATAATGTCACAAGATGTTGTTATCAAGAGTTCTTATAGTGCAACTGATAAAATGTAGAAAAAGAAAAGGGGTTTTCTGTTTGCACTCAACCTAAAATATTGACAGATCTTCTATCATTGCAGATGAATACATTGGGAAACTGCATACTACACAAACATGTTCAAATGGCATTGAGAATGCATTTTCAATGATAAGTATTCCTTGCACATGTTAGAGAAGAAAACTGGTCAATAGATTTGTAGCAAAAAAGAAGTAACTATTGTATGAAACAAAAGTTAGTTACTGAGTATGTACGTCCCTTGCCCTATTTGTCAATTATTGTTTTGAGGTCCTCTTCTATCTCAGTATTCAAATTCATAATGAAAGTCGCCTTTATTGTAAAAAATGCTTTTTCCTTGGTATATTTTATTATTCATTATGTTTTTGAAGAGCATGGTTGGCATATCTTGAGTTTGCAAGCACTATTCTATTTCATTGTAGATAGATGCAAATTTTTCAAATAACTGTAGCTATAATATAAAACATGCATGAAAAAAAAAAAAAAAAAAAAAATAAAAAATAAGAAGAAGAAAAAAATTTAAAAAGAAATAAAGATGTAATTGTTCAGATTGCATGTAGACAATAAGACAAAATTCATAAGGTTGATGGATGAGTGGTGGAAGGTTGAGCATGTTAGTGATGCCTTGTCGTCTTTAGAGATTTTGTCTTTAATTTTCAGTGTATATTGCATTCCAACTTTTTGAGTTGTTGTTACAAGCACTGGAACTGTTGCAATTGAGAATGTTTCTATGCTTTCTCCCAACTATTTTATTGTTGCATTGGGAACAAATTTATATTCTACACAAACTGTCTCAATTTTTTCTACATTTCTTATGTTGTTTAACAAAATAGTGCAGTCGCAATCACCACGATCATAGTTTGTTTTTGGTGCAATCTGGAAATTTGTGTCTGCAATTCATTTTCCTGGCAAGATCTTTTGCTTGTATTTTTCAATGAGGTCACTTGGAACAACCATTGTCACTATCATCAATCCTTGTTGATAAGTCAAATCATCACACAATATTTAATGAATTTCTATTTCTTTGTTAAGAAATGTGGTGTATAGTACCATGGCATCACCATGAAACAATTTCTGAGATTTGTGGATGTTTAGTTCTTCAATCGATATCAGAATGGATGATAATGTATTCGTGTTGTATGTAGATCATGCAAATTAGAGTCAATTACATTGAGAAATTGTGGATGTGTATATGGAAGATATGACAGGTGCACAAAAATAATATGCATAGGTTGACTTTCCTTTCTGCTTCTTCTTGCAGTCGTTTTTCTTGTTGTGTTGTTGTGTTGCTTTGTTGTTCAAACGTGAAAGTTTTTCTTTGTTACAACGCAAGTGGAAATGGGTAGGAACAATGCAATTAGTAATAATAGATACATGCTAGCTAGTGTATATATATATAGAAATAAGGAAAAAAAGGGAGGGAGATATGGTATTTGTAAGTAATTACCATTTTTGTCTTTTCTCACTGCAACTTTGATCCATTTTTCTACTATAACATAAAGGAAATTGCATTAGAAGCTTTATTTGGATATGGATGCATGGATGCTTGTAAAATGACATTATTAAATGGTTAAGGTTTAATGGCAACAAAAAATGGAATAATGCTTACAATAGTATATATGTAGGATTGAGTTTGTTTATTGGTTGGACTGTTGCGATATTTTCTCAATAGAAATATCATGGCTTAGAATTTGTTGGATCTCATAAAGCACTACTTATGTGACATGTATCTGGCTTTGTGGTGAAAATATATGAATATTTTGTGCCAAATTTGTGTCCTATGTCTACATCTCAAATCTCTTTCTTGGTACCAGAGCCTGATCTGGCCTGATTCCCTTACAGGAAGGCCAAGAAAATGAGAGAGATTTGAGATTTATTATACTTTGTACATAGGTTTGTGGTAAAGTATGAAGAGTATATTTTTTTCAGTGTGTTAAATGCACAATTTTCTCAATCACTTGTCTGTCCACCTATCACTTCTATTCATGCCTCTCTGTTCACATCAATTACCCTAACTTCCTTTGTGTTGTGTGAGATATTGCAGGCTGTGTGGAGTGCTTGCAATTGTGTATCATGTGGATCTGAATATGATTAGTGTGTGGCCAACAAGTGGAGCGACCAACATGCAAAGTTGAGTTGTGGATAAAGTAATGTTGAAGGCCTAGTTTGCGAGTTCCGCAGTGCATCGACATAATCAATTTTTTTTACTCGATCAGATTAGAGGGTGGATATGACATGGGAATGATCCATATGACTTCCCAAGTAATCAATTATATGTTAATAGACATTGTTATAGGTAATATTGTGGATCCAAAATCCTGTCAAAGATGACTCCCAATATTGAGATATAGGTAGTAGCATATTGTTTTTACCCATCACCACCGATAAGATCTCATAATTTGTACATAAGAAATTTTGTATGGGAACTCCATGATATATTTGCAATATTTATTGGTATCACACCATGTAGTCAAATTCGATCTCGGTATTCACAAATAATTAAAGCCCAAAATATCAACACTCAACTACACTCAATACTTTGCAGAGAGATTGATTACAGAAACAAAGAGGGATGAGAAAATTGTGGCCATCAAGGATAAATTATTTTGATTTCTATCGTGGCCTCTGCAACAGGGTGTCGAGTCAATTTACTAAGTAAACTAATTAGGTGTTTTACTTGTCAATCTGAGCTTGTAGATTTGAAAGCACGTCCAAAGTATATGGATTTGATGTGAAGTCATTTTTCGAAAGGTAAGGCTCAAAGGTTAAGTGAAATGTATATTATAAATAAGTTCTAATTTTAAAGAAACTAAAAAGTCTTTGATTCAAGATGTAGTAAGCGAAGGAAGAGGCTCCTAACTCAAGAGGTTCGTGTTGTCCTTCCCCACAATACTGTCCTCAAGAAGAGAAACTAAAGAGCATCAGTTTGTGATGTGTAGAAAAATGAGAAGAAGCTCCTAACTTAGGAGGTCCTGGTTGTCCTTCTTCACAGTTACAACAACATTACCATTTCATCAAAACATAAATTGGAATTCAATAAACAATTCAAGAAATGCAAAAGGATGATTTTAGTTGTGATTCATAATTTGATAGAAAAATAATTTAACTTAAATCCTTGGTTATCCTTTCGTATGAAAATTAGATTTTAAACGAAAACCATCCAAAAATAATACATAAATCATAACACATCTAAGTAACTGAATCATAAAACTAAAACATGAAATACTGAATCAAAACTTTGCTAATATATACAAAATTTAACCAAAGTGTACTTAGCTTGGTACGGGGGCCCTCCAACCTTGCCTTGTAGACCTGAAGAATTCTTCAACTACAACTAACTTAATAAAGCATCGACATCATGAAAAACAAATATAATAGTAGAAATGATTCTTCAAATCATCTCAAAAGTCTCCAATAATCTCAATAGAAAATTACACAACCTTGAATGGTCCATAAACTGTGTTTAAATAGGAAAATCATAAACAAACTTTTCTATAATGGCTCTAACGGCCTAATCAATCATAATCCATCCATACAAGTCGAACTCATCAAGTCTGGTTCACAAAATTAGGAAAAATCCCACAAAATAATAAATATGCCCCTTTTTAGTAGGGATTCTTGAATGATAAGCCAGGTTTGACTAATGTTGACATGGTCTGTTTTTGCTTAGTTTAACTGAACCAATAGGTGTTTCTTCATCCTTGGTTCCCAAGCTTTCCAAATATGTGCTCAAATATCGCCCAGGTGTCCTCACATATTACTTTAATGGAGCTATTATGAGAATTTTTAATGCATTCCAAATTTATTCCTAAAACCCAATTTTTACAAAAAGTTTCCAAAAATTGAAAAACTTCATATAGTTATCTGAATCTGAAAAATAGGACTGAAATGAGGCATATATAGGTGAAGTAGGATGGAATATGGTGGTAATAGATGGATTTAGGATAGGTAAAAATGACGAAAATTGAGAGCCAACATCTCCCCCTTGCTGATGTTCAAACATTTCCTCATGCATTCTTCCTCCATTTGGATCTCTTGAGTGATGATGCCCCTGTTGTTCTTGATATTGTTGCTTCTTCTTATGAAACTTGAAGGAGAATGTCAATACCCTCATATTTATCTTCTTTTTAGATGACATTGTTCACTTTTTGTTTGTCATATTTGTACTGCCATAAGCTTTTCTCCTTTAGCTATCTATAGGCTTGTTTAGAGATGAGGATGTTCTGAGTCTTAATCTTTTTAATTTGCTTGCTCAATTTCTTATTTTCCTTGGTTATGCTGTTTTTATTTTCTTTATACGTTTTGTTCTCATTTTTCAAATGTCTATCCATGATCTTGATGTCTTCCATCTCACTTGTCAACTCTACTATTTTCTTAAGATATTCTTCATTGTACAACTCTTTAGATTCTTCCCTAGTCTCCTTGGCATATGAGTGAGATGAGGTGGCTCCTACCTAAGCATCCTAAAAATATGATTCTTTCTCTATGGGATCTTCCTGAACTTTCTTCTCCAATCTCTATATAATCTCATCAATATGCGTTGATGTTTGTGGAGCTTCAGTTCCAATAATTTCAATTTCTAGATCTTTTCCTTCATTTCTTGGTTCCTCTTGTGATTCTCTTCTAGGCCTCCTAGGAATGGACTAAAAGAATTTCTCTTTTTCAATCATAATATCATCTTGCTTCTTCTTCAATCTTGTCTTAGGATACAAATGGGAATGCATGATACTTCTTGTTACGTGAAACTGCTCAAACTTCTCTTCATTCCCTGTTGTTTGTTCTTCAAAATGATGTTTAGCTAAAAACTTCTTCCAAAGAAACCACATATTCCTTACCTGATACTAAACAAGTATCTTAATTAGTCGATGATGATAGATATTGGCTTCCTTGGCTTTTGTTTTGTTCTTGACATTCTCTATCATTCTGGTTAGGATTTTTGAAAAGATGTAGGGTAAGTTGATTTTATAATCTCCCTTCATATGTTGAAGCAATTTGATATGATAAAGGTATACCACACTGTACCAATGATCACAAGTGAAGTACTTATGGATAATCAAAACCAACTCTAACCATGACTCTCTGAGCCAATCTCTTGGAATCCCTTTTGTCCTGTCAAAGGACCCCTTCCTTTATTTCTCCCAGAAAAAGGTCCATCCCTTCTCCTTAAAATGTAGACCCTTGTGATACTCTTCTCCTATCAAAGGAAGGTCCAATTCATGAGAAAGAAAGGTTGGGTTCAATGGTATAGAAAGTTCACCAACTTTGGTTTGTCCATGTTCAAAATTCTCTATGAACTCCTGTGTGATTTTATCATTGCGACCATTGAACTTTTTAAGAAACTCTAGTAGCCCTACCTGGTATAGTTTCTCAACTGTATCCTTACTCTAGTTTTCTGTCTTGAGGTATTTAGGTTCAATTTTGGTTCCCATTTTCATCTTCTCTGTGTACCAAGTAATATGGCCTTGTCCATTAAATAACCTCATCATGAATGTAACAAGCAAAATATATATATTTTACCTTCTCATTCATGCAATCTTTGGATAAAAATCATGGTGAATTGTTAGGTCCCTATACTACTAGGGTAACCCCTTATTATTATTAGTACAACCCCCTTATTATATTGTTGTGCCCATGCAATCCCCATATTGTTATTATTGTGCCCCATAGAAGCCCACTATTGTTATTATTGTGCTCTTACATTATTATTGTTATATTGGCTCTGATTATATTATGACCCCTTAGACTCCTATATATAGAAATGAGGCCTTGTCATTTGTATCATGTAAGAATTGTTCATTTGTGCAATGTAAAGGAGGTTTCCCCCTCGAAGAGGCTTATTTCTGAGGCATTGACCTATCTTTTCTATCTTTTTGTGAGCTGGTTTCATAACATTTGGTATCAGAGCTTTGGTTTCTAAGGTTTTCGCTACTCCAAACAGGTCATCGTGGAATTCTCGCTATAACGTTTTTTTTGCTATATTTCAAAAGCTAAAAAAAACCCATTTGACCCGAAATTGTGCTGACACTTGCGTTTGAATTTAAGATCTTGTCTCACTATATTTTTGGCGATAGTTATGAGGACGTTAGGTTTTTTGCAAGCTCCAGAATTCCATCTCAAATAGGTCATTGTGGAATTTTCTCTATAATTATTGTTCTACAAAGTTTCAGACTCTAAAATTAAAACCTATTTGACCTGAAAACTTGTTGAAGCTTGGGCCCAAATTTTAGATCTTGCTTTGCTATATTTGCATAGATATAGTCCAAGACATTTATGGTTTTTTCAGGCTTCTGAATTACATCCCAAATAGGTGACCTTGGTAAAATCGTCATAACTTTCTGTCTGAGCATCAGATTGCAGTTTCGTAAGAAGTTAAAGAAACAAAACATCCTATAGATTTCTGTGTATTAATTTCAGGTCCATAGGTCGAAACAATGACATGTGGCACTTTGTACAAGTTCACTCTTCTGAAAAGGTATATAATCAGGTTATCTTGGGAGATTGTGCATAAATATTTATTGGAGAATCCAATTCCAATCACACGGGTGGCATTGGAAAGAGGACACAGAGGGCTACCACAGGTCATAATTTCAGAACTTAAAGATTCGAAAGTAAAAAATTACAGTCGTTTCAATATCGAGCTCCTAAAATCAAGAAAAAACGAGATGAGGAAGTTTGATGGAAAGGATCCAGTAAATTGGATACTACAGATGGATAAATATTTTGATCTACATGGTGTACCACTATTACAAAAGGTATGTATTGCATCTAATTATTTAGAACCGAATCAATTTTTATGGTATAAAGGGCTTTGTTCTTGTAAGCCACTTGTCACGTGGTCAATTTTCACGGAGGAAATGATAGCACATTATGAGGATACAAAGAGCAACACCTTCTTCAGCCAATTGATAAATCTTAAACAAAAGGGTTCAATGGTAGAGCACATTGAGGATTTCAAAAAATTGAATATTAGGGTAAATGACATTCCAGAGAAGAAAATGGTTGATGTCTTCATAGGGGCTTTAAAGGATAACATTCAACATGAGGTTCGTCTATGGGAACCTGATTCATTGGAGAAAGCATTCAGGTTGGCAAGAAAATTGAAAGCGAAACAATGGAAACAAGGAATCCCACCACTCACGACTATAATTATGGAAGTTTTTTTCCTCCTAGCCTTCCACAACCTACAAGTTTTACACCACAACAATTGGAAGAATAAAGAGAAAAAGGGCTTTCTTAAAATTGTGATAGCAAATACACTAAAGGTCATAAGTGTCCTGAGAAGAAATTATTTTACATAGATTATGAAGAGGAGGAAGAAAAGGATCAAGAAACATCAAAAGAAGAGGATATACACCAAAAACCCACACCAGAGAAAGAAGAAATGAATCTGACCATATCTTGTAAAGCATTGGAAATAATTACCACTTCTCAAACTCTCAAGATAGAAGGACATGTCAAGAAGAAAAAGGTTCAAGAAGTGAAAGATCACATTGAGAAATAAGAAATGAATCTGACCATATCTTGTAATGCATTGGCCGGAATTACCACTTCTAAAACTATCAATATAGAAGGACATATAGAGAAGAAAAATGTTCAAGAAGTGAAAGATCACATCGAGCATCAAGAAATGAATCTGACCATATCTTGTAATGCATTGGAAGAAATTACCGGTTGTCAAACTATCAAGATAGAAGGACACATCAAGAAGAAAAAGGTAATAGTGTTGATTGATTCGGGTAGTACCCATAATTTTTTTAATTGTAATATAGCCAAGGAATTGAATTGCTTCCTATATCTAGCACCAGAGTTTCAAGTGATGGTTGCAAGTGGAGGAACCATAAATTGCTCTGGAAAGTGCCATAATATCAAGATATCCATGGGAGAATATGTATTGAATAGCCCAATGCTTTCCATTCCAATGGGTGGTGTTGATGTTTTACTAGGAGTCCAATGGCTACAATCTTTGGGTACGATAGATTTTAATTTTCAAGAACTTTTATTGAAATTTTTTTGGGAAGGAAATGAAGTTGAATTGATGGGTATTGAAGGGAAACTAGGAAATATAATCAAATTTAATAGCATGAAAAAACTTCTATATGAAGAACAATGGTGCGTAATTGCACAATTATGTTCACTAGAGGATCCCACATCGAAATCATGTATTTCTCCATATCTCCAAAACGTTTTGGACAATCATTCCAAGATATTTGAGACTCCGAAAGGCCTCCCACCTATTTGTGATCATGATCATGCTATTCATTTGATTCCAGGAAGTGTTCCTCCAAACATTAGGCCTTACAGATATCCATATGCCCAAAGGAATGGGAACTCATTCAAAAGTTGCAGAAGATCCTAGTTCAAACAGTATTATGATAACTTGACAAGGAAGGAAAAATCATATTGGAACCTGAAGCAGTCACAGAACCGAGAAATCAACAGCTATGAAATAGATCACTTTTAGAGTATCTCATCAAGTGCAAGAACTAACCCATTGAAGATTCCACATGGAAGGACAAGAATTTATACAGAAGCATCAAGAACTACTCAAGCATTGAGGACAACACTTTTTGAAGGAGAGGGGCATGTTAGGTCCCTATACTACTAGGGTAACTCCTTATTGTTATTAGTACAACCCCCTTATTATATTTTTGTGCCCATGTAGTCCCCATATTGTTATTATTGTGCCCCATAGAAGCCCACTATTGTTATTATTGTGCTCTTACATTATTATTGTTATGTCGACTCTGATTATATTATGACCCCTTAGACTCCTATATATAGAAAGGAGGTCTTGTCATTTGTATCATGTAAGAATTGTTCATTTGTGTAATGTAAAAGAGGTTGCCCCCTCAAAGAGGCTTATTTCTAAGGTATTGATATATCTTTTCTATTTTTTTGTGAGCTGGTTTCATAACATGAATGTACTTACTAGACCTCTATAGATTTGAAAAAGAGAAATGATATTGATTATTCTACCTTGAGATCTTCAATTTCTCCTTCTCCTTCTACAAATGGTATTAAAAAAAATCCTCTGTTTGTAAACCTGGGTAAAACAAAAACTCTCACTATGTGAAAAAACATGTAAAAAATCTCCACTACATTCAAAATCTCTTACTTTTTGCAAAATCATGTTTAAAAATCCTCTTTGTTTGCAAAATTTCCCATGAAAATCGATGAAAAACCTTCTCTGTTTGCAAAATTTCATACAAAACTGCTTAATGTATAAACAAGCGGATGCTCAGTGTGTTTTTTTATATGCAAAATTTGGCAAATTATGTTTGAAAATGTAAGAGGAAATCACTTTTGGAACGATACTTGAGCTAAAAATGACTGTTGAAACCTTGTAGAGATAAGGTTGTTAAGGTTTTTTTGATCCTATTTAAACATACAGTCCTAGTTAAACTCTATGCCTCTAGCAATTCGAAAATTCACTGGTCTATAGGTGGAAGCTCCTTTTTAGGGTGACAGAGAATTACTAATCTATGACTGAATTCATGTTTCTCTCATAGTATGACACATTTAAACTACAACTATAGTTGAACCCTTTTCGAGGGAATAACAAAATCTTTAGAAATCGTTAATTGTTGAGAAGACCCTAAAATTTACTCTTACTTGATCACTGTGTGATTTATGGGATTTGATGGAGGATATGTCTGCTCAACGTAGAGGAAATATTGATTTAGCACTCTCCTATCTCTCCTCCTTTTAAACACAATTCTCCTCCTTATTTCTCCACACAATTCCTTTGATCCAGGTGGATGTTGGTGGCCACCCACCTATCCCATTTGGACCCCCACAACTATCTCTTTCAGCTTTTTCAGTTTCCTAAATTGTAGCACAGTTTACTATTTTTAGCAGTTTTTCGGGTCCTGAACTTCCGGAGCCGTTTTGAGACCCTAAACAACATTTTTTTGGGAATCTGGGGCAACATGGGTCCATGGACCGATGTTGCCTCCCAAAGTTGTAGTGCTCGGATAGATCTTTCTAACGAGCTATTGTACGCGTCAAATGGAGATCGTATGCCAAAGTTACGACCCCGGGAAATTGATGTACCAATTTACCCAAACGGGGCCCACAATTTGGCGTTTCCACTTCTAGGGTTAGATTTCAGAATGTTAAGGGTTTTCCATTGTTTATTAACAATAAATAGGCCTTCGAGCCTCATTGTAACACAGTTCAAAACAGTTCAGAGGCATGTAGCCGACACATCTCTTCTCAGAGATAAGCTACCATCGCCCTAGCTGGTTTATTTCCATTTATGGTTGTAAGCATATTTCAATATTTTCCATTAATGAAATAAAGTATTATTTCCGCTGCATTTCTGTATTTATGGTTATCGCATCTCTGTATTTATGGTTATCTCTGTTATCTATTGCGTTCCTGTTTAAATCCGGATCATCCTCATGGTATCTCTGCATAGGATTCTCCCCTTTGCACACAGTTCCTCTTTACACACAGTTCCTATTTCAATCTCTGCGTATCTCTTAGTCAAACAGGGTTTCGTGTTTTCTTTAGGCTGTGGATAAATAATGAATACATAGTTTCCTGTGATTTTGAGCTAGGTTATGATGAAACTTAACTGTGATAATGAAGAAAAACACACAGACAATGTTCAACTGTGTGTGAAACCCTTTGAAACGATTTTTTACCGTTTGCTGTTGCATTTTTCAATTTGACTAGCTTCCTGTCACCTGTACCTTTAGCTGCCACTTGTTTCACTTGATGCATGCACATGATATAACTCTATTCCCTTTGTACATAGCCTATGTTGGGTAGCAGAGGCCCCATGTAACGATTTTGGGGCTCAAAGCCCGCAATTTTGGGTAAAAATATGGTAAAGGCTCTGCGAAATTCAAGGAGCATGAATTTCAATGAGTCAAGTCAAAGGGTTGTCCACCCAAAAATAATGTAAGAAAATAGAAAGTGAGTCGGCCTACCCATGGTCCACAGACCATGGGAATGTATAAATAGAGCAAGGCTCTATGGTTAGAAGTCAGTTTTTGGGTATGCATTATTGATCTTGAATGTAATGGGTTTATGAAGAAAGAAGTCTCTGAGCGTCTATAAGTCTGAGTCAAGGGTGTTGGTAGATAGATAGAGGCTCTGTAGCTGTGTGCACAGAGGCCTGGTAGAGTCCGCAACTGTGTGCGCGGACCCCTGTAGCTGAGTGCGCAGGGCAGATCTAGTTGTACTGAAGGGAAGATCAATAAAGATAAGAATTTCTGAATCATTGTGTGTTTTCTTGCGGATCTATCTATTGCTTCTAAATTTATGCATTATCTGTTATAGTTGCACACACAGGGTTTTAATGTTAAATGTTTGCTTAAAGACTATAATAAAAAGATCAGATCGGTAATAATTTTATTAATAAGAAAGTGCGTCTGCGTGGATCTACGCGGAAGCAGAATAGAGTAGCGCGAGGACACATATGGTTTGCAACCCCTCCAGATCACATCTAGACATCCCAAAGGTGTGGAAACCTGGTTCCAGCACCCTCCCATACTACCTCGGGTGAGACTTCAGCTTGCGCCCCGTGGACTGTTGCCAAAAGGGCTAGTAGTGCGGGATTTGTTTGGCTAATACACTTCTAAAACTTGGGTCAGGCCCCAACAAGCCAACAAATGGTTCTGTTGCTAAGAAGATCCAGATGAAGCAGTTGTCGCCCCCGAAGTTCCAATGTCCCCACGCACACCGTGGCCTCAGAAAAGGAAGCAGACCATGGGGCCAACCAAGGTATCATTGAGATTTAGTAAGTTATCAGGAGCCGAAATGAGCAAAGAAATCACCACCGAACTTGAGGAGGATGACAAAGATTTGCAAGCTTTGATCACTCAGATTGAAGCACAAGATGAGGATGAAGAGGATGTTTTCCAAATCCCTTCACGACCCCCATATATCTCCCCATGGAATGGGATGACCAAGATACCGAAGGACCTGGATGCTGCAAAGAATACGCTCTAGACCCTGCTTCTTCCGGATGAGATAAGGTTCGATGGTTTACTGCTAGGCCGAGTTCCGAGCATCAAGTTCAAAGATTGGGACCTTGCAGATAGTGACAAGTTCCCCGAATTGGCCGAAGACAAATTACTGCCGTGGAAGTGGTTACTAGGTGTGGAGAAGGCAAGATTACTTAATCTAAGGTGGATACCCCACTATCACTGCGCGGCCATCACCATTTTTGTTATCCAGCAGTTACTATGTCTGGTACATGATGGGTATCTCTGGTTGGAGGAGCCGATTCCTATCACAACCGATTTAGTACACTGGATTACCCATCTTCCTGTTAAAGGGAACGACCCCACAAACATAGCCGAAATAAGTAGCGATGTGGGTCTCGCAGAAACAATGAAGGCTAAATATAAGTGCGAGAAGCGGAAGCGGGTGTATGTAATAGCAAGCATCAAATATTGCGGGGTGCAAATCGCCACACAACTACTAGCCAGTAAACTAATGAGGAAATGTTTTGCACATGAGGTGCCAGCTCTTATCATTGCGCTTGCGGAGCAATGTGCAGAAGGGGTTCAGTTCAACTGGGTGCAGTTTTTATACAACAAATTTTTGAAAAATTGTCAGGAAGCACAGGACAAAGGTAAGACGTTTCATATGCATGGTTGCTACTATCAATCTTTCTAGTTGCAGGAGAACTAGTATAGGGTAGCCAGTTTCCTAGCATTGAGAACAACCTACCTGAAGCAATATGGTATACCTCACTCTGGGCTACAAAGGACACTGTGAGGGTTTGTGAAATCAAGGTTTTTTGGATCTTCATGGAGGGGAGTATCTAGACATGGATCGCTCACAGACTGCAGATGTCTCCGATGATATAAAACAATTTGCGAAGCATGTCCGAGTTCAAAGTAGACATGCATAACTTATATATCCGGGCGCGGAAGGATCCAAAGCGAACATGGGTCAAGCTTCCGTTCAATGCAACGGACGATGCCATTTATGAGGTATTGGCAGCATGGCCTCCAGAGTGGCACGCCCAAAACAAGGCTATACTAGAAAGGATGGCAGCACAACAACGAAAGAAGGAAATCCAACTCCGACTCACTAAATTGGCAGAAAAGAGATGTCAGGGACAAAAGTCAACTTCACAGCACGAGGTAATCAAGGAAGTTATAGCCGAAGAGATCACGGCAGATCAGGAAATGTCCTTAGAATAGGACATGCAAAGGGAAACAAAGACACAGGAATGCATAGACCATCTTACAGAATCAACCCAAGTCAAGAGGTCGTGTAGCAAGGAATAACCACATACACGTAAAAAGTCAAAAGCAACAAAGGCTTTGGAGAAAGAGTTTCTTGATAGCAGCAAACCGGCGAGAAATGTCACTACAGGTGTGTTACTGGAACTAATGATAGAGTAGATGACTGTGTAGGGGAAGATTAGAGCATAGTTGCAAGCATTACAGGTGCGAACCTCCGGTGGGGGGATCCTAAACCTAGCAAAGGACACAGCCGCAATTGAGTAGATGGTGCGCACCCACACAATGAACACCTTAGCGTTGATAGTAGGCGCTGTCCTAGAAGAAGTTGAAGATGACATGTATCATTGGGGGTTGAATCTAGCCGCTCTTCTTAGAGAAACCCTATACCAACTATAGGATGGGTAACCGCTGAGCTTTGTGCTAGGGAAGGCCGCACCCTCCAAACCTTGATGGAACACAAGGCAAATCTGGAGCAAGTTAGTCTCTAGCGCGATGACTTGGTCTCACACAAACAGAAAGTGGAACAGGTCATGACAAAAGCTTGTAGCAAGGTACTAGAGCTAGCTATCCCAGCAGAACTTCCAACAATTGACAAGATTCATCACATGGCCGCAGGATTCCATACGGCCCAAGAGGAGGCTGTAAAGGCTCAGTGGGAATTAAATTTACAAATTGCAGAGTGAAGATTGAAGGCGTAGCTGCCCACACCCCTAGAAGTTTTAGAGTGGCGTCTCAATGCTATTCAAGAAAGACTAGAAATGATAAAGAGCATTGTCCAAGATTTCTCGGGACTGTTAGACTAGTCCCTCCTTAAGCTCACCTCCCTCCAGGAAGACCCAACCATACATCAAGTAGAAACATAAGTGTGAGAGTTGTTGTAGGCTTATGACAGAGTCCAAGGGACTACGCAGATGGTCTTTGTCATGCAGTGGTTGGCTAAAATGAAGGAGGCCCAGGCTCTCAAGGCACAAGTTGACGCTACTCAGCAAAAGGAGGTAGTGATTAAAGAACACATCTAGCCCTGGCTTGATGAAGCATTCACGATCTCTATGTTATAGACATTTTTGGGCACTGCAACCCCAATCATATATGTCCATAAACCAAGGGCTCCTAAGTCCCTAAAAGTGTTGTTCTATCCCCTAAAAGAACAAGGCCAACTGATTACATCATCTCCCAGAAGTTCTCCATGAAAAACTACTCAAAACTGGTCAAAACTGGACCATCTCACTTGCTCCATGGACAAAGTGCGATGCATCCCACCTAAATACACAGAGAGGGTGTGATGCATAGTAGAAATCCCTTCTATGGGGTGCAATGGGTGAGAATGGACAAATGGCAGAGGCAGTGTGCGAGGTGGAAAATCATGGAATCTTCCAGAAACTTCTCCTATGACACTTGCCTCCCTGAATTTGCCAAGGGATGAGTAAGAGATCATCATTCTCCAAGTGGAATCAAGAACTATCAGAGAGGACACTAATCAAAAACCCAGAAGCTGACTCACCCCCTTGCAAACATCTATATATGGATCCCTCATCCCAGAGATCCAGAGGCTGGAATTTTGTATCTTGTAAGGAAGTGCTGTTGGTTTCTTGCTGTAACATCATAGTGTTGGGTGATCTAAGCTTTTCATGAGGTGAAGAAGGGCTTCTTGCTGAGAGGATGATGCTGGGTCAGAACAATTGGTTGTAATCCTCTTGGCTCTTTCTTGATATTAATAAAGCTATTCAAGTTTTCCTCCACATTCTTGCATGTTTTATGGTATATATTTGTGTGTGGTCAATATACATCTGGTCCTATATTGTTTATGTTAATAGATCTCTATTCTTGGATAGTATTATGTTGCTTTGATTCCACAGGTGCTCTTTGAAGCTGGGCTGACGAGGAAACGAGTGGCAAAGATCTATCAAAAGGGAGAGGAATCAAGCAAGGAACCAAGTGCAAGATTAAGGTTGGTGTCCTTGTTCCCCTCTTATCTATCTATCATAAAGGAAAACGAAAGTAGTTTTACTTTGTTTGTTTCTAAGGTAGCTACCACCCTTAGTGGGAATAGCAGCTCTGCATAGACACTAGATTTATCGGTAACAAAATGGCGACTGCACTGGGGAGCGACTAGATTGTTTGTTAGCCCAGCTTTGTTTCTTTTATAAACTTACAGACGGAGCCTGAAGCCAAGCCAACTAGCCTTCGAACTGCATTTGTTTTACGAATGCAAAGTAGATCAATGCTGCTTCAGTCTATCTCTGAGTTTTGCTTATGAATTAAAAGATCGATCTACAAATAGTCTAATTGCCCTAAGTGGTGGCTCTAGTAACCTCTTTAGATCAACCTCTGTGATTTACATATACTGAAAAACACTTACTTGGCTTAAATCCCTGAACTGGATTGCAAATTGTGAGTAAAAACTCATTCAAAGTCTCGCACTGGTACCATCGCACCTTGCCTTCAAGGCAGTTTGTATGCATCACACTTCCCGAGTGTAGTAGGTGCGCTGCATACTGGATTCACTGTGTGACAGGTGCAATGGTCAGGGAAGGTTAGCTTTACCTTCAGGCTTTGGTTTTTCCCTCACTATTTTCAGTCCTATTAAGGAGTTTTGCTGTCTGTGGTCAGTGTATCTCTGTGAAAACCCCCTTCTCTTACACTATTCCACCTCCATAGTGCAAAGAACTGTAAGTGTTTTTTATGTATTGTACATCATTTTCGGTTCTCTTTTGCAAAAAAGTAGCATAGTCGAACTATCGATTCTTGATTTGAAAGTGTCGTAGCTCTTGCGGATCTATATATTGCTTCTGAATTTATGCATTATCTGTTATAGTTGCACGCACAGGGTTTTAATGTTAAATTTTTGCTTAAATACTGTAATAAAAAGATCAGATTGGTAATAATTTTATTAATAAGAAAGTGCGTCTACGCGGATCTACGCGGAAGCAAAACAGAGTGGCGTGAGGCCACATACGGTTTGCAACCCCTACAGACCACATCCAGACATCCCAAGAGTGTGGAAACCTGGTTCCAACACCCTCCCATACTACCTTGGGTAAGACTTCAGTTCGCGCCCCGTGGACTGTTGCTGAAAGGGTCGGTAGTGCGGGATTTGTTTAGCTAATACACTTCTAAAACCTGGGTCTGGCCCCAACAAGCCAACAACTTACCATTTTTTTAAACTTTGTACATAACTTGCATTGTGATTTTACACTCTTATCACTGCTTTGTAGCACAAGTGTTGTCCATTGTACATGTCTTTGACACTTGTTTTGTTTCTTGTTAATGCTACATCATAGCTCCTAACTTCTTATAGTTTAGAGATTTCAATACTCATCACTATTAGGACTAGTCTATGACTTTTGCATTGCATACTTTCTTGATTATGCATTATGTCTATTCATTATGCATTTTTAGATCCATTATACTTGCATTACATGTTTAATATCCATTATTATGCTTTTATCATTGCATACTTGCCATTTTCTTCATCATTTACATATACTTATGTAATGATTTGTTTTGAAATGACCATAATCTTGGGTCATTTCAAATAAAATTATTTTTGAAATAAGGTGTTAAGTATATTTGTAATGATACTAAATCTCTCTATTCTTTTTTTGTAGGCATATGAGACTAATCCTTCTTGTTTTGTATGCAATTTTTCCATGAGGCAAAAGATTTTGGCCCAAAAAGGAGATGTGGCGAAAATTTTTGGTAAAAAGTGCAAATGAATTTGGTTGAGTGAATGATGAATTGATGAATGTAAGGTTATAATAAGGTTAATGAATGTAACATGATGAATGAATAATGTAAGAGGTAAATGTATATAATGTAGGGTTATGTAGGATATAGGGTAATGTAGGATAATGTAGGATGATATATACATGGATAGGGGTATTGCATATTCAAGTTTAAACAAGTTTATCAATCTTAGAAAAAATTTCAAAATCGAAGGAATTAAGAATAATTTAAACTTACAGTAATTTCCTTTCACTTGATAACTTATTGTCAATGCTTTTCTTCTGTTGATCATGACCTTAGCTCTTTTGTCAATACTTGACCTTTTGCTAATGATGACAATACTTTCACCTCAAAATGAATTATGTTGAATGATTTTGCTGGATTGTAGATGCTTGTAGCTTCTTCTTAGTTCCCTTTGATGTTGATTTTAAGATGAATAATCAACATGGAAAATTTTAGGTGCTAACGTTTGCCGAGTGGGCTAATTTTCCATGATTTTCCCAAAAAAAGATTCGCCAATTTCCAATTTTATAAAAGACGATTCACCCAAATTTTAGAATATAAAATTATTTTACCTTAAAAATCGCCAACATTATATAGAAACTATATATAAAATCATTATAAATTTGAATAATTTTACAAATATATCAATAAACATTTTATAGTTTGCATATTAGGGATTAGTGAGATTTTCCAATGATTTTAAACTTCAAGAAAATTTTCCATCCTTAAAATTTTCCTTGATTATCAGGTCCATTCTCTAATAACATATGACATGATTTTTTTTAGGTCCCTTACTGATAAATATTGATTATGATGTCTCAGGTCCCTTTTGCAATATAACTGCTTGACATTAAATGAGTTGCATAGTTTGTTGATTTATTATGAATCTTCCCTCTTGCTGATCTTGAGACTTGTCCTCAAGTATTTGAATTTTGGAGGATGATTCTACAAAAGGAAATTGAAAAACATAAAAGAGAATTCATATTGGCTAAACAAGTTGGTTTTCTAATATGAATTTGACTTTGTATTGTGCCAGTATCCTCAGAGTAGGGAAGGCATATCACTATGCTATTCTAATATTTCCATATTGTTTTCTACTGAGAATATATTAAGAAAATCTTCTTTATTGATAGGATTATTATAAACTTTGAGTTTATGACCATTAACTAGAAATGAAATGGCAGCTTCATCAATTGTCTTGATCCTGACTGCTCCATTCTCAAATATTTCTTCTATCTCATATGGCCCAAGCCAACGAGTAGTAAACTTAGCTTTGAAATCTTTATACTTGGAGTCGAAAAGAAGTTCCCACTCTCCCTTATGAAAGATTTTTCTTTTGATAAATCTGGCGTGCCATTTGATTCTTTGCTATTGTACTAGTGATGTATACTCAACTGCTTGTTGTCTGATCTCGTCAAGTTCATTCAGCTGCATAATTCTTTGTTGTTGAGCTTCTGATAGGTTCAATCCAAATTCTTTTGTAATTTTAAATGTATGAATTTGAAATTCGATTGGTAACATAACTTCTTTACCATATACTAGTTGATATGGGCTGAATCGAGTAGTATTTTTCCATTGTAATTCTGTACGCCCATAATGCATCTTTTAATTTTTCTGACCAATCTTTTCTTTTCATTTGCACTGTCTTTTTCATGATGTTTTCCAGAACCTTATTAGTAGATTCTACTTGTCCATTTACTTATGGATGATACGGAGAAGACTTTCTATGCTTGATTTTGTATTTTTTTGTAAGATCTCGGACAAGTTTAGAAGTGAACTATGATCCCTGATTTGTAATAGTTCATCTTGGAAATCCAAATCTTACAAATATTTCTTCAAAGAGGAATGAAACCATTGTTTCTTTTGTTGCTCATGCCACTGCTTTTTCTTGTACCCATTTTGTAACATAGTCTGTACACGCTAAGACGTACTTATTTCCATTTGATGGTGGGTTAATACATCCCACAAAGTCAAAATCCCATTGTTCAAATGGTTCTATAAGTACTTGTGGTTTCAGTGAAATCTCATATGATACTATAGGTCTTCCAATTCATTGACAACTATCACATCTTCTGATATAGGCCTTTGAGTCCTTGAAAATTTTTGTCTAGCAGTAGCCAAGCTTGAGCAACTTGTATGTTGTTCGTTTATCTGCAAAATGGCCGCCACATGGTTCATCATGACATGATTTTAGAATATCAAGAATTTCGTCTTCCCTTACACTTTTTCTTATCAAAAGATCAGGACTAGTATAAAAGATGTCACCATTGACCCAACTATATCTAGCACTCTCTTTGATTATTTTTCTTTTCTGCTTGCTAGTGAAATGAGATGGTAATATTCCAGATGATAAATAATTAGCTACATCTGCAAACCATGGGGTTTTAGCTGTTATAGAAAATAGATGTTCATCAAGAAAGTTGTCTAAAACATGAATAAGATCACTAGGAGAATGAAGTCTTGATAGGAAATCTGCCACTTGATTATCTTTTCCTGGTTGATCTAAAACAATGATATTGAATTCTTGCATTAGTAACAACCATCTTGTAATTCTGCCATTGGTAATTGCTTTTTCATTAAATATTTAATGGATGAATGATTTGTATGAATAAGCACTTGATAACATGTTATATAATACCTAGATTTATTGACTGCATGCACACCAGCTAGCATTTCTTTTTCAGTTACTGTATAGTTTAATTCTACCGGAGTTAGATTTTTTCTTATGAAATAAATAGCATAGTTAAAATGATTTTCTTTTTGTCCTAGAGTGTAGGTTTTAACCCTGTACAAAAATTACCTACATACGAATTCTAAAACACAAAAAATAAACAATGAGGGAGCATAACACATAAAACACATATACACAAAGATTTTCCCTTAGATCCCAAAACCGGGACTACCAGCTTAATTTTTCATTATATTCCTTTCAATGTTACAATACATATTTATACATGCCGAAGCATCCAATACCATGGACCGAAAAACCATCGCGTCCAAAACCATGGACCAAAAACCATCGTGACTAAAACCATGTGCAAAAATCATGCACAAAACCATAGGTGGGTCCACCCAACCTAACATAGGGTCCAAAACCAAAATTTTCTAGGGCGCTACCCCAGACCTCATAAAGTGGGGTTACCTGCACCCCTCAAACCCCTTGTGACTCCCCTCACTACGCAATCTACGTAACGAATGGGGGGCTTAGTCGCCCCTTCTAACTCCCCGGTTAACTATGTGGGCTAGTTGTGGAAAGAATATAACATAACCCAACATTCTCTCACTTGTTGTTTTATTTCCACAGGGGGCAACAAGAGAGCTTAGTCATTTATCTAACCCTACGACGCCCATTGTTTCTCTACACTAAGAGAACTTCTCAGAGCTCACAGATTTTGTCAATGCATCCAAAGTATTCTTCAAAGTGTCCACCTTTACCAACAACACCTTTTTGTCTTCTATCATATCCCTCACAAAGTGATACTGAACATCAATGTTCTTTGTCTTTGAATGATATGTAGGGTTCTTTGCTAAGAAAATTGCGCTTTGGTTGTCACAGTCTATCCTTATTGCTCCCTGTACTAACCCCATATTTGAACATAATATCTACAACCAAACTAATTCCTTGCTTGCATGAGTGGCTACCATGTATTTTGCCTCTGTAGTTGATAGTGCCACTACAAATTGTTTCTTACTCATCCAACTGACTGCACCTCCAAATAGATTAAACACATACCTACTTGTAGATATGCTCTAATCCAAATCTCCAGTCTAGTCTGCATCAACAAAGCCACGAATATCCAACACTATGTCCAATCCTGGTCTTCCTTGGTAGCACAAACCATAATCATTAGTGCCACACAAATACCTGAAAACCTGCTTCACTACTATCCAATGCTCCTTTCTTGGTTTTCACATAAAACTGCTCAATACTCCCACTACATGTGCAATGTCTGGTCTAGTACATACCATTGCATACACCAGACTACCGACTACACTTGCTAATGGAACACGAGACACGTCCTCTTCCTCTTCTTGTGTCTTGGGACACTATTCAGTAGATAGCTTTACACCTATAGGAATAGGAACCTTCACTGGTTTACTATCCTGCATATTAAACCTCTGCAGTATTGTCTCAACATACTTCCTCTGGTTTAACCAGAGCTCCCTCTTTTCCTGGTCTCTTTTAATTTCCATGCCCAAAATATAGTTTGCAGCACCAAGATCTTTCATGTCGAATTTGGAGGACAATTGGGTCTTCAAATAATGGATAATTTCTTTGTCATTTCCATCCAGCAACATATCATCCGCATATAAGACCAGATAAATAACACGGTCACCAATTAATTTAAAATACACACAGTGATCTGCTTTGCTTCTGGTGAAGCCAAGTCCCCGTATAAATGTATCAAATTTCTGATGCCACATCCATGGTGACTGTTTTAACCCATACAGATACTTCTTTAACTTGCATACCAGTTCTTTCTTACCCTTCACTGCAAAGCCTTCAGGTTGCTTCATGTAGATCTCCTCTTCTAGATCCCCATGAAGAAATGTTGTCTTCACATCCATCTGTTCTACCTCAAAATCAAAAGAAGCAACAATAGATAAAAGTAATCTAATAGAAGTTACCTTGGCAACATGAGAAAAAATATCACCAAAATAAATTCCCGACACTTGGGAATAACCTTTTTCTATCAATTGAGCTTTGTATTTCTCCACCTTTCCTTCTGCATTTGTCTTCTTCTAGAACACCCATTTGCTGCCAATGGGTTTCCTTCCAGCCGACAACTCCACTAGATCCCAAGCCTCATTTTTATGCGAAGATGCCATTTCATTAACCATGGCTTCATTCTAGAGTTTTCCATCCTCTGAATCTACTGCTTCCTTCATAGTTCTAGGATCATCATCAGTAATAGATAAAGAAAAATTTGAATAGAAAGCAGATGAACTATACCTTTCTAGCTACCTTCTTTCTTGAACTAATCTACTCACACCTGAAGTTTGTGGCTCTACATCTTCTGATTCCTCCTCTGTTGTAGAGTCCGATTCTTCCTTCTTCAGCTCAAACTTTATCTTCTCAGGTTCCTTTGGTTGGACTTCATGTTTAATAACATCTTTCACCTCTCTGAACACCACATCTCAGCTGTACACAACCTTGTTACTGGCTTCCAAAGCTTATAACCCTTTAAACCATCCTTATACCTAATAAACATGCACTTTTCAGATTTACTATCCAACTTTGTTCTTTTCTCCTTTGGAACATGTACATATGCATCACATCTAAATACCCTCAGATGTGAAAGAGAGGGTTTCTTACCAGTCCATATCTCTTGTGGAGTCTTATCCTCCAATGCTGATGAAGGTGACTTGTTGACTAGGTAACATGCAGTCTCCACTGCCTCTGCCCAGAATTCCTGTCCTAACCTGGCACCACTGAGCATGCTTCTTGCCCTTTCCATCAACATCTTGTTCCTTCTTTTTGCAACTCCATTTTGCTGAGGTGTATATGGAGTAGTCTTCTACCATGATATACCACACTTCTTATAGAATTCTTCAAATTCCTTACTGCAAAACTCTCCACCGTTATCTGTCCTCAGCACCATTATCTTTTCTCTGTCTAGTTTTTCACCAGAGCCTTAAATTCTTTAAACCTGTCAAAGACTTAAGATTTCTTCTTAAGGAAATATATCCATGTATTCCTTGAGAAGTCATCTATAAATGATACATAGTACATAGACTTACCTAGTGATGGAACCTTCATAGGTCCAAACACATCACTGTGCACAAGCTCTAATATTTGTTTCACCCTCTTACCACTAGAGGGGAAACTCACTCGATTCTGCTTCCCATATACACAATTTTCACAGAAATCAAAATCCAGAGAACTATTACTCATACCTTCTACCATACCTTTACCATGAAGTATTTAAAGGCTCTTCTCTCCAATATGTCCAAGCCTTTGATGCCACAACATGATCTTCTCTCCAGAGACCACTAGATTTTCTGCTCCACTTTCAAAAACCACAGAACTATTGCACCTATCAACAACAGTGCTACCTTGCAGCTTGTACAGAGTTCCAATTTAAACTCCCCACATCAATACCAGTGCTCCCCGATCCATCTTGCAGGTATCCTTCTCAAACACTGTATTTACACATGCATCATCCAACTTGCTTACAAAAATCAGATTTTTGGCCAATGCAGGAATATGCAAAACACCTGGAAGTGTTCTAACCCTTCCACCTTGCAACTTCAACTTTAATTTTCCACGACCAATGATTCTAGCCTTCCTATCATCCCCTAAGAAGACATCACCACCATCGTATTTCTCATATTCGCAGAACCACTCTCTATGGGGAGTGAAGTAAAAGGATGAACCTGAGTCAATGAACCATGCCTCATGATCTACATGTGTGCTTGAAGAAGCCAAGTACACATCCCCACCTTCATCTGAGGTGGTTTTTGCCTCTGCAAAAGGAACATCATCAGATCCCTTTCCTTTATCAGGAGCTTTAGATTTATAGTCTCTTTTGTAGTGACCTTCCTTTCCGCATTTCCAGCACACCACCTTTACAGGTTTTCCTGGAGATTTAGATCTCCCTCTAGATTTAGATCTCCCACTCGATGACTTATTTTTGTTTCTATTCTGGGACCATCCTGATATAGACAAGGCATCATCATTCTGGCTCTCCATATTTTTCTCTCTCATCTCCTCCGTTAGCAAGGATGAGACTATTTCATCAAACTACAAGGAAATTGCATTGCTACCTATTGCAATAACCAGACTATCCCATGAATCTGGTAGAGAACACAATAAACTGATGCACTTGTCTTCATATGAAATTTTAATAACAACAGATGCTAACTAACTTACCACAGTATTAAGTGCATTCAGATTCTCTATCATCGAGTCTCTATCTTTCATCCTTAGGTTAGACATCTTTTTCTGCAGGAACAATTTATTCACCAGAGACTTAGATTGGTACAAAGTCCCTAACTTGTCCTACAAAGCCTTTGCCATAGCTTCCCCTGATACATTCAACAATACTGAATCTAAGACACATAATCATATTGTGCTGTTTGCCTTCTGATCCAACTTCTTCCATTCCTCATCAGACATTCCCGTTGGTTTAGTAACTGGATCTACCATGATCCACTGATCTTTATCCACCAATAGATCCTCCATCTTGAGTTTCCACAACTCAAAACTCTAACCATTAAATTTCTCGATCTGTATCTTTCCACTGCTATCCATCTTCTTTCACCACTAGAATCGATCCCGCAGATCTCCTATTGAACGGGGTCTACCATAGGCCCGAGTGAAACCCCTCAGCAACAAAGGCGTCCCCTTGAAGCCAAACCAGCTTTGATACCAAATGTAGGTTTTAACCCCGTATAGAAATTACCTACATATGAATTCTAAAACACAGAAAATAAACAATGTGAGAAACACATATACACAGAGATTTTCCCTTGGATCCCAAAACTAGGACTACTAGCTTGATTTTTCATTATATTCCTTTCAATGTTACAATACATATTTATGCATGCTGAAGCATCCAATACCATGGACCAAAAAACCATCGCATCCAAAACCATGGACCGAAAACCATTGCGACCAAAATCATGTGTGAAAATCATGCACAAAACCATAGGTGGGTTCGTCCAACCTAACATAGGGTCCAAAACCAAAATTTTCCGGGGCGCTGCCCCGGACCCCATAAAGTGGGGTTGCATGCACCCCTCAAACCCCTTGCAATTCCCCTTGCTATGCAATCAACACAACAAATGGGGGGCTCTATCTCCCCTTCTAACCCCCTGGTTAACTACGTGGTTAGTCGTGGAAAGAATATAACACAACCCAACATAGAGATGCTCCTATAGCTGTATTTGATGCATCAATATATATACGGAATGGAAATGACCAATTTTGTCCTTTGAAAATGGGTGCTATAGACAATTTTTCTTTTAGTTTTTCAAATGAATTTTGACAATCTCTAGTCCATTGAAGCTCAATGTATTTTGCTAGTAATTTGAATAAGGGTAAAGCTATTTTGCTGAAGTTTTCAATAAATTTTCTGTAATAGCCTGCATATCTCAAAAAAATTCTTCTTTCTATTTTGTTGGTGCCATTAACTTTACAATGAATTTTGTCTTTGCTGGGTCTACCTTTATTTCAAAAGAAGAAATATGGTGTCCCAACACTATCCCTTCAGTTAGCATCATAAAAAATTTCCCTATTGCTGAGGGATAAGTTTGTCTGTATGCATCTCTTTAGAAAATTTTCATGATTGTTTAAACAATCATCAAATGTAATTCATAGGTAGTAAAATCATCCATGTAGACTTCAACACATTCATGTATAAGATATGCAAAGATATCTAGGACTTCTCTTTGAAATGTAGCAGGTGCATTAAATAATCCAAATGGTAAAACATTATAAGCATATGTTCCCCAAGGACAGGTAAATATAGTTTTATCCTCGTCCTCTAATGCTATCTTGATTTGATTATAACCACTAAATCCATCAAGAAAGGAAAATAAATGTTTCTCTGCTAATGAGTATAGTACTTGATCAATGAACGGCAGTGGGAAATGATCTTTCAATGTTGCTTTGATGAGTTTCCTATATTCTACACATATTCTCCATTTTCCATTTTTCTTTGGTACCACAAATAAGGGAGAAAGCCATTGACTATCAAATATGGGGTAGATAAATCCTACCTGTAATAGTTTCTGCAATTCCTCTTTCACTATCTCCTTTGTTGGTGTCTAATTGATGATGTCAATCAAAATTCATTTAATGTCAACCCGGGAAGATAAACTTAGAAGTGCCACCTATAGGTCTAGAAAGATTCCTAATTTGTTGGAGATCTTAAGGTTCCCTTACAAGAACACATGAATTTTAAGATCTCTTCCAACAACTAAACAAACCTAGATCTAATAATTATCTGAGTCCTTAAGGTTCCCTTACAAGAACACATGAATTTTAAGATCTCTTCCAATATTAGAACATCTAACAAACCTAGATCTAACATTCATCAAGATCCTAAGGTTCTCTTACAAGAACACATGAATTTTAGGATCTCCTCCAATATTAGAACATCTAACAAAAACTTAAAAGCTGAAATGAAATAAAACATAAATTAAATTATACCTAAAATAAGCATGCAAGTGAGGCCATGGGGGCCCTCCATAACTCCACAAGCACACCACTTCAAAAGAGACTCAAATGTAGAAGTAACAAAATCAAAGTATGATTCTTTATTTCAAAATCTCCATCATGATATACAAACCAACTCTAAGATTACAAATGGAACTCTAAATTACAAATGAAGATTCTAAGATTACAAATGGAGGAGATTGTACTCCTATTTATACAATGGGATGAGATAACAAACTCATAATGATGATCCACTAATCTCTCTTTAGTTCCATACATATCTCAACCATATAGACACATAACCCCCTTTTGTCCTTGATATTCTCCATGAGGCTTATCTTATCAAATTCGAATTTGATCATTCAAGGCCACATAAAGGTGTCTTGGAAGCTTCCTTGGAACCTACGCATCACAAAAACAATCCACTTTCCATATATGAAGTAAAATATATTATTTTCTAATATTTAATCAAGAATTTCTCTTAAAAATGATTGAAAATAAATAATATTTGGAAGATAGAAATGAGACCCATTAATGATGAACAATAGGGAAAATGAAGTGACATGGTAGTGAATAATGAGTGATATAATGGAAGCATAGGTGAAAAATGTATGGTAATGAGTGATATTTGTATGACATTTTGAAGCCCAACATACCCCCCAACTGAAGCTCTTGCATGTCCTCATGCAAGCTACTACAATGACTTATTTGATTTAATTCTTAGATGAGCTTCCTTTGAATTACAAGATGTTTGGTTCTTGTGTAACAACCATCTTTCAATCATGGACTTCCTTTTAACTTTGCACATCTTTTGATAACTTTTATTTTTGCAAAGCATTTCCATCTTTGAGTGATTGGTTCTTGTGTTACAATCATTATTTACTTTGTTGAGATCAATCATTTTAAGAAGTAATTTAATATGCTCATCATTTTGTAGTAGTTTTTATTGTGGGAAGACTATGTGGGTTAAGATGTAATATGAATGAGACAAAGAAATGAAGTGTGCAATTCCCCGCCCCCCCTCCCCCCCCCCCCCTAATGGATGGTTTTTGGCAATTTTTAATGAGAAAGGGAATAGTGAAATAGTGGATTATTTTCCAAATATCATCATTTTAGCATCTAAAAAGAATTTCAAGTTTAAAGGTTAGAAAACATCATATCTTACTAACCTAAAAAAGTGGATGGATCATGCATGTTCAGCTGCTGCAATTCTGATCTGAAGCTTCTTCTGTAAGTTGTGGATGAAAGATGGATCTATATTGTCGTATCTGTTGCTGGATCTTCTGCTAGATAGTCTGATGAATCTGATGAGTTTGCTGAATATGGTTGAAAATGTATAAGGCTTGGAAGGTATACAAAATATAGAAGTTACATTTCCCCCTAGCCTTATTTATTGACTTGTCCTCAAGTCATGACAAACTGAAAAATAATGAAAGGAAATCTGCTTCATCTACTACAAAATATGGGTCTTCAAGTCTTCAACGCTTGATGGCACAAATCTTACTATGTGAATAAATGTCTCGTTGTCGAACATAACAAGAAGTTGTTGACTTAGTGGCCATTAATGAATGCCACTAGTCGACATGAGAGTTCCCACCATTGATTCCAATGGGAGTCAAGATGCCTAACACATCTTTGTAGGTACGAATAAGTTTGTTGTGGTCAAGTCACCTGCAAGATCCAACGAACAAGGGATATTAATGTACTCCCATTGTTCATTGGCAAGAGTACTTGCCATTAAGGCATGCAAGCCTCTAGGTGTTTTTACAAAGATAATTAGACTCTAGGACTTTGACTCAATGATATACATAGAAGCAAGGTTTTATTGGCGGATGTGAAAGGGAAAGGAAATGATAAGGAAAATTGGAATGACAATAACCTTGTAAGTGAGCTTCTTGGTTTTATTTTGTGGGTTAGGGGTGAATGAAAAGAAGTAGATTTGATGGCATGATTGGACCTTGCTAGGAAAAAGAGATTTTGGCTTGCATGGAGGACTCATTGGGATTTTTAATTTTACAAAAGGAAGAAAAGACTGGTTGTAATGAATATGGACTTATTCACATGATTCATCATAAAATTGATATGTTAGAAGTCCAACTGTCGACAAATTAGTCTCCTTGAATGATCATTTGATTAACGCAAACCTGCAAAAACTTAGTGTTCACAAAACATAAATATATCCAAGAAAAAGTGATCAATTTCTACTTGGTTGGTTTATACAAAAATTAAACACCAATGAAACAGATTTAAATAAAATCAAATGTATAAGTTAGCCCAATTCTATGATTTTTTACAAATCCATTTTCAAATATAAAATGAGTATAATTAATTTCCTTCTTATGTAACTTTTGTAAATAAAATTCAATTTCATTGCAATTATGCAAATCCTGACCATAGTCGAAATTGTTTCATGATTTGCCTCGATGATATCGAATTTCACATGTCGTTGTCGATCTTGTATTTGCCAAAATCTGCATCATTTAAAAATTGCAATATTTTAATATAGATGCGTCAAATAAAAATAAAAATAAAAATTCAGGAAGAAAACTAATTGTTACTCCTCGTCGAAAGTTTCGCTGTGTCGTGATTTTTGGTGCTTCGCTCATTTGGTTGTTATCATCAACTCGTCCTTGCTTCTTTCCTGCATTGTCTTTTGTAAGAGCTTCACCGTTACTTCTAAGGGCATAATCTTTCCATGCAGTTTGTTGATTAACTATTTCGTTCCTCCTCTGTTTACAAGTTATAACCTATTGTTTCAACGCAAAAGAAATTAGCATTAAATTTTCTGCATACAAAGATAAAACTTCAATGAAATACAGTGAGAAAATGATTAGAAAATAATGTAACCCTGTTCTTGCTCGTCAAACAGTAAATTTAATATATTCCAGGTTAGGTAATAAATGCCACTATGGATTGATCGCGAACTGCAAATGCATCCCCTCCATTATTTTTCTTTTGGTTTCTCCCTCTTACTGTCTCAATGTCCCTTGATCTCCACATTGAATTTAGTGTTGGAATCTTTTAAATTAAGGCCTTTTATATTAAGATCCACGATATTTATAAGCCTGCGCTTGTCTTTTGGGGGGGATTTCTTGACTTTTGTTTTCATTTTGAGCCAGACAACATGTGAAGGTGCAAATCACTCAAATATAGCCAATAAATCTGCATGAAAAATTACTCAAATTGCTCAAAATCTACTTCATTGCCAGCGAAACCCGTAATGCTCTGAACATTAATTGTAAAAACCATTTTTCTTCACGCAGTCCCCAAAATATGGTCTCAAAGAACTGTGATTTCCTCTCAAACCGTTAGGAATTCAAGCAAACGATTTTTGGGTTATGTAACTCATTTTTCTTTGGAAAAAACCCATGTCTTCCTTTGTCCACATTTGTCCTGGTTTAATCACAAACTGCTTTTTAAAAATGATGTTTTTCAGGGGTTGCATATGGATTACGTGTAAGATAGATTTGTGTGGGAACCTTATCTAGTAAATAATGTCTATTTGGTTGAATTATAATCATCAATATGGATCGATCGAGTGTTTTTAGAGAGAGGATTTGGAACCAACAAACCCATGAGACTCATGACATGGACTGCATAGGAAGATTTGAAGGTGTAATTGTATGCTCAGTGGTGATGTTGCTAGAGTATTTTTTAGCATAGAGTGATATGTAACCAGTGTGATATATGATGCATGTTGCAAAGCCAATGCATGTCTAACAAAAACATGGGACACAAGTGTAGAAATGCATTTGAGTGACCTAGAAAGATTCTTGTTCCAATGGATATATATCTATGTTGTATATGGCACAGGAACAATAGATTTAAATTGAGAGGCCAGAACTAGGGAATGTGATAAAAATTTGCAAAATCAAAAAATCATATGTGCATTAATAATGCCATTGATTTATTTCAATATGCTGTGAATGTAGTTCGAATAGAAAATTAAATTGTTGTAGCAGATCAAAATCGAAATCTTGCAAATTTCTTATAATCTATAGAATGCGCAACTCAATTTTCTAGCGAGATTTTTTTTTTATTTGAAATAAATCAATAGATTTTATGATCTTTCTGATTGCATGAAGTGCAGGAAGAGAGCATACTAATCTTTTGATTTATTTTTATTTATGCAAGTTAGTGTGGATGGATAATAAACACAATCAATATTTGCGATGTAACCTCGCATTCATCTATACTCTTTCTGCAATGTCACGGGGGCATTTAGACTCTCGGAAGACAAAGATTTCCTATAATCAAGCTCATGGATTACCTGTGATACAGAAGCAAGACATAGAAATGCGAAGATGAAGCAAATTTTACTGTGCCACTGAATTTATTCATGATGTTTTATTTTTATTTTTGAAAATAAAACTAAAAACTTCCAATGGGATTAAGACTAAAAACTTTTAATGAGAATGACTTCTAATCACTTCTAATGAGATCTCATTTTTATTTTTCTAATTTATTATACCTATCTTGCTTGAAAGATTTATTTATTTCCTAGGTAAAAGAATGCTTCCAATGAAGCCATATATGGATTAAAAGTTTGCACATGCTCACATCAAGATTTAAAATTTTTACATTATATTTTAGACGTAAGTGAATAACCTGTCTTAGAGTTGGCTCAAGGTTATTGTCCTTGCTCTCCAAGAAGTACCTGTTCAACATTGTCAAATTCCTCATCCGTAGATGGATTAGTGAGAAATGGGGGGTTTAAAATAAAAACTAAATTTAAATTAACTATGTGTGAAAATAAAAAAATTGCTCCAAACTTTGAACTCCTTTATGAACTTGCTGTCACCAAGTTCCATAAATTAGTCCATAAAAGCAGATGCATAAAATAATTACTAAATCCTTCTAGTTGCACTTCTTCGGCAACGATGCCAAAATGTTGGTGTCTAATTGATGATGGCAATAAAAATTCATTTAATGTCAACCTGGGAAGATAAACTTAAAAGTGCCACGTATAGGTCTAGAAAGATTCCTAATTTGCTGGAGATCTTCTGGTTCCCTTACAAGAACACATGAATTTTAAGATCTCTTCCAACAACTAAACAAACATAGATCTGATAATTATCTGAGATCTTAAGGTTCCCTTACAAGAACACATGAATTTTAAGATCTCTTCCAATATTAGAACATCTAACAAACCTAGATCTTGTTGGTCCAGATGCACAGATAAATCAAATAAACACACAACAGAATATCAAACACATATGACACAACTTTTAACGTGGTTCACCCAACCAATCTGGGCTACGTCCACCAAACATAGGCATCGGCAATTTTATTATTCAAACTGGAGATTACATCATGAAATCCTCACAAAACTCTCACCCTCATTGCCAACATCTGAATGATTGCCTGTTATATAGCATAGAGAATCTAACAGCCTCATTAACTCACTCACATCAAATATAGGAGGCATTAACTCCCTCCCAACAACCTGGAGCTAATCTAGGAACTGAATTTCTATTGTTGTCATTAGCTGAGATTTTTCCTATTTCATTACAAACAGAAAATCTCAACAATCTCCACCTTGACAACAATTCGCCTGATGCCCTATTATTATTATTTTTATCTTTTCTGCAAGCCAAGAGAAGCCAAACACCAGCGTAGCTTCTCCAACAAAACTGGTTTCGTGAACATGTCTGCACAGTTTTCCTTTGTATGCACCTTTTCAAGAGAAAATCCTCTTTCAGTGATAACCTGTCTTACAAAATGATACTTGATTGGAATATGCTTTGATTTACTATGATAGGCCGGATTCTTAGCCAAATGTATTGCACTTTGACTGTCACAAAGTAACCTGATGTTGTCCTGTAACCTATCAAACTCACCAAGCAAACCTTTCAACCAAACCGCCTCTTTGCAAGCATGCGAAGCAGCAATATACTCTGCTTCAGTAGTGGATAAAGCAACAATGTTTTGTAGCTTTGACATCCAACTAATAGCTCCACCTGCAAGAGTAAATACATACCCTGAAGTTGACCTTCTCTTATCCAAATCACCTGCAAAATCAGAATCAACATATCCGCAAACAGATTCACTACACTTATTGTAAGTTATACAATAACTACTTGTGCCTCTCATATACCGAAGCACCCATTTTACTGCTGACCAGTGCTCTTTACCCAGATTTGCCATGTACCTGCTGACAACCCCAACTGCATGTGAAATATCTGGTCGCGTACACACCATCGCATACATCAAACATCCTACTACATTGGCATATGGAATTCGAGACATATAATCCTTTTCTTCATCTGTATTAGGACATAAACTCGAAGAAAGCTTAAAATGGGAAGCTAAAGGGACTGACACAGGCTTCACATTATTCATACCAAACCTCAAAAGTATTTTCTCAACATACTTCTGTTGTGATAGCCACAGCTTACCATTACTCCTGTCTCTGAAAATCTCCATGCCCAAAATCTGTCTTGCTGCTCCTAGATCTTTCATATCAAACGTCCTTGCCATCTGAGTCTTCAACCTGTTGATTTCTTCAATGCTTTTGCTTGCTAAAAGCATATCATCAACATACAAAACTAAGATAATGAACATGCCATTATTTAACTGCTTAAAGTAAACACAATGATCATATTCACTTCTTACATATTTCTGACTCAACATGAAAGAATCAAACTTCTTATACCACTGCCGAGGCGACTGCTTCAGGCCATATAATGACTTCTTGAGCCTGCAGACAAATTTCTCATTGCGATGCTAAACAAACCCTTCCGGTTGTTCCATATATATTTCCTCATCTAATTCACTACAACAAAACATGCAATTTACGCCAGATTTAGCACCAGATTTTAGTGTATTTTTCTCTCCATTGGGATGATCAGTTTGGTGCTAAATCTGGCTCTATTGTACAATTTTTAAAGCGTCATTTTTTTCGCCAAATTTTGCATCATATTTGCACCAAGATTTGCATTTGGTTTTACAATAAGTTTTGCTTCTAGTTTTGTGCCATTTTTTGCATTTATTTTTGCATCATTTTTTGCTTCTTGTTTTGTGCCATTATTTGCTTCTATTTTTGTGTCATAATTTGCATCGAGTTTTACACCATCTTTTGCATCTGATTTAGTGCCTTTTTTTGCATCGAGTTTGTGCCAGTTTTTGCATCTAGTCTTATGCCATTTTTTCTTCTAATTTTGTACTTATTTTTACATCTATTTTTGCATCAATTTTTCTGCCTTTTTTAACACCATTTTTTGCATCTAATTTTGCACCATATGTTGAATCTGATTTAGTGCCAAAATTTTCATCCATTTTTGCACCATTTTTTTCATCCACTTTTTCGTTTCATTTGTCTCCCTTTTTTGCATCTTATTTTGCACCTAATTTTGCATCATTTGTTACATCCAATTTAACATCATTTTTAATAACATTTCTTGCATCCTTTTGAGCATCTAAATTTTCACCCTATGTTGGACCGAGCCATTTTTTCGTCTATGTTTGAATTTGTTTTTGCACCAAGTTTTGAATCATTTGTTGCACCTCATTTTCATCCAATGTTGCATCCAAATTTGAGCCATTTTATGCCTATTTTCACACCATTTTTTCTGCTTTTATGTCCAATTTTTCACCATTTTTTATGTCCAAATTTGCATCCTTTTTGGTGTCTAATTTTTCATCCTTTTTGGCATCCAAATTTGCATCCTTTTTTATGCCACATTTTGTGTCCACATTTGCATCTTATTTTGCACCTAGATTTTAGTTTGAATTTTCATCTAGTTATGCATCATTTTTGGCATCTTTAGTTTCACCATTTTTTAGTCCCATTTTGCTTCTTGTTTTTTGTCTTTTCTTACGTCCTTTTTGCACCCAATTTGGTATCTTTTTGTATGCCCTATTTTGTTCCCTTCTTTGTGTCTAGTTTTACACCCTTTTTTAATTCTACTTTAAAACCCTTTTTGTCTCTTTTTTTTGCATCTTGTTTTAATGGCTAGTTTAACATCCAATTCTACTCCCAATTTTGCATCGATGGTTACATCCACTTTTGGCTTCTTGTTTAGAGTTTTACTTTTACTTCCTCATTTTGCTGTAGGATTTAATGCACAGTTAGATGAACATAAAACCCTCTCAATTTATCCTAGAAACCTAAGATAGACTGATTAAGAGAAAGGTTGTTTTAGGGCTCAGGATTCTTAGTAGATCAAGATGTAGAGTATAGATTAAGAAAAAAAGAATGAATTCATGTGAGTCCTCGCATGCAGGTCTTATTAGAGTTTTTAGTGTAGTTGGGAAGCGCTCCTAGATAGCTCCAAATCTTGGTCCTACACACAAGAGATAGAACAAAGAAAACTTCACAACATAATATCTTGATAATTGAAACTATCATAAACATATAAATATTACTGAATAAATAAATATAAACCAAAATCCCATACATTCATTAGTTAAATAGGATAAGTAAAGAATGAATAGTAGCATATGGAAGGAAGAATGAATAATCTATATTAATAAAGGAGTTGGAGGAAAGTTACAACCATACAACACCTCCCCCAACTCCTAGCTCCAAAACTCTCCCTCTCAATATAGATTTCAGCAACATGAGAATACATGAATTCCCATCATTTCCTCAATGGCCAAGCCTCCAATATATAGGAAAGTGAAGGCTACGAAGATTTCCCAAATTCCTCATTATTTCAATTTTGGCAAAAGCTTTTGGGTGAATAATATTTCCTCATATAAAAATGGTATTTTCCACTTTTTAGATGCTTTTGTGCTTAGGAAAAAGCTTCCCCATGCTTTATGGCTCTTTCCCACTTTTGTATGCTTTTATTTTTAGGAAAAATCTAAAGATGAGGACAAAGAGATCACATTCCACCATATGAGTTTCCGAAAGTGAACAAGAGTGTCAAATTCTAGTTAACTCGAGCTTTTTTCCTCGCATTGGAGGAATTTTATTTTAAAATGTTAACATTGAATTTCCATGTCATAATGTGTAAGCCAATCAAAATCCTTTAAAATTTAAAAGACATATAGGTGTGACTATGCAGTGGATTTTTTTTAATAATATAACTTACCTAATTTATCTGCCCAAGTGACCCAAAACTATATTAAATATTAAAAATAAAATTAATATCTTAATCTATAAAAGTTAGAATATCTAGAATATTTTTAATGAAGGGTGAATCATGGTGTGTTAAATAAATAAATTTAAATATAAAATATAAATATATGGTTATTTTGATAAAAGTGCATTTATTTGAGTATCTTAAATTTACATTTTAAATTTTCCTTTTAAATTTAAATTTTCTTAAATCTTGTGTTAATAAATTAATTTCAATATAAAATACATGTAGACAGTTATTTTTTATAAAAGTGACATTTATTTGGGTAATTTAAATTTAAATTTAAATTTCCTTTAAATTTTGAATTTGCTTTTTTAATTTAAATTTTATTAAATGTTGTGCTAATATATTAATTTAAATATAAAATACATATACAGTTATTTTGATAAATGTGACATTTATTTGGGTAATTTTGGTAAAAGAATAATAAAAATGATATATTAAAAAATTGTCTACATGGCATTATTTTATTAGTTTCTTAATTTTTTCTTAGGTGGTTATTATTTTGGTAACAAAAGTTAGATGAAGGGGACAACTTGTTATAGACTAGGATATTGTAGTCCTCATGGTACATAACTTGTATTATAGGCTTATATAGTTTAGGAGAAAGGGGTATTTCAACCAACAACATAGTATTCTCCTCCAAGATGATGAATAGGTATTTTCATGTATAACACATTTAAGAATATATCACAATTCAAATTCATAACTTAGTATTTGTAAACAAATTTAAGGGTAATTGACAACATTCATAAAAAATATAGAAGTATCCTCATATATAACAATTCCCCATCAAAAAATCATTGACAATTTTCAATATACATATACTGCTACTAAATCAACATTTATCACATATATCATTATTCCAAGGTAAATTCACAACATTACATCCAAAAGTAGTAATGTCATCATACATAATCATTCTCCATAAAAAAGCATTGACAGGTTTCAACACATACATAAAGTAACAAGATAATACTAATAATATCCTCATCATTCTTAATCAAGTCAACTAAGATTCAAATGTGTGATTATCATATCAAAATATTTCATGAACACCATTATTCTAAGGTAAATTCACATCATCCATCAAAAGATAGTAATATCATCATACACAATAATTCTCCATCAAAATAATGTTGATAATTCTCAATATATACATAAAAGAACAAGATAAAAATGATAATATCATCATCATATTTAATCAAATCAATTAAAAGTCAATTTATGATTACCAAATAGAAATGTTTCATAGATATCATTATGCTAAGGTAAATTCACAACATCCATAAAAAAATAGGAATTTCATCATACACAATAATTCTTCATAAAAAATTGTAAACAATTTTCAACATATTCATAAGGTAACAAGATAGTACCTATAGTATCATCATAATTATTCAAATAAACTAAAATTCAAATGTATGATTACCATATTAAGACATCCAACTAAATATAAAAAATAACGCATGGCTAGCTAGCACCACGAAAATCATAGCCAAGCTCATCCTCATGATCATTTCCATGATCATCATCCTGACCATCCTTGATAATATCATCCACATAATCATCACCAATACCATCACCATCCTCATCATCATAATCTTTGATATATTATGTAATCTAAACATAGTCTATATCATCATCTTCGTGGTCATTACCTATAGCATTCTGGAAATATCTATATCTATATCTATATCTATATCTATATCTATATCTATATCTATATATATATATATATATATATATATATATATATATATATATATATATATATATATAGATATATATATATATTACATGTTAGTACTGATTCTATAGCAAAATGCATATTTTTATCACAATGCTAATAATAAAATGAGGTAGGACATAATAACATTTAATAGTACTAAAAATAAAATGAAAATATGGCTTAAGATATATTGGAGATCCAACTAAGATTACACTTGTAAATCACATTAAGTAGTAGAAGCATTTTTTAATCCATATGAAGTAGGTACCCATTTGTTCGTCATATTATATTGTGAATATTTCTTATGATTTCCATGTAGAATTGGTAAATTAATATTTACTGGAAGCTTTATTTCAAATTACAATTGTAATTCAGATTAGAAATAGAAGAAATTTTAACAAAAAAAGAATGTTACATGAAAAAGTAAATTGTTTTTAATGAAAAATAAGTCGCATACAATATGAATGTCACATGAAATATTGAGTTGTATTTAATGCATGTACTTTTCTCTATAATAAGATGGATCCTAATGTTCGTTCAAGAACAAATGCTCACAAATAATTACTTCATTTTATCCATTATCACACTTAATCCATTATACCTAGTAACAACAATGATTCCATTCAAATTGCTTTGAACTCCCTAAATATAATGTAAAATAGAAAACTCCACGACCACGACCACGACCACGACCCCCTCCCTTGCCTCGTCCACCATTAGAGACAATGAACTTGGAGTTATGACCACGATAGCAACCCCTCCCTTGCCTTGTGTCCACCATTAGAGGCATTGAACTAGGAATTAAGAGTACTCATGTTTTCTTTGCTCTAATTAATCTCCAAGGAATCAAAATTTGACCAATATATTGAGGACTCCATCAAGGAATAGATATATCATAAGAGAATCTCAATAGGCTTTGCCAAAAGAGTGTGAAATAACACTTACCTATGTTTTATGAAATAACTCGAGTGAGTGGAATGAATGGTGGGAAACACTTACCAAGGAAAGGAATATTTTTGGTCCGTCCTTATTTGTATTATTATTTTTGCTTCTTAGAATGGAGGGAGGTGTTTAAAAGAATTCAAAAAAAAAAACAAAGAAAAAACTTAAGCAAATTCTTCTTCTTCTTCTTGAAGAAGATGAATTTGCTTAAGTTTGTTTGTTTGTTTGTTTGTTTGTTTTTTTTTTAATATTCAATTTAGTATTTTTTCATTTTCTAAAATAATATATTTAGTTTCTGGTTTTTTTATAACAAAAATTATATTTCCTTTTTATAAAAATGGATTTTAAACATCCATTCATGCTAAATTTGTGATTTTATGATATAAGTTTAAATTATATATAAAAAAGTAACTTAATGCCATGCGTTGTGTCACTGAGATGGGTATTATACATCTCTTCCTTACTAAGTTATAGAATGTGCTTGGGTTTTCTTAATGCAATAAAATTAATTCTTCTCGTCATTATATCTTGAGATGTTCAACATGCACCTAATGAAACAATAAAGTTAAAATAGGTTTGCCTTTGACCTTTGTAGATTTCTTTCCCCATTACTCCTTGTCTTAATAGATTAATTGTCTTATGGTGGCCTTGAGTGGCCACTCCCATTAGTTGCGTGCTTTTTAGTTTTATGTTAGTGACATTTCTTAGGATTTATAACATGTTATTTAATTTATGAAAATGTGTTATTTTCCATATTATTGTTAAATATTAATATTAAATATGTTGGTTTTGAACATGGTTTAGCAAAAAGTTACCAAAAGGTTTATAGATTGTAATTTATAATGTAATGCTTCACTACTTGATGAAATTGTTTTGAATATTTTTTTTTAAGATTCATTGGTTGATGAAATTTTTATGGATGTTTTTTTAGTATATTAACTTGTATGTGATAAAGTCAAAAGTCACCTCTTTTTGAGATTTTCATTGGTTAATTTCCCTTAAGGCTATCATGTTCACCATTTAGTCCCAGGTTAAGGAAATATAGAAGTCATGAAGTGGCATTGTCCAATAACTTAAATCTTGGAACATGTTTTTTTTAGTCACATTATACTTCCTTTCTATGTAAATTCTCCATGAAAATAGTCTCATGGGACATGAGGGACCTCAATAGTAAAGGAAAACAAATACTCCTAAAAGAAAAATGGTATGCAAAGCACCCATCAATAATGTTGATATAAGAAATAAAAATATTAAGTGAGGTTCTACCTCATACAATTAGAAAATGGGGGAGGAAATTCCAAGTAGTAGTGATTGATGATTAGATATACTTCGGTGGAATGGCTATTATTTGGAATGTTCAGGACATCAAGGTTACCAATATGTTTACCTCTTTTCACATTATGACAATATGATTTTAGTTAATTGACATTGAGGACTACTACCATGTATCCAATGTCTATGAATCCAATATCGCAAATGGAAAACCTCTATTTCTCAATTCTATTTCCAGCACAATTAATTTATACTCCCCATCTCTGTGGATTATTGGGAGTGACTTCAATATTATCAAGTGTCTCAAGGAACAGAAAGGATGAATCAAAATGTTTACCAAGAGATTTTGTAAGATATACCATCAAGGCCCTAAAGTAGTATCCATTAAATTTCTCAAGAAATGAGTCTCCAACCCACACATGTGGATCAATGACACGTAATACATGTGTGTGTGGTGACTAACTTAATACACTATTCTAATAACTCCACAAACTTAAGTATTTCACTCAGTCACATGATTGACTGTAGTGTGACATAAGTAAACCAAGAGTAGACATGAAACCCTTAAGCAAGAAAAATTCCCTAGATCCTCAATTAGGTGCTTAAATGATGAAGTGAAAATGAAAGGGGAAAAGAGGACTTCATGATTTAACCATCACAAACATGTGATCAAGTGTGACTAGGAGTGTATATATTCATATGTTTTCCAAAGAGGGTGTGAATACATGAGTTACCATTCATTGGGCCTTATTTTTATTTCTTTTGATTTTTCTTATATATAGGACTTAGGGAATAAGGTTTTCATAAGTTTTGAACAACTCATAGATATAATATTTACATAAATTTCCACTTTAACCTTAGAGTTTAGACTTAGATAAATCATTATAGTGTATATTTAATGATTTTGGTTTTCCCTTTTTGATTTTCTTTCATCACAAATGACAAAAAAGGGAAATATTTTGCCTCAAATGTATGAATGCTTAATCATAAAGGCGTCATGCGATAAAAACAAATTAATGATGTTATTCCCAATGAAAATGATGGGTATTCTTGAGAAACGCTTATGCTTGTGGATGTCTCCTCCCTCGTTAAGAGGGAGTGAGAATTGACACCATATTATCCATTTATCATGTACCATGGCCGAGACTAATAGTCGTAAGCCTATTAAAGACACCAATAGGGAGGATGGTGAATTAGATAAACATCTGGGACCAATATTCTTTGAGAATTTGTGCTTTGACTAGGACTAGCCGCCATAAGTCAAGTACATTAATCCAAGATAAGAATAGTCATGAGGATTGACATTTCCTGGTGTCAAATATTATGACAGTGGATTAGGAAATAATCATGTGAAGACATGCCTGATAAGTGCCTAAAGAGGCAGTGGTGTCCAAATTTATGCCTCCGAACATTGTGATATGATCTAATGGAGATATATAACTTGTTAGTCAAGGCCTTTCTATTTTGACAATGTTGGCTATGATGATTTAAATCATTGTTGATTCTTATTAATCCAGATCCCTTCTTATATGAATATTTCAACTTGAGAGTACTTTTTTGTCTCATTATGAGTATCTCCCTAGTTTAGAGGGAGTGTCATCATCTTCATTATCATCATCATCACCACCATCAATCTCATCATTGCATTATCGTCATAATCACCATTCATGTCGTCATCATAATCATCATTATGGACATTGTCATCAATTGTTCATAATTATAGGTGTCGTAAGAAATATCATCAACCCAAAAAACATTATGAGTGCTCAAAAAGGGTTGTTAGGACACATGATATATGCAAGAGAAATGACAACTTTATTTTTTAGAGATGACCGATGATCATCATCACCACTACCATTATCATCATCATTATAATTTTCATCATCCCCATAATCATAATTAATGTAATTTATGTCATCATTTTTGTCAACTTCGTCATGAACATCATAATCATCATTAATGCCATTATCATTGTTGATGATTACCAAGATGAAAATAATGATAATGATGATGAAATGATGATAACTTGGAAGATGACTCTAAAGATAATTATTATGATTATGACCATGACAACATTTAAAAATTGGGAAGATTTTCTAAGGTCATTAGCATCTCTATCATCATTGTCATTATAACCCTCATCATCTTTATCATCATTTTGATTATCATAATAATCACAATTCATGTCATCTTCATTATCACCATCTTCATAATTATTGACATTATCATCAGTTGTTCATAATTGTTAATGTCATAAGAAATATCATCAATGCAAAAAATATATGAGAGTTGGAAAATGGATGCAAAAGCTAAAATAAAAAAAAGGGGGCAACAATAGACGTAAAATTGGATGAAGAGTGGACACAACATAAGTAGATGCAAAACAAGACAGAAAAATTGACACAAAAGTGGATGAAAAAGTAGATGCAATAGTTGATGCAAACTTGGACACAAAATTGGATGCAAACATGGATGAAAAAGTGGAAGAAAACATGGGTGTAATAGTAGGCATAAAACTTAGCATGAATTGTTGTGAAATAAATGTGGATACAACAATGAAAAAAAAAGAGACACAAACTTGGATGCAAAAAGGAGGCAAAATTGCATTAAAAAATTGATGTAAACATGGACCAAACATGGGTGCAATAGTGGACACAAAGTTAGATTCAAAATTGGACACATCAGAAGTGGATGTAAAAGTAGATGCAAAATGGGATGCAAAAAACAGAAAAATTATTTGATGCAAACTTGGACACAAAAGAAGATGCAAATGTGGATGCAAAATTGGAAGAAAATGTGGGTTTAAATGATAGGCACAAGATATGGCACAACAAAATTGGATGAGAAAGTGGATGTAATAAGAAACACAAAACATATGCAAACTTGGATGCAAGACAAGATGCAATAAGGGATGAAAAAGTGGATGCAAACATGTGTGCAAAAGAAGAAACAAAATTGGATGAAAAATATGGATGCAATGGAAGTAGATGCAAAAGATGATACAAAATGAGATGCAAAACCCAGCACAAAAGTGGATACAAAAATAGATGCAATATTTTGATGCAAAAGTGGATGCAAAATTGGAAGCAAACGTGGGTACAACAGTAAGAAAAAAACATGGTACAAATAGTGTCACAACAAAAGTGGATGTAATGATAGATGCAAAAAAAGAAGCAAATGAAGATGAAAAATAAAATGCAAAAAGGGATGAAAAAGTGGACGTAAACATGGGTGCAATAATGGATGAAAAATATGTTGCAAAAGTTGATGCAACAAAATTAGATGAAAAAGTAGATACAATATGCGACACAAAACTTGATGAAAATCTTGATGTAAAGGGGATGCAAAAAATGATGTAAAAATGGATGGAAAAAATAATTTAAAAAATGATGCAAAAGAGGATGCAAGAGATGATGAAAAAGTTGATGCAAGTGTAGGCGCAAAAAGTGGATGCAATAAATGATACACAAGTTTGTGAAACAAAATTAGGTGCCAAACTTGATGCAAAACATGGTGCAAAGGATGGCACAAAACTTGGCATAAAACTTGGCGTAACCTGGTGTAAAACCTGATGCAAAACCTATTGCAATACCTAGTGTTAAACTTGGTGTAAGACTTGGTGAAAAACTTGGTGCAAACTTTGCATCAATTTTTGCACCATATTTTATAAATGGACACAAATAGCACCAAAAATGGGCTCTAGATGCAAAAAAGGAAGAAAAAAGAGATGCTAATCACAGGGTTTTGTTGTAGTGTAAGTCTCCATGTAGAAATGCAGTCTTAACATCTAATTGCTGCAACTCTAAATCAAACAAAGCCACTAATGCTAACACAATTCTAATTGAAACAATTTTAACCACTGGTGAAAATATCTGATGAAAGTCTATGCCAGCTTTCTGAGAAAACCATTTTGCAACCAGCCTTGCTTTGTACCTGTCTTCCGTATCATTCACACCCCGTTTCACCTTGAACACCCACTTGCATCCCACAGTTTTCCTGCCTTTGGGAAGTTCAACCAGATCCCACGTGCCATTCTTACCTAAGGCCATCATTTCTTCCTTCATGGCTGCTTTCCATTTGTCACTATTTGAACCTTCTACAGCTTCCTGATAACACAAAGGTTCATCATCATTAGCGATCAAAGCAACTGAAGTAACATGATCATCATACCTTCTCGGAGGGCGTTTGATCCTTGTAGACCTCCTTAAGAATGTTTCTGGTGCTTCCACAATTGGCTGTCTATCATCTGTAGGAACTTCTTCATGATCGCCATCTGAGACCTGTTCATGACCTCCATCTGAACCCTGTTCATAATCTGATTCTGAAACCTGTTCATGACTAGAATCTGAACTATGGTCGTTATGACTATCATTAGAAATGCTGTCAAACTGAATATGCTGGAAATTAGATACATCATCCTGTTTCAATCTACTATTTACATCTAACTGTACAAGAGAGGATTCATCAAAATTTACATCTCTGTTGATGATGATTTTGCGGGTAGTAGGATCCCACAATCTATATCCCTTTGTTCTAGCACCATACCCAACAAAGACATACCTTTTCGATTTCGGATCTAATTTAGTTCGCTGATGTTTAGGCACTAGAGCATATGCATCACAACCAAACACTCTGAGTTTAGAATAGTCACAAGGGTGTCCTTTCCATACCTCTTGCGGAATCTTGCAGCCTATTGCCGTTGATGGAGATCGGTTTATCACATAACAAGCTGTTGCCACCGCTTCCGTCCACAACTCCTTTTGCAACCCGGCGTTACTCAGCATACACCTTGCTCTCTCTAGAAGAGTTGATCCAGGTGGATATTGGTGGCCACCTGCCAAGTCCACCTGGACCCCCACCATTGTCTTTCTCAGCATTTTTCAGTTTTCTTAATTGTAGCACAACTTACTATTTTTAGCAGTTTTTCAGGTCCTGAACTTCCGGAGCTGTTTTGAGGCCCTAAACGACGTTTTTTTGGGAATCTGGGGCAACATGGGTCCATGGACCGATGTTGCCTCCCAAAGTGGTAGTACTCGGATAAATCTTTCTAACGAGCTATTGTGTGCGTCAAACGAAGATCGTATGCCAAAGTTATGACCCCGGGAAATTGATGTACCAATTTACCCAAAACGGGGCCCACAATTTGGCGTTTCATCTTCTAGGGTTAGGTTTTGGAATGTTAAGGGTTTTTCATTGTTTCTCAACAATAAATAGGCCTTCGAGCCTCATTGTAAGAGAGTTCAGAGGCATGTAGCCATCACATCTCTTCTCAGAGATAAGCTACCATCGCCCTAGCTGGTTTATTTCCATTTTTGATTGTAAGCATATTTCAGTATTTTCTATTAATGAAATGAAGTATTATTTCCGCTGCATCTTTGTGTATATGGTTATCTCTGTAATCTGTTGCGTTCCTGTTTAAATCCGGATCAGTGGTATCAGAGCGGTCTACTTTTTCTCTGTTTTTCTTTGCATGTCCCCAACAAGGTCGGGATATAAGGAGTTAGGGCTTGAACTGGTTGAACCTTTGCAAGACCAGCCTCGCAAATCCCGACGGCCTCCCATGGCGGACGAGAAGAAAGACGAGGGGGCAGGAGATCCCATCAAAATCTTGCTCGAAGAAGCCCTCGAGCGACAACGGAACGCGATGATGGACAGCTTTGCCCAGATCCTTCAGCGGCTACCCAGAAGTGGCGCATCGGCTTCCAGCAGCTACTCTGGAAACGCCACACCCTTTAAGGTACAAGTTAATTTTGAAATCCCCATATTCGAGGGTCAGATAGACGCAGATGCCGTAGATAAATGGTTAAATCTGCTAGAGGGGTATTTTTCTGTTCATGAATTTTCGAGTCGGGAAAAGATTGTTTTTGCTCTTCTCAAAGCAGCCCCCCACGTCAAGGACTGGTGGGAAACCTACTGCGAGCAGAAGGATGAAAGTACTGGCTCACTATTTTCAGCCGCACCCACCTGGGATTCGTTCCGGGATGCCATCAAGGAGCAGTACTACCCTGTCGGAAGCTATGAGGATGAATACATAAAGTGGACCACGCTGCGGCAGGGAAGGGACCAAGACGTGCCGGAGTTCACCAATTTTTTCCATACCCTTCGCACAAAGTTGGGTATCAAGGATTCGGAGCAACATTTGATACTCAAATACCGTGGCTGTCTGCACAAGTACATCCAGGAAGAAATACAATTCCTAAATATCCCCTCGCTCGGCGCAGCATACCGATATGCCGTCAAGGTCGAGCAGAAGTTTAAACAAAAGAAGCGAGACTTTGGATCTGCGAATCCAAAGCAGGGGAAGGTGCCCCTAAACCAGAGAACAAAGGACAAAGCCAAGGCGGGACAACCCAAGACAACCAGCCGAAGCTGCAAGCAAAGAACAGCGCCGCGAAGCCGAGAAAGGACATTGGAAAATGGTGCGAGTTCCATAAGAGCTCCACTCACAACACAAGTGAGTGTCGTTCATTGTTGATAGCGAGAGTCAAAAGAACCTCATTTCGGTAGAGGTCGTGAAGCGGTTGGGCTTACCGACCACAGCACATCCACAACCATACACCATTGGGTGGCTTCACCAAGGACGAGATCTTCGCGTGAGCCAACAGTGTCGCCTTCCATACAACATCAAGCCCTTCACGGATGAGGTATTGTGTGACATTGCTCCCCTTGAAGTTTGTGATGTATTACTAGGACAACCATACTTGTGGAAGCGACATGCTGTGTATGAATCAAGGCCCCGTGCTGTTATTATTACATTGGGAAATAAGTTGTTCAGGATACCAGAGGTAGCACCACCTGCTGCCATCTCTTTGATTACTGCAAAACAATGCAGTAAGATCATTTCCAAAACCAGGAAATTTGTTTTCCTGATGATACGCCCTCAAGGAAAGAAGAAGACAGTGGCCGCGGCCTCCAAACGGGGTCCCTCTGCACGACAACTACAGATGGACAAGGTTGTGGAGGAATACGAGGACATCTTCACCTCCCCAGCAGGGGTTCCTCTGCATTGTCAAGTCAAGCACTCCATCGATCTGACCCCAGGTGCGCCGCTACCCAATGGACCAATTTATCGGTGCTCCGTTCTGGAGAACAATGAAATCAAGAGGCAGATTCAGGAGCTCCTGCAGAAAGGTCACATCCGTCCGAGTTCATCGCCCTGTGGGAGCCCGATCGTGTTGGTACAGAAGAAGGATGGGACGTGGAGACTCTGTATTGACTATCGGGCGCTGAACAAGATCACTGTCCGTAATAGGTACCCGATCCCGCGGATTGATGATCTCCTAGACCAACTAAAGGGGGCGAAATATTTCAGCAAGATCGATATGAAGTCAGGATATCACCAGGTACCAATCGAACCCTCCGATGTGTGGAAGACTGCCTTCAAATCCAAGGAGGGCCTCTTCGAATGGTTGGTCATGCCTTTTGGATTGACGAATGCTCCTGCAACCTTTATGAGGCTAATGGATGACATCTTGCGGCCATTCACCAACTCCTTTGTAGTAGTATACTTGGATGACATTCTGATCTTCAGCAAGAGTTGGGAAGAGCACCTCCACCACATCCGACAGGTTCTCCAAACACTGCGGCAACACAAGCTATGTGCCAATTTGGAGAAATGCACTTTTGGCATGACCCAGGTTCAGTATCTGGGATACATCATTGATGAACAGGGGGTGCATGTCGATCCAGCCAAGATCCAAGTCATTCGGGATTGGCCCTCTCCAACCACTCTAACAGAGCTCCGCAGCTTTCTAGGTCTTGCCAACTTCTACCGCAGGTTTGTGTTGGGGTTTTCTCATATTTCTTGGCCCTTGAGTCAAGTCACCAAGGGCGGGGCGAAAGCAAAATTCTTTTGGTCTGAATCTCAACAGAAGGCATTCAGGGAGTTAAAGGATCACCTCTGCACGGCACCAGTGCTCGTGTTACCAGATTTACAACAACCATTTGAGGTCGAGACAGATGCCTCTGACTATGCTATTGGGGCAGTCCTTACTCAACATGGACATCCAGTGGCATATCACAGTGAAACACTTTCAGACACAGTCCGGAAGTACCCCACTTATGATAAAGAGATGTATTCCATTGTACAGGCCTGCCGACAATGGAAGCATTACATTTTGGGGAAGGAAACGGTCATCCACACAGACCATCGACCTCTGCAGTTCATACATACCCAAGGGAAATTGCAGAATGATCGCCATCAGAAGTGGTCTACATACCTGCAACAGTTTCACTTGAATATCAAGTATAAAAAGGGCAGCACCAATAATGTTGCAGATTGCCTCAGTCGACCACCGATCATGGCGCTAACCACCGTGCTAAACTCTTGTGGGCACGAGACTTCTGATTGGCCACTTCTCTACAAAAGCGACCTAGAATTCGGCCATACATACCAGACACTCTTGGAGGGTCGGCATGTTGCAGATTTTCACCTCCAGGATGCCTTATTATGCCACCTCGGTCACCTTTGTGTTCCTTCAAGCGAGCGTGCCAAGATGATTTGGGAAGCACACTACAGTCGGGCTGCTGGGCATTTCGGGGTCGAGAAAACAGTGGCAGTGCTGCAAAATTATTTCTATTGGCCGAATCTTCGACAGGATGTTGGGAAGTACATCCGATCATGTACTGCCTGTGCCATTGCCAAACCAACCATTAAGAAGCACGGCCTCTATACCCCGTTGCCTACCCCTAGTCGACCGTGGGAATCCATCTCCATGGATTACATGTTAGGCCTTCCTTCCACGAAGCATGGAAATGACTGTGTTTTTGTGGTCGTCGACAGGTTCTCGAAGATGGCCATTATGGTGGCCTGCAAGAAGAATATCACAGCAGAAGCCACTGCTAAACTCTTCTTTGAACGAGTGTGGGTGCACTTTGGGATCCCACAGTCTATCATCTCAGATCGGGACAGTCGGTTTCTCAGCACATTTTGGTCCAGTCTCTGGTCAATGTTGGACACCAAACTCACGAAGTCCACAACCTTCCATCCTCAAACTGATGGCCAGACAGAGGTTGTCAATAGGATGATTGTGCACATTCTGCGCATGTATAACTCAAAGCATCCACGCACATGGGATGAGAGCCTCCCCTATGTTCAGCACAGCTACAACAGAGCTCTTCACAGCTCCACTGGCCATAGCCCTTTTCAGGTGGGTTTGGGATTCCAGCCACTATGCCCCATTGATGTGGCCATGCCACTTGCAGCTACTCACATGAATTCAGCTCATGTCCAGTCCGAAATAGATAAGGTCACCAGCTTCATTGAGCGCATCCAACATATTCGCCAGCAGGTCCATGACATTCTTGAGAAATCAAATGCCAAGTACAAGCAGCGACATGATCAACATCGGGTGCCACACAAGTTTCAGGAGGGCGACAAAGTCTGGTTGCATTTGCAAAAGGAACGCCTTACTGGAGCTTATCGGAAATTGAGACCACTCCGATATGGCCCTTACACCATTACTAAGGCGGTGGGAGACAATGCATTTGAGCTTAGCATTCCCCCATTCCTTGGCCTGCACCCAGTGTTCAATGTGGACCGCCTTCGGCCATACTTTCCACCATTGCTAGACACATCCGACATTGCAGAACAGCTCAAACCCACAGAATTAAATCCAGATTGCATGGAACAAGCTGCAACTGATCGGATCATGGACACACAGATCAAGAACACTCGCCAACAGAACATCCCACTGTATCGAGTTGTCAAAGCAGGCCAACTCCTTCAGCAGGGCAAGTGGCTCACCAGGGAACAAGTTCAGCAGAAGTTTCCTCATCTCATGGAGGAGCTCAACGCAATGGGGACCATTGCTTCCTAAGGGGGGAGGAATGATCCAGGTGGATATTGGTGGCCACTTTCCAAGTCCACCTGGACCCCCACCATTGTCTTTCTCAGCATTTTCAGTTTTCTTAATTGTAGCACAACTTACTATTTTTAGCAGTTTTTCGGGTCCTGAACTTCCGGAGCCGTTTTGAGGCCCTAAACGACGTTTTTTTGGGAATCTGGGGCAACATGGGTCCATGGACCATGTTGCCTCCCAAAGTGGTAGTACTTGGATAGATCTTTCTAACGAGCTATCGTGCGCGTCAAACGGAGATCGTATGCCAAAGTTATGACCCCGGGAAATTGATGTACCAATTTACCCAAAACGGGGCCCACAATTTGGCGTTTCATCTTCTAGGGTTAGGTTTTGGAATGTGGGTTTTTCATTGTTTCTCAACAATAAATAGGCCTTCGAGCCTCATTGTAAGAGAGTTCAGAGGCATGTAGCCATCACATCTCTTCTCAGAGATAAGCTACCATCGCCCTAGCTGGTTTATTTCCATTTCTGATTGTAAGCATATTTCAGTATTTTCTATTAATGAAATGAAGTATTATTTCCGCTGCATCTTTGTGTATATGGTTATCTCTGTAATCTGTTTCGTTCCTGTTTAAATCCGGATCAAGAGTCCTGTTCATGCGTTCAGCAACTCCATTTTGCTGAGGAGTATAAACCGTGGTCTTATGTCTCTCGATCCCTGCATCCTTGCAATAGCTGTCAAACTCCTTGGAGGAAAACTCACCACCATTGTCAGTTCTTAAACATTTTATAGTTCTACCAGTGCTGTTTTCTACCAATGCTCTAAACTGCTTGAAAACTGTAAAGACATCAGACTTCTTTTTCAACATGTAGACCCATACTTTCCGAGAAAAGTCATCAATAAACGACACAAAATACGACGAGCCACCATACGACGCTGTAGGAGCTGGACCCCAAACATCTGAATGAATATAATCAAGTATCCCTTTACTAGTATGTTTGCCTGTTTTAAACTTTTGTTTACTTTGTTTTCCAAACAAGCAATGTTTACAGAAATCTAACTTTCCAGATCTTAGATTAGGAAGTAACTTACGGTCAGCCAAAATTTTCAACCCTCGTTCGCTCATATGGCCCAACCTTTGATGCCATAGGCGAATGGAACTACTGTCCTGTTCAGACACTGACACATGATCTGACCCAGTTCTACCTTCTAATTGAAAAAGATTTCCTACCTTCTTAGCCTTCATCACTAGTAAGATACCTTTATAGATTTTCATAACTCCACCTTGAATTACAGTTTTATATCCATTTGAATCAAGTGCTCCTAATGAAATCAAATTTTTCCTTAAATCTGGTACATGCCTCACATCAGTTAATATTTTTGTTGTCCCATCAAACATTTGCAGTTGTATGCTCCCAATTCCCACAATATTACATGTTACATCATTACCCATGTACACAACACCATCATCAATTGATTTATATGTTTTAAACCAATCTTTATGAATACACATGTGGTTAGATGCCCCAGAATCTAACAACCAATGTTGATCATGTTTAGAAACATTAACAGACAATACCTCATCACTCATACCTGAACCAGATACTGAACCTGTATCTGTGGTGTTGGCTTCCTTCTTTTCTGTCGAAGAGCCTTCTTTAGCAGCCTGCTTTCGCTTCCAGCAATCCTTTTTCAGATGTCCAGCCTTGCCACAATGCCAGCACTTCACCTTTGGCTTCTTTCCTTTGGACTTTGAGCGAGAGTCACTATGCTTTCCCCTGGAGTGTCTCTCTCTTGAGCGACCTCTGGCCATCATTACCTCTGATGTAGAGGTGTCTACATTCGACCTCTTCCTCGTCTCCTCAGCCAACAAGGCTCCAACAACATCGTCAAACTCAAGGATGTCTGATGTACTAAAGCTTATGGAAGTAACAAAGTGATCCCAGGATTCAGGCAATGAACATAATAGAGTTATTGCCTTATCCTCTGAATCAAATTTCACATCTAGACTGTCTAATTGCACCAATAAGGTATTAAAAACATTCAGGTGATCAGCAATTGAGGTACCTTCTTTCATCCGCAAACCGTAAAGTTGTCATTTCAGGAGAATCTGATTTGTCAAAGATTTCGTCATATAGAGCTTCTCAAGCTTCGACCACAAGCCTGTGGTGGTTTTCTCTAACACAATGTTGAACAGAACATCGTCCGCCAGACATAACCGAATTGCGCTCAGAGCTCTATTGTCCATCTCATCCCATTCATCCTCCGTCATGGAAGGAGGTCTTTTGTTTTTCCCCAACAGTGCTTTCGCCACACCTTGTTGAACCAGCAGATTGTGCATCTTCACCTTCCAAATCTCAAAATTATTCTTGCCATTAAATTTCTCAATTTCAAACCGGGCACTTTGAGTTTTTTCCATTTGTATCAAAAAACACAATAATCTCCAAAACCAACGTTTAAATACTAGCAATTTAAAAAACAAACTGCTTATGCCTTTGTTTTTACACAACCAAAAAACCTGCCTATGCCTTTGTTTTTACACAACAAAAAAAAACTGACTTATTGCTGTGAAAAATTGCAGTATATAAACTGAGCACCAAGCTTTTAATCTGAGGTGTGCTTGTATTTTTGAAAAACTAAGCGTCTTTAAATAATGAAGGCAGTGAACCCCTGAAAACCGCTTTGCTGGAGATAAGAATCAGCGTTTCAGTCCATCTCTAATAACCAGTTGTATCTATTTGGTAAGTGAGAGCGCTACTGTCGCACGACTCCAAACCTTACCAAACGGGAATGGGGCAATTGCAAACAGCCTCCCATAATTTTTTTGCTGTTGTTTGCCAATAAGAAAGAAATGCGTGCACAGAAATTACAAAATTATGGGCTTCTTTTTCAGTATGTAAACGAAGAAAATTCGTTCTAACGAGTATTAGTATTCAACAGGCTAATAGTCATCACAAGCTTCATACCCATTCACTCCAACCTGAGTGCTTGCGTTATCTCACTGAATGGATGACACTTGAAAGAGCATTACATACTGCGTATACGCGCAGGGGACAAGTGGTTGTATACCAAATAAAAAAACGCGCAGGGGCTTCTCATATGAATGACATTCGAGCAATTAAAAAAAAAAACGCGCAGAGGCATGTTTGACTATTTGTTTATAAAGTTTTGTACCTGGGTGCTCTTTAAGACACAGCTCCAGCGCTCCAGCACGATTTGTTCAGCAGACATACGCTACCTGAGCCACGCAGCACCTCCAGGCAGCAATTGATCTGCTCACCAGCAACCAAACCAACTCCGCGCTCCACCTCCAACAGTCAGACACAGCTCCCTCAGTGCTCCAGGACAGCCAGCGCTCCACCATGAGCTCTGATACCAATTGTTGGTCCAGATGCGCAGATAAATCAAATAAACACACAACAAAATATCAAACACATATGACAGAGCTTTTAACGTGGTTCACCCAACCAATCTGGGCTATGTCCACCAAACATAGGCATCGGCAATTTTATTATTCAAACTGGAGATTACATCATGAAATCCTCACAAAACTCTCACCCTCATTGCCAACATCCGAATGATTGCCTGTTATATAGCATAGAGAATCTAACAGCCTCATTAACTCACTCACATCAAATATAGGAGGCATTAACTCCCTCCCAACAACCTGGAGCTAATCTAGGAACTGAATTTCTATTGTTGTCATTAGCTGAGATTTTTCCTATTTCATTACAAACAGAAAATCTCAACAGATCTAACATTCATCAAGATCCTAAGGTTCTCTTACAAGAACACATGAATTTTAGGCTCTCCTCCAATATTAGAACATCTAACAAAAACTTAAAAGTTGAAATGAAATAAAACATAAATTAAATTACACCTAAAATAAGCATGCAAGTGAGGCCATGGGGGGCCTCCATAACTCCACAAGCACACCACTTCAAAAGAGACTCAAATGTAGAAGTAACAAAATCAAAGTATGATTCTTTATTTCAAAATCTCCATCATGACATACAAACCAACTCTAAGATTACAAATGGAACTCTAAATTACAAATGAAGATTCTAAGATTACAAATAGAGAACATTGTGCTCCTATTTATACAATGGGATGAGATAACAAACTCATAATGATGATCCACTAATCTCTCTTTAGTTCCATACATATCTCAACCATCTAGACACATAACCCCCTTTTGTCCTTGATTTTCTCCATGAGGCTTATCTTATCAAATTCGAATTTGATCATTCAATGCCACATAAAGGTGTCTTGGAAGCTTCCTTGGAACCTACACATGTAACAAAAACAATCCACTTCCCATATATGAAGTAAAATATATTATTTTATAATATTTAATCAAGAATTTCTCTTAAAAATGCTTGAAAACAAATAATATTTGGAAGATATAAATGAGACCCATTAATGATGAAAAATAGGGAAAATGAAGTGACATGGTAGTGAATAATGAGTGATATAATGGAAGCATAGGTGAAAAATGTATGGCAATGAGTGATATTTGTATGACATTTTGAAGCCCAACATCCTTCATAATTGGATTCATTCTTCTTTGTCGTTGTCTTACTAGTTTTATTGTTTCATTTGTGTAAATGTGATCGATACATGTTTTTGGATGTATTTCTTGCATATCTGTATAATCCTAGGCAAAAGCTTTTGAATATTTATGTAACAATGCAATAACATGCTGTTCTTGTGATGATCATAGATTATTACCAATATTTAGATTCTTTCTAGAATTGATTTCAATGGTTTTTCTTTGAGAATTGGTAATTGAGTTGACAGGAAAAATGCTTTCAAATGAATTATGCAATGATTCAATAGTACAATTTTCCTAAAAACATTGATTTAAAAACTGATTTGTAGCTTCATATTGCGTTATTCGTAGGTGCTTAGAAATATTAGGTTCTGAGATAAAAAGGTGTATTAAATCCTCATTTTCTTTTTCTTCTCTAAAATTAAAGGCTTGATTAATGCTTAAAACATGTTGAGTTTCTTCTTGTTGGTAATCATACGATGATGGTAAGAGAGGAGATTGAGCAGGAGGATAGAGTGTAATATGTTTCCTTTCATCTCCATGTGCTATGATCATGCTTCATGATCTACATCCAATGAAGGAATCTGGTGTAGCTAACCATGGTCTACTAAGAATTAAAGGATGGCATCGTAGATTTATTTTTTGTTGCAAAATCAGAAAGTCTACAGGGTACTCCCATAAATCCAAAGAAACAATGATGTTCTCAAGTATTCCTTTTGGTACATCTTTAGATCTATCTGCTAGTACTAAAATTATAATTGTAGGTCGGATATTTGGAAATTTTAAATACTTCATAGTTTTGTTGTCATGACATTTATAACAGCGTCTAGATCAATTAAAATTTTAGGAATTGAAAAATTATTAATTGAAATGGTAACCATAGGTATCCCAGGATCAATATACTTTTCAATTGTTGTTTTTGTAGACAAGAGACTAGCTAATTATTCAATGAATTGGATTGTGGGTGGATCTCTTTTCTTTCTGCCAATTTTTTTAATACATAATTTCTTTATTGTTTTTGTATAGATTGAAATATCTTTGATAGTTTGCAATAAAGGAATTTTGACATAAGAATTCCTTAATTCATTTAAGATATCAAATTAAGGAAGAGAAATTGAATTTTTCTTCTCTATTAACATTTTTGGGAAAGGTGGTGTTTGAGTCATAATAGTTTTACTTTTCTGGATTTGATTCTTTGGATTAGATTTTTTAGATTGTTCTCATTCTTCAATTTTTTCTTCTATGATTGGAGGAGAATATTTTTGTAGAACTTTTCCAGACCTCAAGTGGATGTCTTGAATAGGAAGAATAAAATATGTAGGAAATAATGTTGTTTCTTCCACATTATATACTAGTCTTTCCACTTTATTACTAGGATTTGCTACTGGCTGAGCAGGTAATTGTGTTGGCCTGGGTGGTGGTTGGTTAGAAGACAGCTGAAGCTGCTGAGGTTGAGTTAGTGCATGCATTTATTGTTGTGTGAATGGATTTGATTGAGGGGATTGCTAGAATTACTGACATGGAAATCGTTGTTGAGGATATGACTGTTGATATGACTCTTGAGGATAAGATTGATATTGTTGTTGATATGGTTGTTGAGGGTAAAATTGTTGGGGAGATTGGGCTCCATAAGCATATCCTCACCAAATTTGTGAAGGTTGGTTTTGGTTTTGTTAAGGAGGCCAAACCTGTCATGGCATAGGAGTATTCCATGAATTTTGATACGGAAAATTCTGGGGAATTTGTTGAGGAAACTGTTGAGATGTACCTACAAAACATGGTTTTCAAGCTCTTCTTGGTGTCATATAACCAAATCCTTGAGTTTCTTCTAGTTGGCCTACTTGAAACTCTTTTAACATTGGACAATCATTTGTGACATGGTTTTCTGTACAAAGTCCACAAACATGTATATTATCCAAATGACATTCTTGTAAAGGATGCTTCTTCCTACACTTAGGACAAATGATTCATGGAATTTTTTCTTATTCTTCTTATTTTTTCTTTGATTTCAATACATCAACCTATGTTCCTAAGGTGCTCAAAATATCAACTTTAAAGTTTTCTAACAAACTCCCTATTTCCGCTCTTGTTACTCCCCTTGTTGCTGATTTAGAAGCTATTGAAGTTATATCTCTTTTTCTTGTTTTGGCTCTACCTCTAGAATACTTCTAACATAATTCAACAATTTCATCAAATGGTAAGTATGAAATATCTCCTTTACCCATCACATTGAGAATATGAAGAGACTCATCTCGTATTCCTTCGAGAAAAATTGTTCGAATGGTATCAGGATTTAAAGAATGTTGTTTAGATTTTCGTAAATTGTAAAGAAATCATTCTAAGTATTCTTTCAAACTCTCATCTTCTAGTTGAGACATCCTAAAAATATATTCTTTTGAATCTCTAGGCATACAATAGGCTTGATACTTCTTAAGAAAAATTTTCCTCATGTCTTCTCAACAAGTAATAGTGTGTTCTCCTAATCCCATAAACCATTTTAGTGCAACTTCTTTAAGAGTAGCTGGATAAAAACAAAGCTTATGTGTATCATTAGTATAACCATAACTATGACATAAGATCAAATTCAAACATGAATGAATCAGGATCTTCAAACAACGTAAACTTTGAAATGGGAACTGATACTGTTACCCGTTTTGTAGAGATAGAAAAAAAGTGACCCGATTTTGAAAAGGGGTGATGCAGAACACACATGTTTTTTTTAGAGCATAGTTTTTGACACTATAATTTTTTTTTATGTACATTGCATTTTAGAATGGTAGTGATTTTGATGTTGATTTAAAAAAATGTAATTCTACACCATGCCCTTTTGTTAAAAGGCTTTTTTTTTTTACTTTTAATTTTATAATGTATGAAATGTGAATAATTATTTTGTAAATTTAATAATTTTGGAAGTGGTCTTCTTCTTCATATTTTCTTGTTTTTATTTTTATTTTTATTCTTTTTATAGTGAGGTTTTTATTGTTTTGCATATTTAAAGAAGAAGGTCGATATTTTGCATTTTTTATATTCTACATATTTATACATCGTTAATTAAATTTTCAATCCACATGAAATAATTGTCTCTAAAAAAAATATATTAAAATATATATAAAAAAGACAAAAATAAAAAATAAAAAATGTTAAAAAAAAATTATCTCATAAACCATAAAAAATTTGGAAAAAAAGACAAAATTATATATATATATATATATATATATATATATATATATATATATATATATATAAGTAAAAATAGAGAAGTTAAAAAAAAAACATTAGCAAAAACTAGGGGAAAAATATTAAAAACAAACTAGTTTAAAAAAAAAAAATTAACAAAAAGAATTTAAAAACTAATAAAATTAATATTAAAAAAAAAAAAAAAAACTCAAATTATATAAAAGAAAAAACCAAAAAAATATGAAAATTATTTAAAAATATATATATATATATATATATATATATATTTTTTTTAAACAATTTTTTTTATTAAAAAAAAATATTATTCCTATTTTTTTAAAGAATTTCATATTTTAATTTAAAATTAAAAAATTAAAAAAATTTATTTCAAAAAAAAAAAAATTGTTAAATGTTTCTTATTGTTTTTTTTTTTTTATTAAAAAAAAAAATTGCATGGCCGCCTGCTCCCCTGTTCCCTATGCTGGTGTTGTCGTGGGCGAAGGGGCCTGCTTGGAATTGGTTGCCGCCCCTCAGCCACCCGTCGTGGTGCGGCCATGGGCGGAGGGCCTGCGTGAAGGCCCCTTTGCCCATGGCCGTGCCACCACAGGTAGCAGGGGAGCGGGCCGCCATGGGATTTTTTTTCTTGCTTTTTGTTTAATTAAAAAAAACAATAAAAAACATTTAACATTTTATTTATTTATTTATTTTTTAAATCTTTTTAAATTTTTAAATTTTAAATTAAAATATAAAAATTCTTTATAAAAAATTTAAAATATTTTTAATGATTTATTTATTTATTTTAATAAAAAAAATATATTGTTTTAAAACAAAATAGTAATAATAATTTTTTTTAATAAAAAGATTGTTAATTTTTTTTTTTTTAGTTTTTTAATTTTTTCCGTGAATTTTCTTTCTTTTTTTTAAACTAGTTTGTTTTTATTTATTTTTTTCCTAGTTTTTGCTAATGTGTTTTTTTAATTTCTCTATTTTTACTTATATATATTTAGTTTTTTTTTTTTTTCCAAATTTTTTTATGGTTTATGAGATAATTTTTTTTATATTTTTTTTGTCTTTTTTATATATATATTTTTTATTTGTTTTTTAAAGTAATCAATATTTTAATCTTAATTTTAGTAGTTTTTAATTAATTAATTTTTTTTGTTAAGATATATATATATATATATATATATATATATATATATATTTTTTTTTTTTTTTTTTTTTTAAATCTAGTCTGCTTTAAATTTTTCTATTTTTACCTGCTTAATTTTTTGTTTTTTTTAAATGTTTTTTTTCTTTTCCATATTTTTGTTTTTGTTTTTTTTTTCTTTTGCCAATTTTTTTTATGGTTTACAGGATATATATATATATATTATGTTTTGTTATTTTTTTTTTACTTTTTTGTTTTGTTTTGTGTTTTTTCATTGTTTTAATTTTTATTTTATTTTATGTTATCATTTTTTTTTTTTTTAATTTTAATGTTTTTGAGGGTCATGATAAAATATTTTACGCCATTATTTCGAAATGTTGAAATTTTACTTTTGAAAAAAAAAGTGTTTTTCTAGCGTTAACACACTTCATTTTGAGGGTGTTTTCTAGACAATGTTTGTGCAAAAAAATGGTTTTCATCACCATTTTTAAAGTATGTTGAAAATTTACCCAAGAAAAAAAGGTGTTATTCCAGTATCATCACTTTTCGTTTTTAGCACTGCTTTTGTTCCCGTTTTGAGTTTATAGTTCCGATTTCAAAGTTTATATTATTTTCAGAAGACATCCCATAAAAATTTGGTAAAACTGAAAGTGGAATATTATTAATTTTTACCTCTTCTCCAAGAATTTCCCTTGTATATAAAATTGAGAATCCAAGAGTAGCTTCTTCATCATTTTCTATTTCTACATCTTTTCTTCTCTTATGAGCATATTCTCTTTTGGCATCTTCCTCTCTTTTTCTTTCTGCTTCTCTTATTGTCTCTTCTTCCCTTTTTCTTTTACATTCTTTTTATTTCTTTTGATATTTTAACCTTTGTTCTAGAGTGAGTATTGGGATGTTAGATCCTTTCGCTTCTTCTTCCATATCTTTTTCAACAAGTTTCAAATGTTTTAATAACAAATTGAGATTTTGTATTTTCAACTTGTTTTGTTTGTTCAGAAATAGTTCCAAAGATAGGCTTATCTATTTGTTCAAGAATAGGATGATCAATTGGTTTTCTTGTCTCTCTTTGTTTTCCTATGGAATATGTTTTTGTTTGTTTTTTTCTTCCTCTTTAGTTCATAAGCTAACAAAGTTTTTCTTTCAACAAGTGTTAACCTTTGTCCTGAACGTTGTTTTTCCTCTAACTCTTCCAACGTTGGTTTCCAACAATTGGTGTAGTTAATTCAAATGGAGGTAGTCCCGCTTTTACCAATTGTTTAGTAGTTGGGGGGTTTTGTTTTGCGTATCTACCCTTTTCATCTCTTTGTCTAGGCATAAATGACCGTAATGAAAAATCCTAATTTTTTTATGTTTTTTTTTTAAATGATCTTCCTATTTTGATTAAATCTAAATGTGCTTCCCTAGCAGTGGTGCCAAAAATGTCAGGTCAATTTACTAAGTAAACTAACACAGATGTTTTACATGTCAATCCGGGTTTGTAGACTTGAAAGCACATCCAAAGTATATGGATTTCAAGTAAAGTCAATTTTGGAAAGCAAGGCTCAAAGGTTAAAGGAAATGCATATTACAAATTTAATTTTTAAGTTTAAATAAACTAAAAATTCTATGATTCAAGATGCAGTAAGCGAAGGAAGAGGCTACTAACTCAGGAGGTCTTGGTTGTCATTCCCCATAACACTATCCTCAAGAAGAGAAACTAAAGAGCAATAGTTTGTGATGTGTAGAAAGTAAGAGAAGAGGCTCATAACTTAGGAGGTCCTGGTTGTCTTTCCTCACAATTATACTTCAACAACGTTACCATCATATCAAATCATAAACTAGAATTCAAGAAACAATTCAAGAAATGTAAAAGGATGATTTTTAGTTGTGATTCAATTTGATAGAAAGAGAATTTAACTTAAATCCTTGGTTATCCTTTCTTCGTATGAAAAATAGATTTTAAACCAAAACCATCCAAAAATCATACAAAAATCATAACACATCTAACTAACTGAATCATAAAACTAAAACATTAAATACTGAATCAAAACTATGCTAATTTATACAAAATTTAACCAAAGTGTACTTAGCTTGGTATGGGGGCCCTTCAACCTTACCTTGCACACCTAAAGAACTCTTCCGCTATAGATAAATTAATAAAGAATCCACAGCATAAACACTAAATAGAATAGTATAAATCATTCTTCAAATTATCTCAAAAGTATCCAATCATTTCAATACAAAATTACACACACTTGAATGGTCCATAAACTGTGTTTAAATAGGCAAATCATAAACAAACTTGTCTATAATGGCTCTAATAGCCTAATAAATCCTAATCCATACATACAAGTCAAACTCATCAAGTTAGGTTCGCAAAATTAGGAAAAATACCACAAAATAATAAAACTGCCCCTTTTTACTAGGGATTCCTGAATGTCAGGTCAAGTTTGACCAACGTTGGTTGGGCCTGTTTTTGCTCAGTTTAACTAAACCAATAGGTGTTTCTTCGTCCGTGGTTCCCAAGATTTCAAGATATGCCATGTGTCCTGTACATATGACTTTAATGGAGCTATTATGGGAATTTTTATTGCAGTCCAAATTTACTCTTAAAACCCATTTTTCACAAAAAAAATTCAAAAAATTAAAAAAATTAATTTAGTTACATGAATATACAAAATAGGACTAAAATGAGGCATATATAGGTGAAATAGGATGCAACATGGTGGTAAATAGATGGATTTAGGATAGGCATAAATGACAAAAATTGAGGGCCAACACAAGGCTTGCCATAAATGGATTGAAACCATTTTATCCAATCTATTCACCCTCTTACAAACAAATATGTAGATATTATTGTGAGAGAATATTGTGAAGCCTCGCGGATTATCGTCCCTCAAATGATGAGAAAACCCAAAGACTATGAGTGGGTTCGAGTAGGTGTAGTGAAGAGTATACTTCCTACACCCTTACAAATTAGTGCAGGAGAGGATCTTGAGGCATCTCATGACTTTGTATTGAGCTTGAATTCCAAGGCATATGAAAATATTGTGAAGGACATTTTATTAAAGTGAAGCCTTATGGAGAGAGTGGTTAAATGTTTTTTTTTGGTGTGTGGCTATGTAAACTTTATCTTGTGTGTAAATTTTTTGTGTTTGTACATGAATTTATAAAACAAATATGCATAACCAATTAATGAATAGAGTAATATAATTAAACTAGTGGTTCTCAATGTTCTTATTGTCGAGAGAACATATCGCTAATTTAATTATGTAAGTCTGTTATATGCTGCTGGATCTTGTTGTGGTTCGAGATTCAAGAGCATCAACTACATGTTATTTTTATGAGATCCTTGTGTGGTAGAAAGGTCAAGTTGTATGGTCAAAATTTGAACACATTCAGTACCTAGATAACAATCCTAGATAACTGCCAAACACAATGAACTATGTTGTTTGACAGATGGGACCTTTTTCATAGAATGTTTCATTACTTTGATACTTTTTCTGACAGTTACAATGAGCTATGTAATTTGGTAGAATAAAGTATGTCAAAATTGTTGATCATGCAAGTTTATCAAAGATGGTCAGAGGTTTTTATGTTTTAAATGGAGTTAAACTGACAACTTGAATATGAGGTGGTGAAGAAAGAGAATTGTTTGCAAGATTTCAGAGTGGATGTGAGTGCTTATGACGACCATCCAAACAAATGTGACTATATGTAATTTATGATTCTTGTAATAATATTTGTAACGATGTAATGTAGGAATTAAAGGGGGGACTTCGAATAATTATTACAACAGTGTATAGGTAGTATTGAGTTTCATTGTTGGTTGGACTATTGAGATATTTTCTCAACAAAAATATCTTTGTTTAGATTTTGTTGGATCTCATAAAGAACCATTTATGTGTCATGTATCTTGGATTTGTGGTGAAAATAAAAATTGTTTGTGCTAAATTTGTGTCCTACGTCTACACCTCAAATTTCTTTCTACAAAAAGGGGGGAAAATGGTTTAAATGCAAATATGAAAAGTGTTCAAAATGTTTTATGGTTCATTTTCACATATATGGTCCATTATGAAACACGGTGTGTCATAATATGAATAATATGTACTGAGTTTGTATATCTTCTAGCTATGTTTTATGTTATACCATACATGATCAATAAGCAATCTGTGCAAATAGGAATTTGTATCTAGAATTGTTTTGAATTTTGAATATTTTGAAGGTATTAAGGCGGAAAATAGGTAGTTGGAGCAATGGTCGAGTTGCCGAGAGGATATCTTGAAAGGGAAGCAAGACCATACAGTAGATGGGAAGTTGTAGCAAGGTGTTGAGAGCAAGAAGAAATAGTCGAGTGGACGAGGAGAATGGAAAGAAGACGAGGGAAAAGATAGCCAAACCGAACTGGCATTGGGAGTAGTGGAGGAGAAGATAAAAGGAGAATACAACACAAAGAAGGGGTTGGTATCTAGTAGGAGCGAGAAGCACAAAGGAACAAGATCCAAAGACCTGAGAAGTTGCGGAGTGGCCAGAGCTAGGCTTGGCCTAAGGTCTAAGGCATCCTATGACCATGGTATTTTATGTATTTATCAAGGATTTATGCCTGATGTATATTGTAATGAATATACCGTTGGGTTAATATGAATGAGTGAATGAACTAGTTTGCATGGCATTGTGATTAAGCGTATCTTTTAGATTCATAGACCCGCTCAAAATTTTTATATTAATGGCCTTTTCTTGGATGAATATGATAACTGTAACAATATGATGTTTTGATGAATGTATTATTTAAGATATGTATGAGTTAATGTATGGGTCATCCTTGATATTCATATAATCCTTCTTAGTTTCGGTCACGACACACCTCGGGTGAGACTCCTTACCCTTTGGGTAAGATGAAAATGCTGGCATTGTGCTAGACTACAATGGCCCCTTGTTGGCCCCTTGTGCCTGAACCCAGGGTCTTTCTGTGATGACATTTTTGTGCCAAAAATTATCCATGTAGGAGAAATACTTAACCTATTCCATGATTTTGATATCATATTCTTCTATTGTGTGGCTTCCTTGCACCAAAGCAGGGAGGCTCCTAGTTGTTGTTCTTTGTATATACCTACTTAATCCTGAAAATTTCCTTAATTAACTCCTAGGTGATAGTGTCAGGAGTGAGGTGTATTTTTCTCTCTAAATTACCCCACCAATTTAGGGAACTATCTATAACTTTAAATATCACTATCTTAGCCTTTGAATTAGAAGTATGCTCGCTTACTGTGAAACATTGGCATTCCTTCCAACCAAGTTTTTTTCTTATTTTCTAGGACGACCTATAGCAAATTCTGGTAGACTGATACTCTACAAATCCTTAATCATTTCCTTGGTTGGAGGACCTATATTAGGGTCCCTTGATCCTTTAGATTTGCATACCCATGATGGAAAATGCTCTATTTTCACCTTAGCTATTTGGTGCCATCTTAGGGCTTCATTAATTTCCTCTATAGAAAAAAAAATGAGGGGTTACTTTCTTGATGGAAATGGTGGTTCTAATGGAGGTTTCCCTTTCTATGACCCTTCTCGGCCTCAATTCCCTTGTGTTCTTTCCATTCTGTAGTGGTCAAATATCTACATGAGGCATAAGGTTCATTAATGTAGCTTAGGGCATTGTCAACTCTTACATGACTCACATATATATGAAATGATAATTGTACTTTTGTCTTTGATTGTTCTTGTAAACGAGCATTACTTATATTGAGAATGTCCTCCTAGATTTACTAAATCCTCTCCCATCGCTAGCTAAGTGAGCAGTACAATGTTATTGCAAACTATCATTACTTTCCTACATCAAAATATCCCCAACATTTAATAACCTTAATTAACATTTATAATAGAAATATATAAAATCAATTAAGTATTTTCTTGATAACAATTAGTGGTGTTGTCTAAACATGCTATGTTTTGAGATTTTTGGCTGGAATCCGACAAAAATCTCTTTGGCCCAATCCTAATATTTGTTGTTTAAAATGGGTTTTTGATTGCATATATAGATTCATCACCTTAAAAAAAATCCCTTGGAGAACTTCGATTATAGAGGGTTTACAACTCAAACTTGTGACTCCAATAAATCCCTATTGGATTCTAGAAAAACTAGACCAAAAAATGTGCCAAAAAAGATTCTAAAACATAGAATAGATAGACTACAACATAATTATGTGTAATACTAGTTAATGCTAATTAATCTTATTTCATTAATTACTTAATTAATGTTGATTTAAAATTAAATTTAATTAGTTAAGAATTATAAGTATGCCTTATAATGCCTTCTTCTTCCTTAGTAGTCCATCACTCAGATCTGAGAATCAGTGGGGAGGTCTCTACAAGAATGCTTAGGTAGCGATGGAATAAGCCTTATTGACAAGGTGCAAGCCAAGGTTTGTTTATCTTATCTTTTCCCACTAGCAACTTTATCCTGTTGCTAACTATGCACATAAATGCAAACTGAAGTTTGTTTATGTTATCTTTTCCCACTAGGAACTTTATATCCTTGCTAAAGGTGCACATAAGGAACAACATAAACATGCATACTTATGGCTCCAATGGGTAATTAAAGCTCGAGAAAAGTGGTTTCACCTAATAATGGTATGATCTTATGTACGCTTACTTCCCATGTGTTTCCTAGAACATGATATTCCTAGAACATGAAATATCATAGTATTATTATATACATGCTTAACATTTTTTTAATATTTGAGGGTTTAATTACTTTTATTGAAAAACCAAAGATCTGCAATTTTTTTTAAATATTTGAGGGTTTGTAACTCAATATTTAACAATAGCACATTGTATTGTTATTATCCTTCTCTATCTAATCATAACAAGGACCTCTTATCTACCAATTTTCTATGATTTTCCCTTCTATTCAATTAGCGAATGGCCAACATGTCAAGATTTTTCTAGAACTCGAAGCCTTATTTTGAGCTCCCCGTATTGTCACTTTTGCCTAAATTTTGTCTCATGGGTGGCATATGTCCCATGCGAATGTTATTTATATGGTACAAAGGTTTGTGTTCTATGATGTCTGAAGGGTTTTCCTGAATTTGGTTTTGATGAATTGAGTATTTAAATGCCTACGATATGATCATTAGTGAATTTTGAAGATTTTAGTCCCTTTGTGATTATTATTTTGTATTACTTCATCACTCAATCTACTATATAAATGACCGTCGTTATAATATTGTTAATTGAATATTTTGGTTCTGCGTCCTATCCTTCTTTCAGTTATATCATTACTCCAAATCTAGATATCAGCTTCTAAACCATTTAAAACCTTTCTATTTCATGGCTAGCTGATGAGATTTGTCGAGGGTACATATGAGTGAAATCAAACCATATTGTGTAGTATTGTCGAGGGTATTTTAGTCTTTCCTTTATATTTTTATGTTTTTCACGAGAATGAAATAATAGTTTCTTCCTGCCCTTGGTTTGTAATGAGGGATAGATTTTCCTTAAGATTTTACCTTGTGTGTTTATGCATAGATGCATATCCAAGTTTCATAGCATTGATCGCACAAAGATTTTATTGTTAATCAAGTCGTCACTCTGTAGTTGTAAAGATTGTGCATTAGCTTTGTGGATTTTGGTTAAAATCCATTTCCAGAAGGGTTTTGCAGGGTTGATTTTCCCTATAGTGCCTTCTTCTTATGACGGTTTGATCAAATGCAGAGTGATGGCATATTTATTTATTTTTTTTGGCTCCCCATTCAATTCTTCTCTTTCGAATGGGGATTTTGTGAAAAATGATGTAACACTTCTTATTTTTAAACTAAAGCCCTCTCATGTGCATAATATTACAAAACACTCAAAAGTGTGATAATTTCTTGCGGCGTGGAAAGGGATTTAATGGTTTCTTTAAAGAGAATGAATATAGAAGTGGAAGGGATTTTGATGTCTAGCCACTGTTTTGTCTAATTTGCATGAACTTCAATAATGTGATCATTCCACTCATACACTTTTGTTTAGATTTATAGTTAGAAATATTCATTTCATGTGATTTTGGGTGATTATTTAGGAAATAACTAATACCATAACCATATTAATAAATGTGGTTAACTCATGCAAATAAGCATAAATAAAGCACATGCACAATCACATGAGAAAATTTAGGGATCACAACCATCTATTACATTACAATCTATATGAAAACAAATTCTAATTTAACTACTGAATTGATTTATTAATATATTAGTTAATAGATCTCAATGTTTTAGTCTACAAAAATAAATCAACCAACATTCATTCGTGGTGGTTGTAACGTCTAAAATCTGATACCATCTGAAATCATTCAAATGTTTTTGTCAAGATTCGAACCATAGTTCCAAAATTTGAAATAAATCAAATAACATTCTCTTATGCTCATACTGTCTAAACTTCTTGATCATCTGAAATCATTCAAATGTCTTTGTTGAGATTTTAACCATAGTTCTCTGCAAAATTTTAGTGTATTTTGATTATCACACCATATGACAGTTGAATGATGGACACTAATACCAAGCTTAGAAAGGAAATGTTGTAGCCAAATGGCCCGCATAGTGGGAATGACTACTCCGCTATACTTAGCTTCTACTGATGATAAAGCAATGGAAATTTTCTTCTTGCTGACCAATAAATTGGTTCGGATCCCAAACAAAGTACATAACCAAAGGTGGACTTGCAATCAAGGTAGTCATCATCCAATCTGAATCTATGAACCCAATGAGATCCAAAGAACAATTTGTTGCATAGTGAATCCCATAGGTGATTGTCCCTTGTACATATCGAAGGATGCACTTTGTAACCTTCTAATGTAACTCATGTGACTACTACATGTATATAGAAACTGTTCTTACGACATATGAGATATTAGGAGGAGAGTGAGTGTGATAAATAAGACTCCTAACCAGCTAAAGATACAATGTACAATCATCCAATGGTGTGTCTTTGCCATTCTCAAGATTTATCCCTGATAATAAAGATGTGGTTGTAGGCTTGCAATCACTCTGGTTGATATCTAGTCCAAGGAAAAAATTGTAATCCCAGAACCACTTTGGTTGATATCTAGTCCAAGGAAAAAATTTGACAATCCCATATCTATCATAGAACACACTGATTATGCAATGCAGTTTTAATCTCAACAATGACAGAAGTTGAACTATCTATTATCAAAATATTATCTATGTAGAAAACTATGATCAACAAGGAGTCAATTTCCTTCAAAAAATAAACATTGGAATCATATTTTCTACATAGAAAATTTTGAGATAACAAATAGAAATCTATGTTTTCATACGATGCTCTAGGTGCCTCCTTGAGGCTATAGAGATACTTCTTCAGTTTGCATACCAAAGATGAATTTTTTAGGTATCCCTGCATCTACTCCATGCAAATTTTCTCTTTAAGATCACCATGAAGAAAGGCATTATTCACATCCATATGATGCATCTCACATCCTCTTGTTTCTACAATGGAGAAAACTAGCAAAATGGATTCCATTTTTGCCATTGGAGAAAAAGTTTCATCATATTCAATACCATGTACTTGTTGAAAACCCTTTTCCACCAACCGTGCCTTATATCAACTAACTTGGCCATCTATTGCTTTCTTGGTTTGGTAAACCCCACCTAAATAGTTTGCGATTGGAAGTAGCAGAATTAGGTCCAAAGTCTGGTTCTCAATGAGGGTGTTGTATTCCTTATACATAGTTTCTTCCCATTTAGGATTCCTAACTACTTTTGCATAAGTCTGTGGATAAGATGCATGCATCATATAAGCATACATGGTGATGCATGGCTCCATAGCTAAGAGTGCTTATGGAGCTTCCTCAAAATGATTTATAGTGGTAGGATCTTTTAAGAGATCACTCATGCTATGCCATTTTGAGTAATAGTTTGATGAGTGTGAAGTTAAGAACTTGTTGATCTTCTTATAGTGTAAAATAAAATGACAAGTGTTGAATCATTTTTTTATGTAAATACTAGGAGATACTATTGACTTGCTCAAAGATTCCTCATCATATTGCTTGAGGTTGCAAGTATTTTGGGAAGGATGATAATTCATCCTATATCATGTAGTTTGATGGTGAGAGTTCAAGTTGTACACCAATTTTTCAAATAATTTGTTTATATATATATATATATATATATATATTATATATATATATATATATATATATATATAATCTCTGATTTTAATATTTTATATTGTTATATCGTTTAAAAATAGCAAGTCCCCTTTTGAGTGATTTATAATTCTCACAATATTTGTTCTCTTTCCTTCTTGTAGTGAAGGATTTCTACTTGTAATCAAGTGACTAATCAAAGTGGTTAGAACACAACAAGAAAATTCTCTCTTCTCCAAAACTTCTAGGTTGTTGTGACTAATCAAAGTGGTTAGAACACAACAAGAAAATTCTCTCTTCTCCAAAACTTCTAGGTTGTTTTAGGATTGATGTACAATTGGATAAAGATGAAGAAAACTAGCATCTAAAATAAAAATTTGAAAATTAAATAAAATATTCAATAAAATTAATAAAATAGTTGATGCATATGCTTTCCAATTCTCAAACTCTCACCATTAACTAAAATCTCCTCCTCATAAAACATTATGCTTCTGATGCTTTGATTAATTGAATAGCAATGTACAAACGACACCAGATATTAAAAAGAACCATGAACATTACATCCAAAACCACACAATTGTTCTGCATTTTCTTTTTAATCAGCTCTCTCTCATGTTGATTAAGAAGTATGCTTAAATTCCCTATGGGATTTGTATATCAGAGTTCTTTATAACAATTTGGATAATGGCCACATAAATAATATGATAATTCGTAGTTCAATTTGGACATTGCGCCATCAATAAATTGTATTGTTTGACAATAGAGAAAGCCGCAAATGCGGGGAAGGAAATTGGAAAACTCAAGACTGAGAAAAATGAAAACAATCTAACGATGGCAGGAGTATTTCGTAGGCAACTCAGGCAGAAAGATAATTGATAAATCAATGCAATGATATGGATTTTGAACCAGCTGCTTTGTACAATTAAAATACTATCTGCCCACCTCGTCTTCTTCGGCCGAGCTATCACTAATCATCTTCCTCCGTTGAGCTATTAAATTCGGGGTATTTAATCTATCTCCACACTCTTAGAAAATTTTGTTCGACCACAGCCAACAAATTCCCAAAACTCTGCCAATAAAAATTCGGGGTATTTAATCTATCTCCACACTCTTAGAAAATTTTGTTCGACCACAGCCAACAAATTCCCAAAACTCTGCCAATAAAAATTCGGGGTATTTAATCTATCTCCACACTCTTAGAAAATTTTGTTCGACCCCAGCCAACAAATTCCCAAAACTTTGCCAATAAAAATTGTTGAGTCCTTTCATCATAGGCCAATGCACTTATATTGATCAGTGCCGCTTTGATAATCTCCCTTGGGAATATCTGATATAATATTTGCCAAGGATTTCACAATTAATGAAATTAATATTTTTTAAAGATTTTCTAAACATGTGGTAACTTCCGATTAGAAAAATGAGAATTCTTGAGATGAAAGGGACGGTGTTCTAAGTTCTAGGTTGTACATTAGCACGTACATGCAAAAGTCATATTAAGAATCTTGACTCAAGCAATCGTTTTCTCACACATCTATATTAATTTAATTTTATATATACAGAAACATAAAATTTAGAGTTCTTACATATTTCTCATTTTAGATATGGTTTTCCCTTAGGAAGTTAACCTAGAGCTATTGGTTCTGATACCAGTTTGAGAAACTAATTACACACCAAAACTAGCTGCATTCTATTAAACATCACATATAAATACAAGTAGTTTTGGTTTAAGATAGAAATTCTATCTTAACCATAAGATCAACTAGTTCAAAATCTCTAAACCAACTAATTAACAAGACAACTAGAAGTTACCTTTAACAATTAACAGTTAACAAAATTACCTTTATGAAAAGGAATCTCATTCAATCTGCATAAGATAACTAGGAGTTAAATCTCCAAGTGGGTAGAACTCCGTATTGAATGTTATAAGTGGAAGATTTATCTTCACCCCAATTTCCTCTAATTTCATAGATGACAACTTTGATATTCAAAACCAAGACCATGGAGTCAACATTTTTAGTGGCCCACTTCATTCATCTATATAGCTAATTACTTGTATAATATAAGTTTCTTAAATCCAATGTTCTTTTCTATTTTATAAATATCATCTTACAAATAATTGAAAAGGAGAAAATGTTTATTTTTCCTGGACCATTCTTAATCATTTTCCCTATCCATCAGCAACAAATAATTCCCATCTTAAATATCTTTTATTAAGCTTAGAATATAATTCCAGGTTAAATATCTTTTATTAAGCTTAGAATATAATTCCAGGTTTTAGGTTTTATGTTTTTTCAACATAGTTTTCCCGGTAAATCACATTGATTTTAATGTTAATTTTGAATTTTTATTAATTAAGATAATTTTCACTGGATTATTGTTGGGTTTAGGGATGATATTTAATGTGGTTTTATGTTAATTTTGACTTGGTTGTAATTAATATTAGTTTAGATTTATCTTAATTTTTGATTTACCAAAATTTTACATGGATTTAATCTTTTGAGGATTTTGTCATTATTTTGAGCGGGCAGTTAGTCACATGTACTAAAGGTGGTTGTTGCTCCAAGTAATTAATCCTTAAGGAAATGAGTGTGACAATTACTCCAACAAATGAAGCTTCATAAAGGTGACAACTTTCATTTAAATAAAAAATTGCATACCATAAAATATGTTAATTTTCACAAAATACTATAATTCTAATTTCTAGTTTATTATATATTATGAATCCTTGGTTAACATGAGATTTAAATGAAGAAAATAGAAAATATCAAAAATCATAAAATAATAGTAAAGTGTCCTAAATATGTAATATTAAATTTTATAATAATAATAATAAATCCAATTGTTTTTTCAACTTTTCTCTTTTTTGAAAAATAATTTTATTAATTTTTTTATATGGAAAAATAGTCTTACATTTTAATGTCTAACACTAATCTAGCAACCACTTTTAAACCCAACAAGTCATGAGTTCACAACCCTAAGCTAGGAGTCTATAGAGGTGCATGCTGTTAATTGGGTTGTTTTGGTTTTTTTTTTTTCTATCTAATGTGCTTTGGGTTTGTTATTTTAAGTCCAAGTAAGGTAGCTCAAGATCAAATAACTGTGAGGTTGGACTTGCTAGTGTCAGTGAGTGAGTTGGGGTCATAATTGTTTCAGTCCTCTTGTTGGGCAAAAGGAGTTTTCATTGTTAGATATGGTTTTAGGGAGTATCTTATGTTATGTCTTTGGGCTATAGTGAGTTTGTAGGTTTTCTAGAATCTACTCCTATTGTGTGACAATTAGTGGAAGATTTGGAAATCTTTAGGTTAAGGTTTCAAGGCTCTAGGTAGAGGTATTATCAATGGATGTCCCCTTTGTTCCCTTTTAGTTGTGATCATGCCTCTTCCCTAGAGAATCCTTAGCAGGAAGGAGGTCAAGGTAATGTAGTGTATAAAAGAGTTCTTCCTTTTACCTATGAAGCATTTGAGACCTTGTTTGATGCAATCCCTCTAGAGGTGAGGAAGGAAATATTATTGTGGAATGTAAAGAGGTAGGGGATGGAGCTTATCACTCTAATATTTAAGTAGTGAGGAAGGATATGAAATGGGTTCCTAATGGTGGAATATTCAGAAAAATGCCACTTAGCTTCTTGAATTCTTTGGCTTTACACTAACAAATGGCTACCATGTTGTCTTTAATTTTGAAAGATAAACAAGTACATAATTACAATGCATTCTCTTCATTAGAGGATATTAAAGGCATGCTTCTAAACTAAAGGTTCTGCTTGAACAATGTGTACTCTAGTTTGGCTTGGGTGGAAAGTTTCCTAGTGAGTGATTTAGCCTATGGTGATCTCATTGATCCTCCATATAACAATTCTCACGTTCCAACTATTATATAATACTAGCCATGGTTGGTTTTATGTTTATTTCATAAGTTTTGGCAAGAGTTGTCCAGTGTTGTGGATGGTTTATTGTTCTTCCTGAATTGGGCTAGATGGGTTGGCTTCATTATACTTTTGACTCGACTGAAGTTGATATTGTGGATTTGTCAAGGCCTCAAGTTGATATTGTGGGTTTTTCAAAGCCTTATATTGTTATTATGTGAAAAGGTTTTTCAATGTAACGGTTTCCAAGCTCTTGAAACTCCAAATCAAAATTTATATGCTCATTTTTTTTTGTCCCTCATCATATTTTGTTAAGATTATTTTGGAGCAAGCACTATTATATTGGATGAGGGCATATATAGATTGCATCTATCTTTACTTGTTGGAGCCAACATTGTTATGTTGGCTCCTGGAGTATCTAGCTTGGTTATGTGGTTACCTTTTGTAGTGAACCTTGTTTCATTTTCCTTGTGAAAATGCTTCAAACTTGTGATTTTTGTTGAGCATCCTACTATGACTAGTTACTATGGCTAGTGAGGTTTTATTATACTTTATGTTTGTTATAGTTATATATTTTCTAATGATTTTCTTAGGTATGTGGGATTTGGACAAAGCTTTCTAGATGTACTATTTTGATTTTTGTGCTATCTCATTATAACTTATGGAAAATCAGTGACTATCAGTTGTTATATTGAGAAGTTTTTATATTTAGGAGCATGTTAGTGTTATGTATGTTTAAACTTGGATGATATGGAAGTGAACATGAAAACAATGTGATATATTTTTATTGATAAATATAAAATGCTTTCATTCACTAAAAAATAATTAAATAATAATCAATTTTAAAATAAAAGTTATTTGTAAGATAGTTTACTGTAAGATTATAAATTTAATAATTTCAATATATAATTTCAATAACAAATATATATATTTTTAATTAAAAAGGGTTAATGTTTAGATTAAACTATTTAAATTACTCTATTTTTATCAAAGAGGAATGATTTGTTTTTAAAAGTAAAAGAATTTAAGAAATAATTTTATTTTTAAAGAATTAATTTTTTTAAAATAATATTAAAATATTCTAATTGAATTTTGATATCTCATGTTGTTAGGTATGTGCCACTTGGACAAAGCTTACTAGATATACTATTTTTATTTATGTGCTATCTCATTGGTGTGGCTGGCAAATATCCTATGGAAAATGGATTACTATAGACTATATGGGGCATGTTAGAGCTATTTATGTTTAAACTTTGATGATGTGGAAGTGAACATGCAATGTAATATTTTTTTTGTTGATGAATATAAAGGGATGCAATTCACTAAAATAATAATTAAATTAATAATAATAATAATAAATTTTAAAATAAGAGTTATTTATAAGGTAATTTGTTTTAAGATTATAAATTAATAATTTTAATGTATATTTTTAATAATAAATATTAACTTTTTTAATAAAGTCAATAAATAAATTTAGAAAGGGTTTATGTTTAGATTGCACAATTTAAACTACTCTATTTATGCCGAAAGTGGAATAATGGTTTTTTTTTGTAATTAAAATAATTTAAGAAATAATTATATTTTTCAAGATTTAATTTTTTTTTAATAATATTAAAATATTTTAATTGAGGTGTCTATTGAAATATTTTATTTATAATTCTATTAATTTTTTTATAATTAATATTTTTTAAATATCTAATGTCATCTTCTTATTAAAAATAAAGGAATTACACATATCTCTTATATGAAATGTTTCAACACTGGTAAATAAAATAAAATTTATTTATTTATGATTTAGTTATTTTATATATGTATAAAGTTAATATATATAAAAAAAATATGTCCTTTGACATTAAATTTTTTAATTTATAATTAACTTTGAAATATTTTTTGTTTTTAGTATTTTTTTATCAATTTAATGTTGAGCATGCAAAAAATTACACATTTTCTTCATTTTACATCATAAAAATAACTTGTACAAATATATAATAATAAATACATTCAAACTTAATATAACATTTGATTAATAAAATTCTTAACCAAATTTTTAAAATAAATAAATTATAAATATATATACAAGAGCTTAAATTATATTTTAAAACCTACCATTCTTAAGCAATATATCTTTAAGACTTACTATTCTTAAGCAATGTAAATATAAACCTAAGCTATCATCTTGGAGAATATTCTATAGAACTAAAATTATTCAAAAAATGAATAACAAAGTACATAATTAAAGAATATTTTGTTCGTATACCATGTTTGAATACAATGTCGGTAATAATCTTTCCTAATGTTAGCCCTATAAATCAAATTGCAAATAGAGAATGTGAAGGTGAATGGACCCTTAAATAAATCAAATTGCAAATAGAGAATGTGAACGTGAAAGGACCCTTAAAAAATGAATCCAATGATCATCTCTTTGTATAAATTTTGATTATACATTAGCATAGATCAAAGTATGGGGATACTTACTCCTCGCCTCAGATAGTATCAGAGTCGACCCAACAATTTTCCTGATTCGCAAAGTCCCTCGCCTTTCTGTATGTTAGATCTGCTATTTTGGTCGATGTGTCAGCCCCAAGATAAAGTTTCTCTATCATCTCTATCTCTGCGATGTATTGAGTGCCGCAAGTTATTTCTTGTGCATTCTTTCCATGAGTTGTAACACTCATCTCTATCCATCTCTTGCTGATGCTATCTATGGAGAACGAACCCATGATTATTGAGCTTCGAGAATCCCACTTGTGTGGCTATGGCTTTGCCAAATTCTAGGTTGGGACTCCTTTTATCTCGCTATTGTATCATCTCCCCATAGTGCCTCATTCAACATGGAAGAACCCGAGCAACTCCATGTATCTTCTCACGTAGTTCTACTCAACATTTGGCATCAGTTCGAATTGCAATAGCTCATAAAAGTCATATGTTGACCACTACGTGTCAATGACCCATAGGAGTACACCCCCTTTTGTAGTGCTTGATCAACGTGTCTGTGTCGCTCTAACTATCATCATTAGTCTCCTCATGTTATATTGCAAACCCTTTCTACATGTGTAAATTGTAAATAATCTCAGTAGATCCGTGTTGTGTATATAATTGCCTAGGTAAACCTAATTTTTTTGATAACGATCTACATTCTGGAATGTTTTTTGTCTCACTGATCCATGGTCGGTAGAGTTTTCCTTCAACCTTACCCCAAATTCGAAATGGATTTTGTCACCAGAATGTTAGGGGAGTCTTAGTGTGCTAGATCGTGTCTATGTAAAAGTGATTTGGGAATAATCTTAATTATTTGGTTAGGTTATTTTATTACAAATTGCTTGATTTTCTAGATTATATTTGTGTCGCAGAAATGGGTAGTCTGTGAGGGTCTTGGTCAAATGGGTTTTCCACCTTGAGATGTAAAAAATCATGATGTAAAATGTCTTGAGGGTTAGAAAAATAATTTATCCCCTCATAGGTCCTAGGTCCTAGGTAAATTTAAGTTTTCCAGAGGTAAAATTTGTGGATCCTTGAAAAAAAATAAAAAAAATTAAATCTTAACTGGTCCAGGGACTAAGGTTAGTTGATTATTTTGCTAAATTTTATGTCTTAGGTCCCTGGGGTTAAGTCAAAGTCAAAGTTTTGAGGAAATAAATGCAAAATTTAAACTTTTGAATTTATTAAAAAGCATTTAATTGAAAATTTCAAAATTTCCTCAATATTTAAAATTTCGACGGATGAGATTAAAAGAATTTTTGATCCTCATCAACGATTGAGATCACATTGACAAGGATCACTAGAACTAGATGTTGGGAAATTTATCTTTAAATAGGGGGTCAGTCGTCAGTTGAGATCATTCGATCTTCGAGTCGTGTGCTACGTGAAAGCTTTCTTGTAATTTTTTTTTTATGTGCAATAAAGAAAGACTTTGGGGTTAATTTCTACTGGTGTTACTCTTGATGGAAATACTGTAATATGTGTTATGTTCATGCATAGATTTCCTTTTAGCCATTGATGATAGCTTTATTAAGAGTGATTTAAGCACATGTATCTTGTTTGATCACTAGGGTTTGAATGGTAATTTAATTTCTGGATATAATGGCAGGTATCTCTATTAGATTTGAATTTTATTATTGTTTTCTCGTTGTACCTTAATCGTTGAATTGAGTTGTGCAAGGAATTCTTAATTTTGAGATCATCGAGCGTTTGGGGAAGTTTTCAATTGGACCAATCAACTCCCGATTAGCATTTTCTGAAGAGCTCAGCTTGATTGAATCCCAGACTTATCATCAGAAATTTTATTTGTTGATGCATGAAGGGTTTTTGTGAATCCCCTGTCTTTAAATTTAAAATTTTATGTGCAAAATTGATAAATTTGGCTTTAAAGAGCCACATATTATCAGATTTGGGAGCAGAGTTAGACTCACACTTGCCAGATCTGCTACTCATGTGCATAGATTTGTAATTCTTATTTTCTATTTTTCTAACTTAGGGTTTCTGGGGTTTCAATTTTTGGTATATTTGTGTTTGTGCTTTCAGGAACAGGTTGCCGATCTAAAGGTAAAAATTTGATTTTGAAGCTAGATCTAGGCCATGGAGGGTAAGATCTGGCCTTAGAAACAATGTTTGCATGGGTACGGTTTTGCTATCCAAGGGTTTGAATTCTTTTTTTTTTTTAAATTTGGATTTTTTTTTTGTAAGGGTCTAATTGATAAATCTGAAGCAGAACATAGCATCTTAGATCTGGTAAGTTCTGAGTTTTGTTGGGAACCATTTCTTTCTCTATCTGCTACCTAGGGTCTTCATTTTTGTTTCGTTGCACAAAAATTTTGAGATTTTGTTTGGGTAATTTATTTGAAACCCTCGCAGCTCTCAAACGTTGTACCCAATCCATTTCTTCAATCATTTTCCTACGCAACAAACCTTCTGTGGTTCCTTTTAGTTAATTTCCTCCTCACGTAGTGCCATTCTCTCCTATTCGTTGTCCATTTTCTTCTCTCATGACATCAACTTCTATCACTTGCTTTTTTCTTGCCATACCCTCACGTCTTCCGCCATCCGAGTTTCCCTGCTCCTCCTACACCTGCGCGCAGTTATTCTAAATCCCCTCAGCTCTCCGCCATCTTCCATATCCCGTAGCCCTTTCCTCATTATCTCTCTATGATTTTCCTCCAGACCAGCGTGCCACTCATTCGCTACTCCTTAGCTCTCCCCCCCTTCCATCCCGCTGCTCCATTCCAACTATATGCAACCATCATATCCCTCTCAGCTCCACATATACCTGCAAGCAAACACACCAACGCCAACCTTTATCCAGCTCTCTTCTCCCGCTGGCCAAACCGCTCCATCCACGTGACTGCTCCTTCAAACCTAAGCTCCTCTAGCTACCCCACCTACACTATTTCCACGCTGCCTTCATCAAGGTCTCACCTGTGGAACTGCAACAACAAACAAGAGAACATTACGATTAACATACACCTCAATTTTTTTAATTGTGCTAAGTTAGTTGGTTTTTGTATATGGTTAGACTTAGGGTTAGTGTGTATACATTCAAGTTTGTTTTTTATTTTTCTTTTAAATTTAGACTCTAATACATTTTTTTTTTTTTAATTTCATTTTGATTTTGAAAAGCCTTAAAAATTAAAAAAAAAAAAATAATTTTTTTTGAAATAGATAAAAAAAAATTTTAAAAATAGATTTTGATTTCATCTTGACTTTGATGAAAAATTGTAAGATAAAAAGTTCTAAAAATAAAAAAAAAAAGAAAAAAAAAGAATAATTAAAAAAAAAATATTAAAAAAGGGTAAAGGGGACTTCACATTTTTTCAAAGTATTAACTCAAAACAAGTTTCATAATTAAGGGTTTTAAATTTTTTTGTGTGGCCTCTGGCCCATTAAAAAATTTAGAAAAATTATTTTTGATTTATTTCAGTCACATTTAGTCTTGATCATCGAGAAATTCACCTAAGGAATAATTAAGTTATCAATCTAAAATTTCTTCTTGATGTCTTTTGTGCTAAGGTAAATTTTTGTGGTATTTGTCATTTCTCTATAGTTAAATGTGCTTAATTTTTTTTATATCTGAAGATTAACTATTTGAAAGTGGTGAATAATTTTTTGAAACTGTCTAGGTTCTAAATTTCGTGGTTGTTCAAAATATTTGGATCTCTTGGAATTTAATTGCTAGAGCATTGTGCATCTGTTAAATATCATGCATCTATCTATTGTCATTGCTTGGACTATTTAATGCTCGTTATATGTTAAACATTTTGCAAATATTTCCAAGCAATTTGTTCTATTGTGGAATCATTTACTTGGATCATTGACTCCATAAGGCACTAGTATTAATCATTTAAAGTATTATCAATCTTAACTATTGCTAAGCCTTAATCAAGTATTTGATTGCCTTGCTGTGTCTCCCGATCCGGTTGATTCCCAGTTGGTTCTCATTCATCCCATTTCTCCAGAGGGTCTACAACTTAAATGGAGAGGTTGGGGATCAGGGTGACAGTCGCCAATCTAAGCGTTGTCACGGTGTTTAGACAATCTGTGTGACAACATTCTTTAGTGCCAATGCCAGGGATAGAGTTTTTCTGTCCTTGGTTTCTTCAACATTCATATCATTTATTTCCTCTCAGCCCTTTCACCTCTCAACACGATAAGTTCCTTGTCCCGGGCTCCTTGCTTTCTGGTTATTTTGTGATATACTTTTTTGTCCGGGTGGTGACTCTGTTGGGTCCCTATAATACTAGTGATTACCCCATTACTATTGTAGTTATACCCCTTATTAATATTTTTGTGCCCCTATTGCCCCCATATTGTTATTATTGTGCTCCATAGAATCCCTCTATTGTTATTTTTGTGGCTTTACATTATTATTGTTAGGTCGGCTGGATTATATTGTGACTCCTTAGACTCCTATATATAGAAAGGAGGTTTTGTCATTTGAAACATCCAAGAATTGTTCATTTATGCAATGTAAAGGAGGTTTCCCCCTCGAAGAGGCTGAATTCTAAGGCGTTGATCTATCTTTTCTATCTTTTCTTGAGCTGGTTTCATAACATTTGGCATCAGAGCTTTGGATTCTAGGGTTTCGCTGCTCCAAACAGGTCATCGTGGAATTTTCGCTATAACTTTTTTTCTGCAACGTTTCAGAAGTTGAAAAAAGAACCCATTTGAGAAGAAATCGCTCTGAACCTTGGGCCCGAATTTCAGAGCTTTTCGTGCTATATTTGCGGAGATATGATCTGAGGAAGTTGGTCTTTTTGCAGACTCCTAAATTACATTCCAAACAGGTGACCTGGGGAAAATCGTCATAACTTTCTCTCTGGGGATCGGATTGAAATTTCGTAAGAAGGTACAGAAAGAGGATGGACTGTAGTTTCTTGAATACGTTTTTTAGATCCAGAAGTCGAAACAGTGACTCGTGGCACGTCATACAAGTTCGCTCTACTGAACTAGTCTATAATCAAGTCACTGTGGGAGATTTCGCATAACTCTTCCTTGGAGAATCCAATTTGGGTCAGACTTGTGGCATTGGAAATAGGACACAGAGAGCTAATACATATCACAAACTCAGAACTAGATGATTGGAAAGTACAGAGATACATCAGAGGCAATATCGAGCTCCTACAAAGTGAAAAAGGTGTGTAGATTTTTTTAAAATTTTTGCTTAAGCTTGGCTTGAAAATTTATTTTGAAGGAATTCAAAGGGAATAGTAGAGCATTATTATCGGTAACTGATGCCCCGAGGAAAGAAAATGCAAACACCTAGTAAGGAACCTAAAAGCTCTAGCATGAATCATGAAGAAGAGGAAGAAATGCTACATGATATATCAAAATTACAAGAACAAGTGCAACAAATGTCGCGCTCACAAAAGCTAACAGAAGCTAAGATAAATGGCGTGGAAGCTAAGATGAATGGCATGGAAGCGAAGATGGACAATTTGAATATAGATTTGAACACAAATTTCAAGACAGGCATGACAGATTTGAAGACAGATTTGACAAATTTTCTACAAGAAATACTTACTAATGGTGAAAAGGTAGTAAAGGAAACTCATGATGAGAACAAAAGAAATGTTAATCATGATTCCATAGACGCTAATGTTGGATCGAAGACTCACCATATTCCAAAAATCGATATGAGGAAGTTTGATGGCAAGGATCCCGCCACATGGATATTATAGATGGAGCAATTCTTCGATCTCAATAATGTGCAAAACACACAAAAGGTACGTATGGAAACTTTATATTTGGAACCAAATCAGTTTGTATGGTATCAATGGCTTTGCTCTTGTAAACAATTTATCACTTGGGCAATTTTTACAGAAGAATTGGTAGCACATTATGAGGATACAAAAAGCAACACTTTTTTTAGCCAATTGATAAGTCTCAAACAAAAGGGTTCAATAATGGAGCACATTGAGGAGTTCCAAAAATTGAACATAAGGGTAAAAGATATTCCAGAGGAGCATAGGATTGATGTGTTCATAGGGTCTTTAAAGGATAATATCCAACATGATGTTCGCCTTTGGGAACCTGATTCATTAGAGAAGGCATTTAGGTTAGCAAGAAAAATGGAAAGCAAAATTATGGCAACCAGGAAGCATACCACTCACAACTATAAAGATGGAAGGGTTTTGTTACAGTTGTGATAGCAAATACACTAAAGGTCATAAGTGTGCTGAGAAGAAATTATTCTACATAGATTGTGAAGAGGAAGAAGAAAAGGAGCAAGAAAGGTCAAAAGAAGAGGATATACTCCAGGAACAAAGCCTAGATGAAGAACAAATAAATCCGACCATATCTTGTAATGCATTGGCGGGAATTACCACTCCTCAAACCATCAAGATAGAAGGACAAATCAAGAAGAAAAAGGTAATAGTGTTGATTGATTCAGGAAGCACCCACAATTTTATTCATTGTAAGGTAGCAAAAGAATTGAATTGCTTCCTATATCCAGCACCAGAGTGTCAAGTGATGATTGCAAATGGAGGAACAATAAATTTCTCTGGAAAGTGCCATAATATCAAGCTATCCATGGGAGAATATGTATTGACTAGCCCAATGCTTTCCATTCCAATGGGAGGTGCTGATGTTGTACTAGGAGTCCAATGGCTACAATCCTTGGGTACAATAGCTTTTAATTTTCAAGAACTTTTCATCAAATTTTCTACGGAAGGAAAGGAAGTTGAATTAAGGGGTATTGCAGGGAAACCAGGAAAGATAATCAGCTCTAATGGTATGACAAAGCTTCTAAAAAAGGAGCAAAGAGGTGTAATTGCACAATTATGCTCGCTAGATGTTTCCACATTGGAATCATCTATTTCTCCAGATCTCCAAAAAGTCCTGGACAATCATTCCAAGGTATTTGAGACTCCCAAAGGTCTCCCACCTATGCGTGATCATGATCATGCTATTCATCTGATTCCAGGAAGTGTTCCTCCAAACATCAGGCCGTACAGATATCCCTATGTCCAAAAGAGTGAAATTGAACGTATGGTTGCAGAAATGCTAGAGGCTGGTATAATTCAACCGAGTCAAAGTTCTTTCTCTGCTCCAGTAGTATTGGTGCACAAGAAGGATGGATCATGGCGCATGTGTCCGGATTATAGGGAGCTCAACAAGCTCACTATTAAAGATAAGTTCCCCATTCCTGTCATTGATGAATTACTGGATGAATTGCATGGATCAATTTACTTCACCAAGTTGGATCTTCGTTTAGGATATCATCAAATCAGAATGAAGATTGAAGACATTCCGAAAACAACATTTAGAACTCATGAGGGTCATTATGAATTTTTGGTCATGCCTTTTGGCCTTACCAATGCACCTTCAACATTTCAAGGTTTGATGAATTCAATTTTCAAACCATTCCTTAGAAAATTTGTGTTAGTATTTTTTGATGATATACTAATCTACAACAAGTCTTGGAAGGATCATGTTGAACATGTTGACAGGGTGCTACAACTATTGGAGGAGAAACAATTATATGCAAAAAGATCCAAATGTTTCTTTGGAGTCCAGGAGGTGGAATATTTGGGTCATATTGTATCTCATGAAGGAGTTAAGGTAGACCCTAGCAAAATTAAAGCCATTAAGGAATGGAAAATCCCCACATCCATAAAGCATCTGCGAGGATTTCTTGGGTTGACAGGGTATTATCGCAAGTTTGTTAAGAATTATGGGAGAATAGCAGCACCTCTAACAACATTATTGAAGAAAGATGCATTTTCATGGACTCTGGAAGCAACAAAGGCCTTTGAACATCTTAAAGAGGCAATGTGCCAAGCACCGGTCTTAGCTACACCGGACTTCACAAAAACCTTTATTGTGGAATGTGATGCTTCAGGAAATGGAATTGGTGCTGTTCTAATGCAAGATGAAAGACCCATTGCTTTTGAAAGTCGTCCAATCAAGGGAAAGTTTTTAAGCAAAGCTATTTATGAGAAGGAAATGTTGGCAATACTCCATGCACTTAAGAAATGGCGACCCTACCTAATGGGAAGACACTTCAAGGTAAAAACGGATCATGATAGCCTTAAATACTTTTTAGAACAAAGATTATCCTCTGAAGAGCAACAAAAGTGGGTCACAAAGATGTTGGGTTATGACTTTGAAATCATCTACAAAAAAGGGAAGCAAAATGTGGTGGCAGATGCACTCTCAAGAAAGGATGAGGATGTGGAAGCATTGTTGTGCGCCATTTCTATTATCCAACCAGATTGGATAAACGAAGCAAGGGAGGAATGGAAGAATGACGAAGAAGTGTGGGCACTTATTCGAAAGTTACAACAAGATTCCAGTACATCTGATACATTTAGCTGGAAAAATGATTCGTTATGGTACAAAGATCGCTTATACCTCTGTAAGAATTCCCAGCTAAAACAAAAGATTCTTATGGAATTGCACACTTCTCCCTTAGGAGGGCACTCAGGATTTTTAAAAACTTACCACAGGGTTAAGAAGGAATTTTTTTGGGATGGCCTTAAATCAGATATTCAAAAGTTTGTGGCAAAATGTTTGGTTTGCCAACAAAATAAAGTTGAAACAATTAAGACACCGGGTCTATTACAACCTTTATCCATTCCAAGCCAACGTTGGGAGGAGGTTTCAATGGATTTTATCACAGGTTTACCCAAGTCTGAGGGAAAGAGTGTCATCATGGTGGTAGTTGACAAACTTACCAAGTATGCACACTTTTGTGCATTATCACATCCATTTAAAGCCAGTACAGTTTCTACTGCATTTATGGAAACAATTCAAAAGCTACATGGAAACCCAAAGATTATTGTAAGTGACAGAGATCCCATTTTCACTGGAAATTTTTGGACAAAATTATTTTCTTGTCTTGGTACTCAGTTAGCTCATAGCCCATCTTATCATCCTCAATCTGATGGTCAAACTGAGATAGTAAACAAATTTTTGGAAGGATATCTTCGTTGCTTTGTATCTGATAAACAGACACAATGGGTCAAATGGTTGCCTCTGGCTGAATGGTGGTATAACACTTCCTTCCATACAGCAACAAAAATGACCCCATTTATGGCACTTTATGGGTATCAACCACCATCCATCACATCATATTTAAGAGAAAATTCTAAGGTTCAGGCAGTGGAACATCACATCGAACATCAACAACAAGTCCTCCAACTCTTAAAGGATAACCTCGTGTTGGCACAAAATAGAATGAAACAACAGGCAGATCAACATCGCAGTGAAAGAAGTTTTGATGTAGGTGATTGGGTATTCCTACGGCTACAACCATATAAGCAAATGTCCCTCAAGCAAGCTAAGAAGGATAATAAATTATCACCAAAGTATTATGGTCCGTACAAGGTGTTGCAAAAGATTGGTACTATGGCATACAAATTGGAGCTTCCTGCAGCTTCTCGATTGCACCCAGTTTTCCATGTTTCATGTTTAAAGAAGGTTATAGGTGACAAGCTCCCAGTTCAAACAATATTGCCAAAACTTGACGAGGAAGGAAAAATTATATTGGAGCCGAAAGCAGTCACAGAAACAAGAACTCGACAGCACCGAATTCGATCAATTTCAGAGTATCTTATCAAGTGGAAGAACTTATCTGCTGAAGATTCCACATGGGAGGATGAGGATTTTATGCAGAAGTATCCAGAACTACTCAAGCATTGAGGACAACACTTTTTTGAAGGAGAGGGGCATGTTGGGTCCCTATAATACTAGTGATTACCCCATTACTATTGTAGTTATACCCCTTATTAATATTGTTGTGCCCCTATTGCCCCCATATTGTTATTATTGTGCCCCATAGAATCCCTCTATTGTTATTTTTGTGGCTTTACATTATTATTGTTAGGTCGGCTGGATTATATTGTGACTCCTTAGACTCTTATATATAGAAAGGAGGTTTTGTCATTTGAAACATCCAAGAATTGTTCATTTATGTAATGTAAAGGAGGTTTCCCCCTCGAAGAGGCTGAATTCTAAGGGGTTGATCTATCTTTTCTTCTTATCTGGCTGTATTTATAGATGAAGAACAAATAAATCCAGCCTCTCTTCTTCGGTGGCTGTAATCAAGAAGAACCCTTAGGTGAAAAAAGAGACATATTTGAAGAACCTATAGGGGAAGAAGAAGAAGAAAACATTCCTCTAGAGCTAATGCCTGAAAACAAAAATGCTAGGGGAGATGGAGAGAGAATAGAGGGTACCTTCCCCATTCGGAAGACCAATGGGGACACCAAAATGAAGAATATAAGTCCTTTAGCCCTACCTCACTTCCATGGTATGACTACAGAAGATCCTGACACCTTCTAGTTCGAATTTGTTATCATTTGTTGAACTTATGACTATGCAGAAGACGAGAAAAAGTTGAAACTAAGGACACAACATTGCGTTGGTTCATGGGATTACCTAGGAATAACATCACAACTTGGGCTCAGATGCAGCAGGCCTTTAGCGACAAGTATCGCAACTATTTTAGGTCAAAAGATACTAAAGAATAAATCTTCCTAATGACCATAGGAAGTGATGAGTCCCTGGAAAACTATGAAGAAAGGTTCTAGCTCAGTTACAAAAAGGCCAGGTGTACACTTGACCCTGAGTTTCTGAAGTTAGTCCTACTTAGGGGAATTCGGGAAGACCTTTTAGACACCCTCCATCTACTGGCTGGGGGAGACATCTACCAACTATCCTATGAGGACATAAAGACTATTTTTAGAAACCATTCTAGAGCAGCCATAAAAAAAGATAGGGGGAGTCAACCCATAGCTAATACCTCTTCTTCCAATTCATCCATTAAAGGTGAAATTGGAAACATGCTGGAAGACTTCAAGAGTGAGATGTTGTAGACTCTTTCCATGAAAATGGATACCTTACATATCAAAAGAAAACAAGAGGAAGCAGAGAGGCCTTTGGCCATTTTTTGCCCTAGATGCACGAAGAGGCATCCTAGGAATGAATGCCATAGGTGGGTCCGCCCAACCTAACATATGGTCCAAAACCAAAATTTTCTGGGGCGCTGCCCCGGACCCCATAAAGTGGGGTTACGGGTGCCCTTAAAACCTCCTATTAACTACGTGGAAAGAATATAACACAACCCAACAATCTCCCACTTGTTGTTTTCTTTCCACAGGGGACCACAGGAGAGCTTAGTCAATTTTTCAGCCCTGAGATTCCCATTGCTTCTCTACACCAAGAGAACTTCTTAGAGCTCACAAATTTTGTCAATGCATCTGCAGTATTCTTCAAAGTGTCCACCTTTACCAGCAACACCTTTCTGTCTTCTATCATATCCCTCACAAAGTGATACTGAACATCAATGTGCTTTGTCTTTGAATGATAAGCAGGGTTCTTTGCCAAGAAATTGCACTTTGGCTGTCACAGTCTATTCTTATAGCTCCCTGTACTAACCCCATACTTGAACACAATGTCTGCAACCAAACTGCTTCCTTGCTTGCATGAGTGGCTGCCATGTATTCTGCCTCTGTAGTTGATAGTGCCACTACAGATTGTTTCTTACTCATCCAATTGACTGCACCTCCAAATAGGTTAAAAACATACCCACTTGTAGATCTTCTCTGATCCAGATCTCCAGCCCAGTCTGCATCAACAAAGCCTTGAATATCCAAAACTCTGTCCAATCCTAGTCTTCCTTGGTAGCACAAACCATAATCACTAGTGCCATGCAAATACCTGAAAACGCGCTTCACTGTTGTCCAGTGCTCCTTCCCAGGTTTTGACATAAACCTGCTCAATACTCCCACTGCATGTGCAATGTCTGGTCTAGTACAGACCATTGCATACATCAGGCTACCCACTGCACTTGCATATGGAACACGGGACATGTCCTCTTCCTCTTCTTGTGTCTTGGGACATTGTTCAGCAGATAACCTCACACCTACAGGAATAGTAACCTTCACCGGTTTACTATCTTGCATATTAAACCTCTGGAGTATTGTCTCGACATACTTCCTCTGTTTTAACCAGAGCTTCCTCTTTGACCGATCTCTTTTAATTTCCATGCCCAAAATATAGTTTGCAGCACCAAGATCTTTCATGTCGAATTTGGAGGACAATTGGGTCTTCAAATCCTGGATAATTTCTTTGTCATTTCCAACCAGAAACATATCATCCACATACAAGACCAGATAAATAATACGGTCACCAATTAATTTAAAATACACACAATGATCTGCTTTTCTTCTGGTGAAGCCAAGTCCCCATATAAATGTATCAAATTTCTGATACCACATCCTTGGTGACTATTTTAACCCATACAGGGACTTCTTTAACTTGCATACCAGTTATTTCTTACCCTTCACCGCAAATCCTTCAGGTTGCTTCATGTAGATTTCCTCTTCCAAATCCCCGTGAAGAAATGCTATCTTCACATCCATCTGTTCTACCTCAAAATCAAAAGCAACAGCAACAAATAAAGTTAATCTAATAGAAGTTACCTTGGCAACAGGAGAAAAAATATCACCAAAATCAATTCCCGGCACCTGGGAATAACCTTTTGCTACCAACCGAGCTTTGTATTTCTCCACTTTTCCTTCTGCATTTGTCTTCTTCTTGAACACCCATTTGCTGCCAATGGGTTTCCTTCCAGCCGACAACTCCACCAGATCCCAAGCCTCATTTTTGTGCAAAGATGCCATTTCATCGACCATGGCCTCTTTCCAGAGTTTTCCATCCTCTGAATCCACTGCTTCCTTCACAGTTCTGGGATCATTATCAGTAACAGACAAAGAAAAATTTGAACTGAAAGCAGATGGACTATACCTTTCTGGCTGCCTTCTTTCTCGAATTGATCTTCTCACAGCTAGAGTTTGTGGCTCTTCATCTTCTGATTCCTCCTTTGGCTCAAATTCTATCTTCTCAGGTTCCTTTGGTTGGACTTCATGTTGAATAACATCTTTTACCTCTCTGAACAACACATCTCGGATGTACACAACCTTCCGTGTGACTGGGTTCCAAAGCTTATAACCCTTTAAACCATCCTTATACCCAATAAAGATGCACTTTTCAGATTTACTATCCAACTTGGTTCGTTTCTCCTTTGGAACATGTACATATGCATCACATCCAAATACCCTTAGATGTGAAAGAGAGGGTTTCTTACCAGTCCATACTGCTTGTGGAGTCTTATCCTCCAATGGTGATGAAGGTGATCTGTTGATCAGGTAACATGCAGTATCCACCGCCTCTGCCCAGAATTCCTGTCCTAACCCGGCACCACTGAGCATGCTTCTTGCCCTTTCCATCAACGTCTTGTTCATTCTTTCTGCGACTCCATTTTGCTGAGGTGTATATGGAGTAGTCTTCTATCGTGCTATACCACACTTCTTACAAAATTCTTCAAATTCCATGCTGCGAAATTCTCCACCATTATCTGTCCTCAGCACCTTTATCTTCTTCTCTGTCTGATTTTCTACCAGAGCCTTAACTTCTTTAAACCTGTCAAAGACTTCAGATTTCTTCTTAAGGAAATATATCCATGTATTCCTTGAGAAGTCATCTATGAATGATACATAGTACACAGACTTACCCAGTGATGGAACCTTCACAGGTCCAAACACGTCACTGTGCACAAGCTCTAATATCTGTTTCGTCCTCTTACCACCAGAGGGGAAACTCACCCGATTCTGCTTCCCATATACACAATTTTTACAGAAATCAAAATCCAGAGAGCTATTATTCATACCTTCTACCATACCTTTACCATGAAGTATTCGAAGGCCCTTCTCTCCAATATGTCCAAGCCTTTGATGCCACAACATGGTCTTCTCTCTTGAGACCACTAGATTCTCTACTCCATTTTCAGGAACCATAGAACTATTGCACCCATCAACAACAGTGCTACCTTGCAGCTTGTACAAAGTTCCAATCCGAACTCCCCTCATTAATATCAGTGCTCCTCGAACCATCTTGCAGGTATCTTTCTCGAACACTGTCTTTACACCTGCATCATCCAACTTGCTTACAGAAATCAGATTTCTGGCCAATGCAAGAATATGTAGAACACCCGGAAGTGTTCTAACCCTTCCACCTTGCAACTTCAACTTTACTTTTACTCGACCAATGATTCTAGCCTTCCTATCATCTCTTAAGAAGACATCACCACCATCGTATTTCTCATACTCGCAGAACCACTCTCTATGGGGAGTGAAGTGAAAGGATGCACCTGAGTCAATCAACCATGCCTCATGATCTACATGTGTACTTGAAGAAGCCAAGTACACATCCCCACCTTCATCTGAGGTGGTTTTCGCCTCTGCAGAAGGAGCATCATCAGATCCCTTTCCTTTATCAGGAGCTTTAGATTTACAATCCCTTCTGAAGTTCCCTTCCTTTCCGCATTTCCAGCACACCACCTTTGTAGGTTTTCCTGGAGATTTAGATCTCCCACTCGATGACTTATTTTTGTTTCTGTTCTGGGACCATCCTCGTACAGACAAGGCATCACCATTTTGGTTGTCCATATTTTTCCGTCTCATCTCCACCGTCAGCAAGGCTGAGACTATTTCATCAAACTGCAAAGCAGTTGCATTGTTACCTATTGCAATAACCAGACTATCCCACGAATCTGGTAGAGAACACAACAGACTGATGCACTTATCTTCATCTGAAATTTTAATATCAACAGATAATAACTGACTTACCACAGTATTAAATGCATTCAGATGCTCTATCATTGAATCTCCATCTTTCATCCTCAGGTTATACAACGTTTTCCGTAGGAACAGTTTATTCACCAGAGACTTAGATTGGTACAAAGTCCCTAACTTGACCCACAAAGCCTTTGCCGTAGCTTCCCCTGATACATTCAGCAATACTAAATCCGAGACACACAATTGTATTGTGCTCTTTGCCTTCCGATCCAACTTCTTCCATTCTTCATCGATCACTCCCGATGGTTTAGTACCCGGATCTACCGCGATCCACTGATCTTTATCCACCAACAAATCCTCCATCTTGAGTTTCCACAACTCAAAATTCTGACCATTGAACTTCTCAATCTCTATCTTTCCACTGCTCGCTATCTTCTTTCACCACCAGAATCGATCTCGCAGATCTCCCACTGAACAGGGTCTACCACAGGCCCGAGCGAAACCCCTCAGCAACAAAGGCGTCCCCTTGAAGCCAAAACAGCTCTGATACCAAATGTAGGTTTTAACCCTGTACAAAAATTACCTGCATAGGAATTCTTAAACAAAGAAAATAAACAATGCGAGAGCATAACCCATAAAACACATATGCACAGAGATTTTTCCCTGGATCCCAAAACCGGGACTACCAGCTTGATTTTTCATTATGTTCCTTTCAATGTTACAATACATATTTATACATGCCGAAGAATCCAATACCATGTACTGAAAACCATCGCGTCCAAAAAACATGTGCGAAAATCATGCACAAAACCATAGGTGGGTCCGCCCAACCTAACATATGGTCCATATGGGAGATTGGGCTCCATAAGCATATCCTCGCCAAATTTTTGAAGGTTGGTTTTGGTTTTGTTAAGGAGGCCAAACCTGTCATGGCATAGGAGTATTCCATGAATTTTGATACGGAAAATTCTAGGGAATTTGTTGAGGAAACTGTTGAGATGTACCTACAAAACATGGTTTTCAAGCTCTTCTTGGTGTCATATAACAAAATCCTTGAGTTTCTTCTAGTTGGCCTACTTGAATCTCTTTTAACATTGGACAATCATTTGTGACATGGTTTTCTGTACAAAGTCCACAAACATGTATATTATCCAAATGACATTCTTGTAAAGGATGCTTCTTCCTACACTTAGGACAAACGATTCATGGTATTTTTTCTTATTCTTCTTATTTTTTCTTTGATTTCAATACATCAACCTATGTTCCTAAGGTGCTCAAAAGATCAACTTTAAAGTTTTCTAACAAACTCCCTATTTCTGCTCTTGTTACTCCCCTTGTTGCTGATTTAGAAGCTATTGAAGTTATATCTCTTTTTCTTGTTTTTGCTCTACCTCTAGAATACTTCTAACATAATTCAACAATTTCATCAAATGGTAAGTATGAAATATCTCCTTTACCCATCACATTGAGAATATGAAGAGACTCATCTCGTATTCCTTCGAGAAAAATTATTCGAATGGTATCAGGATTTAAAGAATGTTGTTTAGATTTTCGTAAATTGTAAAGAAATCATTCTAAGTATTCTTTCAAACTCTCATCTTCTAGTTGAGACATCCTAAAAATATATTCTTTTGAATCTCTAGGCATACAATAGGCTTGATACTTCTTAAGAAAAATTTTCTTCATGTCTTCTCAACAAGTAATAGTGTGTTCTCCTAATCCCATAAACCATTTTAGTGCAACTTCTTTAAGAGTAGCAGGATAAAAACAAAGCTTATGTGTATCATTAGTATAACCATAGGTATGACATAAGATCAAATTCAAACATGAATGAATCAGGATCTTCAAACAACATAAACTTTGAAACGAGGACTGATACTATTACCCGTTTTGTAGAGATAGAAAACAAGTGACCCAATTTTGAAAAGGGGTGATGCAGAACACACATGTTTTTTTTAGAGCATAGTTTTTGACACTATAATTTTTTTTATGTACATTGCATTTTAGAATGGTAGTGATTTTGATGTTGATTTAAAAAAAGGTAATTCTACACCATGCCCTTTTGTTTAAAGCCTTTTTTTTTTTACTTTTAATTTTATAATGTACGGAATGTGAATAATTAATTTGTAAATTTAATAATTTTGGAAGTGGTCTTCTTCTTCATATTTTCTTGTTTTTATTTTTATTTTTATTCTTTTTGTAGTGAGGTTTTTATTTTTTTGCATATTTAAAGAAGAAGGTTGATATTTTGCATTTTTTATATTCTACATATTTATACATCGTTAATTAAATTTTCAATCCACATGAAATAATTGTCTCTAAAAGACATATATTTAAATATATATAAAAAAGACAAAAATAAAAAATAAAAAATGTTAAAAAAAATCATAAAAAATTTGGAAAAAAAGACATATATATATATATATATATATATATATATATATATATATATATATATATATATATATATATATATATATATATAAGTAAAAATAGAGAAGTTAAAAAAAAAGCATTAGCAAAAACTAGGGGAAAAATATTGAAAACAAACTAGTTTAAAAAAAAAAAATTAACAAAAAGAATTTAAAAACTAATAAAATTAATATTAAAAAAACAAAAACAAACTCAAATTATATAAAAGGAAAAACCAAAAAAATATGAAAATTATATAAAAAAAAACTAAAAATATATTTTTTTTAAACAATTTTTTTTTATTAAAAAATATTATTACTATTTTTTTAAAGAATTTGATATTTTAATTTAAAATTTAAAAATTAAAAAAAATTATTTAAAAAAAAAATTAAAAATTTTTAAATGTTTTTTATTGTTTTTTTTTATTAAAAAAAAACAATTGCATGGTCGCCTGCTCCCCTGTTCCCTGCGGTGGTGTTGCCATGGGCGGAGGGGCCTACTTGGAATTGGTTGCCGCCCCTGAGCCACCCGTGTGGTGCGGCCATGGGCGGAGGGCCTGCGTGAAGGCCCCTCTGCCCATGGCCGTGCCACCACGGGTAGCAGGGGAGCGGGCCGCCATGGGATTTTTTTTCTTGCTTTTTGTTTAATTAAAAAAAAACAATAAAAAACATTTAACATTTTATTTATTTATTTATTTTTAAATATTTTAAAATTTTAAAATTTTAAATTAAAATATAAAATATAAAATTCTTTAAAAAAAATTAAAATATTTTTAATGATTTATTTATTTATTTATTTTTTTAATAAAAAAATATATATTGTTTTAAAACAAAATAGTAATAATAATTTTTTTTAATAAAAAGATTGTTAAAAAAAATTTAATTTATTTATTTTTATTTTTATTTTTATTTTTTATAGATAGAGTTTTTTTTTTTTTTAATATTAATTTATTAGTTTTTTAATTTTTTTTCGTGAATTTTCTTTCTTTTTTTTTAAACTAGTTTGTTTTTATTTATTTTTTTCCTAGTTTTTGCTAATGTTTTTTTTTTTTTAATTTCTCTATTTTTACTCATATATATATCTTGTTTTTTTTTTCCAATTTTTTTTATGGTTTATGAGATAATTTTTTTTACATTTTTTATTTTTATTTTTTGTCTCTTTTTATATATATTTTTATATTTGTTTTTTAAAGTAATCAATATTTTAATCTTAATTTTAGTAGTTTTTAATTAATTTAATTATTTTTTTTAATATATATATATATATATATATATATATATATATATATATATATATATATTTTAAATCTAGTTTTTTTTTAATTTTTCTATTTTTACCTGCTTAATTTTTTGTTTATTTTAAATGTTTTTTTCTTTTCCATATTTTTGTTTTTGTTTTTTTTCTTTTGCCAATTTTTTTTTTATGGTTTACTATATATATATATATATATATATTTTTTTTTTTTATGTTTTGTTTTTAGTATATATTTTAATTTATGTTTTGTTATTTTTTTTTAACTTTTTTGTTTTGTTTTGTGTTTTTTTCACTGTTTTAATTTTAATTTTATTTTATGTTATCATTATTATTTTTTAAATTTTAATGTTTTTGAGGGTCATGATAAAATATTTTACGCCATTATTTCGAAATGTTGAAATTTTACTTTTGAAAAAAAAAAAGTGTTTTTCTAGCGTTAACACTTTTCATTTTGAGGGTGTTTTCTAAACAATGTTTGTGCAAAAAATTGGTTTTCATCACCATTTTTAAAGTATGTTGAAAATTTACCCAAGAAAAAAAGGTGTTATTCCAGTATCATCACTTTTCGTTTTTAGCACTGCTTTTGATGTTTTTTGGCCAGAGTTCCCGTTTTGAGTTTATAGTTCCGATTTCAAAGTTTATATTATTTTTAGAAGACATTCCATAAAAATTTGGTAAAACTGAAAGTGGAATATTATTCATTTTTACCTCTTCTCCAAGTATTTCCCTAGTATATAAAATTGAGAATCCAAGAGTAGCTTCTTCATCATTTTCTATTTCTACATCTTTTCTTCTCTTATGAGCATATTCTCTTTTGGCATCTTCCTCTCTTTTTCTTTCTGCTTCTCTTCTTATCTCTTCTTCCCTTTTTCTTTTACATTCTTTTTATTTCTTTTGATATTTTAACCTTTGTTCTAGAGTGAGCATTGGGATGTTAGATCCTTTCGCTTCTTCTTCCATATATTTTTCAACAGTTTCAAATGTTTTAATAACAAATTGAGATTGTGTATTTTCAACTTGTTTTGTTTGTTCAGAAATAGTTCCAAAGATAGGCTTATCTATTTGTTCAAGAATAGGATGATCAATTGGTTTTCTTGTATCTCTTTGTTTTCCTATGGAATATGTTTTTGTTTGTTTTTTTCTTCCTCTTTAGTTCATAAGCTAACAAAGTTTTTCTTTCAACAAGTGTTAACCTTTGTCCTGAACGTTGTTTTTCCTCTAACTCTTCCAACGTTGGTTTTCCAACAATTGGTGTAGTTAATTCAAATGGAGGTAGTCCCGCTTTTACCAATTGTTGAGTAGTTGGGGGGTTTTGTTTTGTGTATCTACCCTTTTCATCTCTTTGTCTAGGCATAAATGACCGTAATGAAAAATCCTATTTTGATTAAATCTAAATGTGCTTCCCTAGCAGTGGTGCCAAAAATGTCAGGTCAATTTACTAAGTAAACTAACACAGATGTTTTACTTGTAAATCCGGGTTTGTAGACTTGAAAGCACATCCAAAGTATATGGATTTCAAGTAAAGTCAATTTTGGAAAGCAAGGCTCAAAGGTTAAAGGAAATGCATATTACAAATTTAATTTTTAAGTTTAAAGAAACTAAAAATTCTATGATTCAAGATGCAGTAAGTGAAGGAAGAGGCTCCTAACTCAGGAGGTCTTGGTTGTCATTCCCCATAATACTATCTTCAAGAAGAGAAACTAAAGAGCAATAGTTTGTGATGTGTAGAAAGTAAGAGAAGAGGCTCATAACTTAGGAGGTCCTCGTTGTCTTTCCTCACAATTATACTTCAACAACATTACCATCATATCAAATCATAAACTAGAATTCAAGAAACAATTCAAGAAATGTAAAAGGATGATTTTTAGTTGTGATTCATAATTTGATAGAAAGAGAATTTAACTTAAATCCTTGGTTATCCTTTCTTCGTATGAAAAATAGATTTTAAACCAAAACCATCCAAAAATCATACAAAAATCATAACACATCTAACTAACTGAATCATAAAACTAAAACAATAAATACTGAATCAAAACTATGCTAATTTATACAAAATTTAACCAAAGTGTACTTAGCTTGGTATGGGGGCCCTCCAACCTTGCCTTACACACCTAAAGAACTCTTTAGCTATAGATAAATTAATAAAGAATCCATAGCATAAACGCTAAATAGAATAGTATAAATCATTCTTCAAATTATCTCAAAAGTATCCAATAATTTCAATACAAAATTACACACACTTGAATGGTCCATAAACTGTGTTTAAATAGGCAAATCATAAACAAACTTGTCTGTAATGGATCTAATAGCCTAATAAATCCTAATTCATCCGTACAAGTCAAACTCATCAAGTTAGGTTCGCAAAATCAGGAAAAATACCACAAAATAATAAAACTGCCCCTTTTTACTAGGGATTCCTGAATGTCAGGTCAAGTTTGACCAACGTTGGTTGGGCCTGTTTTTGCTCAGTTTAACTAAACCAATAGGTGTTTCTTCATCCGTGGTTCCCAAGATTTCCAAATATGCGCTTAGATATCAACCATGTGTCCTGTATATATGACTTTAATGGAGCTATTAGAGAATTTTTATTGCAGTCCAAATTTACTCTTAAAACCCATTTTTCACAAAAAAAATTCAAAAAATTAAAAAACTTAATTTATTTACATGAATGTACAAAATAGGACTAAAATGAGGCATATATAGATGAAATAGGATGCAATATGGTGGTAAATAGATGGATTTAGGATAGGCATAAATGACAAAAATTGAGGGCCAACACAAGGCTTGCCATAGATGGATTGAAACCATTTTATCCAATCTATTCACCCTCTTACAAACAAATATGTAGATATTATTGTGAGAGAATATTGTGAAGCCTCGCAGATTATGGTCCCTCAAATGATGAGAAAACCCAACGAATATGAGTGGGTTCGAGTAGGTGTAGTGAAGAGTATACTTCCTACACCCTTACAAATTAGTGCAGGAGAGGATCTTGAGGCATCTCATGACTTTGTATTGAGCTTGAATTCCAAGGCATATGAAAATATTGTGAAGGACATTTTATTGACGTGAAGCCTTATGGAGAGAGTGGTTAAATGTTTTTTTTTGGTGTGTGGCTATGTAAACTCTATCTTGTGTGTAATTTTTTTGTGTTTGTACATGAATTTATAAAACAAATATGCATAACCAATTAATGAATAGAGTAATATAATTAAACTAGTGGTTCTCAGTGTTCTTATTGCCGAGAGAACATATCGCTAATTTAATTATGTAAGTCTGTTATATGCTGATGGATCTTGTTGTGGTTCGAGCTTCAAGAGCATCAACTACATGTTATTTTTATGAGATCCTTGTGTGGTAGAAAGGTCAAGTTGTATGGTCAAAATTTGAACACATTCAGTACCTAGATAACAATCCTAGATAACTGCCAAACACAATGAACTATGTTGTTTGACAAATGGGACCTTTTTCATAGAATGTTTCATTACTTTGCTACTTTTTCTGACAGTTACAATGAGCTATGTAATTTGGTAGAATAAAGTATGTCAAAATTGTTGATCATGCAAGTTTATCAAAGATGGTCAGAGGTGTTTATGTTTTAAATGGAGTTAAACTGACAACTTGAATATGAGGTGGTGAAGAAAGAGAATTGTTTGCAAGATTTCAGAGTGGATGTGAGTGGTTATGACGACCATCCAAACAGATGTGACTATATGTAATTTATGATTCTTGTAATAATATTTGTAACGATGTAATGTAGGCATTAAAGGGGGGACTTCGAATAATTATTACAATAGTGTATAGGTAGTATTGAGTTTCATTGTTGGTTGGACTATTGAGATATTTTCTCAACAAAAATATCTTTGTTTAGATTTTGTTGGATCTCATAAAGAACCATTTATGTGTCATGTATCTTGGATTTGTGGTGAAAATACAAATTGTTTGTGCTAAATTTGTGTCCTATGTCTACACCTCAAATTTATTTCTACAAAAAGGGGGGAAAATGGTTTAAATGCAAATATGGAAAGTGTTCAAAATGTTTTATGGTTCATTTTCACATATATGGTCCATTATGAAACACAGTGTGGCATAATATGAATAATATTTACTGAGTTTGTATATCTTCTAGCTATGTTTTATGTTATACCATACATGATCAATAAGAAATGTGTGCAAATAGGAATTTGTATCTAGAATTGTTTTGAATTTTGAATATTTTGAAGGTATTAAGGCGGAAAATAGGTAGTTGGAGCAATGGTCGAGTTGCCGAGAGGATATCTTGAAAGGGAAGCAAGACCATGCAGTAGATGGGAAGTTGTAGCAAGGTGTTGAGAGCAAGAAGAAATAGTCGAGTGGACGAGGAGAATGGGAAGAAGATGAGGGAAAAGATAGCTAAATCGAATTGGCACTGGGAGTAGTGGAGGAGAAGATAAAAGGAGAATACAACACAAAGAAGGGGTTGGTATCTAGTAGGAGCTAGAAGCACAAAGGAACATGATCCAAAGACCTGAGAAGTTGTGGAGTGGCTAGAGCTAGGCTTGGCCTGAGGTCTAAGGCATCCTATGGCCATGGTATTTTATGTATTTTATCAAGGATTTATGCCTGATGTATATTGTAATGAATCTTCCTTTGGGTTAATATGAATGAGTGAATGAACTAGTTTGCATGGCATTGTGATTAAGCGTATCGTTCTGATTTATAGACCCGCTCAAAAATTTTATATTAATGGCCTTTTCTTGGATGAATATGATAACTGTAACAATATGATGTTTTGATGAATGTATTATTTAAGATATGTATGAGTTAATGTATGAGTCATCCTTGATATTCATCTAATCCTTCTTAGCTTCGGTCACGACACACCTCGGGTGAGGCTCCTTACCCTTTGGGTAAGATGAAAATGCTGGCATTGTGCTAGACTACAATGGCCCCTTGTTGGCCCCTTGTGCCTGAACCCAGGGTCTTTCTGTGATGACATTTTTGTGCTAAAAATTATCCATGTAGGAGACATAATTAACCTATTCCATGAATTTGATATCATATTCTTCTATTGTGTGGCTTCCCTGCACCAAAGCAGGGAAGGCTCCTAGTTGTTGTTCTTTGTATATACCTACTTAATCCTGAAAATTTCCTTAATTAACTCCTAGGTGATAGTGTCAGGAGTGAGGTGTAGTTTTCTCTCTATATTACCCCACCAATTTAGGGAACTATCTCTAACTTTAAATATCACTATCTTAGCCTTTGAATTAGAAGTATGCTCTCTTACTGTGAAACATTGGCATTCCTTCCAACCAAGTTTTTTTCTTATTTTCTAGGACGACCTATAGCAAATTCTGGTAGACTGATACTCTACAAATCCTTAATCATTTCCTTGGTTGGAGGACCTCTATCAGGGTCCCTTGATCCTTTAGATTTACATACCCATGATGGAAAATTCTCTATTTTCACCTTAGCTATTTGGTGCCATCTTAGGGCTTCATTAATTTCCTCTACAAAGAAAAAAATTGAGAGGTTACTTTCTTGATGGAAATGGTGGTTCTAATGGAGGTTTCCCTTTCTATGACCCTTCTTGGCCTCAATTCCCTTGTGTTCTTTCCATTCTGTAGTGGTCAAATATCTGCATGAGGCATAAGGTTCATTAGTGTAGCTTAGGGCATTGTCAACTCTTACATGACTCACATATATATGAAATGATAATTTTACTTTTGTCTTTGATTGTTCTTGTAAACGAGAATTACTTATATTGAGAATGTCCTCCTAGATTTACTAAATCCTCTCCCATCGCTAGCTAAGTGAGCAGTACAATGTTATTGCAAACTATCATTACTTTCCTACATCAAAATATCCCCAACATTTAATAACCTTAATTAACATTTCTAATAGAAATATATAACATCAATTAAGTATTTTCTTGATAACAATTAGTGGTGTTGTCTAAACATGCTATGTTTTGAGATTTTTGGCTGGAATCCGACAAAAATCTCTTTGGCCCAATCCTAATATTTGTTGTTTAAAATGGGTTTTTGATTGCATATATAGATTCATCACCTTAAAAAAAATCCCTTGGATAACTTCGATTATGGAGGGTTTACGACTCAAACTTGTGACTCCAATAAATCCCTATTGGATTCTAGAAAAACTAGACCAAAAAATGTGCCAAAAAAGATTCTAAAACATAGAATGGATAGACTACAACATAATTATGTGTAATACTAGTTAATGCTAATTAATCTTATTTCATTAATTACTTAATTAATGTTGATTTAAAATTAAATTTAATTAGTTAAGAATTATAAGTATGCCTTATAATGCCTTCTTCTTCCTTAGTAGTCCATCACTCAAATCTGAGAATCAGTGGGGAGGTCTCTACAAGAATGCTTAGGTAGCGATGGCATAAGCCTTATTGACAAGGTGCAAGCCAAGGTTTGTTTATCTTATCTTTTCCCACTAGCAACTTTATCCTGTTGCTAACTATGCACATAAATGCAAACTGAAGTTTGTTTATGTTATCTTTTCCCACTAGGAACTTTATATCCTTGCTAAAGGTGCACATAAGGAACAACATAAACATGCATACTTTTGGCTCCAATGGGTAATTAAAGCTGGAGAAAAGTGGTTTCACCTAATAATGGTATGATCTTATGTACGCTTACTTCCCATGTGTTTCCTAGAACATGATATTCCTTGAACATGATATATCATAGTATTATTATATACATGCTTAACATTTTTTTAGTATTTGAGGGTTTAATTACTTTTATTGAAAAACTAAAGATCTGCAATTTTTTTTAAATATTTGAGGGTTTGTAACTCAATATTTAACAATAGCACATTGTATTGTTATTATACTTCTCTATCTAATCATAACAAGGACCTCTTATCTACCAATTTTCTATGATTTTCCCTTTGATTCAATTAGCGAATGGCCAACATGTCAAGATTTTTCTAGAACTCGAAGCCTTATTTTGAGCTCCCCGTATTGTAACTTTTGCCTAAATTTTGTCTCATGGGTGGCATATGTCCTATGCTGGATCGAACAAAGGGTTCAGAGGATAAACAACCAACCTTTGTAGACTTTCACGAGTCCAAGGACTCTCGGGTGTCTGAATAGGATTATCAGAGGAATCCACTAAGATTTGTGAGGTGATCAGGAATCTGATGGAGATGGACTTGAAGACAAAGGTTGGATACTTAGAACAATTCCAAGTTCAACACCTTGATCCTCAAGTGACTGAGGAAGTTCCAATCGAACTCCTTGGGGGGACCCTTCAATATCAGACAACGAAGGGGAACTATGAGATGGACTCAATGGTTCAGCCACAATGGCTTCCCCTCAACAGCACAAAAGGAAAGGAAAAATATGATTAAGGCTTTAACAATCTTGAAATTAATAGGGAATTACTCAATCTGGTCTCAGAAGCAACTGCTTCGAATTGACATGGTTACCATGGGGAGTTAAATTTTAGAAACAAAAACATTACCTTTTCATCTTTTAAGAGTCGAGAAAGAGCGAAAATGTGACTCTAGTTGCTTTCAATAGTTTTGTGACTTGAAAGGATAAGTTGCTCGATGATCTCTTCAAATTTAAAGAGTCAGAAAATATCAAATCACTGCTAAGGTGAATCTAGGTAAAAGGAGTAAAAAGTAACCGTGAACTGCAATATACACCTTAAACAATAAATTTACCAAGGACTTGACATACTTGCAGGCAATATCCCCGAATGTTGTGTTCAGTGTATCACGTTTACAAGGCAGCAGACTCACCTTCCTATGGATAAAGGATTTCAATTTGGGGGGGTCTCCCTTCATATACGCGATAGTATGGGGAGCACAAGTCCATGCTAGTGTTGTCTAATGCCGAAGCAAACGACGTCTGCTAAGTTTTTAAGACGTTGGAACACGTCTCTAACCTAGACCACTAGATATGATTGCTAATGTTTCAAATGATCCTTAGGTTAATTGATAGATTTTAAAGTTGATCTTGTAATTATGTCTCAATTTCAAGGCCTTAATGATGTTACATTTCCTAAAATAAAAACTAGATGATGAAATGAAATCCTTCAATTCGATGAAAGCTATCTATGTAGGGAAGAAAATCACTCAAATCATGCATCAAACCAAATTCAAAAATGCATCCATGATAGTCTTCAAACGCTAAATGCAAAATATGAAATCTAATCTTTCATATGATAAGCAAATGCAATGCCAAAACAAATCTTAAAGAAAATTTTCCTTAAGATATAATGATGATTTTTCTCTTTTTTCACAATGCAATTAATGTAATCTAGTGCAAAGGGAAAGAGAATGCAAACAAGCCAAGAAATATGAAAATATCTTTCACATCAATGATTTGAATGCAACTCAAAATGATTTGAAAACTAAGAAAAGAATAACACTTTCACTTTCACTTTGAAACACCGAAAAATTCAAATCAAACACTATCGTTCGTCAAATGAAGCTTAAGTAACTTTCACTATATCCACTAATGAAAACAACTTAAGACCCAAGAACCAAAAAATGATCTGCAAAGTATGTCTGAATGCACAAATACTCTTTAACGTAGGCAAGATCTATGATCCCTTATGGGAAGACCAACAAGTGTATAAAGGTCTACCTAGAAGACCTAAAACCCTAAAAGGCTAATCAAACATCAAGGACACTCAAGCCAAGTTAAAAGACAATTGCAATCAAAAAATTAGGGAGTCAATGAAAAAACACACTGGTAAATCACAGGGAGAAGACAACTAGAACTGAAAATAAGAGAAAACCCTAAATTTCTTAATTTTCTGCAATCATTGCACCTATCAATAGTAAATTAGTGATCATTTCTACTGTAACTAAAAAACCTGCGATATCATCACGACTGTCAGGATCAAATCCGCGATGGTCGAGGAAAACAAACAAGAAATCCAAAATTTTCAAAAATAGGTCAAGTTAACAATCTTCAGGCATCTACCAGACAATGACACTGGCTACAAACAAGCATTGAAGTCTAAAAATCAATGGTTGACCAAACTCGTCAAAAGACAAGGTGAAGGAAGGGAAGGAAAGGGTCATAGGCTCCCTAGCAGAATCGCCATTTTGTTGACAAGGTTAATCCTCTCTACAAACAGAGACAATCCCTCTAGCCCAATGAGTGGGTCTAGCAATTGAAGGGACAATCAACTAGACATCTTCCTAGATTATAATTGAAAAGTAGAACAAGAGAGGTAGCCTTCCTTGCTCTAATTCTAATATGATTTCCTATGTTGAGATCCTCGAACCGCTTATGTCACGGACTTGTTCCTACTTCTTCGAGCGCTTACGTACCTGCACAAGTGACCAAGAGACAACAAATCATACCAAAGCCAACAGAAAATACAATAATAAACTATTTAGCTGATTAAGGAAAGCCAAACCAATACATACATGAGAATATATATTTTGGGAAGAGGAACTAACCGTTGTATTATTATTTAAAGAATAAAGGGTAAGCTTACAACCATAGCCTTGATGTTGAAAGGCTCTCCTTGAGGGGCAATCCAAGTCCAAGCCAAGAAACTCTCCAACACTCCTTCTCCAAGTCTGATGAATAGACTTTAAGGTTTGTGTTATATGATGTCTGAAGGGTTTTCCTGAATTTGGTTTTGATGAATTGAGTATTTAAATGCCTAGGATATGATCATTAGTGAATTTTGAAGTTTTTAGTCCCTTTGTGATTATTATTTTGTATTACTTCATCACTCAATCTACTATATAAATGACAATCATTATAATATTGTTAATTGAATATTTTGGTTCTGCGTCCTATCCTTCTTTCAGTCATATCATTACTCCAAATCTAGATATCAGCTTCTAAACAATTCAAAACCTTTCTTATTCTATTTCATGGCTAGCTGATGAGATTTGTCGAGGGTACATATGAGTGAAATCAAACCATATTGTGTAGTATTGTCGAGGGTATTTTAGTCTTTCCTTTATATTTTTATGTTTTTCACGAGGATGAAATAATAGTTTCTTCCTGCCCTTGGTTTGTAATGAGGGATAGATTTTCCTTAAGATTTTACCTTGTGTGTTTATGCATAGATGCATATCCAAGTTTCATAGCATTGATCGCACAAAGATTTTATTGTTAATCAAGTCGTCACTCTGTAGTTGTAAAGATTGTGCAGTAGCTTTGTGGATTTTGGGTAAAATCCATTTCCAGAAGGGTTTTGCAGGGTTGATTTTCCCTATAGTGCCTTCTTCTTATGACGGTTTGATCAAATGCAGAGTGATGGCATATTTATTTATTTAAATTTTTTTTTGGATCCCCATTCAATTCTTCTCTTTCGAATGGGGATTTTGTGAAAAATGATGTAACACCTTATTTTTAAACTAAAGCCCTCTCATGTGCATAATATTACAAAACACTCAAAAGTGTGATAATTTCTTGCGGCGTGGAAAGGGATTTAAGGGTTTCTTTAAAGAGAATGAATATAGAAGTGGAAGGGATTTTGATGTCTAGCCACTGTTTTGTCTAATTTGCATGAACTTCAATAATGTGATCATTCCACTAATACAATTTTGTTTAGATTTACAGTTAGAAATATTCATTTCATGTGATTTTGGGTGATCTATTATTTAGGAAATAACTAATACCATAACCATATTAATAAATGTGGTTAACTCATGCAAATAAGCATAAATAAAGCACATGCAAAATCACATCAGAAAATTTAGGGACCACGACCATCTCTTACATTACAATCTATATGAAAACAAATTCTAATTTAACTACTGAATTGATTTATTAATATATTAGTTAATAGATCTCAATGTTTTAGTCTACAAAAATAAATCAACCAACATTCATTCTTGGTGGTTGTAACGTCTAAAATCTGTGACCATCTGAAATCATTCAAATGTTTTTGTCAAGATTCGAAACCTAGTTCCAAAATTTGAAATAAATCAAACAACATTCTCTTATGCTGATACTATCTAAACTTCGTGATCATCTGAAATCATTCAAATGTCTTTGTTGAGATTTTAACCATAGTTCTCTGCAAAATTTTAGTGTATTTTGATTATCACACCATATGACAGTTGAATGATGGACACTAATACCAAGCTTAGAAAGGAAATGTTGTAGCCAAATGGCCCGAATAGTGGAAATGACTACTCCGCTATACTTAGCTTCTACTGATGATAAAGCAATGGAAATTTTTTTCTTGCTGACCAATAAATTGGTTCGGATCCCAAACAAAGTATATAACCGGAGGTGGACTTGAAATCAAGGTAGTCATCATCCAATCTGAATCTATGAACCCAATGAGATCCAAAGAACAATTTGTTGCATAGTGAATCCCATAGGTGATTGTCCCTTGTACATATCGAAGGATGCACTTTGTAACCTTCTAATGTAACTCATGTGACTACTACATGTATATAGAAACTGTTCTTACGACATATGAGATATTAGGAGGAGAGTGAGTGTGATAAATAAGACTCCTAACCAGCTAAAGATACAATGTACAATCATCCAATGGTGTGTCTTTGCCATTCTCAAGATTTATCCCTGATAACAAAGATGTGGTTGTAGGCTTGCAATCACTCTGGTTGATATCTAGTCCAAGGAAAAAATTGTAATCCCAGAACCACTCTGGTTGATATCTAGTCCAAGGAAAAAATTTGACAATCCCATATCTATCATAGAACACACTGATTATGCAATGCAGTTTTAATCTCAACAATGACAGAAGTTGAACTATCTATTATCAAAATATTATCTATGTAGAAAACTATGATCAACAAGGAGTCAATTTCCTTCAAAAAATAAACATTGGAATCATATTTTCTACATAGAAAATTTTGAGATAACAAATAGGAATCTATGTTTTCATACCATGCTCTAGGTGCCTCCTTGAGGCTATAGAGATACTTCTTCAGTTTGCATACCAAAGATGAATTTTTTAGGTATCCCTGCATCTACTCCATGCAAATTTTCTCTTTAAGATCACCATGAAGAAAGGCATTATTCACATCCATATGATGCACCTCACATCCTCTTGTTTCTACAATGGATAAAACTAGCAGAATGGATTCCATTTTTGCCATTGGAGAAAAAGTTTCATCATATTCCATACCATGTACTTGTTGAAAACCTTTTACCACCAACTGTGCCTTATATCAACTAACTTGGCCATCTATTGCTTTCTTGGTTTGGTAAACCCCACCTAAATAGTTTACGATTGGAAGGTAGCAGAATTAGGTCCAAAGTTTGGTTCTCAATGAGGTGTTGTATTCCTTAGACATAGTTTCTTCCCATTTAGGATGCCTAACTACTTTTGCATAAGTCTGTGGATAAGATGCATGCATCATATAAGCATACATGGTGATGCATGGCTCCATAGCTAAGAGTGCTTATGGAGCTTCCTCAAAATGATTTATAGTGGTAGGATCTTTTAAGAGATCACTCATGCTATGCCATTTTGAGTAATAGTTTGATGAGTGTGAAGTTAAGAACTTGTTGATCTTCTTATAGTGTATAATAAAATGACAAGTGTTGAATCATTTTTTATGTAAATACTAGGAGATACTGTTGACTTGCTCAAAGATTCCTCATCATATTGCTTGAGGTTGCAAGTATTTTGGGAAGGATGATAATTCATCCTATATCATGTAGTTTGATGGTGAGAGTTCAAGTTATACACCAATTTTTCAAATAATTTGTTTATATATATATATATATATATATATAATTTTAATATTTTATATTGTTATATCATTTAAATATAGCAAGTCCCCTTTTGAGTGATTTATAATTCTCACAATATTTGTTCTCTTTCCTTCTTGTAGTGAAGGATTTCTAGTTGTAATCAAGTGACTAATCAAAGTGGTTAGAACACAACAAGAAAATTCTCTCTTCTCCAAAACTTCTAGGTTGTTTTAGGATTGATGTACAATTGGATACAAATGGAGAAAACTAGCATCTAAAATAAAAATTTGAAAATTAAATAAAATATTCAATAAAATTAATAAAATAGTTGATGCATATGCTTTCCAATTCTCAAACTCTCACCCTTAACTAAAACCTCCTCCTCATAAAACATCATGCTTCTGATGCTTTGATTAATTGAATAGCAATGTACAAACGACACCAGATGTTAAAAAGAACCATGAACATTACATCCAAAACCACACAATTGTTCTGCATTTTTCTTTTTAATCAGCTCTCTCTCATGTTGATTAAGAAGTATGCTTAAATTCCCTATGGCTTTTGTATATCAGAGTTCTTTATAACAATTTGGATAATGGCCACATAAATAATATGATAATTCGTAGTTCAATTTGGACATTGCGCCATCAATAAATTGTATTGTTTGACAATAGAGAAAGCCGCAAATGCGGGGAAGGAAATGAGATTGGAAAACTCAAGACTGAGAAAAATGAAAACAATCTAACGATGGCAGGAGTATTTCGTAGGCAACTCAGGCAGAAAGATAATTGATAAATCAATGCAATGATATGGATTTTGAACCAGCTGCTTTGTACAATTAAAATACTATCTGCCCACCTAGTCTTCTTCGGCCGAGCTATCACTAATCATCTTCCTCCGTTGAGCTATTAAATTCGGGGTATTTAATCTATCTCCACACTCTTAGAAAATTTTGTTCGACCACAGCCAACAAATTCCCAAAACTCTGCCAATAAAAATTCGGGGTATTTAATCTATCTCCACACTCTTAGAAAATTTTGTTCGACCACAGCCAACAAATTCCCAAAACTCTGCCAATAAAAATTCGGGGTATTTAATCTATCTCCACACTCTAAGAAAATTTTGTTCGACCCCAGCCAACAAATTCCCAAAACTTTGCCAATAAAAATTGCTGAGTCCTTTCATCATAGGCCAATGCACTTATATTGATCAGTGCCGCTTTGATAATCTCACTTGGGAATATCTGATATAATATTTGCCAAGGATTTCACAATTAATAAAATTAATATTTTTTAAAGATTTTCTAAACATGTGGTAACTTCGGATTAGAACAATGAGAATTCTTGAGATGAAAGGGACGGTGTTCTAAGTTCTAGGTTGTACATTAGCACGTACATGCAAAAGTCATATTAAGAATCTTGACTCAAGCAATCGTTTGCTCACACATCTATATTAATTTAATTTTATATATACAAAAACATAAAATTTAGAGTTCTTACATATTTCTCATTTTAGATATGGTTTTCCCTTAGGAAGTTAACCTAGAGCTATTGGTTCTGATACCAGTTTGAGAAACCAATTACACACCAAAACTAGCTGCATTCAATTAAACATCACATATAAATACAAGTAGTTTTGGTTTAAGATAGAAATTCTATCTTAACCATAAGATCAACTAGTTCAAAATCTCTAAACCAACTAATTAACAATTAACAAGACAACTAAAAGTTACCTTTAACAATTAACAAAATTACCTTTATGAAAAGGAATCTCATTCAATCTGCATAAGATAACTAAGAGTTAAATCTCCAAGTGGGTAAAACTCCGTATTGAATGTTATAAGTGGAAGATATATCTTCACCCCAATTTCCTCTAATTTCATAGATGACAACTTTGATATTCAAAACCAAGACCATGGAGTCATCATTTTTAGTGGCCCACTTCATCATTTTATGAGACAACAATCAATCAAGACATATGATTTATTATATTTATTCATCTATATAGCTAATTACTTGTATAATATAGGTTTCTTAAATCCAATGTTTTTTTCTATTTTATAAATATCATCTTACAAATAATTGAAAAGGAGAAAATGTTTATTTTTCCTGGACCTTAATCATTTTCCCTATCCATCAGCAACAAATAATTCCCATCTTAAATATCTTTTATTAAGCTTAGAATATAATTCCAGGTTAAATATCTTTTATTAAGCTTAGAATATAATTCCAGGTTAAATATCTTTTATTAGACAGTGTAAAAATGTAATTGTAAAAATTTCACAATTCATAATTATTTACTCCCTAAACCATATTTCTACTAATAAAATTTATGCATAACTTTAAGCTAAAAAAAGGAATAATGGAATTTGATTGCTAAAATTTCCATTCTTACTATTATAAAAATTTTAAAATTAAATAAAATCTTTCTTACTATTATAAAAAAAATAATGGAAATTTTAAAATTAAATAAAATCTTTCAATACAATTAATAGTGTAGGCGGAGTCAGTGGTTTGATCGGTCTCCAATATCTTCCAAAATTCTGTTTGACCACCGGCAACAAATTCCATAGATATTACCAGTAAAAATTTCACGAGTCCTTTCATCATATGCCAATGCAGTGATGTCTTTCACTGCGGCTTCTCTCATTTTGGAACTATGTGAATTATCTTTTGCAATCTTTGCCAGACGTTCTCCTGTAACAATGTTCAAAACATCGATACCACCTTTATACTCAAGAGAGGCAGAAATCGGAATATATTGTGCCCTAGTAATGTAAGCACCATCAGAAATAGAAGGACCATTTAAAAGACGACTTCTAACAGATAGATGGATTTCTGGGAATGTGAACAAAATATCCCCTTGTAAATTACAAACGTGAAGGATGTTGTTTATCGTATAACACACAAACTGCTCTCTTTTATCTAAATAGTACGGGAAAAACTTTGCTTCAATTTCTGTTGTTTTTATAACTTGAGGGATGTCAGAAGCTATATTGATAACTTGCATTTTCATTTCCTTTTGTTGTACAAGTAGCGTATCCTTACCACACAGTGCAATAAAAGAAATGTGATGTTGAGGATGCAAACGGAGGGAAATTTGTTTCCAGAGTCTTCCATCGAACTTAGAATAAATTTTCAATGATATGTCACCGGAAAAATTAGAATTATCATTATACATCACCATTTCCCTGTTACCAGGAGATAAAAACCTAAAATGTAAACAACCAGAATGAACGCCACCTTCATCTGGTATGGTAAACAACTTCCTGTACTCTTTCAATTCGAAAATTGTGAATAGTTTTTCCTGTTCATTATAAATCATCCCTCTGCAATTTGGAATATCAAAATCGCAATGAAGTATTTTATCTGACCGAAAATACCTTGTATACGCGGTAGTTTGTCCTGCTATAATCAATGCAATGGGAATACTGTGGAAACTTTTAAAAGGATACCCACCCACAATGAACAATGAACCACCAACAATTAACAATGAATCATTATAATTATTGTAGCAGACAAAGTCCACTACAAAGTCCACTCTATCTGGAGAACGCATTATTACAGGGCTCCCATTATCGTCAGTAAGAGGTGAGATTTCTTCGTCTGCATGTCGTAGATATGGAATAAGACAATCTTGCCTATGGAGAACAAATATTATGTCACCGGCTATCACAATGTCCATTACAGGGGAGTTCTGCGGAGGGTTCTTGAATGCTTGTAGATGATATTCCGGAAATGTATTTGGGAAAATAGCCTTAGTTTTCCCGTTCAACTCTCGAGCTTTCAGGATGTTGAAAATATTACCTGATGATAAATAATCGCTCGGCATATTTTATTGTAGAATTTTCGTTTGAATCAGAGAGTGAGAGGAACTATTACAGAGAACGATATTCGTTAGACAATTCCACTGTCAACGAAGATTATAAATTCTACCTTTCTTAATAAATACATAGATATTTTAAAAGGTAAGGGTCACTTTTGAACCGACGTGGGTCAGGGATGTTAAAACTTGAGAAGGGTTTCCAAAGACGTGGCTCCGGATTGTTAAAACTTGAGAAGGGTTTCCGAAGAGGTTTTAGGTTTTATGTTTTTTCAACATAGTTTTCCCGGTAAATCACATTGTTTTTAATGTTAATTTTGAATTTTTATTAATTAAGATAATTTTCACTGGATTATTGTTGGGTTCAGGGATGATATTTAATGTGGTTTTATGTTAATTTTGATTTGGTTGTAATTAATATTAGTTTAGATTTATCTTAATTTTTGATTTACCAAAATTTTACATGGATTTAATTTTTTGAGGATTTTGTCATTATTTTGAGTGGGCAGTTAGTCACATGTACTAAAGGTGGTTGTTGCTCCAAGTAATTAATCCTTAAGGAAATGAGTGTGACAATTACTCCAACAAATGAAGCTTCATAAAGGTGACAACTTTCATTTAAATAAAAAATTGCATACCATAAAATATGTTAATTTTCACAAAATACTATAATTCTAATTTCTAGTTCATTATATATTATGAATCCTTGGTTAACATGAGATTTAAATGAAGAAAATAAAAAATATCAAAAATCATAAAATAATAGTAAAGTGTCCTAAATATGTAATATTAAATTTTATAATAATAATAATAAATCCAATTGTTTTTTCAACTTTTCTCTTTTTTGAAAATAATTTTATTAATTTTTTCATATGGAAAAATAGTCTTACATTTTAATGTCTAACACTAATCTAGCAACCACTTTTAAACCCAAAAAGCTAGGGGTTCACAACCCTAAGCTAGGAGTCTATAGAGGTGCATGTCGTTAATTGGGTTGTTTTGGTTTTTTTTTTTCTATCTAATGTGCTTTGGGTTTGTTATTTTAAGTCCAAGTAAGGTAGCTCAAGACCAAATAACTGTGAGGTTGGACTTTCTAGTGTCAGTGAGTGAGTTGGGGTCATAATTGTTTCAGTCCTCTTGTTGGGCAAAAGGAGTTTTCATTGTTAGATATGGTTTTAGGGAGTATCTTATGTTATGTCTTTGGGCTATAGTGAGTTTGTAGGTTTGCTAGAATCTACTCCTATTGTGCGACAATTAGTGGAAGATTTGGAAATCTTTAGGTTAAGGTTTCAAGGCTCTAGGTAGAGGTATTATCAATGGATGTCCCCATTGTTCCCTTTTAGTTGTGATCATGCCTCTTCCCTAGAGAATCCTTAGCAGGAAAGAGGTCAAGGTAATGTAGCGTATAAAAGAGTTCTTCCTTTTACCTATGAAGCATTTGAGACCTTGTTTGATGCAATCCCTCTAGAGGTGAGGAAGGAAATATTATTGTTGGAATGTAAAGAGGTAGGGGATGGAGCTTATCACTCTAATATTTAAGTAGTGAGGAAGGATATGAAATGGGTTCCTAATGGTGGAATATTCAGAAAAAGGCCACTTAGCTTCTTGAATTCTTTGGCTTTACACTAACAAATGGCTACCATGTTGTCTTTAATTTTGAAAGATAAACAAGTACATAATTACAATGCATTCTCTTCATTAGAGGATATTAAAGGCATGCTTCTAAACTAAAGGTTCTGCTTGAACAATGTGTACTCTAGTTTGGCTTGGGTGGAAAGTTTCCTAGTGAGTGATTTAGCCTATGGTGATCTCATTGATCCTCCATATAACAGTTCTCAGGTTCCAACTATAATATAATACTAGCCATGGTTGCTTTTATGTTTATTTCATAAGTTTTGGCAAGAGTTGTCGAGTGTTGTGGATGGTTTTATTGTTCTTCCTGAATTGGGCTAGATGGGTTGGCTTCATTATACTTTTGACTCGACTGAAGTTGATATTGTGGATTTGTCAAGGCCTCAAGTTGATATTGTGGGTTTTTCAAAGCCTTATATTGTTATTATGTGAAAAGGTTTTCAATGTAACGGTTTCCAAGCTCTTGAAACTCCAAATCAACATTTATATGCTCATTTCTTTTTTGTCCCTCATCATATTTTGTTAAGATTATTTTGGAGCAAGCACTATTATATTGGATAAGGGCATATATAGATTGCATCTATCTTTACTTGTTGGAGCCAACATTGTTATGTTGGCTCTTAGAGTATCTAGCTTGGTTATGTGGTTACCTTTTGTAGTGAACCTTGTTTCATTTTCCTTGTGACAAAGCTTCAAACTTGTGATTTTTGTTGAGCATCCTACTATGACTAGTTACTATGGCTAGTGAGGTTCTATTATACTTTATGTTTGTTATAGTTATATATTTTCTAATGCTTGTCTTAGGTATGTGGGATTTGGACAAAGCTTTCTAGATGTACTATTTCGATTTTTGTTCTATCTCATTATGACCTATGGAAAATCAGTGACTATCAGTTGTTATATTGAGAAGTTTTTATATTTAGGAGCATGTTAGTGCTATGTGTGTTTAAACTTGGATGATATGGAAGTGAACATGAAAACAATGTGATATATTTTTATTGATAAATATAAAATGCTTTCATTCACTAAAAAATAATTAAATAATAATCAATTTTAAAATAAGAGTTTACTGTAAGTTTATAAATTTAATAATTTCAATATATAATTTCAATAACAAATATATATATATATTTTTAATTAAAAAGGGTTAATGTTTAGATTACACTATTTAAATTACACTATTTTTATCAAAGAGGAATGATTTGTTTTTAAAAGTAAAAGAATTTAAGAAATAATTTTATTTTTAAAGAATTAATTTTTTTAAAATAATATTAAAATATTCTAATTGAATTTTGATAAATCATGTTGTTAGGTATGTGCCACTTAGACAAAGCTTACTAGATATACTATTTTTATTTATGTGCTTTCTCATTGGTGTGGCTGGCAAATATCCTATGGAAAATGGATTACTATAGATTATATGGAGCATGTTAGCGCTATTTATGTTTAAACTTAGATGATGTGGAAGTGAACCTGTAATGTAATATTTTTTTTGGTTGATGAATATAAAGTGATGCAATTCACTAAAGTAATAATTAAATTAATAATAATAATAATAAATTTTAAAATAAGAGTTATTTATAAGATAATTTGCTTTAAGATTATAAATTTAATAATTTCAATGTATATTTTTAATAATAAATATTAACTTTTTTAATAAAGTTAATAAATAAATTTAGAAAGGGTTTATGTTTAGATTTCACAATTTAAACTACTCTATTTATGCCCAAAGTGGAATAATGGTTTTTTTTTTTAAATTAAAATAATTTAAGAAATAATTATATTTTTAAAGATTTAATTTTTTTAGATAATATTAAAATATTTTAATTGAGGTGTCTATTGAAATATTTTATTTATAATTCTATTGATTTTTTTATAATTAATATTTTTTAAATATCTAATGTCATCTTCTTATTAAAAATAAAGGAATTACACATATCTCTTATATGAAATGTTTCAACATTTGTAAATAAAATAAAATTTATTTATTTATGATTTAGTTATTTTATATATGTATAAAGTTAATATATAAAAAAAAATACGTCCTTTGACATTAAATTTTTTAATTTATAATTAACATTGAAATATTTTTTGTTTTTTATATATTTTTTTTTAATTCTATATATCAATTTAATGTTGAGCATGCAAAAAATTACACATTTTCTTCATTTTACATCATAAAAATAACTTGTACAAATATATAATAATAAATACATTCAAACTAGTTAATAATATTTACATTCAAACTTAATATAACATTTGATTAATAAAATTCTTAACCAAATTTTTAAAATAAATAAATTATAAATATATATACAAGAGCTTAAATTATATGTTAAAACCTACCATTCTTAAGCAATATATCTTTAAGACCTACTATTCTTAAGCAATGTAAATATAAACCTAAGCTATCATCTTGGAGAATATTCTATAGAACTAAAATTATTCAAAAAATGAATAACAAAGTACATAATTAAAGAATATTTTGTTCGTATACCATGTTTGAATACAATGTCGGTAATAATCTTTCCTAATGTTAGCCCTATAAATCAAATTGCAAATAGAGAATGTGAAGGTGAATGGACCCTTAAATAAATCAAATTGCAAATAGAGAATGTGAACGTGAAAGGACCCTTAAAAAATGAATCCAATGATCATCTCTTTGTATAAATTTTGATTATACATTAGCATAGATAAAAGTATGGGGATACTTACTCCTCGCCTCAGATAGTATCAGAGTCGACCCAACTATTTTCCTGATTAGCAAAGTGCCTGGCCTTTCTGTATGTTAGATCTGCTATTTTGGTCGATGTGTCAGCCCTGAGATAAAATTTCTCTATCATCTCTATCTTTGCGATGTATTGAGTGCCGCAAGTTATTTCTTGTGCATTCTTTCCATGAGTTGTAACACTCATCTCTATCCATCTCTTGCTGATGCTATCTATGGAGAACGAACCCATGATTATTGAGCTTCGAGACTCCCACTTGTGTGGCTATGGCTTTGCCAAATTCTAGGTTGGGACTCCTTTTATCTCGCTATTGTATCATCTCCCCATAGTGCCTCATTCAACATGGAAGAAACCGGAGCAACTCCATGTATCTTCTCACGTAGTTCTACTCAACATTTGGCATCAGTTCGAATTGCAATAGCTCATAAAAGTCATATGTTGACCACTACGTGTCAATGACCCATAGGAGTACACCCCCTTTTGTAGTGCTTGATCAACGTGTCCGTGTCGCTCTAACTATCATCATCAATCTGATCATGTTATATTGCAAACCCTTTCTACATGTGTAAATTGTAAATAATCTCAGTAGATCCGTGTTGTGTATATAATTGCCTAGGTAAACCTAATTTTTTTGATGACGATCTACATTCTGGAAGGTTTTTTGTCTCACCGATCCATGGTCGGTAGAGTTTTCCTTCAGCCTTACCCCAAATTCGAAATGGATTTTGTCACCAGAATGTTAGGGGAGTCTTAGTGTGCTAGATTGAGTCTATGTAAAAGTGATTTGGGAATAATCTTAATTATTTGGTTAGGTTATTTTATTACAAATTGCTTGATTTGCTAGATTATATTTGTGTCGCAGAAATGGGTAGTCTGTGAGGGTCTTGGTCAAATGGGTTTTCCACCTTGAGATGTAAAAAATCATGATATAAAACGTCTTGAGGGTTAGAAAAATAATTTATCCCCTCATAGGTCCTAGGTCCTAGGTAAATTTAAGTTTTCCAGAGGTAAAATTTGTGGATCCTTAAAAAAAAATAAAAAAAATAAAATGTTAACTGGTCCAGGGACTAAGGTTAGTTGATTATTTTGCTAAATTTTATGTCTTAGGTCCCTGGGGTTAAGTCAAAGTCAAATTTTTGAGGAAATAAATGCAAAATTTAAACTTTTGAATTTATTAAAAAGCATTTAATTGAAAATTTCAAAATTTCCTCAATATTTAAAATTTCGACAGATGAGATTAAAAGAAATTTTGATCCTCATCAACGATTGAGATCACATTGAAAAGGATCACTAGAACTACATGTTGGGAAATTTATCTTTAAATAGGGGGTCAGTTGTCAGTTGAGATCATTCGATCTTCGAGTCGTGTGCTACGTGAAAGCTCTCTTGTAATTTTTTTTTTATGTGCAATAAAGAAAGACTTTGGGGTTAATTTCTGCCGGTGTTACTCTTCGTGGAAATACTATAATATGTGTTATGCTCATGCATAGATTTCCTTTTAGCCATTGATGATAGCTTTATTAAGAGTGATTTAAGCACAGGTATCTTGTTTGATCACTAGGGTTTGAATGGTAATTTAATTTCTGGATATAATGGCAGGTATCTCTATTAGATTTGAATTTTATTATTGTTTTCTCGTTGTACCTTAATCGTTGAATTGAGTTGTGCAAGGAATTCTTAATTTTGAGATCATCGAGCGTTTGGGGAAGTTTTTAATTGGACTAGCCAACTCCCGATTAGCATTTTCTGAAGAGCTCAGCTTGATTGAATCCTAGACTTATCATCATAAATTTTATTTTTGATGCATGAAGGGTTTTTGTGAAGCCCCTGTCTTTAAATTTAAAATTTTAAAATTTTATGTGCAAAATTGATAAATTTGGCTTTAAAGAGCCACATATTATCAGATCTGGGAGCAGAGTTAGACTCACACTTGCCAGATCTGCTACTCATGTGCATAGATTTGTAATTGTTATTTTCTATTTTTATAACTTAGGGTTTTTGGGGTTTCAATTTTTGGTATATCTGTGTTTGTGCTTTCAGGAATAGGTTGCCGATCTGAAGGTAAAAATTTGATTTTGAAGCTAGATCTAGGCCATGGAGGGTAAGATCTGGCCTTAGAAACAATGTTTGCATGGGTTCGGTTTTGCTATCCAAGGGTTTGAATTCTTTTTTTTTTTAAATTTGGAATTTTTTTGTAAGGGTCCAATTGATAAATTTGAAGCAGAACATAGCATCTTAGATCTGGTAAGTTCTGAGTTTTGTTGGGAACCATTTCTTTCTCTATCTGCTGCCTGGGGTCTTCATTTTTGTTTTGTTGCACAAAAATTTTGAGATTTTGTTTGGGTAATTTATTTGAAACCCTCGCAGCTCTCAAACGCTGTACCCAATCCATTTCTTCAATCATTTTCCTACGCAACAAACCTTCTGCGGTTCCTTTTAGTTGTTTTTCTTCCTCACGCAGTGCCATTCTCTCCTATTCGTTGTCCATTTTCTTCTCTCATGACATCAAATTCTATCACTTGCGTTTTTCTTGCCATACCCTCACGTCTTCCGCCATCCGAGTTTCCCTGCTCCTCCTGCACCTGCGCGTAGTTATTCTAAATCCCCTCAGCTCTCCACCATCTTCCCTATCCCGTAGCCCTTTCCTCATTATCTCTCTGTGATTTTCCTCCAGACCAACTTGCCACTCATTCGCTGCTACTTAGCTCTCCCCCCCTTCCATCCCGCTGCTCCATTCCAACTATACGCAACCATCATATCCCTCTCAGCTCCACATATACCTGCAAGCAAACACACCAACGTCAACCTCTATCCAGCTCTCTTCTCCCGCTGGCCAAACCGCTCCATCCACGTGACTACTCCTTCAAACCTAAGCTCCTCTAGCTACCCCACCTACACTATTTCCACACTGCCTTCATCAAGGTCTCACCTGTGGAACTGCAATAACAAACAAGAGAACATTACGATTAACATACACCTCAATTTTTTTTAATTGTGCTAAGTTAGTTGGTTTTTGTATATGGTTAGACTTAAGGTTAGTGTGTATACATTCAAGTTTGATTTTTATTTTTATTTTAAATTTAGACTCTAATACTTTTTTTTTAATTTCATTTTGATTTTGAGAAGCCTTAAAAATTAAATTTTTTTTTTTTTTTTTTTGAAATAGATAAAAAAAAATTATAAAATTAGATTTTGATTTCATCTTGACTTTGATGAAAAATTGTAAGATAAAAAGTTCTAAAAAAAAAAAATAAATAAAAAAAAAATAATTTAAAAAAAAAATCTTAAAAAAGGGTAAAGGGGACTTCACATTTTTTCAAAGTATTAAATCAAAACAAGTTTCATAATTAAGGGTTTTAAATTTTTTTGTGTGGCCTCTGGCCCATTAAAAAATTTAGAAAAATTATTTTTGATTTATTTCAGTCACATTTAGTCTTGCTCATCGAGAAATTCACCTAAGGAATAATTAAGTTATCAATCTAAAATTTCTTCTTGGTGTCTTTTGTGCTAAGGTAAATTTTTGTGGTATTTGTCATTTCTCTATAGTTAAATGTGCTTAAATTTTTATATATGAAGATTAACTATTTGAAAGTGGTGAATCATTTTTTGAAACTGGCTAGCTTTTAAATTTCGTGGTTGTTTAAAATATTTGGATCTCTTGGAATTTAATTGCTAGAGCATTGTGCATCTGTTGAATATCTTGCATCTATCTATCGTCATTGCTTGGAATATTTAATGCTCGTTATATGTTAAACATTTTGCAAATATTTTCAAGCAATTTGTTCTATTGTGGAATCATTTACTTGGATCATTGACTCCATAAGGCACTAGTATTAATCATTTAAAGTCTTATCAATCTTAACTATTGCTAAGCCTTAATCAAGTATTTGATTGTCTTGCTGTGTCTCCCGATCAAGTTGATTCCCAGCTGGTTCTCATTCATCCCATTTCTCCAGAGGGTCTACAACTTAAATGGAGAGGTTGGGGATCAGGGTGACAGTCGCCGATCTAAGCGTTGTCACGGTGTTTAGACAATCTGTGTGACAACATTCTTTAGCGCCAATGCTAGGGATAGAGTTTTTCTATCCTTCGTTTCTTAGACATTCATCTCATTTCTTTCCTCTCAGCCCTTTCGCCTCTCAACACGATAAGTTCCTTGTCCCGGCTCCTTACTTTCTGGTTATTTTGTGATATACTTTTTGTCCGGGTGGTGACTCTGTTGGGTCCCTATAATACTAGTGATTACCCCATTACTATTGTAGTTATACCCCTTATTAATATTTTTGTGCCCCTATTGCCCCCATATTGTTATTATTGTGCCCCATAGAATCCCTCTATTGTTATTTTTGTGGCTTTACATTATTATTGTTAGGTCGGCTGGATTATATTGTGACTCCTTAGACTCCTATATATAGAAAGGAGGTTTTGTCATTTGAAACATCCAAGAATTGTTCATTTATGTAATGTAAAGGAGGTTGCCCCCTCGAAGAGGCTGAATTCTAAGGCGCTGATCTATCTTTTCTATCTTTTCTTAAGCTGGTTTCATAACATTTGGCATCAGAAATTTGGATTCTAGGGTTTCGCTGCTCCAAACAGGTCATCGTGGAATTTTCGCTATAACTTTTTTTCTGCGACATTTCAGAAGTTGAAAAAAGAAACCATTTGAGAAGAAATCGCTTTGAACCTTGGGTCCAAATTTCAGAGCTTTTCGTGTTATATTTGCGGAGATATGATCTGAGGAAGTTGGTCTTTTTGCAGACTCCTGAATTACATTCCCAACAGGTGACCTGGGGAAAATCGTCATAACTTTCTCTCTGGGGATCAGATTGAAATTTCGTAAGAAGTTACAGAAAGAGGACAGACTTTAGTTTCTTGAATACGTTTTTTAGATCCAAAGGTCGAAATAGTGACTCGTGGAATGTCGTACAAGTTCGCTCTACTGAACTAGTCTATAATCAAGTCACTATGGGAGATTTCGCATAACACTTCCTTGGAGAATCCAATTTGGGTCAGACTTGTGGCATTGGAAAGAGGACACAGAGAGCTACTACAGGTCACAAACTCATAACTAGATGATTGGAAAGTACAGAGATACATAAGAGGCAATATCGAGCTCCTACAAAGTGAAAAAAGGTGTGTAGATTTTTTTTAAATTTTTTCTTAAGCTTGGTTTGAAAATTTATTTTGAAGGAATTCAAAGGGCATAATAGAGCATTATTATCGGTAACTTATGCCCCGAGGAAAGAAAATGCAAACACCTAGTAAGGAACCTGAAAGCTCTAGCATGACTCATGAAGGAAAGGAAGAAATGCTACATGATATATCAAAATTACAAGAACAAGTGCAACAAATGTCACGCTCACAAAAGCTAACAGAAGCTAAGATAAATGGCGTGGAAGCTAAGATGAATGGCATGAAAGCTAAGATGGACAATTTGAATATGGATTTGAACACAAATTTGAAGATAGGCATGGCAGATTTGAAGACAGATTTGACAAATTTTCTACAAGAAATACTTACTAATGGTGAAAAGGTAGTAAAAGAAACTCATGATAAGAACAAAAGAAATGTTAATCATGATTCCATAGATGCTAATGTTGGATCGAAGACTCACCATATTCCAAAAATTGATATGAGGAAGTTTGATGGCAAGGATCTCGCCACATGGATATTATAGATGGAGCAATTCTTCGATCTCAATAATGTGCAAAACACACAAAAGGTACGTATGGCAACTTTATATTTGGAACCAAATAAGTTTGTATGGTATCAATGGCTTTGCTCTTGTAAACAATTTATCACTTGGGCAATTTTTACGGAAGAATTGGTAGCACATTATGAGGATACAAAAAGCAACACTTTTTTTAGCCAATTGATAAGTCTCAAACAAAAGGGTTCAATAATGGAGCACATTGAGGAGTTCCAAAAATTGAACATAAGGGTAAAAGATATTCCAGAGGAGCATAGGATTGATGTGTTCATAGGGTCTTTAAAGGATAATATCCAACATGATGTTCGCCTTTGGGAACCTGATTCATTAGAGAAGACATTCAGGTTAGCAAGAAAAATGGAAAGCAAAATTATGGCAACCAGGAAGCATACCACTCACAACTATAAAGATGGAAGTATTGTTTCCCCTAGTCTTCCACAACCTATAAGGTTGACAACACAACAATTGGAAGAAAAAAGAGCAAAAGGGTTTTGTTACAGTTGTGATAGAAAATACACTAAAGGTCATAAGTGTGCTGAGAAGAAATTATTCTACATAGATTGTGAAGAGGAAGAAGAAAATGAGCAAGAAGTTCAAAAGAAGAGGATATACTCCAGGAACAAAGCCTAGATGAAGAACAAATAAATCCAACCATATCTTGTAATGCATTAGCGGGAATTACCACTCCTCAAACCATCAAGATAGAAGGACAAATCAAGAAGAAAAAGGTAATAGTGTTGATTGATTCAGGAAGCACCCACAATTTTATTCATTGTAAGGTAGCAAAAGAATTGAATTGCTTCCTATATCCAGCACCAGAGTGTCAAGTGATGATTGCAAATGGAGGAACAATAAATTTCTCTGGAAAGTGCCATAATATCAAGCTATCCATGGGAGAATATGTATTGACTAGCCCAATGCTTTCCATTCCAATGGGAGGTGCTGATGTTGTACTAGGAGTCCAATGGCTACAATCCTTGGGTACAATAGCTTTTAATTTTCAAGAACTTTTCATCAAATTTTCTATAGAAGGAAATGAAGTTGAATTAAGGGGTATTGCAGGGAAACCAGGAAAGATAGTTAGCTCTAATGGTATGACAAAGTTTCTAAAAAAAGAGCAAAGAGGTGTAATTGCACAATTATGCTCATTAGACGTTTCCACATCAGAATCATCTATTTCTCCAGATCTCCAAAAATTCCTGGACAAGCATTCCAAGGTATTTGAGACTCCCAAAGGTCTCCCACCTATGCGTGATCATGCTCATGCTATTCATCTGATTGCAGGAAGTGTTCCTCCAAACATTAGGCCATACAGATATCCCTATGTCCAAAAGAGTGAAATTGAATGTATGGTTGTAGAAATGCTAGAGGTTGGTATAATTCAACCGAGTCAAAGTTCTTTCTCTGCTCCAGTAGTATTGGTGCACAAGAAGGATGGATCATGGCGCATGTGTCCGGATTATAGGGAGATCAACAAGCTCACTATTAAAGATAAGTTCCCCATTCCTGTCATTGACGAATTACTGGATGAACTACATGGATCAATTTACTTCACCAAGTTGGATCTTCGTTCAGGATATCATCAAATCAGAATGAAGACTGAAGACATTCGGAAAACAACATTTAGAACTCATGAGGGTCATTATGAATTTTTTGTCATGACTTTTGGCCTTACTAATGCACCTTCAACATTTCAAGGTTTGATGAATTCAATTTTCAAACCATTCCTTAGAAAATTTGTGTTAGTATTTTTTGATGATATACTAATCTACAACAAGTCTTGGAAGGATCATGTTGAACATGTTGACAGGGTGCTACAACTATTGGAGGAGAACAATTATATGCAAAAAGATCCAAATGTTTCTTTGGAGTCTAGGAGGTGGAATATTTGGGTCATATTGTATCTCATGAAGGAGTTAATGTAGACCCTAGCAAAATTAAAGCCATTAAGGAATGGAAAATCCCCATATCGATAAAGCATCTGCGTAGATTTCTTGGGTTGACAGGGTATTATCACAATTTTGTTAAGAATTATGGGAGAATAGTAGCACCTCTAACAACATTATTGAAGAAGATGCATTTTCGTGGACTCTGGAAGCAACAAAGGCCTTTGAACATCTTAAAGAGGCAATATGCCAAGCACCGGTCTTAGCTACACCGGACTTCACAAAAACCTTTATTGTGGAATGTGATGCTTCAGGAAATGGAATTGGTGCTGTTCTAATGCAAGATGAAAGACCCATTGCTTTTGAAAGTCATCCAATGAAGGGAAAGTTTTTAAGCAAAGCTATTTATGAGAAGGAAATGTTGGCAATACTCCATGCACTTAACAAATGGCGACCCTACCTAATGGGAAGATACTTCAAGGTAAAAAAGGATCATGATAGCCTTAAATACTTTTTAGAACAAAGATTATCCTCTGAAGAGCAACAAAAGTGGGTCACAAAGATGTTGGGTTATGAATTTGAAATCATATACAAAAAAGGGAAGCAAAATGTGGTGGCAGATGCACTCTCAAGAAAGGATGAGGATGTGGAAGCATTGTTGTGCGCCATTTCTATTATCCAACCAGATTGGATAAACGAAGCAAGGGAGGAATGGAAGAATGACAAAGAAGTGTGGGCACTTATTCGAAAGTTACAACAAAATTCCAGTACGTCTGATACATTTAGCTGGCAAAATGATTCGTTATGGTACAAAGATAACTTATACCTCTGTAAGAATTCCCAACTAAAACAAAATATTCTTATGGAATTGCACACTTCTCCCTTAGGAGGGCACTCAGGATTTTTAAAAACTTACCACAGGGTTAAGAAGGAATTTTTTTGGGATGGCCTTAAATCAAATATTCAAAAGTTTGTGGCAAAATGTTTGGTTTTCCAACAAAATAAAGTTGAAACAATTAAGACACCGGGTCTATTACAACCTTTATCCATTCCAAGCCAACATTGGGAGGACGTTTCAATGGATTTTATCACAGGTTTACCCAAGTCTGAGGGAAAGAGTGTCATCATGGTGGTAATTGACAGACTTACCAAGTATGCACACTTTTGTGCATTATCACATCCATTTAAAGCCAATATAGTTTCTACTGCATTTATGGAAACAATTCAAAAGCTACATGGAAACCCAAATATTATTGTAAGTGACAGAGATCCCATTTTCACTGGAAATTTTTGGACATAATTATTTTCTTGGCTTGGTACTTAGTTAGCTCATAGCTCATCTTATCATCCTCAGTCTGATGGGCAAACTGAGATAGTAAACAAATTTTTGGAAGGATATCTTCGTTGCTTTGTATCTGATAAACAAACACAATGGGTCAAATGGTTGCCTCTGGCTGAATGGTGGTATAACACTTCCTTCCATACAGCAACAAAAATGACCCCATTTATGGCACTTTATGGGTATCAACCACCATCCATCACATCATATTTAAGTGAAAATTATAAGGTTCAGGCAGTGGAACATCACATCGAACATCAATAACAAGTCCTCCAACTCTTAAAGGATAACCTTGTGTTGGCACAGAATAGAATGAAACAACAGGCAAATCAACATCACAGTGAAAGAAGTTTTGATGTAGGTGATTGGGTATTCCTACGGCTACAACCATATAAGCAAATGTCCCTCAAGCAAGCTAAGAAGGATAATAAATTATCACCAAAGTATTATGGTCCATACAAGGTGTTGCAAAAGATTGGTACTATGGCATACAAATTGGAGCTTCCTGCAGCTTCTCGATTGCACCCAGTTTTCCATGTTTCATGTTTAAAGAAGGTTATAGGTGACAAGCTCCTAGTTCAAACAATATTGCCAGAACTTGACGAGGAAGGAAAAATTATATTGGAGCTGAAAGCAGTCACAGAAACAAGAACTTGACAGCTACGAAATCGATCAATTTCAGAGTATCTTATCAAGTGGAAGAACTTATCCGCTGAAGATTCCACATGGGAGGATGAGAATTTTATGCAGAAGTATCCAGAACTACTCAAGCATTGAGGACAACACTTTTTTGAAGGAGAGGGGCATGTTGGGTCCCTATAATACCAGTGATTATCCCATTACTATTGTAGTTATACCCCTTATTAATATTGTTGTGCCCCTATTGACCCCATATTATTATTATTGTGCCCCATAGAATCCCTGTATTGTTATTTTTGTGGCTTTACATTATTATTGTTAGGTCGGCTGGATTATATTGTGACTCCTTAGACTCTTATATATAGAAAGGAGGTTTTGTCATTTGAAACATCCAAGAATTGTTCATTTATGTAATGTAAAGGAGGTTGCCCCCTCGAAGAGGCTGAATTCTAAGGCGTTGATCTATCTTTTCTTCTTCTATGGCTGTATTTATAGATGAAGAACAAATAAATCCAGCCTCTCTTCTTCAGTGGCTGTAATCAAGAAGAACCCTTAGGTGAAAATCGAGACATATTTGAAGAACCTATAGGGGAAGAAGAAGAAGAAAACATTCCTCTAGAGCTAATGCCTGAAAACAGAAATGCTAGGGGAAATGGAGAGAGAATAGAGGGTACCTTCCCCATTCGGGAGACCAATGGGGACACCAAAATGAAGAATATAAGTCCTTTAGCCCTACCTCACTTCCATGATATCACTACAGAAGATCTTGATAGCTTCTAGTTCGAATTTGTTATCATCTGTTGAACTTATGACTATGCAGAAGACGAGAAAAAGTTGAAACTAAGGACACAACGCTGCGCTGGTTCATGGGATTACCTAGCAATAGCATCACAACTTGGGCTCAGATGCAGCAGGCCTTTAACGACAAGTATCGCGACTATTTTAGGTCAAAAGATACTAAATAATAAATCTTCGTAATGACCATAGGAAGTGATGAGTCCCTGGAAAACTATGAAGAAAGGTTCTAGCTCAGTTACAAAAGGGCCAGGTGTACACTTGACCCTGAGTCTCTGAAGTTAGTCCTGCTTAGGGGAATTCGGGAAGACCTTTTAGACACCCTCCATCTACTGGCCGGGGGAGACATCTACCAACTATCCTATGAGGACATAAAGACTGTTTTTAGAAACCATTCTAGAGCAGCCATAAAGAAAGATAGGGGGAGTCAACCCATAACCAATACCTCTTCTTCCAATTCATCCATTAAAGGTGAAATTGGAAACATGCTGGAAGACTTCAAGAGTGAGATGTTGCAGACTCTTGCCATGCAAATGGATACCTTACATATCAAAAGAAAACAAGAGGAAGCAGAGAGGCCTTTGGCCATTTTTTGCCCTAGATGCACGAAGAGGCATCCTAGGAATGAATGCCCATTGAACTCTATAGAGGTTTGTTTAGTCTATGAAGAAGATCGTTCTACAGATAAGTGCCCTTCCTTGCTCGGACTTAAAGTTGTATACCAAGGGGTCGAAGGAGTCACTGAATAGATCTATTACATAAACCAAAGGAGGCCACATGGACCTAGACCATACTAGCAGGGGATGCAAGGGACATCTTAGGCATACTACAACCCCAACCAAGTCACCTCAATACCTTCTTGGGGCCCCCCTACTCATCCTTCCTGGTCCACACCTCCTCCTTGGTCCTAGACATCTTAATATCATGCCTAACTTGCCACCCATTCATTTCAATCCTTTGCTCAGCCACAACCTCAGTGGAATGCATCTTATCAGGGGTGGAGGCCCCAATACAACTCTTCTCCTGCTCTTCTGCCCCCACTACATGCCTGACCTCAACCATTACCTTCTACTCCACCAAGGCAACCCCAAATACCTGCCCAACCAAATCCGAACCCGAAACAATAGACAGACTTAGCAAGTGTATAGTGGGGAACCATCATGCCCAACTAGTGCTATGGAAATTCAAGAAATTAACTTGTGATCCAGGAAAGTTCTCCCAGATAGCCAGCCTCCACCCAGGGAGGTTGAGGAAGATAAAGAGGAAAGCGAACCTAAAGCAAATCCACCCTTTCCTGAGAGACTATCCATGACAATCTAGCCCACCCCAGAAGAGACTAAAATCCTAGGAGAATTGAAACATTTATGTTTGAAGATACCACTTCTCGAAGCCATAAAAGATGTGCCTATATACAATAGGTTGATCAAAGAGAAGTTCTTTAGGCATCTAGGAAGGCGCAAGAGAGATGCGCTAACCATCAATGTTGTAGGACAACTGTCTGACCTCATGTTGGGGTAGATAATCTATCCAAAATATCTAGACCCTAGAAGCCGAGTAGTTTATGTCCACATCAATGGCACAATGGTCCCACATGCCTTGATTGATCTGGGAGCTGCCATTAATGTGATGACCGTTGGGTCTTGAAAATGTCATTCATTTCCTTTACAATTTCACTATTATGTCCATTATATCACCTCCATTTCACTACTATGTCACTACATTCATCCCACTTTCATTATCATTGGGCCACATTTATGTTTTTCCAAACTTTATTAATTCTTAGTCTTTTTAAGTGAATTTGTGGTTAAAAATTAGAAAATAATGTGCATATGCTTATACCTAACAAGTGGGTTGAGATTGTTGACATTTGTAGGTCAAAAGGAGGCTTCTAGAAGACCTTTATGTGGCACTCTAAGGCCAAATTCAAACTTGAGTGGAAAGAATCATGGGATCATGAGGATATGTGTCACATCTCCTAACTGTATTGAAACTCTAAGAAGACATGTGTCTTATCAGTTCCTATTTTGATTAGGACTCTAGAGGTAGAGGGAGAGATTCATGGACTCCCATTAATGAGATGGCTTCTCATCTTTTTGTATAAATAAGAGATCTCTCTCCTTCATTGGTTAGCTTGTTAGCTTGTGAATCTTAGCTTAGCTTGGAGTTTGTAGTTCTTCCTTGATGGCTTTTAAAAGCTTTAGAGAGCTTTGTTGTAATTTGTAATTTTGAAGAATTTGAATAAAGCTTTGATGTTCTCAACATGGAAGGAGATGTGAAGTAGATGTCATGGAGCACATTAGAATGTAAGGTAGAGTAGATTTTATTTTGTAATTTTGCTTTGATTTCATTATGTATGTCATTTTATTGCTTTTAAGTTTGATAGATTAGATTTTCCATTCATGCAATTTTAATTCATGCAAGTTTGTTCAACCGATTTATTGTAGATTAATTTTTATTTACATGTTTTTGCATCAAATAGTGACATGAGATTGGCCTCTCTGCTGACTTTGGTTTTTTTAGCTTTTCAATTTCAGTTATGCTTTGATTTCAGTCTTATTTATTTGTTGTTGTTAGTTAGTTTAGATATCAAATTCTTCATGACATTTGACGTTATTTCCAGAGCCATGGCTTAACCCCGAAAAGCTACTTGGCGAGCTATCAGATTATGAGTGAAGTAATTTGATTTTACTTTCATTTCTGCAATTAGATATTAGGTCCTTCATGACATTTGACGTTATCTCCAGAGCCATGGCTTAACCCCGAAAATCTACTTGGTGAGCTATCAGATTATGAGTGAAGTGATTTGATTTTACTTTCATTTTTGCAATTAGATATCAGGTTCTTCATGATATTGACGTTATCTCCAGAGCCATGGCTTAACCCCAAAAAGCTACTTGGCGAGCTATCGAACTATAATTGAAGTGACTTGATTTTACTTTCATTTGCAAGTAGGTAATTTAGATATCAAGTTCTTCATGTTATTTGATGTTATCTCCAGAGCCATGGATTAACCCCAAAAAGCTACTTGGCGAGCTATCATATTATAAGTGAAGTAAATTGATCTTGCTTTCGTTAGTCTAGAATTTTTGGTTTGTTTGAGTGCAATAGTTTAGATTTTATTTCTGTAATTAGATGGGCAACAGAGACAGTGATTTCATGATCAATATTTCATTTTTTGCTTGATTTAAGTAGCTGCATATTTACACTTTTTTTCAAGTACTGATTTTATCAATATCATGTTTTGAGATCTCTTGAAGTACTAAGTTTTGGAAGTTACTATAAGGGACATAAACCTTGTCTTGAAATCTACATCCATACTTGACCTTTAAAAGTATTCTGAAGACCTTAGAATAGGATTTCCATTTGCATTAAGCACTTTAGGAAACCAATAAGAACAAAACCCCAAAAACAACATAAACTATAAAACAACGAAGTAAGAAAAATGTTAACTAAGCACATATGGTGCACCACACTTCATCAGTTTACGATACCCGGATTGATAATTTATGAAGACCAATTTAAGACATTAAATTGACTAAACAATGACAAAGGACACAATTCTCAAACTTAATCTCCAAAGCTCCTTGAGGAAGACCACGACAGTGCTGCAGCTAGCAGACTGCTCCACAGTGACCTCTGAGGGGATTGTGGAAGATGTGATGGTCTCCATTGATTCTTGGGAGTACCATGTTGATTTCTTAGTTCTCCAGCCAAAGGCAAAGCTCACTGGGTATCCTCTCATTCTCGGAAGACCCTGGTTGGCTACAGTCGATGCCTACATCAGTTGCTGAGCTATGAACATGACCATAAAGAATGAGCACATGTCCAAGTAGTTAATCCTATATCCTCCTGCCCAACCCTCACTAGAACATGATATACCTCTCTGGTTGGAGGAGGAGGATGAGGATGAAGTTTATTCTAAACCACTTTGTGCATTAGAAATCTCCATGGGGGGAAAACCGCAAGATGAGGATGATATGATTGAAAATTTTATTCAGAATCCACCTCCCAGTGTATCACCATTAGAAGAGATAGTAAGAGAAACCCAAAACAACCCCTCAACTAATCTCTGTGTGGCCTGTTATCGGAAAAACTAGTGTCCATTTAGAGCTACTAGTCCCACTAAGATGGGTAGCTATCTTAGAAACAAACAAACTAAAGTTACTTATGTTTTTCCTTTATGAGAAGTAGATGAGAGAGAAGTAAAGAGTAGCAACCTCAATCTTTTGCTTGACTCCTTGCTTATTTCCTCTCCCTTTTGACAGATCTTTGCCGCTCCTTCCTCGCTTGTCCTGCTTCAAAGAACACCTGTAGAGTCAAAGAATCATAATACCATCAAAGCATAGAGATCTACAATCATAGGCAATATAGGATCAGATATATATTGACCACACAAATGCATATATCAACTCAGACATACAATAATGTGGAGGAAAACTCAAGTAGTTTTATTGATAGAAAGAGTAGAAGAGAGGATTACAACCCATTGATCTGACCCAACGTCGTCCTCCTAGCATGAAAGCCCTTCTTCACCTCAGGAAAAGCTTATATCACCCAACACTATGATGTTCCACAAAGAAACCAACAACACTTCCTTACAAAATACAAGATTCTAGCCTTTAGATCTCTTAGATGAGGGATCCATATATAGATATTTGCAGAGGTGTGAGTCAGCTCTGGGTTTTTGATTAGTGACATTCCACTAATAGTTCTTGGTTCCACTTGGAGATTTTATTGATCTCTTACTCATCCTTGGGCGAATTCTGAGAGGCAAGTTTCATATGAGAAGTTTCTAGAAGATTCCTTGATCATCCACTTAGCAAACTGTCTCTGCCATTTGTCTATTTTTGCTTATTGCACCCTATAGAAGGGATTTTCAGTATGCATCACACCTCCTGTGTGTAGTAGGTGAGATGAATCACATCCTAACCATGGAGCAGGTGAGATGGTCTAGTTTTGACCAGTTTTGAGTAGTTTTTCAGGGAGAACTTCTGGGAGATGATGTAATTAGCTGACCTTGTTCCTTTATGGTATGAAACAACACTTTTAGGGACTTAGAAGCCCTTGGTTTATGGACATATAAGATTGGGGTTGCAATGCCCAAAAATTTCTATAACATTTTCCCCCTAAAGCATGAGGTTGTAAATCTTTTGATGTCGGGTGAAATGCTTTATCATGAGGATCCGAGGTTTTTCGAACCGGAAGGTGACCTGTAATAAGATACAATACAATATATTATCTTCATAATATTTTCATGATCTAGCTGAGGTGGGCATTCCCATGCTCAGCTTTATAAATTCATTTTCATGTACATAGGACAAACAACCATCTGTGTGGCAGACTGATGACTCTGATAGAGCCATCATCCTTTGGCTTGGATGATTATCTATGCAGCAATGATGTACATTTGATGTTTTTATTTTCCTGAATATATCACAGCCCGGATGGATGAAACTAGATCTGGGGTCTTCAAAACTCGTTCAGTCTTCACCTGAAGTACAAGTCGATCCATGTGAAAAGATGTTATGGTGTCAAACATAGAAAGACATCGCCTGATTACTAGCCAATGATGTGAGTTGTTAACAGGCGCGAGAGGAATCACCGATAATGATAATGACCGTCAAGGTACGACAGTACAATTAACGTGGTGTGAATATATGAGTCGATGTTGAACACCACACAAAATCTTTCGGTCGAAGGCCATCAATGTAAACCTATTGCCGGAAGTGAGAAACTTGCCATTGAGGCATGCAAGCTTCAAAGTACTGAAAGGGTTGTTCCTAGGTCGACTTCTTGGATAATGAGCTGATGTCAATAATAAGTGACCCATCGTAGGAGGGCATTAATGAATCCCACAAATACGACATGGAATAGAGAAAATTATTTTTGTGGAGGTGAAAACGATCTGATGATACAAGGTCCAAGGTGGCGATCATGAAAGAATGAAGTGTGAAGGTATTGCAGTGGATGAGACACAAGATGAGTTGGTGAATTCTCTGGGTGACTTCTCTTGAACATATCAGCGACACTAAAATGGATTGGTAGTGTTAACCCCAAAAATGGATGGTATGGTGGATCACTGGTGATATGACCGGTGAATGGAATAACCCAACCCGACTCAATCATGGTGATGGAGTGAAAGTGTCTTGTTCAAGAGCGACCTGCTACCAATAAAGTTTCTTCAAGCTTTTCTTCCCAATTTTTCCCCAGTCATTTCTGACCAGTACCTCTTAATTTTTGTCAAGCTTGAGGAGGATAACATATGCTTATTCTATAATTTTCCCTTCAGGCAAACCCATCGCTATGTTTTAACGAGCCTAGTGACAGTGAAACTCACTCTTGTCTGCATGGACAAGTTCATCACTATTATTTTAACGAGTTTAATGACAAAGATAACTCGGTCCTTTTCAATTTTAGAGAGTCTAAAAAGAGATAGAAAGGAAACTCCAGTAATCCTTTTTCGTAATATAATCCCTTAAGTCCGAAAAAGTATAAAACAATGCGAAAGGGATGACTTTTTGATAGTTTTAACAAGCCAAACAAGACAAACACTTGATCTTTTTGTGTAATGATCCCTCAGGTCCAAAAAGATTAAAATATAGAGGAGGGATAGCACTTCCGATCGCTTTAACGAGCTGGAGAGGCCAATTACTCAACAATCTTTTCATGTTTTACGAGTAAGATGAAAAGAGCTTAAAGGAGACTCATTTTCTGAGGAACGAGTGATGTTTTTGAATAGCAGTTGGTTCCAGGTAAGGTTTGGAACTTTTCAATCATGATAGTGTAAAGAAATGGCTAATAGAATCACTCGTTGCAGTTGTTCCTCAAAAGGGGTAAACAATCAAATGGAGGCTTATGATCAGCTAAAAAAGACTGGAGGTGATGGTAAGAACACAACCAAGGTTCAAAAGCTGATGATTATGTGATCGCAATGGTTATTTACCGAACGTGGGTTCATTTTTTTTTTTTTAATGAGCTTAAACTCTAGTGGAACATGTGCTCATTGCTAGGTTTATTTTTTAATGAGCTTGAACTTCGTGTAAAACTGCTCGTGACTAGGTTTATTTTTTAATGAGCTTGAACCTTGTGGAAACATTGCTCGTGGCTTGGTTCATTTTTTAATGAGCTTGAACCATGCGACAACATGTGCTCAGATTCGGTTTCATGTTTACACAAGCTTGAAATGAAAAACTATGCTTGTTATAAGTTCGCATGCCCCCAGCATAATAACACAAATCGAGATGCATGCCCCCAAGCTTTATTGCATTCAACGTGGTGGCTGGAATGAAGGTTTACCTCCGAGATCTGTGAAAGACTCGACTTGGAAGGGGAGTTGTTTCATTTTTTAAGGAGGTTGACACAGTAAAAGAACTATCCTCGTTACTCCTTGTTTCATTTTTTAACGAGGTTGACACGAGATAAGAACCATCCTCGAAATCCACTTATTTATAGTATTTGATAGAAAATAAAAAACTAAAGAATCATTAAGGTTGCTGGAATGATATTTGTGGTAATATGGAAGATGGGGATGATGGTGGTAATCTTCCCATGGTGCCTCTCCTATCATCATTGACTGAATGATTCCTTCGTCTGTAGAATGTACATGCGACCAAGGATCTGAAGAGGTGCCATATTCCTTAGACCTATCTATCCAAACACTCGATGAGCGTTGATTTGGGTTTGCCCCCCAAGCCAAGAAAATAGATTGCTATAATATTTCTAAAATGGCGATGATCCATGCTGACAAAATGTTCAAGAATCTTCTGAATCTTTTAGATATAGAAGATATCATATTGTAGGTTTCCACCATGGACACTTCCGCCAGATTACTCAGAGGTGGTAGGGAAAAAGTACCCATTAAGGCAGGGTCTTTTAGGAGGCCTACTCTGACATTTTGAAGTGATTGAGAGCTTCCATGGATCATTGGAATGCTTCCCGTAACTTGTGAACTATTGGGGAGGAAGGTTTGTTGATCAACGATTGTAATTTTTTCTTGAAAAGGAGATGAAATCTTTCTAAATTATGTTGACACAACTGCAGCCATAGCATAAATCTAGGGCCTTCCCAGTAGGATGTGGTAATCAAGGTTTCCATTGATAACCTCAACATCAATTTCTATTGTTTTTCCCCCCAGTTCAACTTGCAAGTTACTTAAAATCCCATACAGGGTGTATGTTCGTCCATCGAATGCTTTTAATGTCATCGATGACCTTCACAAGGGTGGTGAGCCTAAAGTTTTCCAGTAACTCATTGACATAATACATGTAGATGCCCCCTCATCAATGATTGTTCGATAAACAGTTTTGCTGAGGGATTTTGCTTGAATGAGGAAAGCGAGTTGAGCTAGTAATTGAGGTTCATATCCTTTATGATTAAAGGCCATGAGATTGAAATCCATTGGGTTAATACCACCTATTGCTGATAATAGACCCTGCTTTTGGAGGGGGAAATTTTGCAGTACCTCAAGTGTCAACATAGTGGACAGAAATTGGGCTAGGTCCTCCACTATATTATAATTATGTGCTGCTCTGGCACGAGGATTAAACGTCGATTTGTGTACTACTCTTTTTGGTGGCTCTATAATTAGCTTAGGAATGATGGGTGGCACAACTTCGGTTGAAGTTGTCGTCAAACTACTAGGTTGATCAGTAGCCTTGTTGTTAGACAACTGTGGATTCCCATAATCTTTATTCCTTGTCGATATCAAAACATCATTTTGCTATTTCGAAATGGACAACATAAGCACTTGGGATGGGGAAGCATTGTCTCTAGCAACCAAATTGGTTTCTGGGTTCAGAAACAGATCAGTCAATACCGCTGAGGTTTTTGAATTCTTGAAGAACTTCTTAAGCTCAGCTTTATGTGGACAATCTTTCGTCCAATGATCCTCATCGCATATAAAGCATGGATGACTAGGCTTCCTTTCTCCAGAAGGGTTTGCCGAAGAGTTTTAAGGAGACGAATCATCTTGTTTCTTCTTTTTCCCTTTCTTTTTCTTCTTGCCTCCTGGTTGCTTTGGTTCTTTTCCTTTGTCGGTCGACACGGCATTAACCTCCGAGGCGAGAATTTCTTCATTTGCATTTTGACCGGAAACCATGCGGGATTTCTTAGACATAGCCTTTTTGGTTTTCGTTCTCGACATACCTATCACACCATCACCAGAATGAGAGTCTTTGTTTGATTTAGGATTAGGAGGAACATAAAACTCTGGTCTAGGAGCATCAGGGATTTTGTTGTACAATGTGCTAGACTGAGTATAGATCAAGTCTAGATATTGCGCACGAGAAATGACTTGCTCTTCAGTGATGACTCCTCCCTTTGCCACATCTTCTGTAATAGAAGGTAACAATGACTTAATAAACCATTCAGCTAGGAGCTGATCCGGAACATATGTTTTTACCATTCTACGACGACGTTGCCACTCATGAATATGATTAGATGTGTGAGTGGCTGTCATTTTCTTGAAATTGGTAAGAAGCTCCGTTCTTGTTTCATACCTTATGGGTAACTAAAAATGGGTTAAAAAGGTGGTGGCAAGGGCGCTGAAGTTATCGAATGAAGCTCTAGGAAATTTGATGTACCATTTTTCTGCTAGAATAGTTAACGTTCACTGAAAAAGGTGAAGCCTAATCAAATCATCATTCAGAGTGTTGGACGAACACCACAAATGAAAGGTCATCACATGATTCGATGGATCTTCACCTGGATTTCCATTGAATTTAGGAATATCTGACAGAAGTTTATGAGGAATCATTGGCCACCAAGGGGCATAAGCAATTGGATCGTTTGTTAGCTGATTTAAATCTGGTAACTCTAAAGTCGCCACGATGGGCAATTGCTGATTCAGGTTCAGTGAAGCATACCCAAGATAAGATGGGATTACCTGAGCAATGGGTCTTTTCATATCAACATAATGTATTTGATGCTGATAACTTTGGTAAGGTTGATGGGCATAACCATTATGATATGATTGATGTTGACCATTTTGAATATATGGCTGCCCATTACTTGCAAAGCTTTGTTGCTCGGGTCCTGGGTAAGCTTGTTGGAATTGCGGTTGTTGATATTGCACTAGCCATGGTTGTGAAACCATTTGCTATTGTCCAATACTGGATGTTTGACCAAGATGAGGGGTAATAGTACCCGTTTGAGCCTGAGTCGCTCCAGTTAAGGAGCCACTATTTGAAAATTGTGGTTGTGTCGTGGAGACAAGAGGCTATTGTATTACGACCTGAGAAACTTGAGGCTAACATACAATGGGAAATGCTTGTACTTGTGACAAAACCATAATAGTCGATGTAGTGGGGATATTTGACACAAGTAAACTTGGTTGCATTAAATATACAACTCTTGGATGTTGAGGTAGTATTGGCACCCAACCGCTGGATGTAATTCCAGCTTGCCTTGAATTCTATTGTGAACTCTCATATGGTTGTTCTCTTGGAGGGAACAATGAAAGGGCATACTGCCCCCCATACGGCGACAACCCAGTGTTCAAAGGGAAGATTGGCCTTTGGACACCAGACTGCCCAAATTGATACTGTTGCGAAGGATCAATTTGTTGAGACTCAACATAAGAAATTCTAGATATTATTCCGGAAAAACAAATGGGAACAGACCATACTGTCGAAACAATCCCTGGGTGGACTTCCTCAAGCGGTTTAGAGCTAGTTAGGGAAAATGGTATACCAACGAACATTGTCGGAGTGGCGGCAGGAGGTTTTGCTGCTGCTGTATCAGACGACACAATCCTAGATGTCGATGGTTGTCCAGACATATCAAGTCTATCCAAAAGACTTCCTAGAGATTCTACAGGAACTTGCGATGAAGGCATACTATCTTCTTAAGTAGAAGTGTATAGGTGGATCCCAGTTCCAAAATGCAATGGAGTACTAGATGGAAGATACTCCGTAATTTCTTCTATAGCAATCGGTCAAGGCTGAAGAGGTAGACTGTCAGGTCCGTAAAATATTTCTGGTGCCGAAGAAGGTATAGACTTTGCAGCAATCGATGTTGGAGGGGCAACACCTTCCGAATCAACCCCAGATGGAGCTGGTTCAGGAATAGAAGCGTTTAATGTTACACTAGGATCAATCCTAATGTCCTCTCATGACTGCAGAACTTCTTATGTAGAGGCAGGGATACCAGAAATGGCTGGAGTAACTGGAGGCTCTGAGGATGTCGAAACACAAGTTTCAAACAAACTAGGAGACTTTGACCCAGTTAAACAAGTTCGCTTGACCCGGAATGGTTTCGTTTCTGGAGTCAAAGATGGTTGACTCGTTAGTCTCCGCGAATGACAGGGTTTCGATTGACTTTCTTCCATGATTGCGGATTACTTGATCAACTCAAAATAAAAAGGGGAAAATGTGATTCTGAATTAAATGAATTTTAGACGCTTCGACACAACTTTCTTTTTCAATTTTTAAGAGTCGAGAAAAAGCTAAAGATGACTCTAGTCGCCTTCGATTTTTAATGAGCTTGAAGTGACAAGTGCTCAGATGGACCTTTTCTTTTAAGGAGTTTGAAAAGGAACGAAAGTGACCACTCTGGAAATCTAAACAGAGGGATTAACAAACCAATCGCAAAACTGCAGAATACTTTTTGACAGTACAACAGTTAATCTTCCCGAATGTTGTGTTCAGTGCATTGTGATCGATAGGGCGATAGACACGACTTCCTAGGGATAAATAATGTAGCCTATTGTGGTCTCCCAATATATACTTGACGGTATGTCGGAGCACAAGTCCATACTGGCACTTGTTGTCTCAAAGAGGAGGAATCACCTAACCTATAATGAAAGCGACAGTTACTAGGCTTTACGACACTAGAATACATCTCTAGCCTAGACTTCTAAATGTTGTGAGTTAGGTTCCAAAGCATTTTTATGTTCATTGAATTTATTTTATAGTTGATCTTTCTTAAGAAGTTTGCCTTTAAGGTTCACCACGTGATGTAGATATACAATTCCTAAATATGCAATCTAAGATGATAAACAGTCGTTTACTCTTCTTTTTGCAATGAAAATCCTAGCTACTAAGGAAAGAGAAGTGAAATGCTTTCAACATAGAGCAGAGAGCACAAACTAGATGCATTGTCCTAAATCAAAATCAGTAAGCAATCTAAATGCAAATGCACATGCATGTATTTGTTTTCTGCTTTCTTAATGTTTGAATGACTAAAAGGATGCTAAGTACAAATCTGAACTATCTTTTCCTTCAAAGCGACAATACTAACAATTTTCTCTTCAAAAGACGAAAGGAAGACGAAGACGACACTTTGCAATTTCAAATTCAAAAAACGAAAGGAAGACTACTTTGCAATTTCGAATTCAAAAAACGAAGGGAAGGCTAAGGAAGCACTTTCAATTTGAATTTGAAAACTACTTTCGACACTTGAAATACTATTAATTCAAATCAAATAGAAGAGTAATAGTGTAATCGACTATAAAAAAGAGTAGGATTCTTTTCTTTGACTGAAAACAACACTTGCAACACTTACAAATCAAAAGACGATAGTTCGATTAAGCTACTTTTTGTAAAGGAGAGTTGTAAATGGTGAAAAATACGTAAAAATATTCACAATTCTTTGTAAAATGGAGGCTGCATAATGCAAAGGAAGGGAGTTTCAACAGTGGTATACTGATCACAGATAGCAAAACTCCTGAACAAAGCTGAAGAAAATGAAGAAAAAACCAAAATCTGGAGGCAGAAACAATCTTATCTAATCATCGCACCTGTAACACAGGGAAACAGGGATGCATCTCACCTACAACACATGGGAGGTGCGATGCATCCAGATTGTCAAAAGGAGTAGTGCGATGGTACAGGGACGAGACATTAACTTGATTTTTGGTCACAGTTTGCAGCTTAGTTCAGGGATTTGGGCTGCGCTAATGATAGTCAGTAAATACAAAGCATAGGGTCTAATATAATGAGGTTACTTGAGCCACCACTAGGGCAATTATGATTTTTTCAAGTTAGTTGTTTAGTTTATAAACAAAACCCGAAGATGGAATGAAGCAGCATTGATCTACTTTGCATTCGCATAGAAAATGCAGTTCGAAGGCTAGCTGGCTTAAGTTCAAGCTCCGTCTGTAGTTTATAAAGAAAACAAGTATAAACAAGCAAACAAGCTATTCGCTCCCCAGTGGAGTCACCATTTTGTTATCGAGAAAACTAGTGTCCATTCAGAGCTGCTAGTCCCACTAAGACGAGTAGCTATCTTAGAAACAAACAAACTAAAGTTACTTATTTTTTTCCTTTATGAGAAGTAGATGAGAGAGAAGTAGAGAGTACCAACCTCATTCTTTCGCTTGGCTCCTTTGCTTGTTTCCTCTCCGTTTTGACAGATCTTTGCCGCTCCTTCCTCGCTTGTCCCGCTTCAAAGAACACCTATAGAGTCAAAGCAGCATAATACCATCAAAGCATAGAGATCTACAATCATAAGTAATATAGGATCAGATATATATTGACCACACAAATGCATATATCAACTCAAACATACAAGAATGTGGAGGAAAACTCAAATAGCTTTATTGATAGAAAGAGTAGAAGAGAGGATTACAACCCATTGATTTGACACAGCGTCATCCTCCCAGCATGAAAGCCCTTCTTCACCTTAGGAAAATTTTAGATCACCCAACACTATGATGTACCACAAAGAAACCAGCAACACTTCCTTACAAAATACAAGATTCCAACCTTTAGATCTCTCAGATGAGGGATCCATATATAGATATTTGCAGAGGTGTGAGTTAGCTCTGGGTTTTTGATTAGTGTCATTCCACTGATAGTTCTTGGTTCCACTTGGAGATTTCATTGATCTCTTACTCATCCTTGGGTGAATTCTGAGAGGTAAGTGTCATATGAGAAGTTTCTAGAAGATTCCTTGATCATCCACTTAGCAAACTGTCTCTGCCATTTGTCTATTCTCGCTCATCGCACCCTATAGAAGGGCTTTTCAGTATTCATCGCACCTCTCGTGTGTAGTAGGTGAGATGCATCACACCCTGACCATGGAGCAGGTGAGATAGTCCAGTTTTGACCAGTTTTGAGTAGTTTTTCAGGGAGAACTTCTGGGAGATGATGTAATCAGTTGACCTTGTTCCTATAAACACATATTTCATTAAATATGGAAGTATTCAGTGGATCTAGAATTTAGAACTTTAACTAGATTAAGTTTTTTCAAAATGAGGAATTAGAAAGTCACTTAATTCACTAATTTTAATGTAGATATTCACCGTTTTTGTGTAAAAATTATCATGATAAACTTTATAAAACAAATTTATATAAACTTGCTAAAAAAAATCTTTCACATTTTAATCTTGGATTCCTTACATTATCTATTTTAATATTTTTTATGGTTTATAGTAAAAAATAAGTTTGTTAAGGTTATTTTATGAAAATAATGATGCATGTGTTACTATTATTAATCCATTTAATTATAATATGATATAGTAAATATCATGTATGTGTTAAGTCAGTGCTGGCACAATTTAAAAGTCTATCACCTTTGCAACACTAGTTATATTATGGTTGAAGATTAAAAAACCCTCAAAGATCATCGAGTTTATACTCGTATTAGAATTAAATTTCAAAATATTTGTGACGCTACCAACCTTTTTGATTGTTTAACTAAACAAAATTATGATGATATTGAAACACTTCTTTTAATGCTTTTTCAGCATAACAATAAAATTCGAAATAACTTTTAATAATATCTTTTTATCTCCTTATTTACCATAGTTGGTCTTAGTGGATGATAATCATCATTATCACCATCATAATTACATACTATTGTAGAAAGTTTGCACCATTTTAGAGTTGAGGAGAAAAATAAATTTAGGATCAAATTAAATGTTGAATGTGAGTAGTAGCATAATTTATTTTTATTTATTAGTTGTACGCTTATGTTAATAATGAAGTTGATTGAGGCTCGCATTATGAATAATAGATTAATATGCAAGATATATATTAAGTATAAATTTATTTAATGACAAATGAAATTTTTGGTAATGTGTCCAATATATACCATTATTTAGAACTTTAACTAGATTATATTTTTTCGAAATGAGGAATTAGAAAGTCACTTAGTTCACTAATTTTTATATAGATATTCACCATTTTTTGTGTAAAAATTATCATGATAAACTTTATAAAACAAATTTATATAAACTTGAAAAAGAAAATATTTCACATATTAATCTTGGATTCCTTACATTATCTATTTTAATATTTTTATGGTTTATATTAAAAAGATAAGTTTGTTAAGGTTATTTTATGAAAATAATGATGTGTGTGTAAATATTATTAACTGATAATCCGATATAGTAAATATCATGTATATGTTAAGTTACGATTATTACTAAAACAATGTTGGCACAATTTAAAATTCAAAATAGCTTTTAGTAATATCTTTTTACCTTCTTATATACCATATTTGGTCTTAGTGGATGATAATCATTATTATCACCATCATCATTACATACTATTGTAAGTTTGCACCATTTTAGAGTTAAGGAGAAAATATTTTTTTAGGATCAAATTAAATGTTGAATATAATTTATTTTTATTTATTATTTTTACTTTTATGTAAGAAACGAAGTTGGTTGAGGCTTACTTAATGAATAATATATTAATATGCAAGCTATATATTAAGTATAAAGTTATTCAATGACAAATGATCATAGTAATGTGTCCAATATATACCATCATAGATCCATTTTAAGTGCAGATGTAGGGATCAAATTTCTTCAAGTGCAAACACTTTTAGAGTGAAAGATACAATGTGTTATTTTTAATTGTTGAAACTATATTTTTGAATGCTAAATAGAGTATATATACAAACAAATAATAATTTTAACCATAAGAAACCTTTTTATATATATATATAGATATATATGAAGTTGATATTGACATAAATTAGTTAACATAAATCTTCAAATAGATACTTTTGAAAAGTATAAGATTTAAACCTCTGATTCACACATTTTTTTTTTACTTCTAATTACTTTACAAAATATTCTTTTTTTTTTTATATTTTTCTATTTAAAACATAATTTTTATTTTAAACGGGCATAGAGGGATAGACAAACTTACACATCCCCCCATATTCGGCTGTAAAATGAGCCTCTCGTCTCAATCACTAATCATTTTAATGATCAAAATCAATCATGAATTAGAATAGTAACAAAGTAGTACAATTTGATTATTTTCAAATACAACAAGAAAGAGAAAAATGATTAAGATATTTATTACACATGTTTAGTTTTTATCCCTGTAATGTTTAAGGATACTGTATTGAAAAGAACATATTAACATTCATGTAAAACTTAAATTCCTTACATTATTTCTATTACCATTAACATTTATATTTATGTATTAAATTTGACCATGAATACTAGATTGTGTAAAAAAAAATCTTACCTATAAAGTTATTTAACAATATATTAATATTGTTTTTCTTTCTATTATTGACCATTTTAAATTGACACTAACTACTTTTCCTAAGTTGAGTACAAATTAATTATACTAGTATAATGTTGGCACCACTTCTTATAGAAATATCTTATAATTCTAGTTGTGTTGTTCAATGATCAAAATATTTTTTTTTATAAATTAAAGTGCAACAAAATAGGGAATTTCATTATATCAATTATAATAAGGAAAATTAAGGAAAAATCACCTCAAACATTATATCAAGCGTCTAGCATTTATTCATTAAGTGTTTAAATGGTTTATATTAAATAGAATACTAATTAGGTACTCCACTGTTTTTTTAATATAACAAGTTTAGAAGATGTTTTTAGGTGCATTATTGAATTTTATAATGCTTATTTGATATGGTGAGAAGTCATGCTGGTCAAATAAAGCTTTGAAAACTTAAATATTTTATGGCATTGTCATGTAATTTGTATAACACATGATTACATTGAAATATTAAATAATATAAAACTCCTTCAAAAAAATATGAAGAGAATATTTATACAACAAATATGGGAAAGTGTGTCTGAATGTATATTAATAGATCCTCCAAAAAAAATTACCTCTATGTATCATATAAACCTACTCTTAAGATATTCGCTCAAGTAGATCAAGAATGGCTTCTACACCATATTTATTTATGTTGCTCTTTTTGCAATGTTCTTTCTTTGGCATCCATGCCCACACTATGGTATTAATTGGAATAGAGCCAAGTTCTTTGTCATCAGGATTTGGTACCCAATATTGCTCTAAGAATTTTCCATTGTATTTCCCTGACATAGGCTTCCACCAGTCAACCTTTACATGAAGATTCTCACTTTCATTATCCCTAAAGATATTTGAGATGGATTTTGCCATCCAAATCATCTCACCTGCATCCTCATTTCCTGATCTAACTAGCAACATCTTTCCTTTCTCAACATCAATCATCGTATTGAATGTTGGCTTTGGCTTGTTGCATTTGGTGTTGTTGGGAAAAGTATCCAATTCGGAATGCCCCTATCCCACTCTAAGAGGTGATAGTGCCTTAGCAACCAACAAGGAAAACTATCTGAGTATTCTTCTTTATGAGATGTAAATAGAGAAAGAAGGATGTAACTAACCGGTGTCTTCCATTAGTTTGTCGATCCAATCACTCTCTCTTTTGTTCGCTTCCCGCTGCCTGCTCTTTCACTGGTCCAGCTTCACCCAGTTCCTGCAAGATCACAAGAGAGGAAAACTACACAAAAGACATAGATTCACATTCATAACTAGTTTAGGATCAGATATAAACTAAATATGCAAATATAACAAAACATCATTGAAATACAAGCATATAGGAGAAACTCAAATAGCTTTATTGATATGATAACAAAGTTCAAGAGGAGATACAACCAAGTGAGTCCCGATCCAGCATCTACCTCCCAGCAAAGGAACCCCTTCCTCTCCTCCAACAAAGCATAAATCACCCAATGTACTAATCTCAATCTCAAACCAACAACAATTCTCTGCAAAGTACAAAATTCCAGCCTCCTGAACCTATGGGTGAGAGATCCATATATAGATGTAAGCAGAGGGGATGAGTCAGCTTATGTTTTGACTTGTGGCTTCTTTCTGTCAGTTCTTGCTTCCACTTGGAGGTTGAGAACCTCTTACTCATCACTAGTCGAATTCATTGAGGCAAGTGTCATTGGAGAAGATTCTGGAAGCTTCCAGGGTCTTTCCACCTCATTGAATGAGCTTGTCATTTGTCATTTCCCGCTCAGCGCACCCTGGTAGTGCTTCCACCTGCGTTGCAGTGCACCTAGACAGTGTAACCTCTGCATTTCAGCGTAGACAGCTAGTGGAGCCTCTGAATTGATCCTAAATTGACTGTTTCTGAGTTGTTTTTGGTGGAGAACTTCTGGGAGAAGCTGTCATTGGTTGACCTTGTTCCTTTAGGGGTAGGAACAACTCTTTTAGGGACTTTGGATCCCTTGGATTATGGACATTTCATGCTCAATGCTGTAAGGCACAAAAATGTCTATAACAGTTGCCCCCTAAAGTATGAGGCCGTTTATCGGGTGAAATGCTTTATTAGGAGGATCCGAAGTTCTTCCAATGCTGGGAGGAGACTTGTAATAAGATACAATACAATACATTATTTTTGATACTGCTTTCATGATCTAGCTGAGGCGGGCATTCCCATGCTCAGCTTTATAAATTTGTTTTTCTGTACATAGAACAGACAATCGTCTGATGGTAGACTGATGATTTTGATGAAATCATCATCCTTTTGGTAGGATGATTATCTGCTGCAATGCTGTACATGTCAATGTCTTTATTTTTCCTGAATATATATCGTAGCCCGGATGGATGAAACTAGATCCGGGGTCTTCAATCTCGTTCGATCTTCACTCTAAGTACAAGTCGATCCATGTGAGAAATGTTCTGAAGTCGAACATGAAAGACATCGCTTGATTACCAGTCAATGATGTAAACTGTTAACAAGCGCAAGAGGAATCACCGATAATGATAATGACCCTCAAGGTACTGCAGTACAATTCACGTGGTGTGAATAAAGGACTCGGCGTCGAACACCACGCAAAATCTTTCGGTCGAAGGTCATTGATGTATACCTGTCGCCGGAAGTGAGAAACTTGCCATTGAGGCATGCAAGCTTCAAAGTACTGAAGGGTGTGTTCCTAGATCAACTTCTTGGATAGTGAGCTGATGTCGACAAGAAGCGATCCGTCAAAGGAGGGCCTTAATGTATCCCACATCAGTGACACGGAACGGAGCAAATGATTTTGATGGAGGTGAAAACGATCTGATGATATATGGTTCAGGGTGGCGGTCATGAAAGGATGAAGGATAATGTATGGTAGTGGATGGGACATGGTTGAATTCTCTGGATGACTTCTCTTGAACATATCGGCGACACTTGTGTGATGGATCGGTAGCATTTACCCCAAAGGTGGATGGTATGGCGAGACCATGGTGATGTGACTGGTGAATGAAACAACCCAACCCGACTCAGGCACAGAGTGGAAGTGTCATGTTCAAGAGCGACTTGCTACCAATAAAAGTTCTTTGAGTTTCTTCCCAATTTTCCCCAGTCATTTCTGACCAGTACCTCTTTATTTTTGTCAAGCTTGAGGAGGATAACATATGCTTGTTCTATAATTTTCCCTTCGGGCAAACCCATCACTATGTTTTAACGAGCCTAGCGATAGTGAAACTCGTTCTCGTCTAAAGACAAGTATGTCGCTATTAATGTTTTTTAACGAGTCTAACGACAAAGATAACTCGGTCCTTTTCATTTTTAGAGAGTCTGAAAAGGTACGTAAAGATAACTCCAAAGTTCCTTTTTCGTCATCTAATCCCTTAAGTCTGAAAAAGTATAAAACAATACAGAAGGGATGAGTTTTCGATAGTTTTAACGAGCCGAACAAAACAAGCGCTTGATCTTTTTGTGCAATAATCCCTCAGGTCCAAAAAGATTAAAATTTAGAGGAGGGATAGCACTTCCGGTCGCTTTAACGAGCTGGAAGGCCAAAACTCGGCAATCTTTTCATATTTTACGAGTCAGATGAAAAGAGCTTAAAGAAGACTCGTCTTTTGAGGAACGAGTGATAAAACGGGATAGCAGCTGATTCCAGGTAAGGGTTGGAATTTTCCAATCACGGCAGTGTCACAAGGATGGCTAGTGAAATCACTCTTCGCAGCTGTTCCTCAAAATGGGTAAACAATCAAATGGAGGTGAATGATCGGCCAAATGAAAAGTGGAGGTGACGGTGCAAACACGACCAAGGCTTTACTGGCTGATAATGTTACATTCACGGTGGTTATTTACCGGGTAGTTCATTTTTTAACGAGCTTAAACACGGGTTGAAACACTTGCTCGATCTTATGTTTATTTTTTAATGAGCATGAACTATGTGCTAAAACTGCTCGATTAATCCAGTCATATGATAAGAATGTCTCATTTAAGATTCCATTTTTATGGAGCTTGCGCCTTACAAAGCTTTGCTCTGGAATCCTTTCTTTATGCAAGTTCGGAAACGACTAATCCTACGAGTTTAAAGGGTTAGACCTATAGGTTTAAAGGGAGGACCTAAAAATTTCAAAAATAAATAGTCGCCCCTTGCTTGCACTCCAAAAGGTTTGCATGCCCCTAGGTATAAAGTGCGATTTCAAGGTTACCCCTACTTCACTTCCACCAAAACATTTGTTTTACCGAGAGAGGCCTACCTCTTTCAGGTTACCCAAAGATTGTTCTATTAATCTTTCAAACAAAACACTTCTTTGGCGATGTCTACCGAGATAAACAAAGGTGAATGACGACGCCCGCCCTTTCACATAACTTTGACAAAAGAATCTTATTCTAGAACAACCCCTCTTCCAATCACGGACGGGGTACGGACTAGTCATATTCTCCCGCGGAAACCTACTCTATACCCAAAGTTTTCCTGCCGAAGTAGACCAGGACGCATGCCCCCTGGGTTCCAGTCATATCCTTCCGAATCACTCGCGCTCATCAGGAGGACGGACCGTGGGTTGAGACATTTCTTGCGTGAAGAGACCATTTAGGGATGGTATATGACTATTTGCGATGCGTGATCTGGGAAATGAAAGCTGGTCCACGAGCTTGACCACTCTTCCTTCGTGCGGAAAACACATTACTCTAAAGAGTGAGGAGACGATGGCTCCCATGCAATATATATAGTCTCGTCCAAGGAGTAGGTTATAATCCAAGGGTCCTTGAACGACCATCACGTTCATTTGAACGGTCTTCCCTTTCAATGTTATCGGCACATTGGGGAGGATCCCTAAAGGTCGACTGGTTCCTTTATCGAAGCCTGTCAGATTTCTCATCTCAGGCAAAAGCGATGGCGAACCAAGCGCTTTCCAAGCAATAGAGGAAAGGATACTCACAGATGCCCCCTCATCAATGATGGTGCCAGCCATTACCATTTTGTATATTTGAACAATAATTCTGAATGGTATGCTGGCTGGCAACTGGGGTCTGCTTAGTTGGTTCCAGTCGAAGGACACAACTAGGTTGCTTGGTGGTGGGACCGAATAGACGGCTGGATATCGCTCTGACGAACTTCCTTCCTGCGATAAAGGAATGGGTGCATTGCCCCCGTGTTCGTCGGAGTCTGTGTTGATGAAAAGAATCTGGATGGTGTCATCCTTATCCTCTTCAGTGACTGTATCATTCGAAGATAAATCCTCTGAAGGCAAGACCGCGTCAACTGCCGCCTCGACCTTTTGACTTTCGTCTGGTATGGATTTAGTCGGTTTATCCTCAATGATAGACGCTTCAGCTGACCACTTGAGCGGGCCGGCTGGATTCTCAACTAACGAAGGACTCGACAAGAGTTTTTTATATCCAGGAGGAAGTCGTAACGGTGAAACCGGACGATCTTCCAAGACTCTTTTAGCCTCGTCTAAGAATGGACAACGGTGGAGGGCATGGTTGCCTTCGCACAGTCTACAGGGAGGTCTAGTTCTCCCTTTTTGTCCAGGAACTTCACTTTCGCTAGTTGACGGTGTACTTTCAACATGGCTATCAGAGGTCGATGACACCGGATTGTGCAAACGGGGAGACCAGTCCCTTAGTATCCGAGGGATGCAGGGACAATATCTTTGAAAGTGGTCTCCCTTGCAAATGACACATGGCAATTTAGGCCTGGTCAATGCTGTGTGTGGATTTTCATCAGACGACACTTGTTTTCCCTTATTTGCCTTTGGCTCCTTCTTCTTTTTCTCTTTCTTCTTCTTTTCCTTCTTCTCCTTAGGAACCTGGTTTTTAGTTTTACCAGTTCCGTCACGCGAAGAGGAAGGAAGAGAGGAAGAATTATAGGAAGTAGAAGGTTGGTGGGAAATTCTAGACTCGTCTAATTGTTGATTCGACTCTTCAAGAATAGTGGTGTTCTGAACGACATTGGTTGAGAAGAGCCAGACCGGCAGGCCAATTGTCAGTCCTGGAAGTGACAATGTGGCCATATGGGGTGCACCAACATCTCCCCATGAGGAGAAGGGACTAGGATTTCCACCAAGGGGAATTCCTTGGTTGGTGGGCTCCATTTTCTCAACCTAAAGATCAACGCAGGAAAAAGGGGTGATTGTTCCGTTTAAAATAAATTTTAACGACACTTAGACACAACTTGCTTTTTCAATTTTAAAGAGTCGAGAAAAAGCTAAAGATGACTCTAGTCTCCTTCGATGTTTTAACGAGCCCGAAGTGACAAATGCTCGGATGGACTTTTTCTGTTATAGAGTCTGAAAAAGGCCAAGAGGAACTGCTCTGGAGTTCTAGGTAGAGGGTGTGCCAAACTTTTCGCAAAACCGCAGAATACTTTTTAGGGTACGGGTAGTCAATCTTCCCGAATGCTGTGTTCAGTGCATTGCGATCAGTAGGGCGGCCGACATGGCTTCCTATGGATAAAGGTTTTATTCCTATAGGGGTCTCCCAATATATACGCGACGGTACGTGGGAGCACAATCCGTACTGGCACTTATCGTCTCTCAGGAGGAATCACCCAGCCATCAGTGAGGCGACCAGTGACCAGGTTTTACGACGCCGGAACACGTCTCTAGCCTAGACCTCTATGTTGTGCGTTATGTTACAAAGCGTTGTTAAGTTCATTCAATTTATTTTAGGTTGATCTTTCTTAGAAGTTTGCCTTTTTGGATCACCATGAGATGTATGATACAATTCCTAAATGCAGTCTAAAGATGATAAGCAAGCTTTTATATCTTTTCAACAATGAAAATCCTACAAGGGGAAAAGAAAGACACCATATTTTCTCAAAGAGGATAGAGCACACAGTAATGCAATTTTCCCTAAATCAACATACAAACTGTCAAAATGAAAATGCACATATGCATGTATTTGTTTTCACTTTCTTAATATTGATGCCTAAAAAGAAAGCTGTTGTACAAATTTGAATTCGATTTCAAGTGAAAAACACAAACAAGTTCCTTTTTCGAAATCAAAAAGACGATTACGACACTTTATGATTTACTTGTTTCGACACTTGAAATGCATAAATTCAAACCAAAAGACAAAAGTAAAAGCTAAATCAACTGTGAACAGCAAACAAACTCACTCCTAAGATCAAAACGACTCTTACGACAGGTCTAGATCTAAGGGCGACAGTATGACTAGTTTACTTTTGTAATGGGAAACTGCAAATGATGTAACAAATACACAAAGAACAAATACAATTTCTTTATACAACTGAGGCGGAATTGAGGCAAAGAAAAAGGGGTTTCAGATAGGTACACTGACTGATAACAAGCTGCAAACAACAGAGATAAAACTGAGCAAAAGGAAGCAGGGAACCACAGCTGCACAAGGCAAAGACTGATCAGCGCACCCTTAACACAGAGAAACTGAACTTCAGCGCAGGTAGCCTTCACGGGACCTGCGTTGAAATGCAGAACCTCTTCACAGAGTTTGCGCTGAAGCAGAAACGAGAGTTGTTTCTGGGTTCTAGGTTACGGTTTACTGTTTAATCTACAATTTTTGGCCGGATAAAAGCTATCAATTAGGTACAATTAGAAGGATGATTTATAGGAGGACTAAGATCTATCACAAAGGGTTGTTAGAGCATTTGTGGATCAGCTGTTCAGATCATAAACAAATCCTAGTGAAAGGATTGAAGTAGCAACTACTTTGCACTTGATAATGGCTAGTGCAGTTCGTTTGCTACTTTTGTGTTTATGAAACAAACAATGCAAGAAACACAAATAAACTAACAAGATACTCTCCCCAGCGGAGTCGCCAATTTGTTGTTGGGAAAAGTATCCAATTCGGAATGCCCCTATCCCACTCTAAGAGGTGATAGTGCCTTAGCAACAAACAAGGAAAACTATCTAAGTATTCTTCTTTATGAGATGTAAATAGAGAAAGAAGGATGTAACTAACCGGTGTCTTCCGTTAGTTTGTCGATCCAATCACTCTCTCTTTTGTTCGCTTCCCGCTGCCTGCTCTTTCACTGGTCCAGCTTCACCCAGTTCCCGCAAGATCACAAGAGAGGAAAACTACACAAAAGACATAGATTCACATTCATAACTAGTTTAGGATCAGATATAAACTAAATATGCAAATATAACAAAACATCATTGAAATACAAGCATATAGGAGAAACTCAAATAGCTTTATTGATATGATAACAAAGTTCAAGAGGAGATACAACCAAGTGAGTCCCGATCCAGCATCTACCTCCCAGCAAAGGAATCCCTTCCTCTCCTCCAACAAAGCATAAATCACCCAATGTACTAATCTCAATCTCAAACCAACAACAATTCTCTGCAAAGTACAAAATTCCAGCCTCCTGAACCTCTGGGTGAGAGATCCATATATAGATGTAAGCAGAGGGGATGAGTCAGCTTATGTTTTGAATTGTGGCTTCTCTCTGTCAGTTCTTGCTTCCACTTGGAGGTTGAGAACCTCTTACTCATCACTAGTCGAATTCATTGAGGCAAGTGTCATTGGAGAAGATTCTGGAAGCTTCCAGGGTCTTTCCACCTCGTTGAATGAGCTTGCCATTTGTCATTTCCCGCTCAGCGCACCCTGGTAGTGCTTCCACCTGCGTTGCAGTGCACCTAGCCAGTGTAACCTCTGCATTTCAGCGCAGACAGCTAGTGGAGCCTCTGAATTGATCCTGAATTGACTGTTTCTGAGTTGTTTTTGGTGGAGAACTTCTGGGAGAAGCTGTCATTGGTTGACCTTGTTCCTTTAGGGGTAGGAAAAACTCTTTTAGGGACTTTGGATCCCTTGGATTATGGACATTTCATGCTCAATGCTGTAAGGCACAAAAATGTCTATAACATTTGGGTCCAACATATATTGGTTCATCTATCGCATTATCAAAATCTCCATCCATAATACTTGAGATTACTTGGAGTGCATTACAATCAACATCAACAATGTTCCTTGTCTTGGGCCAGAAATCCTCAAAAGATGAATCATTTCCATCTATTATTCTATGATCATTATAGATTCAATCTAATGTATCAAGAACTTTTTCCCAATACACCACTTTATTTTTCCATTCCTCTGTAACAATTGGTGTATCCTCATTCCCAATAGTGTCTTTCCACATTTTTATGTATGATGTTATCCCTTCCTTTAGTTCTTTTAAATAGACATCATTCTGTTTGGAAGCTAAGAAAGATGGCTTCCCTATGGGAATTATAGGTCGACCTTCATCATCTATATTCCATAACTCAACTGGTTTTGACCACTCAGTATCTCTAATTGATTCTTTATACCTTAGTACTGGAACATCATTGAGTATAAGAAATTGGAAGTATTGAACATTAAGATGTCCAACTAGTGCATTTTTTCCCTCCTTAATGTATCCATTAAGGAAACTTTTGAAGTCATAGACCTTGTCAATAAGTGTAGGTGGAAACACTCTATTTTATTCAATTATGCGATATGTAACCATCATTTCAGGTAAAGAATAAATATCTTTACTTTTTAGGTTGGAAGACATTCTTCCATAGGTTCCATTTATGTCTTCATGGGTGTGCCCCACAGGCAATAACCCAACCTCAATAGTGATGAAGACACCAAGTGCAGTTAAAAGTGATAGAAACATGAAAATATAGCGATTCTTATTATCACTTGCTGCATTGTCCATGTAACAACAAATGTGGAGGAAGAGGTTTAAAATCAACATTTTGACTTTTTGAACTTCCATGAGATATAAAATCATCCTTGTACCCTTGACATTTTGGGTAAATAGAGGTGTCAAGTAATGCATTTGTAAGTGGGTTTCTTGAAATTCCACTTTCATAAAGTAGATCACCATACATATCCATTTGTGGGTCTTCAAGGTCCCTTAAGCACTTTGCAAGGGATGTAATAGTAAATTGTGATCCCATATGGATAAATGGTAAGGAGAAATGACCAAAACCTCCCGCCTTATGCCCATGTGTAAGCATACCTATCAATGAAAAACCCAAATTTGTTCCTACAACAGATTTTGATTTGACACGTAGCCTTGGGATTGACGTCTTTGTTTTGTCCATTTTATCATGGATAATGCTCAAATACTCCTTTGGAAACTGCTCTGACATAATTCTATGGGCATAGTAGCAATATCTTCCACACATAACAATCTTGTTATGTTTCGTCAACCTACCTCGTGCCTTTTCTTCCAACTCTTTTGTAGTTGCTGACTTCATTTGTGCTTTCAACACAATACATTCACTGCATTTACTGAAGTTGGTGTTCTTTGAAAATGCCACATCTCGAAACTTAGTATTCTAGTTCTTCCTAATTGTTGGTTGTGATATTGATGGGTAATTGGGCTTTTGAAGAGCCTCATTGATCTCTTTTAACAAAGAATTTTGTGTGTAAGTCAAAGGAAGTAGTCTTAAAGGAGCAGATGTTCCATCTTCTTCAACTTAACGTGTTTGATTTGGTGAAAAATCTGAATTATCCATTACAATTTTGTGCAATATTTCTATAGTTGCCACTATGTGAGCTCGTGCTTTGCATGTGTTGGTGTTAACATGAACGGGTTTGATCTGTCCATGTTGGAAATAATTCTGGTAGTAATAGAATGTTCTTTGAGGAATTTTATGTATCTTATACCATGCTTTCTTACAAATAATATTCCCATTAAATCTCATGTCCTTTACGTTTCTAGCAATAGGTGGTAGGCCATGGCCATGGTCGCTTGACATCGTTGTGTTTGACATGAGTGAATTCAAGACAAATTCTCTAATACCATTTGTATTTATTTGTCTCATACCCCTTCTAGCACCTGCAATGGACTTCCTATCGACATGTTGAAGACAATCTTTTCTACAACATACATCTGCTGCCAAAAGTCGAATTTCTTTCCCTTCATCTATTTTTGTTTGACATTTTGCAGTTTTTTTTGTAGCCATAACTCATTTAATCCTTTTATATGGCCTTGTTACATTCATATAAATTGAGTTTCTATCTTTTTCATTACAAAGGTACCCATCCCATTTGTTCAAGGGATTTGCGTCCTCTATAACATCCCATATCACCATTTCTTTGGGTGGTTCCTTGAACTTTTCCTTGACCCTTAATATCACACCTTTTTTGTCCACCAACTTATTTATTGGCAATCTAACCAAACAATGTATAGACTTATCACCAATTCTGCATATCTCACAATTTCCATCTATCTCTTCTAGAAAAACACCAAAATCCATTTCACCTAGTGTTTCACCCTCAACAATGTCATCCTCGCGGACATGAGCTAGCATTCCTTTGGCAATGCACATGCTTGTTCCCATGCATTCATGTGTAAGAGAAACCTTTGCACATATGAATTTAACCCTATCTTGGGGAATATTTATGGCATGATCATGATAGTGAGGCTCCAAATCTGATTCTGGCCAAATTTCATAAGATTCTAATGCACCCCCAAGTGTATGCTCAAACCTTGTTGGATGTGGTAGAGGAGCATTATGTTTTAACACCTTTTCAATTTTAACCACTATGCATCCTTTCTTTACCATCTTCCCATGCACTTTATGCCCAAGCTCTGTATTGAATATAGAGCCCTTGCCCACCTTCACTCCATGTTGCAGAAGATTTACCTTGTCTCCAATAGAAAATGTAGAAGAAACATTTGTACCTATAATATTATAGTATCAATAATATATAACACATGCTTCAATAGTTTGATTTACCTATGTGGTGTCTCAAATCCACAATCTTCCATGGATGTATGTCCCCTTCATTAACATCATCATCAATCAAATGTGGTTGAATGAGATCAATTATCAAAATTGCAACATAACCAACATTAACCCTTTTTCCAACATAATAAGTTCCAGACTCTGCAAATTCAACCCTTGCTAGCCCAATGACTTGATCATTAATAAGGAGATCAACATAGTCCCCTTTTTCCAAAATTATATTTTCCATTGTAGCTTGAATCAATTCTGTAACAACAATTACATCGTAACTTGTAATTAAAAGAATGAACCGTGTAAAGTATGCCTTTATATTTCCCCAAAAACACACAACTTCCGAAAAAGTAATGTAAATGCAAAAATAAAAATATTATGGTAGTCATGTTGTATGTAATGAAACATTGTTTCCTCAAATGAAAGCTAACAATCAATATCATTCCTTCTACTACAAACATAAGCATATTGCTAGAAGCAACATTACATGGTCAAATAAATCTAGCACATGCTAGATTTCCTTCTAGCACAAACACAAACACATTGCCAATAACAATATTCTAAGGCGAAGGAAATCCACCACATGCTAAATTTTCTTCTAATGTAAATAGAAGCATATTACTCACAAAAACATTTCAAAGTAAAAGAAATCTTACACATTCTAGAGTTTATTGTAGCACAAACACAATCACATTGCCAAAAATAACATTGCAGTGTAGAAGATATCTAGCATACGCTTGATTTACTTATAGCACAAACAAAAGCACATTGGCAACAATAACATTGTAGGGCAAATAAAAGCCAACAAAATCCAACAACTTCTATCACAAACACAATCACATTTCCAATAACAATGTCGCAAGGTAAAATAAATTTAACGCATGCTAGCTTTACATGTAGCATAAATACAAGCATACTACCAATAACAACATTTTATGTCAGAAGAAATCTAGTGCATGCTATATTTCCTTCTAACAAAAACAAAAGCACATTACCAAGGTGAAAGAGATCTAACACGTGTTATATTTCCTTCTATAATAAAAAACCAAATTGAAAACTACAACATTGCATAGAAAAGAAATCTAACACAACTTCTAGCCCAAACACAAGCACAACATTTCCAATAACATTGCCAAAGTGATGGAAATCTAACACTTGCTAGATTTCCTTTTATCATAAACAACCAAATTGACAACAACACTATTGCAAAGAAAAAGAAATCTAGCATAGTTTCTAGCCCAAACACAAGCACATTTCCAATAAAAATATTGCAAGGTGAAAGAAATTTAATGCATATTAGCTTTACATGTGGCACAAATACAATCATACTACCAACAACAACATTGCATCCCAAAAGAAATCTATTGCGTGTTATGTTTATTTTTAAAAAAAATCAACAAAGTGTAATGGTGATTATTTGTTGTGAAGACCCATATGAAAAGTGGCGTAATGCTAATAAGACCAATGCAGCTACTGCAGGATACCCACTCACCTTTCCCTTTATCCTACAAAAAAACTCCGAGGTGTGAAATCCTTTTTTTGCCAAGTGTTTGCTTGTAAGAGGGGAAAGTAATGAATAAATCTTCCTGCTAGAATATATTTATTTGGGGAAAACAGGGTGAAAAACATGAAGCCTCATCACTTCAAAATTTGCGTTTCCTTGGGGAGGTGGTTGTTCCTCTAATGGTTGATTTCCCGTACTAATTAATGTTTCCTTTAGCTGACACATTTTTCCTTCCACTAGGTTGTCAACAGGGAGCTTATTATAAGAGAATATTCATCTATTGTGCTCCTTCCAAATTTCCCAAAGGATGAAACCTCGAATGAAATTTCAGGTAAGGTTCACCACCTCATTTTTTGTATAATGCACCCGCCATTTCTTTATTGTTTCTTGTATGCTCTCTCGACTTTGGTTTCTTTATCTAAATATTGAGGCCAATTAGTCCCATAGTGCCTCCATATAGTTACAGGTGTTTAGTAAATGATTAAGCCTCTCTTTTGTGTTTTTGGAGAGGAAACATGAAGAGGAACCTATAAATCCTCTCTTTATAAGTTTGTCCCGAGTTAGGACCTTCTGGTGTAAAAACAATGAAATGAAAATTTTAATTTATGGCCAATGTGGCACCATCCATAGTTTTCTCCACAATGGATCATTTGTACCAGTATATCCCTCACTAAGATAAGCTTTGACTTCCTTGATATTGAACTCCACATCTTCTTTTTTCCCCCATTTAAGTTGGTCGTGGTCATTATTGAACATAATTCTTCATTTTCTTAGTTCCTCTGTTAGATACTGAATAGCTAAGTCATTCTGGGTTGGCCATCAAAAGATATTAAAATTCCATCGCCTCCATTTGTTATTTTCTAGTCCTTGATCCTAGAATTGGTGGAATTCTCTATACTCTCATATTTCTATGCTTAGTTTGAAGGGATGCCATTCCTCCCTGCATAACTTAGCTTGTTTCTACCACACATCATCCCAAAATAGGGCTTCCTTTCCATTTCTAATTTCCCAGAATAATGTTTTTGCATGATACCTCTTTTATTCCATGCTAAATTCCAAATTGCCAACCCTTGAGTGGAACTTGATAACCAAACTAACTTTTTTGTATGGAAATTAGGTGCATATTTTGATTTCCAAAGCCTTTCCCAAGGTGATGACCCCACTTTTAACCATCTCCACCATAATTTTGCTCCATTTTCTTTGTTGGTTACCTCCGGATCTTGAAGACCTAGCCCACCTGCATCTTTTGGTTTGCACTCTATTTAAGGCCACTAGCGCCCATTTTTGTTTCACCTCTACCCCTCGCCACAAGAAGTTCCTTTGGATGTCCCAGATCTTTTATAGTACTCCTTTGGGAGAAGGGAGGATAGATAACATATACCTTGGAATAGCTTGTAGCACTGTGTTTGTTAGAATCAGATGACCAACCAGGTTTAGGGCTTTGACATTCCATTGTTTCACCCTATCCTCAAGGTTTGATACAATTTTTTCCTAATTGGAGTTCTTCTAGGCTTGCACCATTAGAGGGACCTCAAGGTACTTTGATGGGAGGGATTTAAACATATATGCCCTGGTTTTTTACCTCTGCATGGTGTAAATATCTTGAAAATATGCTTTTAGATACTCTTTCGGAGATATTACTACATGGCAGTAATCCATTTGTATCTATTTTGCAAAATATTAAGCATTATATTTTGCTTAAACGGAATATATTGTGGGAACTTTCTCTACGATCTGCCGATCTCCGTACCTGAGAATCTCCACCCAATGTTGAATTGAGAAATCAATGAAAGGTAGCACCTGGACAAGAAACAAAGGTGTGTAAGTTAACCAAATATCTCTATGGTATAAAACGGACTCCCAGAGCCTGGTACATAAAAATTGATGAGCATTTTGCATAGCACGGCTGAAAGAGAAGCCCTTATGATCCTAACCTCTACTGCAAAGATCAAGGGGGGATATTGTGATCATTGTTGTGTATTTTGATGACTTAGTAATCATAGGTAGTTATGAGAAGAGAATTTTGGCAAGATTTGAAAAGGTCCTTTGACATGACCGATCTTGGTCTATTGCATTACTGTCTTGGTTTGGAGGTGTGACAGACACATCACCAGATATTTGTATATAAAAGAAAATATACCAAGACACTTATTGAGAAATCCCATATGAATGGCTGTAAGCCCATGCAAACTCCCATGGAACCAGACCTAGTAGGAATCGCACCTCTTATCATTCAAGTGACACGTAAGTTACAATGTGGCAAACAAATAAGTAAAGTAACATGGAACCGGCACTTGCCCCCATTAATACAATGCATTCAAAAACATCTGGAGGTGTTGAAAATCGTGGAATTCACCTTAGTTCAATGGTTTTTGAATGTGTTGGTGGATAGGGTGGAAAATAAAGGGGTAGATAATGTCCATTTGCTCACCGACGTGATGTGCAAATTTTCAGAGGGCTAGCTAAAGGAGGAAAGCCAAAGGTTGGCAAAGAGAGATCACTCCACGCCATTAAGGCAGGTTGATAGAGAAGGGGTGGGCCCGAATCAGGACAATGATCTACCAGTTCATACGAACAAATAATCCTTCATTGTGGACATACTTAGGAAACGCGAAGGGGCATGTGTCTGCAATACAAGGATAGAGTGATGGTTAATCATGGGAAGGAGAGGATTTCCCCCATAATAGATTGTTAGTGTGATCGTCTCATTAATAGGAGATGTGGCAAGAGGAGTGGGAAGGTATGAAATCAAGAGGGTAAACATACAAGAGCAAGGTCGGGGTGATTATGATTTTGAACAAACCGCTCGCAGGGGAAAATGAGAGGTAGGACGTCCACAAGTACACACGAATGAACAACAACATCGCTAGCAGGTCAGAGATACTGAAAATGGAGAGGGAAAGTACTCAAATATCGGCGAGGCAAGTCTCATCTGGGGTGTCATCTTTAAATCATAGCTAGGGAGCAGGCTTCATCGACATAAGGAAAAACACTGAAAGGTGGTGTAATTGTGAGTTGGTGATAGTAATTTCTATGAGGGAAATTCAGTTATCAGAGAGTGCAAAGAGTAAGAACTAGAGTGATGCTAGTAGGCCAAGAGGTAGTTCCCGAGCGGATGCTCAGGGCTTTGAGTTTTGCAAACAGACATGCATGCCCGGTTAAATGTGTGACAAAGATAATCTTCTTCTACAACTGGTTTGGTAAACCAGCTACTATTTTTGTATTGTATGTTTATTTAGTAATATATTGAAACTTTACTAACTTACAAAAAAGTTATCTTATTATCTTTCCCTTTAATATATTGTCTATTAAAAATATATGCTACATATTAAAAGATATTAAACTCTTAGAAACTTAATCTTTCTTATAAATATGAAATATTTGATATGATAAACATAAAATTTTATGTAAAAAAATAATAAATATATATTGTGTATTAAAATATATTGAATTCTTCGATATATTTTTTACCACTGGATGATGTGGAAAGAAATTTGATGAGGAATTTGATACCATATAAACTTAAAATTTTAATTACTAAGTCAACTATATGGGGTTATCAGGTTATCTTCCTTTTCAGTATGTTCTGTTCAAGGAGACATGTTTTGTATGAAAAAGGCCAAATTTAAAAATAATTAAATTTTATTACTGAGTCAACTATATGGGGCCTATCTTACCTTTTAGTTGTTTTGTATTAAAAAATATAAAGAATTTACAAGAATATTTGTTTACGAGGTGTTTGGAGAAATTTGATCTCTCTTTCAAGGCCCAACAAGGTTCAAATGGATTTGCTCTAATGCAAGTGAGGACTAGCTTCATTTCGAGATAAGGTTTCCAAGGTGTGAATATGTGAGGAGTGTTTACCATTCCACCAGAGCTGTTGTTATCGTAGAGGAAGATGTTTCTCTACTCCTTCACTGTTTCCATTCTCATCCTATTTTTAAGTGTTATAAGTAAAACCATATAAACAGAACAATACAACTAACTGGGTACAGTGGCACATAGAGTGAATTCCAAACAAATGACCATATTTTAGCACTCTTTTCACTTGTAATACAAGATTGTCTCAGTATTGAAATGTTGTTAACTCAAACTATTTAGTAATTCAGTTTTCCTCTCCAATTTAATAAGTGCATTGTATTTGTAATTCCTCATACAAGTAAATACAAGTGAATTTAGATTGTGGATACCTTATTAACCAACTTTGGAATTCAAAAGTCATAGGCAGTAGATATGCTGTGGCTCTTAGAACAAAAATTTAAACAATAAAAATATATAAAGTTTTAGGAAAAAATAATAAACATTCTATCCAAATAATTATCCCTGAAAATAGTAAGCTCAATTGTTTTGAAGATCATTGGCATCAAACCCCCTTTATTTGGGTAAAGAAAATGTGCAATTGAGACCACACATGTAATTAACCATTTAACTATGATTAATTGGTATTTCCTGATCAACATTTATAAACATTTATCAAATACCATCACACAAATGGCATGGTTAATATCAGCAAAAGGTACGACTATTAGTGCAGCAACGATGAATCATTTGGCACACAAAGAATACAGCAATGCAGCAACTAAATATAGTATTTGAAAATGAAAAATAGGAGGTACTAGAATGCCATAGTTAACATTGTAACATAGTGCTTGGCACAGTTAGGAAAGAAAACAAACATAGTTAGAAAGGGCTATTCATTACAGAAAAGTAGGCACTTGGACATAGCGAATTCAGATGTCCCATTTGTGGTTTGATATTCCTTTTTTTTCCCTGCATAATGAATTTTCGGAGGAAACCCACTGGGTACTTTCCCTCATTCTGAGAATGGTAGCCAGGGTAAACTGGATTCTTCAGGGATCAAGGCCAGCTCAACTGTCAGCAATTAGCTCATGAAGAGAGCAAGCATGTCACAAAGTGGAATATGAACCCAGATGTAGGAGGATAACTACTTTCCTCTCAACAAGCGGAGCTACACCCAATTGACCTATGGTTTGATAATTGGCTAAATTTGATATATTTTTGTAAGACAGTTCTCTCATGGGGAGTGGGTACAACAGATGGAGAATTACGTTAGATCAAGTTAGAAATGTGAGAGTAAATAGCCATGAGAGAAAAATCTATGGGAGACAACTTTTCCGTGTATGTAGAGAAGGATACTAAGAGCAAGGCTTAATGTATAAGGTGGTGGTATGCAAAACAAAGAAAGGAAAAAAATATCGAGGGGATAAACAGAAATGTCTCCTCTTGTTTATATATTTTGCTGATTTGAAAAAAAGCTTACTCATTTTCATTCTTCTTCCTTGTCTGTTTGTTGTCCCATTTTCCGCTGCTGTTGACTTCTTTCTCTTTGAAACCAGCCCATTTCTTTATCTCTTTATCTCCTCATCCATTCTCTTTCAAAATGTTTCGATTAAAGGTTTGCTCCATGAATTTCACATAAACTCATCACTGATATCTATTTATCTTCACCATTTGAGTCTCAACAGGACCATTTTTGTCTCTGATACCAATTGCCATGGTTCTTTCATACCTTCAAAGTTGAAGCAGCTTCAACATGCACAACCATGAGAAAAGCACTGGGAAAAGATGAAGAAGACAATGGAGATGTAGGACAGCAAAAATCTCTCTATTTCTAATTGATTAATTGCAAATAAATGATAGTCTCAAAGTGTGGTAATTGAGAGGACAACTACCTCCAGAGTAAGTTCATGTTTTCCCTTTTTGAATGTAACATGGCATATTAAGGTTTAGGAATCCCCTGATAGGAAAGTATCTTTGAATTTAACACAACATATTAAGGTTTAGGAATTCCCTGATTGGAAAGTACTACTTAAAAATGGAATTACCATACGCTGCAATATCCATGATGGTTGGATCACCAAGAAACTAGTACTCTTATGCAGCATGGATGGACTATTAAATTTGAAGACAGAGTATGGTTGGATCACCAAGAAATTAGTACTGTTATGCAGCATGGATGGACTGTTAAATTTGAAGACAGAGTATAGTAAGAAACATGAAATCTCATTACGCACTAGTTTAAATCAATGTTCACTACAAATGAGATAAGGTGTCCTTCAAATCACATTATACACTTGTCTGAATCATCACTGCATTGAGCCATTGCTAACAGATAGTTTGATAACAGAGACAGTTTGCTAACAGGGACAGTTTGATCATATGTTCCAAGTACAAACTCAAAATACTAATGGAAGACAGGTGATCCTCATGCATTGGAGACATAACATATACGTTTTCATAGACGTTATCTGTTCACAACTAAAACTTCATTCCCTATGGGCCTTTCCACTATACGTGATTAATTAGCTTTACAAAATCCTATTTTCCAATCTATCTACTACATGAGGTTATATAACCTTACCTTCTTCAAAAAAATCCTTACTTTATAACATAAGGGACATGCTAGGAAGACTTCAAAAATAAATTTGTAGTATCTTTCATCACACCGTCAAGAACTTGTAAATATTTATGGCAACAGGGGACAAAGTCAAAGTCCCCTTTGATAACTCATTCGCTGAAGTATTGAGTTCATGAAGAATGTCCCTGAAAGAATATTTGTCAAAGTCTGTTGAAGTGTTGAGTTCGTGAAGAATGTTCATGAAAGAATTTCATTTAAAAGATATAATTGAGTTATAAAAGTCCACCAACAAATGACATAGATTTATATTTATTAATTGATGCTTTCCTATTGGCCTAATCAATACAAGGTTGGAATCACTCATGATCTGCAACTTCTTAACACCTCTAAGCATAACAACCTCAATAAGTTTTCTTAGGGAAGTAAACTATGCTTGGTTAGTTGATCCTCTATCGAGAGAATATTGAATATGGAAATAGTGATCAGGAATGAGAAAAAGAACAACACATACCCCACAAATGCAGGGATGGTCTTAACTAACACCATAAATAAATAAACTCAAAATCCAAAGCTATCATTACTGATATCAGTATATGTCAAACAAAAAATAAATTCAGACCGCTTCAGTCCAATCCTAAAAAAACTTATTGTAGGCAAACAAATTTGCAACTAACCAACCAATGTGAAATGAATTTTCAATGAAATTATCAAATATACTACACAAATTGATGATATATATACGAAAAACAGAGCATTTATCAACCAATTTTAAGACATCACATCTGTAAAATGCCAGTCATTTTACAATTGTTCTCTGCTTAAAAAAGTACCATACGAGTATTCTAAACAAAAACTGTGGGGATTTTTGTTCTATATCAATAACATCGTCTAGTCCAATTGCCGAAAATACTAGTTGGTTTTGTCCTAAGCTATGTGGCCTCAACTAAACAGGTCATCAAGAACAAAATGTTGGACTTATGGTTGAATCAACCTTCACAACAAAGACACAATGAATTATTTTATTCCAGACTTATGTCACGATTTGTAGATAGAAATGCAGTTTGTGTGGAGAACTAGTGTAGTAAGGGTATCTCAGATGCTGAGCTTTGTCTATCTCGTGATAGCTACAATGGTCATATAGACAAACTATGAACAGTGGAAGTGACAAAGACATTGTTTGAAAGAAACCAGGGGATGGGGCCTGCAATTTCTTGACAAAAGCCTTCATAATTCAAAATCAATACATTGACATGATCAAGATGACTTTTGCAAGTCAGAATGCAACAATAATTTCACAGTGAGCCCTACCCCAATTTCAACATGACGTCGATAAAAATGCTATTATGATGGCCCTCCCAAGAATGATTGGACTGAATTTCAACTTATAGTTCAGTCTTTCCACTACTTGTAAACATGGATATTTTCAATTTTGAGGGTTGGAAAATGTGTTTTTTAATGCTCTAGATGTTATTAACAAATGGGGTTTATGTTTTGCAGGTCAGGCATTGTGCTATTGAACAAAATCTATGGCCATTTTGACGACATATGATGGGACTTACAGTTCAGTCTTTCCACTACTTGTAAGCATGGATATTTTCAATTTTGAGGGTTTATATGTTGCTTCATTGTGAAGGAAAATGTGTTTTTTAATGCTCGAGATGTTATTAACAAACGGGGTTTATGTTTTGCAGGTTAGGCATTGTGCTATTGAACAAAATGATCCGGATTTAAACAGGAACGCAACAAATTACAGAGATAACCATAAATACAGAGATGAGATAACCATAAATACTGATATGCAGCGGAAATAATACTTTATTTCGTTATTGTCAAATACTGAAATGTGCTTACAAATAGAAACACAAATAAATTAGTTAGGGCGATGGTAGCTTATCTCTGAGAAGAGATGTGGCAGCTACATGCCTCTGAACTGTTCTGAACTATGTTACAATGAGGCTCGAAGGCCTATTTATTATTGAGAAACAATGTAAAACCCTTAACATTCTGAAATCTAACCCTAGAAGATGAAACACCAAATTGTGGGTCCCATTTGGGTAAATTGGTACATCAATTTCCCGGGGTCGTAACTTTGGCATACGATCTCCGTTTGACGCGTACAATAGCTCGTTAGAAAGGTCTATCTGAGCACTACCACTTTGGAATGGCAACATTGGTCCATAGACCCATGTTGCCTTTGATTTCCCAAAAAACGTCGTTTAGGGCCTCAAAATGGCTCTGGAAGTTCAGGACCCGAAAAACTGCGAAAGTAGTAAATTGTGCTACAATTTAGGAAACTGAAAAGACTGAAAGAGATAGTTGTGGGTGTCCAAATGGGATAGGTGGGTGGCCACCAACATCCACCTGGATCATTCCTCCCCCCTTAGGAAGCAATGGTCCCCATTGCATTGAGTTCCTCTCTAAGATGAGGAAGTTTCTGCTGAGCTGGGTCTCTGGTGAGCTGTTCTGCAATCTCTGATGTGTCTAGAAATGGTGGGAAGCATGGTCGACGATGGTCCACATTGAACACTCGGTGCAAGTGAAGGAATGGAGGAATGCTATGCTTCAAAGCATTGTTTCCCGTAGCCTTGGTACCAGTGTAAGGACCATGTCGGAGTGGTATGAGTTTCTGATGGGTTCTGGTAAGGCGTTCTCTCTGTAGATGTAACCAAAATTTCTCGCCCACCTGAAACTTGTGTGGTAGCCCTGTGGGTGAGGAGAAGTTGTTCCTGTGTTCTGTCATGATCGTATCCCTTTGCTACTGCTACTGCATGGAGGAACCCTTTGCAGGGGTCATGGATGTAGCAACGATCTTCCCCTTACTTTGGGAGTGAACCAGACAGATAAATTTCTTGGTCTGGGAGATGAGCTTGCTGCCTTTCTTAGCAGTGATCAAAGGTGTGGCAGTAGGTGGGGCTACCTTCGATATCCTGTATAATGAATTATTTAACGAAATAATGACAGCACGAGGCCTTGACTCATACACAGCATGTCGCCTCCACAAGTATGGTTGGCCTAATAATACATCACAAACATCCAGAGGTGTAACATCAAACAATACCTCGTCTGTGAAGGGCTTGATGCTGTAGGGAAGGTGGCACTGCTGGCGAACTTTGAGATCTCGTCCTTCATGAAGCCACCCGATACTGTACGGCTGTGGGTGTGGTGTAGTTGGTAGGCCCAACCGCTTCACGACCTCTACTGAAACGAGGTTCTTTTGGCTGCCACTGTTGACAATGAATTGTAGCGGCGAACCCTTCACCCACATCTGCGAGTGGAAAAGACGCTCCCCTTCCTCTGGATTTTTGGGCTCATCTTTCTAGATCTTGGTGGTGGCAACAGTGGGGATGGGATCCGCATCAATGATCTGCTTCCCTTTGCCATTCCCCTTGTCGGGTTCTGGCTTAGGGTCGGAACATGCATCTGATTCGAAAGCCTTCAACTCGGCCACCAACGACTGCTTGGTCCGACACTCGCTTGTGTTATGAGTGGGACTCTTATGGAAATCACACCACTTTCCTGTGTCCTTCTTCGACTTCGTGGTATTGTTCTTTTCTTGCAGCTTCGACTGGTTGTCTTGGGTCACCCCACCTTGGCTTTGTCCTTTGGGCTTTGGATTTGCAGATCCAAAGTCTCGCTTCTTCTGTTTGAACTTTTGCTCGATTTTGACAGCGTATCGGTATGCTGTGCCGAGTGAGGGGATGTTCAAGAACCCCATATCTTCCTGGATGTATCGATGTAGGCAGCTGCGGTATTTGAGTACCAGATGCAGCTCAGAATCTTTGATACCCAACTGTGTGCGAAGGGTATGAAAAATGTTTGTGAACTCCGGCACAACTTGGTCTCGTCCCTGCCGCAGTGTGGTCCATTTGATGTATTTGTCCTCATAGCTTCCGACAGGGTAGTACTGCTCCTTGATGGCATCCCGGAAGTCATTCCAAGTGGGTGCGGCTGAAAATAGTGAGCCTGTACTTTCATCCTTCTGCTCGCAGTAGGTTTCCCACCAATCCTTGACGTGAGGGGTTGCTTTGAGAAGAGCGAAAACAAAATTCATGAACAAAAAAATACCCATCTAGCAGATTTAACCATTTATCTACGGCATCTGCGTCTATTTGACCCTCGAAGATGGGGATTTCAAAATTAACTTGTACCTTAAATGGTGTGGTGTTTCCAGAGTCACTGTTGGAAGCCGATGCGTCGCCTCTGGGTAGCCACTGAAGGATCTAAGCAAAACTATCCATCATCGCGTTCCTTTGCTGCTCGAGTGCTTCTTCGAGCAAGATTTTGATAGGATCTCCTGCCCCCTCATCTTTCTTCTCATCCGCCATGGGAGGCCGTCGGGATTTGCGAGGCTGGTCTTGCAAAGGTTCGACCAGTTCAAGCCCTAACTCCTTATATCCCGACCTCGTTGGGGACATGCAAAGAAAAACAGAGAAAAAGCAGACCGCTCTGATACCACCGATCCTGATTTAAACAGGAACGCAACAAATTACAGAGATAACCATAAATACAGAGATGAGATAACCATAAATATTGAGTTGCAGCGGAAATAATACTTTATTTCATTACTGTCAAATACTGAAATGTGCTTACAAACAGAAATACAAATAAATCAGTTAGGGCGATGGTAGCTTATCTCTGAGAAAAGATGTGGCAGCTACATGCCTCTGAACTGTTCTGAACTATGTTACAATGAGGCGCGAAGGCCTATTTATTATTGAGAAACAATGTAAAACCCTTAACATTCCGAAATCTAACCCTAGAAGATGAAATGCCAAATTGTGGGCCTCGTTTGGGTAAATTGGTACATCAATTTCCCGGGGTCATAACATTGGCATACGATCTCCGTTTGACGCGTATAGTAGCTCGTTAGAAATATATATCTGAGCACTACCACTTTGGAATGGCAACATCAGTCCATGGACCCATGTTGCCTCCGATTTCCTGAAAAACGTCGTTTAGGGCCTCAAAACGGCTCTCGAAGTTCAGGACCCGAAAAACTGCGAAAAATAGTAAATTGTGCTACAATTTAGGAAACTGAAAAGACTGAAAGAGACATTTGTAGGCGTCCAAATGGGATAGGTGGGTGGCCACCAACATCCACCTGGATCACAGAATCTATGACCATTTTGACGACTTATGATGGGACTTACAGTTCAGTGTTTCCACTACTTATAAGCATGGATATTTTCAATTTTGAGGGTTTCCATGTTGCTTCATTGTGAAGGAAAATGTGTTTTTTTATGATCCAGATGTTATTAACAAACGAGGTTTATGTTTTGCAGGTCAGGCATTGTGCTATTGAACAAAATATATGACCATTTTGACGACTTATGTTGGGACTTGTTACAACAGATAGTCCATGCCCAATGATAGCAAAATCTTCTATTCATGAAAAAGAAAAAGGGTGGTTTCGTATAAAGATGGAAGCCTCTCAAATTAGTCTTCCTGAGAAAAAGGTGAAAGTTATTGTTGAGAAACTGGCTGGGATAGGTCACTGAAAGAACCACCAATTTGTATCTTTTCTGGACGTAATCTAGGTATCTCTCATCTCAAGCATTCTTGTGGTAATATGCTATTGAAAATAAGAAGACTTGTGGTAATATGCCATTGAAAATACACCAATTTGTATCTGTTTTGGACGTAATCTGGGTATCCATCATCTCAAGTGTTCTTGTGGTAATATGCCATTGAAAATAATAAGACGTCCTAACATTTCTACCCAGAAAGTGCATGGTGAAGATGTTTCGGAAGTGATAAAGGTTTTTCTGCTTATCAATGTACTTCAAAGAACTTCAAGGCAAGACAAAATGATGTCAAGTAGCTGGAACAATATTTAAGACGACGAGGATATGGAAACAACAAAATGTACATTTATTTTATTCCTATCAGAATGATATGTCAAGTAGCTTGTATTTTTCAATCTTGTACATTTATCTTATTCCTATCATATAACTTGGATTGCAAAAAAGTGCTCTTAAGACATTGTGTTTTCATTATGCAAATTCATGCAAAGCTCATGTCATGGTTGTAACTTGTAACTGGCTGTGCTCTGATTGGTTGGCTCTCCTACTTCTCATTGTGCAGATTCATGCAAAGCTCATGTCATGGTTGTAAGTATAGGAATCCATAGACTGTGCCCTTACAAGCTTGGGTGAAGATGGCTCAACTTAGTTGTCAGAAGAACAATTATTTTCTTGGCCAATGAGGTAAATTGGATTCACCTTTATGATAGCATGAATACTAGTATTATTTCAGTGATTTCTGAGGCATTTCCATTGACATCTTATGATAAATAAATGTCTTTCAACTATTTGAATCATGGTACAATCACTACCTTGACTGCTTTAAGGAATTCACTACTCAAATGGATTTGGTTAGCACTCCCTAAATACGATTGTGGGAAGATTTGCTAGTTCAATCCTAAAAGATCCTATCATGGAATCTAATAGTCCTGCTATTTTTTATGCCTACAATCTGAATTTATTCCTCAAGCTAGATGGGATAAGGAAGTCTCATCCTTTTACTGTCAATATTCGGAAGGCAAAGTTATTGACATATGAGATGGATATTCCTTGGTAGACAAACAAAGAGTATGTTATAAACACACAATTATTGAAGCTTTAAGTCAAACAAATCCATTTCCACCTATAGATAGCTCTATTGTTGACAATAACAAACTTGGACAGCCCTAGAAGATTGATTAAACCTGTAAACCCTCAATGACATATACAACTACAGTGCTGAGAATGAAAATGATGTCAAGAAAATCATTGATGAAGAATACAGGCTTGACCAAATAAAAAATTTCTCTTTGGACCACATCAAATGCAAATATGTTCTCTTCTCCATGAACATGTGGACAATCATTCATGCACTAGATTTTTAAAAGGAAATGTAGACAACAAACCTATAACAAATCCACATGAAGTCAATGCTGAGGGACAATTTTGGGGCATGGAAAAGGTGCATTCACAGGGATTAAATCACAGTGAAGAGAGGCTCCTTCACTGTCCCAAAAGAAGGTTCTTCATCACAGCAAGGAGGCTTCAATACGTTGTCAAAGGAAGCTCCAAAAGAGCCCTAGTTGCAGTTTTCTATTCACAGCTAAGACACAATCAAAGGGAGCCTAAATGAACCCCTAATCCACAATAAGAAAGAGACTCAATACACGGTCCTAAAGGATGTGTTTTAGTTGTTATTCATAATCCTGATGGTACTGTAATAAGCAATATGATTGGTGCGCTAACATCAATTATTCTGGAACATTGGTGTGGCAGTGAGACAGAAATTGCCAACAAGCATGAGGTCATCTTGATGAACCTCAAATGTCATAAGATGTCTCAATTTGATGATTTTCATAGAGATTGGATGCAGCGAATCTATGAGGTGAAAGACTCTAAAAACTTGCTTTGGAAGCAGGTATATCTGGCTGCTCTACCCTCTAGATTTGTTGATTATATTAGATTGCAAGAAATTTTTCAATTGCCTTTTGAGTCTTATACATGGGGAGAAATTTATTCCCATATTACAAAGACACTGGTAAGTCTTTCTACCAGTTCCAAGGTGAACAAGTCTTTAGAAAAATTGTCCAGACTACAGATAGAAAGTCCATTTGTAGCAAATATGGACTGAAAATAGATGACCCATTGGTCAAAAAGAGAAAGTCTAGGAAAAGGGCCAAAAGAGAATTCAAAGAGACTTTCTACAAGAATAGAAGGAATTATCCAAAAAATAAAAGAAATTACTCTACAAGGGATAAAAGCCATAAAAAGAAGGGTCACTACAAATATATCCCAAAAGCCCATTATTATACTCCTTCTGACATTCATTTGCATACATCCAAGCAAGAAAAATGGAACAAAATTACTTGCTGGTTGTGTGGCCAGACTGGGCATACAGCTTCAAGATGTCCCCAAGGGGAAGAATCAAAGCTTAATAAGGGAAAAAAGACAGCTGTTTATGCTCAAAAAGCTAAACAGGTTAAGAAAGAGCATTCAGGCCCAATCTTTTGCCTGAGATGCAAATCAAAGACCCATGTCACAGAAAGGTGCCCAAACCTTATCATCAAAGATTCAGCCCAGCAACACCAATTAGAAGAATCATCTCTTGATTCTTTCAATACTTCATCAGAGGAGGAATTTCAAGTTAATATGGGCCAGTATTCTGATTCTGATTCATCTGAATGTTCTTGTTTCAATTCAGATGAATGTGTTTGCCATATCTTTCATGAAGATGATTCTGATTTTGTGTACAACTCCAGTGAAGAGGAAGAAGAAACAAGACCTCCTAAAGAAAAAGTCCTAATGGCATCTGCTGAAGAAGAGGCAGAAATGAAGATTTTATCTTATATCAGGACAATAGAGGATGGAGACATGAAGAACCGCCTAATAGAAGCATTCACAGATCAGCTTAAATCCAAAGCTTCAAAAGAATTAGGTAAGAAACCTTTGTTTGTCGATGCATCCTATGAAAGGAACACTAAATCTTTCCAAATGCATCACCAGAAACCAGGGAAAGTAAGATCCCTGACTTTGGGAGAAGTGAGTGGTGAAATTCACCAACTCAAAGTAGAAATTTCTGCAATCAAAGCTCAAATTGCAAAAATTAAGAAAGGCAAGGAGATTAAAGAAGAAAGAGAAGAAGAATCCTGGAACATAGTAGCCTATAGTCAAGAAATTCAAGTTGCTGAAGGAAGGTCAGACCCAAATTTTGGCTTCCAAGATATGAGACTATTTACCATCACATATCAGCAACATCATGTCAAGGTAAAAATCTGTATCCAAGGCCAGATATTTTTCATGACTGCATTATTAGATTCTAGTGCAGATATTAATATTCTTAACATCAGAAATGTTCCAGCAAAGTATTGGGTCCCTGCTGAAAGAGAAGTTGTAGGCCTATGAAATAAGAAACTCAAATATGAAATTCCTAGAGCTTCACTATGCTTTGATACCCATTGTGTATACATGAAGTTTTCCATAGCAGACATCCCTGTTGATTGTATATTAGGGAATGTCTTTTTAGCTGCAGTAGAACCTCATGGCTCAGCCAGGTTGAAGGGAAGTAGAGCTGGCTATTTTATTTCTGTACCCACATCCAAAGGTAGAAGAAAAAGAATTGAGCTTCCTTATGTTTCAACCCCAAGAGTTTCTACAATGGTTCAAGCCATGCAGAAATTAGACAAATCAAAATCTTTGCTATCAGATCTTAAAGATCTAAAAATCACATTGAGAGTAGAAGAATAGCTGAAACTACCTCAAATCAAAAGAAGAATCCAAGAACTGAAAGGAAAACTGGAAGAAAAATGTTGTTCAGAAGAGCCAAATGCTTTTTGGCACAGAAAGCAACATACCATCAAGTTGCCCTATAAAGAAGGATACACAGGAAAGCCCTGTAAAAGCAGAGCAATACCTATGAGCCAAGAATACAGAGAATTATGCCAAAAAGAAATTCAGCAGTTGCTCAACAGAGGATTGATCAGAGAATCCACTAGCCCCTGGAATTGCTATGGATTCTATGTAAACAAAAGAGCTGAACAAATTAGAGGTATCCCTAGACTTGTGATAAATTACAAGCCTCTAAATTCAGTCTTGGCCGATGATACTTATCCTATTCCACATAAAGGAGATTTGATCAGAAGAATTGCAGGAGCCAAAATATTTTCAAAGTTCGATTTAAAAGCAGGATTTTGGCAAGTTGCCATTGATGAGGAAGATAAGTTCAAAACTGCTTTTAGTATTCCTGCAGGACACTATGAATGGAATGTCATGCCATTCGGTCTTAAAAATGCTCCTTCAAAGTTTCAAAAGGTCATGGATGATATTTTTAAGCCATATTTTAATTGGCTACTTGTATATATTGATGATGTTTTAATTTTTTCTAAAAATATTGATGATCACTTCAAACATGTAAATATTTTCATGAAGTTGGTCAAGAAAAATGGGCTTGTGCTTAGCAAAAAGAAAATAGAAATATTTCAGACTTCTATAAAGTTCTTGGCCCACCAGATTTCTAATGGACAAATCTCTCTGCAACAACATGCCACTGAATTTTTGGAAAAACTTCCAGATATCTTAAAAGACAAGACACAGCTGCAAAGGTTCCTTGGCTGCCTAAATTATGTAAGCAATTTTTATCAAGACTGTGCCAGTGACAAGAAAGTACTCAATAAGCGGCATGGTAAAAATCCCCCTCAATGGTCAGATGCCCATACCAGAGCAGTGCAAGAAATCAAAGCAAAGGTAAAGTCTTTGCCTATACTGTATGTAGCAGATGATGAAGCATTCAAGATAGTCGAATCCGACGCCAGTGACATTGGCTGGGGAGGGATTCTGAAACAAAAAGTCGGCAAAGAAGAACAAGTGGTACAGTTTGCCTCAGGGGTATGGAACCCAGCAGAACAAAATTATTCTGTTATTGAAAGAGAAGTGAAAGCTGCATGGAATTGCATCAGCAAGTTTGCAATATATCTAATAAACAAGCCTTTTCTTCTCAGAACAGATGCGTCAGCAATGAAGAAAGTCCTATCCAAGGACATCAAGAAACCAGAAGAAGCAAAGTTTGCCAGATGGCAGGCGCTCTTTGCAAATTTTGATTTTTCTATAGAGCACATAAAAGGAGAAGAAAATTGTCTTCCTGACTTCCTCAGCAGGGAATACCTTGAACAAAACGCAGCACATGTCATGATGATTATTACTGAGTGGGATCAGAACCAAAAACGAGAAGTCTTGAGGACCATTCCAGATAATCAAGACTGGGATACCTACAGAGACAACTGGAGACCCACATGGAAATTAAGGAACACAAAAGTCCTTGATGCCAACTTACAGCCTCACACTGATCTCCAGCACTATGTACCTGAAAGAAAGGTGTACCCAAAGGGTAGAAAATGGATCCATGATATGATGTATGACAAAGCAAAAGCAGATGCTGGAACTGCAAGAAGGGCCCTGGAAACAAATTTTCACGACATCGTCGGTATTTGGTACCATGGAGGCCGCGACAAAAGAATATATGAAAGTTATTATTGTATCTACAAGACCAGAGACTTGTGGGATAAGCCAGGACAATCTCAAGTCCAACCATGTGCTCGTTGGCCCAGAAATGATCCCAAGGTAATATTCCCTGACACAGTTTATGATTTTGCAGGATACAAAAGGCTCTGGTGGGACTTCCTGAATGTTGATGATAGAAATGAAACCCATTATACAAAGCTGAAATTCAGTACACTAGCAGCATCCCAGAAGAATCTGCAATGTGAATGGTTTCAGAACTGGTGGACAGATTATGGAGTCAGTAGAACAGCCATGGATCCAGTATATCATGAAAATTGTGAAATAAAATACTGTTATAAGTGTTTTGAGAATAATATAGGAGAGTGTTTCCATCATATCTATAGCACAGTCAGAGAAATGACAGTCAAAGAGTGGGACCCTTTCCACATGAAAAATTATTCCCTCCAGGAATACATGAGAGAGCACTTAGAATGGTGTGTCTTAACCAAAGTCCAGCATCAAATCATACTGGGTAAACCCATGATAGTCCGGAGAATCTATACTAAGGCATGTGACGATCTGCTTTATAAAAGAGGCAGATTCCCTGATCTGACTGTATTTTGATTACGTACTATATTTTGATTGCGTACCAGTCACAAGGGCTTAATTGTGACCAGAGTTCCCGTGGGCTTTACTGTTTAAAAGCTTCCACAGTGTAAATATTCTCATTTAGTCTTTTCTCGTGGGCTTTTTGTACAAAAGTATCCACTGTGTAGATAGCCATGGTGTCTGTTAGATTTGTTTTAGGTACATGAATCTACTTTACAGGCTATATCTCATGCGTTACCCGAAAGCAATTATTCGGTCTGCTTTATGGACCCGAATATTTGTGCGGACGTCGCTCTGGTAAAGACTGAAAAGCAATGATTCTTTAAGCTTTAAGTCATTTCTGTCCGACCAACAGTAATGTTTGTCCCCCCTTCTCATCCTATATAAGAAGGGTAAGGTTCATTTGTTGGGCATCGGCAATTGGAGAGCTTATGTGTGTGTTTGAGTCGAGTGTTCTCCTGCTCTGCATCTGCGGACATCTAGTTTGATCTGCTTGCAACACGAGAAATCACTCAAAGTTCTTAGTTGGTTTGAGAAGCCTGCGTATCAGTGTGCTCGGCACTAGTAAGAACCTAAAGTGGCCGAACCATTAGAAGAGTCACAGTTAAATTGGACCAATACTGCTATAAAAGGTCTGGAAATGAATGTGGCTAAAGCAGAAGAGGTAAAGAAGCAAGTAGATGTTGTACAGTCCTCACTTAATAGTGTAAATTCTTGTTTGAATAATTTACAATTTGATTCCAGCATGACTTGTTCTTACACCAAGGAATCATTGAATAAGATTGATGAAATAGGAGAAAACTTAGTTGGACATATTGATGTAACTAAGACACTCCTTACTGGCTTGAATGAGAAATTTGAAAGGATGCAGATCACAAAAGTTGAGAAGCCAGTTCCAAATTCTTTCTTGGTAAAAAGAAATATAAAGATTGAGAATCAAATAAGGAATGTACAGAAATTCCCTCTGCTGTTCCCCAAAGAAACCACCTCAAAGACTGATGAATCTGAACACATCAGTATTGCTTCCTTATTCAGGGAACCAGAAACAGAAGAAAAAAAGTCTCAGGAAACACAAATCCTTCCAATCTATGAGCCTCTTGAACATAGATTTTCCAGATATTCTGCTCCTGACATCGAAGGGAAGGGAAAATTGCCAGAAGCCCATACTTTCTTCCCTGATTCCCACAGAGAGTGGAACATAGACAACATGAGCATTGGCCAAATTCGCCAGATGATTGATTTAATGTATACTGAATATAAACTCATGTGTCTTAGAGGAAAATCAGAGGTAGATGCCTGCAGAACCATCATCCAATGTTTTACAGGTACTCTTCTCAGATGGTGGGAAACTGAATCTTCTCCTAAACTTATTGAGGCCATGGAAGCAGAAGTTCTCAAGGATGAAAAAGGAGATGTTATTCATAATCCTGATGGTACTGTAATAAGCAATATGATTGGTGCGCTAACATCAATGATTCTGGAACATTGGTGTGGCAGTGAGACAGAAATTGCCAACAAGCATGAGGTCATCTTGATGAACCTCAAATGTCATAAGATGTCTCAATTTGATGATTTTCATAGAGATTGGATGCAGCGAATCTATGAGGTGAAAGACTCTAAAAACTTGCTTTGGAAGCAGGTATATCTGGCTGCTCTACCCTCTAGATTTGTTGATTATATTAGATTGCAAGAAATTTTTCAATTGCCTTTTGAGTCTTATACATGGGGAGAAATTTATTCCCATATTACAAAGACACTGGTAAGTCTTTGTACCAGTTCAAAGGTGAACAAGTCTTTAGAAAAATTGTCCAGACTACCAGATAGAAAGTCCATTTGCAGCAAATATGGACTGACAATAGATGACCCATTGGTCAAAAAGAGAAAGTCTAGGAAAAGGGCCAAAAGAGAATTCAAAGAGACTTTCTACAAGAATAGAAGGAATTATCCAAAAAATAAAAGGAAGTACTCTACAAGGGATAAAAGCCATAAAAAGAAGGGTCACTACAAATATATCCCAAAAACCCATTATTATACTCCTTCTGACATTCATTTGCATACATCCAAGCAAGAAAAATGCAACAAAATTACTTGCTGGTTGTGTGGACAGACTAGGCATACAGCTTCAAGATGTCCCCAAGGGGAAGAATCAAAGCTTAATAAGGGAAAAAAGACAGCTGTTTATGCTCAAAAAGCTAAACAGGTTAAGAAAGAGCATTCAGGCCCAATCTTTTGCCTGAGATGCAAATCAAAGACCCATGTCACAAAAAGGTGCCCAAACCTTATCATCAAAGATTCAGCCTAGCAACACCAATTAGAAGAATCATCTCTTGATTCTTTCAATACTTCATCAGAGGAGGAATTTCAAGTTAATATGGGCCAGTATTCTGATTCTGATTCATCTGAATGTTCTTGTTTCAATTCAGATGAATGTGTTTGCCATATCTTTCATGAAGATGATTATGATTTTGTGTATAGCTCCAATGAAGAGGAAGCAGAAACAAGACCTCCTAAAGAAAAAGTCCTAATGGCATCTGCTGAAGAAGAGGCATAAATGAAGATTTTATCTTATATCAGGACAATAGAGGATGGAGACATGAAGAACCACCTAATAGAAGCATTCACAAATCAGCTTAAATCCAAAGCTTCAAAAGAATTAGGTAAGAAACCTTTGTTTGTCGATGCATCCTATGAAAGGAACACTAAATCTTTCCAAATGCATCACCAGAAACCAGGGAAAGTAAGATCCCTGACTTTGGGAGAAGTGAGTGGTGAAATTCACCAACTCAAAGTAGAAATTTCTGCAATCAAAGCTCAAATTGCAGAAATTAAGAAAGGCAAGGAGATTAAAGAAGAAAAAGAAGAAGAATCCTGGAACACAGTAGCCTATAGTCAAGAAATTCAAGTTGCTGAAGGAAGGTCAGACCCAAATTTTGGCTTCCAAGATATGAGACTATTTACCATCACATATCAGCAACATCATGTCAAGGTAAAAATCTGTATCCAAGGCCAGATATTTTTCATGACTGCATTATTAGATTCTGGTGCAGATATTAATATTCTTAACATCAGAAATGTTCCAGCAAAGTATTGGGTCCCTGCTGAAAGAGAAGTTGTAGGCCTAGGAAATAAGAAACTCAAATATGAAATTCCTAGAGCTTCACTATGCTTTGATACCCATTGTGTATACATGAAGTTTGCCATAACAGACATCCCTGTTGATTGTATATTAGGGAATGTCTTTTTAGCTGCAGTAGAACCTCATGGCTCAGCCAGGTTGAAGGGAAGTAGAGTTGGCTATTTTATTTCTGTACCCACATCCAAAGGTAGAAGAAAAAGAATTGAGCTTCCTTATGTTTCAACCCCAAGAGTTTCTACAATGGTTCAAGCCATGCAGAAATTAGACAAAGCAGAATCTTTGCTATCAGATCTTAAAGATCTAAAGAGCACATTGAGAGTAGAAGAACAACTGAAACTACCTCAAATCAAAAGAAGAATCCAAGAACTGAAAGGAAAACTGGAAGAAAAATGTTGTTCAGAAGAGCCAAATGCTTTTTGGCACAGAAAGCAACATACCATCAAGTTGCCCTATAAAGAAGGATACACAGGAAATCCCTGTAAAAGCAGAGCAATACCTATGAGCCAAGAATACATAGAATTATGCCAAAATTTCCTTGGTGTAAGAACAAGTCATGCTGGAATCAAATTGTAAATTATTCAAACAAGAATTTACACTATTAAGTGAGGACTGTACAACATCTACTTGCTTCTTTACCTCTTCTGCTTTAGCCACATTCATTTCCAGACCTTTTATAGCAGTATTGGTCCAATTTAACTGTTCACTTGCCTTTTGAATTCTACCATCAATTCCTAAGGCATTATCATCTTTTTGAACCAGGGGAATGGCTTTGGCTGCATTTGTCTTTTCTCCCAAGATGATTCCTTTATATGGGGGAAAAGTAGTAGGAGTTTCAACTGTGGATCCATCAATTGCAGTCCATCCATGCTTATCAGTCATACTGCTAGAAGTAGCACCAGTTAAAACATTTATAGGAGCAATTTTATCTTTCCATGAGTAGAAAGATATCCAAACATTATTTACTTCCATATAATGTTTCCAGTCTGTTGCTAACTTTCTTTTCTGATCTGGGGTATATCCTTGGTCAAATTCATCTACTTGAGGATTTGTATACAAATCCCAATTCAACATTTCTTTCATCCATTTAGAGTTGATTTGTGATTTTAAGCATCCATCCATAAGTGCAAAAAACTTATGCATTTCCATGACTGCAGGCTTTTTACAGTCAGAAGGAATCTGTTTGAATCTGCATTCTGGAATCAGTTATGATTGCTCAAGTTTCCCTAACCCATATCTCGGCTTTGCTGGTCTCATTAAGCAAATCATCTGAGTAAGCCTAGGGTCTTCTTCTTCTATTGAATGGATCATAAGGACATGATCTGAATCGGGCTCAGGCTCATGTGGGAAAGGAATATCAGAACATTTAGGATTCGGGCATGAGCTGATAGAAGTGGATGGAGGAGCAACACCAGTGCGAGGATTATGGTGCAGATGAACATTCTGTTCAGCTAGAGTAAGCAGATTTATGACATTTGTACAATCTGGACATTTTACTTCTAAAGAAGAAAAATTAACAAGCTGAGCTAATTCGAAAAGCTGTGGATGTTTACAAGAAGAAAAGGATGATGATGAACAGGCGGTGTCAACAGTGGAGGGATCTCTGTAGTACTTGGAGGATTTACAAGCAGCGTCAATCCTTCGACGATCAATAGTTGATCTGCGGGGAAAGGATATGACAGCATTTGAAGCATTTTCGGTGATGTTGGCAGAAGTGATATTTCGGGGAATTTGTGGCCTGGAATGATTTACGACCCAATGTTCAGGGAATTGCAGATCTTCCCATTTGATTAATAGGTGCTCAATTTTTTGGTTTTTTGGATCAGTTTTGACTACCACACTTGATTTGGAATCTCGACTGGGAGTATGTCGGATGGCTGGCCATAGAGTGTTGGTATGTCTAAAACAGGCTTTGGTCTGAATGGCTATATTGTTCCTTTTTCTCTTCATATCAAAACCCATAGTATGGATTTGCAGCTGTAAGATATCTTTAATGGTTTCATCAAACACATATATGGAAAAGTTTGGGAAACAATCAAAATATACAGGGCCATCAGACAAAGGGGCTACAATCCCACCGATTATAGAATCTGTATATCTATTATGCGTTAGATCTCTAACAGTAGCAAGCACAAATGTTTCTAATCCTTTATGAACTAAAGGATTGATGCCAACTCGAATGCAACCAAGATGCAGATAATTTGTCTTTAATTTCTTTGCTTCTGCTTGTAAAGCTTGAGGATTTAGCAATGGTATAGTCTGAATACTTTCAGAGTTCTCTTGGACTTGACTGACAGACTCTTTAATGCTAATTCTGGAGGCGACAATTAAATGGAAAGGGGCTAAATCACTATAGACTTCAGAGGGTGTTATGTCTGGTAAAGCCCATCTTGCAGAAGGCTGAGATTCCTCATAAGTAAGTTCAGCAGAATTTAATGTTCTACTTGAACTATTTTCAAACATTTCTTTTAGAGGATTTTCTTCTATATGAGAATCTTTTTCTTCAAGCTCTCGAAATGAAACAGACTTTCTGAATGACTCCATTCTTTCTTAATAGAGTATAGATCTGAGTACCAACCTTTAGAACCAGACGTTACTGGCTCTGATACCAATTTTTAGCAGGGGCTCCTGTCACGAGCTTGCTCTTTCTCTGTGTCTCTTTGTATTTCTCTGATGGCCAACTCCTGATGAACCAGTGATGAACCTACTTGGATCTTTCACACTCTGACGGCCTCAATAACGGCATCCACGCCTTCAAACGGCCTTGGTGTCCCTTCGATCCTTTGGCGAACTTCCTGCGAACTTGGGATGAAAGCACAAAGAAAACTACTTCCACAGCGGGCTTATAAATACGCAAAGGTACTCAATAGCAGAATGGCATACTCATTTTATTTCAGAATAGAGAAAATGCTTACAGGATGCTCACAGAGCTTTTATAGAAATAGATTCTATACAGAGATAGACTAATCTCGCATTTACCGGACTTTTCACAGTTCAAAATTGAACAAGTTACTACCGGAGGCTACTTGGCGAGGTATAGACTCTGTCTCAGAATCAAACTTAACACCCAAACACTTGACTCTTCTAATGGTTCGGCCACTTTAGGTTCTTACCAGTGCCGAGCACACTGATACACATGCTTCTCAAACCAACTAAGAACTTTGAGTGATTTCTCGTGTTGCAAGCAGATCAGACTAGATGTCCGCAGATGCAGAGCAGGAGAACACTCGACTCAAACACACACATAAGCTCTCCAATTGCCGATGCCCAACAAATGAACCTTACCCTTCTTATATAGGATGAGAACGGGGGACAAACATTACTGTTGGTCAGATAGAAATGACTTAACGCTTAAAGAATCATTGCTTTTCTGTCTTTACCGGAGCGACGTCCGCACAAATATTCGGGTCCATAAAGTAGACCGAATAATTGCTTTCGGGTAACGCATGAGATATAGCCTGTAAAGTAGATTCATGTACCTAAAACAAATTTAACAGACACCATGGCTATCTAGACAATGGATACTTTTGTACAAATAGCCCACGAGAAAAGACTAAATGAGAATATTTACACTGTGGAAGATTTTAAACAGTAAAGCCCACGGGAACTCTGGTCACAATTAAGCCCTTGTGACTGGTACGCAATAAAAATACAGTACGTAATCAAAATACAGTCAGATCAGGGAATCTGCCTCTTTTATAAAGCAGATCGTCACATGCCTTAGTATAGATTCTCCGGACTATCATGGGTTTACCCAGTATGATTTGATGCTGGACTTTGGTTAAGACACACCATTCTAAGTGCTCTCTCATGTATTCCTGGAGGGAATAATTTGTCATGTGGAAAGGGTCCCACTCTTTGACTGTCATTTCTCTGACTGTGCTATAGATACGATGGAAACACTCTCCTATATTATTCTCAAAACACTTATAACAGTATTTTCTTTCATAATTTTCATGATATACTGGATCCATGGCTGTTCTACTGACTCCATAATCTGTCCACCAGTTCTGAAACCATTCACATTGCAGATTCTTCTGGGATGCTGCTAGCGTACTGAATTTCAGCTTTGTATAATGGGTTTCATTTCTATCATCAACATTCAGGAAGTCCCACCAGAGCCTTTTGTATCCTGCAAAATCATAAACTGTGTCAGGGAATATTACCTTGGGATCATTTCTGGGCCAACGAGCACATGGTTGGACTTGAGATTGTCCTGGCTTATCCCACAAGTCTCTGGTTCTGTAGATACAATAATAGCTTTCATAGATTCCTGTGTCGCGGCCTCCATGGTACCAAATACCGGCAATGTCATGAAAATTTGTTTCCAGGGCCCTTCTTGCGGTTCCAGCATCTGCTTTTGCTTTGTCATACATCATATCATGGATCCATTTTCTACCCTTTGGGTACACCTTTCTTTCAGGTACATAGTGCTGGAGATCAGTGTGAGGCTGTAAGTTGGCATCAAGGACTTTTGTGTTCCTTAATTGCCATGTGGGTCTCCAGTTGTCTCTGTAGGTATCCCAGTCTTGATTATCTGGAATGGTCCTCAAGACTTCTCGTTTTTGGTTCTGATCCCACTCAGTAATAATCATCATGACATGTGCTGCGTTTTGTTCAAGGTATTCCCTGCTGAGGAAGTCAGGAAGACAATTTTCTTCTCCTTTGATGTGCTCTATAGAAAAATCAAAATTTGCAAAGAGCGCCTGCCATCTCGCAAACTTTGCTTCTTTTGGTTTCTTGATGTCCTTGGATAGGACTTTCTTCATTGCTGACGCATCTGTTCTGAGAAGAAAAGGCTTGTTTATTAGATATACTGCAAACTTGCTGATGCAATTCCATGCAGCTTTCACTTCTCTTTCAATAACAGAATAATTTTGTTCTGCTGGGTTCCATACCCCTGAGGCAAACTGTACCACTTGTTCTTCTTTGCCGACTTTTTGTTTCAGAATCCCTCCCCAGCCAATGTCACTGGTGTCGGATTCGACTATCTTGAATGCTTCATCATCTGCTACATACAGTATAGGCAAAGACTTTACCTTTGCTTTGATTTCTTGCACTGCTCTGGTATGGGCATCTGACCATTGAGGGGGATTTTTACCAAGCCGCTTATTGAGTACTTTCCTGTCACTGGCACAGTCTTGATAAAAACTGCTTACATAATTTAGGCAGCCAAGGAACCTTTGCAGCTGTGTCTTGTCTTTTAAGATATCTGGAAATTTGTCTGCAAAGTCAATGGCATGTTGTTGCAGAGAGATTTGTCCATTAGAAATCTGGTGGCCCAAGAACTTTATAGAAGTCTGAAATACTTCTATTTTCTTTTTGCTAAGCACAAGCCCATTTTTCTTGACCAACTTCATGAAAATATTTACATGTTTGAAGTGATCATCAATATTTTTAGAAAAAATTAAAACATCATCAATATATACAAGTAGCCAATTAAAATATGGCTTAAAAATATCATCCATGACCTTTTGAAACTTTGAAGGAGCATTTTTAAGACCGAATGGCATGACATTCCATTCATAGTGTCCTGCAGGAATACTAAAAGCAGTTTTGAACTTATCTTCCTCATCAATGGCAACTTGCCAAAATCCTGCTTTTAAATCAAACTTTGAAAATATTTTGGCTCATGCAATTCTTCTGATCAAATCTCCTTTATGTGGAATAGGATAAGTATCATCGGCCAAGACTGAATTTAGAGGCTTGTAATTTATCACAAGTCTAGGGATACCTCTAATTTGTTCAGCTCTTTTATTTACATAGAATCCATAGCAATTCCAGGGGCTAGTGGATTCTCTGATCAATCCTCTATTGAGCAACTGCTGAATTTCTTTTTGGCATAATTCTCTGTATTCTTGGCTCATAGGTATTGCTCTGCTTTTACAGGGCTTTCCTGTGTATCCTTCTTTATAGGGCAACTTGATGGTATGTTGCTTTCTGTGCCAAAAAGCATTTGGCTCTTCTGAACAACATTTTTCTTCCAGTTTTCCTTTCAGTTCTTGGATTCTTCTTTTGATTTGAGGTAGTTTCAGCTGTTCTTCTACTCTCAATGTGCTTTTTAGATCTTTAAGATCTGATAGCAAAGATTCTGCTTTGTCTAATTTCTGCATGGCTTGAACCATTGTAGAAACTCTTGGGGTTGAAACATAAGGAAGCTCAATTCTTTTTCTTCTACCTTTGGATGTGGGTACAGAAATAAAATAGCCAGCTCTACTTCCCTTCAACCTGGCTGAGCCATGAGGTTCTACTGCAGCTAAAAAGACATTCCCTAATATACAATCAACAGGGATGTCTGCTATGGCAAACTTCATGTATACACAATGGGTATCAAAGCATAGTGAAGCTCTAGGAATTTCATATTTGAGTTTCTTATTTCCTAGGCCTACAACTTCTCTTTCAGCAGGGACCCAATACTTTGCTGGAACATTTCTGATGTTAAGAATATTAATATCTGCACCAGAATATAATAATGTAGTCATGAAAAATATCTGGCCTTGGATACAGATTTTTACCTTGACATGATGTTGCTGATATGTGATGGTAAATAGTCTCATATCTTGGAAGCCAAAATTTGGGTCTGACCTTCCTTCAGCAACTTGAATTTCTTGACTATAGGCTGTTGTGTTCCAGGATTCTTCTTCTTTTTCTTCTTTAATCTCCTTGCCTTTCTTAATTTCTGCAATTTGAGCTTTGATTGCAGAAATTTCTACTTTGAGTTGGTGAATTTCACCACTCACTTCTCCCAAAGTCAGGGATCTTACTTTCCCTGGTTTCTGGTGATGCATTTGGAAAGATTTAGTGTTCCTTTCATAGGATGCATCGACAAACAAAGGTTTCTTACCTAATTCTTTTGAAGCTTTGGATTTAAGCTGATCTGTGAATGCTTCTATTAGGCGGTTCTTCATGTCTCCATCCTCTATTGTCCTGATATAAGATAAAATCTTCATTTCTGCCTCTTCTTCAACAGATGCCATTAGGACTTTTTCTTTAGGAGGTCTTGTTTCTTCTTCCTCTTCACTGGAGTTGTACACAAAATCATAATCATCTTCATGAAAGATATGGAAAACACATTCATCTGAATTGAAACAAAAACATTCAGATTAATCAGGATCAGAATACTGGCCCATATTAACTTGAAATTCCTCCTCTGATGAAGTATTGAAAGAATCAAGAGATGATTCTTCTAATTGGTGTTGCTGGGCTGAATCTTTGATGATAAGGTTTGGGCACCTTTCTGTGATATGGGTCTTTGATTTGCATCTCAGGAAAAGATTGGGCCTGAATGCTCTTTCTTAACCTGTTTAGCTTTTTGAGCATAAACAGCTGCCTTTTTTCCCTTATTAAGCTTTGATTCTTCCCCTTGGGGACATCTTGAAGCTGTATGCCCAGTCTGGCCACACAACCAGCAAGTAATTTTGTTCCATTTTTCTTGCTTGGATGTATGCAAATGAATGTCAGAAGGAGTATAATAATGGGTTTTTGGGATATATTTGTAGTGACCCTTCTTTTTATGGCTTTTATCCCTTGTAAAGTACTTTCTTTTATTTTTTGGATAATTCCTTCTATTCTTGTAGAAAGTCTCTTTGAATTCTCTTTTGGCCCTTTTCCTAGACTTTCTCTTTTTGACCAATAGGCCATTATTGTCAGACCATATTTGCTACAAATGGACTTTCTATCTGGTAGTTTTGACAATTTTTCTAAAGACTTGTTCACCTTTGAACTGGTACAAAGACTTACCAGTATCTTTGTAATATGGGAATAAATTTCTCCCCATGTATAAGACTCAAAAGGCAATTGAAAAATTTCTTGCAATCTAATATAATCAACAAATCTAGAGACTAGAGCAGCCAGATATATCTGCTTCCAAAGCAAGTTTTTAGAGTCTTCCACCTCATAGATTCACTACATCCAATCTCTATGAAAATCTCTATGAAAATGATCAAATTGAAACATGTTATGCCACTGATGACAAACCTAATAGGATTATCTATTTAAAAAAACCGACAATCAGAATGAAACGTCAGAAAATCCTGATGTGAAAATAATTATGAATGTAGTGAAGAGTGTGAGTCACACGTTTATGTCACGTAAATGCACTGTCGATAACCTCCCCAATTTGGACTTTCTATTACACAAACTGACAAAGGGAATATGTTATCGAATATATCCTATTTTGTTGATAGATGCTAGCCTTGAGAAGTGTGGAGGTGACGCGAATGGAGCGGGTGGAATTAATGATGATGGTTATCAGATGTGGATGGAAACCAAACATCGTTGCCGGAAAATTGGCAGCCGACCGGGAAAAATCTTCAACCGACAGAAAAACTTACAGGGTTGTCTTGAGAGAGCGTGGCAGACTATGGCGCGTCTCCTGTGATACAATGAGAGTTATGACAAAATGACCGAAATCTAAAGGTGTCCCAACATGAAACAGGTTAAAGGCATTCTGCACATACCACTGGTTTTAAATGACCGGGCAAAAAGCTAAATTTTTAGCACCTGATGTTCAGACAGCAACAATAGCAACAATTACACACTAAGCGAAATCCATTCTATTTACAGGGTCTAGAGATAATTATGAAAATGGATAGTTGGAGCCATGTCGGAAAATGCTAGTTAAACTGGTTACTGGATAGGCTAAAAGCCAAGAATTCCGATAGGCAAATAGTTGAATGTGCGATATCATATCACTTTCAACGTCAAAACAACCAGTCATTAGTCGACAACATCATGGAAACAAACCAAAACACAAAATTGGGGTTTTGATGCGCAATTCGAGGTCAACAGCTCCTTCCATAGAGGATCAAATTTCATGTTTTGGAGCAAGAAGGTTGCGATTCTGACAGAGATCTTCAAAATTGAGTTCGGGTTGGATCCCTTGCATCTCCTTGCCAAGATCTTTGCACATCGCTGGAGTGGTTGACTACGTGTGGCCATGCGAGGCTTGTTTTTCTTTTGACACGTTGTGCATGCTATGCTCTTCTTCAAAATTAGGGACATCTCAGACTTATTGCACCAAATATTATCCCAACATTGCCACAGAGTACCTGCAAAATTCCAGAAAAATCGTAATTAGTTAGATAATATTAATGACTTGGATATAGATCTTATGTTGGTTATGTTGGCATATGTTCAGTTTTTGTTGGTGTATTTTATGGAAACACAAGAGTTGACAAGCATTGGCATTGTATCATCTATTAACTGAGTATATATGCCGCATGTATATTGACACAGGTATGATATTCAGATATCTAGCGTTCAGGTAGAGAAACCTAGGGAGCAATATGCAACATGGATCTTGTGAAACGCTAGAAATTACCACAATCCATATGATTATGACTTGTTTTATGTGACAAAAAAATTCCTTTTCTTTCGTAGCAATAAAAATGTCCCATGTAATTTGTTTGCTGTCCTTACCGATTTTCCCATGCATATTTTGTATTGTCGAGTTACTTGATATGGGAACATTGATCAAAATTTAGATATGAGTGACAGATCATGGAATGTGAATGCTTGATGTGGTGGACATTAAAAATGCATGCATCATTAATGTCTTCATCATTTGTTGAACATGAAATGGAAAATTCAAAAACATTATTTTAAAATTCCACCATGTATTTTTATATATCTCTAACCTACATATAATTATTAAGGGTCTTTCGTAGTGCATTATATTAGATATGATTTTTTGGGATTCAACCACGTTAAGAAATTCATTCATGTATGACCATTTCCATGAGAGGTAGTCGTAACTAACTAATTTCTCATGATTTTTTAATAGTCCAATTAGCACTCATTACATCAAGTGATGCTCATGGAGTTGAATCCCCAAAAATGATATCTAATATAATGCACTGCGAAAGACCCTCAATACTTAAATACATACGAGAGAAGGGAGCACTATTCGACTAGTTCATGAGGCACAATACTTGCTAAGGTTTTTCCAATGGTGTAGTAAGCTAAGTGGGCTTGATTGTGGGGAAAACTCCATAGTTAAGCACGGTTGAGCAAGAAGCGATCTGGGATGGGTGACCTCACGGGAAGTCCTAGTTACCGGGTGCAAGCCCCGAAAGTGATGACTGACACTATGTGATTCATTTCACTAGTTTCAATCCCACTTCTTCACCCCTTTAAGCATCACTTGATGCAATGAGTGCTAATTGGACTATTCAAAAATCGTGAGAAATTAGTTAGTTACGACTACCTCTCATGGAAATGGTCATACATGAATGACTTTCTTAATGCAGTTGAATCCAAAAAATAATCATAGCTTTTAAATGATAGTTTATATGATATAGTACTATGCTTTGTTTTCTTAATTTATGACCATATATATACACACACACAAATATATTACCATTACTTTAATTATTTCCATTTTTGTTATATATTTACAAATGGGAAGAGATCATTATAATACAAATTGATATTTTTAAATTGTTAAGACATTTTAAATTAGGTGGTGGGTATATATGTATAATGGGTTATAATTTACATTTTTTATTTTATTTTAGTATTTACAAATTAAATGGATTAAATTAAATTATGTTTACAAATTTCATAAGTTATAATATACATATTTTAACTTAATTAATATATATTTATGTACAATTTATATGTAAAATGTATTTACAATATGATCAACTAATGACCCAACCCTTTATCAATGTAAGTGTCAAGCTAAGTATAATATATAAACCACCAGTACGACCCATTGAGAAAAGTGAGGGGTTGCAACAACCTAAGATGTGACATTGTGTTCTCATGACTAACGTCATTATGAAATATGAAGGATGGAAAAGAGACGCTAACCATCCAAAGAAAAGGAAAATCGATCAAAGGATGTACATAAATTTCAAAAGCTAAGCAATCCAAAAAAACGAATCATTAGCCACTATAATATGAAGAAAGAAAAGAGTTTTCTAAAAGCCAAAAATGAAGGGTCCCCATGATTCTGTCGGGAACATTATAGGGGGGTTGTGGCAAAAACAATGGTAACTCACTAGGAAGAAGCAATTATCTCTGGTTTAAAGGTATGAAACCTCTTAAAAGTGATGACTGACACTATGTGATTCATTTCACTAGTTTCAATCCCACTTCTTCACCCCTTTAAGCATCACCTGATGCAATGAGTGCTAATTGGACTATTCAAAAATCGTGAGAAATTAGTTAGTTACGACTACCTCTCATGGAAATGGTCATACATGAATGAATTTCTTAATGCAGTTGAATCCAAAAAATAATCATAGCTTTTAAATGATAGTTTATATGATATAGTACTATGCTTTGTTTTCTTAATTTATGACCATATATATATACACACACACACACAAATATATTACCATTACTTTAATTATTTCCATTTTTGTTATATATTTACAAATGGGAAGAGATCATTATAATACAAATTGATATTTTTAAATTGTTAAGACATTTTAAATTAGGTGGTGGGTATATATGTATAATGGGTTATAATTTACATTTTATTTTATTTTATTTTAGTATTTACAAATTAAATGGATTAAATTAAATTATATTTACAAATTTCATAAGTTATAATATACATATTTTAACTTAATTAATATATATTTATGTACAATTTATATGTAAAATGTATTTACAATATGATCAACTAATGACCCAACCCTTTATCAATGTAAGTGTCAAGCTAAGTATAACAGATAAACCACCAGTACGACCCAATGAGAAAAGTGAGGGGTTGCAACAGCCTAAGATGTGACATTTTGTTCTCATGACTAACGTCATTATGAAATATGAAGGATGGAAAAGAGACGCTAACCATCCAAAGAAAAGGAAAATCGATAAAAGGATGTATATAAATTTCAAAAGCTAAGCAATCCAAAAAAAAAATCATTAGCCACTATCATACGAAGAAAGAAAAGAGTTTTCTAAAAGCCAAAAATGAAGGGTCCCCATGATTCTGTCGGGAACCTTATAGGGGGGTTGTGGTAAAAACAATGGTAACTCACTAGGAAGAAGCAATTATCTCTGGTTTAAAGGTATGAAACCTCTTAAAATGAAAGAATTATAGTTAAATGATTCAAAATGACAAATTTAGATATACTAGTAGTTTTGTCCCTGTCATGCACCATTAATAGACCAGAACCATATCCATCATTTTTCATGAACTTATAAAAAATTACCCCATGAATTTATTATATTCCAACAAATTGTATATGCAACAGTCAACCTCATTGCCCATCAGTATCCAAATAAACAATTTAATCAAGTAATTCATAGTGCCAAATTAAGTTCCATACCATAAGCATGGGCATTGCTGCCAACATACGTCTATAGCCTCGATAAGGATGCCTTTTAACCCTATTAGATTCCACTGTCCCATCTATTAGGAATAAATGCATAGTTTGCAAAAAATCATCTTAAACTTATTAGGATGTCAATATAAGATCCTTCTCCTAGCTTGGTAACTAGCTAATGACAATGCCATTCACGGGATCTAACACAGTGAATAAGTCGTCTCATGATGAGTCCTTCAACCTAGCAGTTGAAAGTCATTAACTTGGCTTGGTGACCAATAATGGTAATGTCACAATGTTAAAACCTATGATCATGGTAGATCAGCTCATGATTAGACCTCCTATCCCTCAATTGACCATTTTTTTCAGGTTTAACTATGTTTATTGTTAATCTCATAAAGATTACATAATAGATGGGGTGGAATATTTCTCCTTAAGAGCGAGGGATGGCGTAAGATGTTTTAAGGAAACTAATGCTTATTTGATTAGAATCTCTCCCAAAAATCTAATGACCTTTAAGTGATCGGTAATAAATATATTTTACACTCTTGAAAATGGGGTTGAAAGATAGTTCACTAGAAAATGATGGAAAGACTCAAACACAAAGAACAAAAACCAAGGACTTCACTAGTTAGGAAAGTTGAAGATGGGCATAATGAAGTCATCTTCATTAAAGTATTCCATAAGGATAAGGTTTCATAAATATAAAATAGTGCATAAAACTGCTTTCCTAATTATTATGCCAAGTTGAACGAAATAAAAATATTCCTCCATTTTATTGAAAAAGTAAAATGAAAACAAAGGCAAACCAAATTGAAACGAATGCTAGCAAATCAGGAGGAAAGCAATCAAGATAATGAGCCTTCGGATAAATATTACAAGATAACATAAAAGAAATTAACATAAAAATGTATAAGATGATGATTATGTTAAAATTGAATAATTTATCTTGTAAAGAAATTTGTTAATATGACTCATTTGATAACCTAATTATGATGCATTTGTAGGAGCTTTTTTTCTTTTACAAATATTGCTTAAAAATTAATTTGCAAGTCTTTAAAGATCAATTTTTGGGAATAAGACCAAAACTTAGTTTTTAAAAGTATGAAGTAAAACAAGAAGAAAAATTTAAAGGACGAAAAAGGAAAATCCCTGAATTAATTATGTTAATTGTTATGGAACAAGCTCACAAAAAAGAAAGAAAGATAGATGAACGACTTTTTCTTCCAATTGTTGTTGTGTCAACCTTGTAGGTTGTGGAAGGCTAGGAGCAACAACACTTCCATCTTTATAATTGTGAGTGGTAGGATTTCTTGTTGCCATAATTTTTCTTTCAATTTTTCTTACCAACCTGAATGCCTTCTCCAATGAATCAAGTTCCCAAAGAAGAACCTCATGTTGAATGTTATCCTTTAAAGTCACTATGAAGACATCAATCCTCTGCTTCTCTAGAATATCATTTACCCTTATAGTCAATTTTTGGAAGTCCTCAATGTGCTCTGCCATTGAACCCTTTTGTTTGAGATTTATCACTTGGCTAAAGAAGGTATTTCTCTTTGTATAATCATAATGTGCTATCATTTCTTCCGTGAAAATTGACCAAGTGACAAGTGGTTTACGAGAACAAAGCCCTTTATACCATCAAAATTGTTTTGATTCTAAATATAAAGTTGCAATATGTACCTTTTGTAACAGTTGCACATCATGTAGATCAAAATATTTATCCATTTGTAGTATTCATGTTATGGGATCCTTGCCATAAAACTTCCTCATATCGATCTTTGGAATATGGTGGGTCTTCAAACCAATGCTATATTCTATGAAATCATGATTAACATTTTTTTTTTCTCATCATGAGTTTCTTGTACTACCTTTTTGTCATTAGGAGGCCTTTCTTGTAGCAACTTTGTCCTACCTTCCTTCGAACCTTCTATGTCTTTATTCAAATATTCCATGTCTTTGTTCAAATTTTCATCCCTACCATCAATATTAGCTTCCATGGCACATATAAAACTATTTATATTAGCTTCAATCACATTCTTCAAATCATCGATCCAATTTTGCTTACTAGGTGTTTCTATTTTCTTGATTCGAGCTATTCGTTTTCATGCTTTTAGCAATTCGATCTTGAATATATTATATTTTTGAAATTTTGAATCTTCAAGTTGTAAAATGGTGACCTGCAGTAGTCCTCTGCGTCCTCTTTACCATGCCACCAGTATGATCGAAATTGGATTCTCCAACAAAGAGTTATGCCTAATCTCTCAAGATGACTTGATTATATACATTTTCCGTAGAGCGAATGTGTACGAAGTGCCATGTGTCACTATTTTGACTTTTGGACATGAAACCAATACGCAAGAAATTATAGTCTATCCTCTTTCTGTAACTTCTTACGAAATTTCAATCTGATGCTCACATAAAATGTTAAGACTATTTTCCCAGGGTCACCTATTTGGGATGTAATTTTGGAGGCTGTAGAAACCCTAAATTTCCTGGACTGTATCTCTAAAAATATAGTGAAACAAGATCTATCGTTTGGGCCTGAGCATCACCAAGACTTTAGCTCAAATGAGTTTTAATTTTTTAGAGTCTACATCTTTGTAGAAAAAACATTATAGCGAAAATTCCATGATGACCTATTTGAGATGGAATTTTGGAGCTTGCAAATTCCATAACTTCCTCAAATCATATTTCTGAAAATATAGTGAGACAAGATCCGAAATTCAGACCCAAGGTTCTGAAAGATTTAGGCTCAAATGGGTTGCTTTTTAGATTTTGAAACCTCATAGAGAAAATTTATAGTGAAAATGCGACGATGACCTATTTGGAGCAGCGAAACCCTGAAATCCAAAGTTCTGATACCAAATGTTATGAAACAAGCTCACAAAAAGATAGAAAAGATAGATCAACGACTTAAAAATCAGCCTCTTTGAGGGGGAAACCTCGTTTACATTACACAAATGAAGAATTCTTGGATAATACAAATGACAAGACCTCCTTTCTATATATAGGAGTTTAAGGGGTCATAATATAATCAGAGCCAACATAATAATAATTATGTAAGGTCTCTGAGAAGAAGCGGTTAGATTTCGGAGTCGGTAGGAAAGATGCAAGCAGGACTCGATGGGTGGGCTAGGGAAAAACCATCCTTGCAAAACCTAGTTCTACGATGGAGGTCTTCCTCTAGGTTTATACCTTAGCTTGGTGTTAAAGTGATCTTGGGGTTTTAATGTGACCTTTCTTTGCTATTCACTAGTTGTATTTTCACCCCTCCTATTTTCACGGTTTTGGGAAGAGGCTGGTTAATTTCCCATTTCTACTGAGCAGATTCTTTGTTTTAAGAACCACTTCCCCAAGGTATTTTAATCATTTTTTCATTAACAGGGTTTGGGAATGACTACGGTTTTCCTTGTGGTTTTATGTTTGATATTTTTCGAGGCTGCTAAGGGAGCTTTTTCTATTACGGTGGTTAGGTTACTGAAGAACCTTTTGTTTTCTTAGGGTGTTTTCGAAGACTTCATAAGGGTCAGCACATGTCAAAGGTTAGCACGAGTTTCTCCGAACAGTAATGGTCACTCCTACAGTTTTGAGTATATGCATGGAGGAGGAGTTGCTCAACTACTCCTCCAACAGCTTGGCCCTAGTTGATATCTGGGTCGAAGAAAAACACATGTCAAGGGTGGGGAAGGAACAGGAAACATCTTGACTACCGGAAGGGAAGGTACCTAATCTCTCCTCTTTAATGGATGACATGGAGGTAACTCTCCAGGGTTTGGTTTTTTCCCAGCTGGCTTCATTGGTCTTAGAGGGTTATTTAGGCCTGGGTGAGGGTACATAGTCTCCTTTCCTTTCCATTCCATCTCCTTTGGAGTTCTAGAACTATTCTCATGAACATCAGCGTTCTAAAGAGCTTTTGATCAAAGTGGGGGATCCATTGATTAGGATTTGGGGGATGGCTCAGGTAGTACAGGGGCCTCAACATCCATACTCCAGCTTATTTGGGCATGCTCTTGAGTTTTTTATACATCTGAACACTGCCTCTATTGCTCTTGAGTTTTTTATACTTCTCAAGTTTCTTTGATGGAATTTCTAGGTTTGACACAGGACCTGAAGAAAATAGGGCCTTTGAGACTAACGAAAACCCTCTGACTGATGGCACTCCTTTAAGTTCACAACCCAGAATAAGGGGAAAAAAGATCAAATCTCTACAAAATTCAGGATCATGATAGGCTCCTAGTATTTGGTACTGGTATTAGAATGGCACAAGCTACCCTAATGGAGAGTATAGTGTTGGTGGGCAGGGTCCTTGGCAAGAATTACACACTAGCTCTCCTTAGAAAATGGATTATGGAAGTTTGGGGGAACCTGATTTCTCAGCTACTAGCAGTCATCACTCTATCTCGGGGCTAATTCACACTCACCTTCCCACTTCCAAAGCTAATGGATTGGATGTTAGCTCGATATTGGCATATTTAAATGACTCCTATACTATTAAAATGATGGTCATCTCTGTTTGATCCGAAGAAGGAAAACATGGGAGCGAGACCGATCTAGGTTCGCCTCCCAGGCCTCCCTCTCCAATTCTCGACAAAAGACATCTTCTAGTGCATTAGCGATGACTTGGGCATGTATCTAGATCATGATAGGTCTTATTAGGACATGGGTTGCATGGGTATAGCCATAATTCTGGTATACTTAGACACTAGGGAGGGTCTAGTGGAGAGTTACCGCTTACAAATGGGAGAGGTTATCAGGATGTAGATATTGGACTGCGAGGGTATCCCATTTCACTCTAGGAGGTGCCATGAGGTAGGGAATTTGTACAAATATTTCCCTATGCTTCGTGGGAATTAGCGAGACCCTTCGAAGTTTCTAGTTTCAGTAAGTACCCAAACTACAGACGCAGATTTCCATTCTCCAGCGGACCCACCTGGAGTACCTACGCCATGTTAGGATGGTTCAGAGGTGACATCAACTCAGCTAGAATCCAGGAACTCCGTGCCTCCAGTCACCAGATCTCGTCCCAAAGAATCTACACATTTCTTGGGTACTCTTCCTCTCTCCCCCTTATCTTCGCATGACTTTATGTTATGTGTTCTTGCATCTGCATCTATGATTATGTCGGGAGTGGGATCTAGGATAAGAAAATTGTGTTGTGTAAATTTTCTTGTGATATCTGCTCCCCCTCAGGCCCTCTGCTCTGCCCCCTCCATTATGCAAGAGGCCCCTCCTCTGGCACCCTACGGCAGCTCAAGCTCTAGCAGTTCGCACTGCTACAATTTTCAATCACTACCTACCACTCGAACCTCCTCTTTTGGTCTCAATGAGGACCTCCTCCCTTCTTTACCCTCGAAGCCCCCAAGGGGCAGACAATCTTGTTTATCCAAAGCCATCAGGAGGGTTGGCATTGAGGTTTCTTTAGGCATTCACACTCCTATTGATTGGGTGCTTACAGAAAAGCATAACCCAGCAAAAGTTTCCCTATGAAGTGCCTCTCTTTCAACTACAGGGGGTTGGTCAGCCCAAAAAAAAAAAAAAAAAAAAAAAAATTGGCTTTTAAACAGTTATGCAACTCAGAGTGTTTAGACATCATTTTTTTGGAAGAAACCCTAGGGGAAGGGAGTTGTTTAAAAATTGTGCTAAATCATTTCCTCTTGGATTGGGGATTTTATTTTTTGGATGTTAGAGGGCGTTCGAGAGGATGTGCACTGGGTTACAACAAAAGATCGATTAGGCTGCATAATGCTTGGGGTGGTGAAGGTTACTTGGGAGTAGAGATCACCTCATATGATATCAACCTTCCCCTCAAATTAATCAACATCTATGGCCCTTGCCACAATAGGGAGATGTTCTAGGAAAGAATATTGGAATTTAATTTCATGCAAGAAGAAAACTTGATCATTGGTGCGGACCTAAATTTCTCGCTATCACTTGTAGAATCTTGGGGTAACTAGGCCTAGACTAACCCTTTAAGGACCTTCTTCGAAGGTATGTTGGATTCCCATGACCTCCTGAACATAGAAACAACAAAACTTATGCCGACCTGGAGGAATAGATAGACTTGGGAAGATGTCTTGGCCAAAACACTGGATCAGTTTCTTATAAAGGCATCACTATTAACCAAATTGAACCATATTTTTCAATGGGTGGGTTCTGGAGGCCAATATGATCACTCCCCGATCTTCATGGATATTAGGGATGAAAATCATAAACCAAACTCTCCTTTCAAATTCAACTCGACCTAGCTCTCTAATGCTGAATTCCACTCTTTGGTAAGAGAAAATTGGTCTCATTGCAGTCCTGATGGCAATTCCTCTGTGGCCAAAACTATAGCTGAAAATTTGTCCCAATTAAAATAAAAAACCATAAGCTAGGCAAGGACCAAATAGAAGAAGGATGAGGTTGAGCCTCTCAGGATAGAAGAAGAACTCAATAGTTGGAATTTGTTGGGGTTTCTAGTTATTCATCTACTGAAGCAAAAGATCATCTAATTAAACTAGAGTTAGAAAAGATCAGATTGTTGAGATAGAAATAAGAAACATGGTGCTTGAAGAGTAGAGTGATTTGGCTAAAATCAAGGGATGAAAACTCCAAGTTTTTTCAAAAATATGCTCAAGGAAGAAAGTCTATCAATACCATCTAGGAGTTGCAAGACCACTCGGGCAGGGAGGAAAGTACATTCAATCAATTGGTAGATATATGAACGCACCATTTTTCACATATCTTTAAGGCAACTAGGGGAGCCACCCTCCCTGAATTTCTCTACATAGATGAGGTTTTCCCTAGGTTTGTTGAATTGGAGGATGAGGAGGCTTTAAATGAACCAATTATGTTGGGAGAATTGGAAACAATACTGAAAGGTTTCAACATAGACAAAAGCCCGGGGCCGGATGGTGGTCTATGGAATTTTATAGCACCTTTATTGAGCATATTGGGCCGAACCTTCTAATGGCTATTGAGGAATGCATGACTTATGGCAGAATGTATGAAGGTTTTAACTTGACTTTCCTGGCTCTCATTCCGAAAGTTGACAAACCCCTCACCTTTGATGATTATCGTCTCATTTCCCTCTGCAACTCCATCTATAAAATTATATCCAAAACTATTGCCCTCTGAATTAAACCTATTTTATCTAGGATGATTTCCAAGGAGCAGTTTCCTTTCCTTAGCCACCGACAAATCCATGAAGCCATCGGGTCTGCACAAAGAGGACTCCACTCGATCAAGCCTCATAACAAAAAATCTATCATCCTCAAGATTTACCTCTCGAAATCTTTTGATCGGGCTTGTTGGTCATACCAGAAACTCATTCTGACTCATATCGGTTTCCCTCACTCTTTCATTAATTAGATTATGTGTTGTGTCTCTTCCACATCCTATAGTATCCTTATCAATGGGGCGGCCTCAAGCTTTTTTCATGCTAAATGGGGACTGCATCAGGGATTCCCTCTATCCCCCCTACTTTTTCTACTAATCATGAAAGGATTATGCAGACTGATAAAAAAATCTTGCTCAGAGGGATCACTGGGGGGAGTTCTTATAACATATATGTCATCCCTTACACATCTTTTGTTTGTTGATGATGTTCTTACTTTTTTAAATGGCTCTATCAGAGATTCCTCTTATTTCAAGAATACCCTATCTTTTTTTTGTAAAGCTACATGTGTGGAACCAAATTATGACAAATATACTATCATTTTTGTGTCATGCTTACAAAATGAGGAAAGGTATGCATCACAACACATTCCTTTCATCAGACAAGATCCAGATTTTGGACTAAAACACCCTAGTTTTAGGCTGAAGCCAAATGGATATCACATCATTAACTGGGCATGGCTCATCGCTAAAATTGAAAGGCATAAAAATATGGCAGTAACACTGGCTATCCAGAGCTGGCAGGCTCACCTTGATAAATCATTTCTTGAGGCCATTTTGGTATATTGGATGTCCCCCGCCTAGATCCCAAAATGCACTGTCGAGAGTATCTAACATGTCTATTGTAGATTCCTATGGCGGGGTCAAAATGTGGGGCAGAAATTTTCTTGGGTTCACTAGGAAAGGATTGGAAAGCCAAAAAAATGGGGCAAATGGGGTATAAAATACCTCCAGACCTTTGAAAATGCCCTGATGACAAAGTTGGGCTGGCCAATTATCAAATCAGAAAGCCCATGGAAAGAGCTGGTTTATTTTAAGTACATCCATCCCTTAACAAATACTGACTGGAATCGCAAACCTTGTTAGTCTTTGCCTGGTGCATCCATAATTTGGAAGGCCATCGCCCACTCCATAAGTTTAATCAAGGATGGATTGGCTTGGAGTATTGGAAATGGCGCTCAAGTTAGAATAGGGATAGATGCTTGGATAGGTTGTGGCAATGCACACATTCTCTCGAGGGGCTTGAGACAATTTCTTTCGGGGTCTGGTATCACCCAAATCACCCAAATTGCGGAGATTGACCATGGCCAATGGGCTCCTCAATGATGGATGGATTATAGGATCTTGGGCATCCATAAAAGATGGAGTAGAGTTTGGCACCATTTCATCGGCACACTGGAGGAAGCCAATATCAAAATATCAGCGAGGGAGGATGAAATCATCTGGGCACCTGCCCCACATGGCTGATACTCCCCAAAGGTTGGTTATGTAGATCTTATGAATGAATAGGACTGTGGATTTAAATCTTGTGGTGGCACCATCTTTGGAAATTAAAACCCCCCCACAAATTGCGATTATTTATGTGGTGCATTCTCTCAAACAAAATTCCAACTAAAATTAATCTAATGAAGTGGGCTTTCCAAGTGTCCTCCAGATGATGCCTCTGCAAACCCAATGCAGAAGACACAAATCATATTTTCCTCCATTTTCTAGTTACTGCTCAATTTTGGTCTGCCATTATTAGCTCCCTAAATCTGAAGAGGAAATGGGGCGATCAAAATATTGAGGAAGCATGGTCCCAATGGTGGTCGGAGGCCCCCTCTCAAAAATCTAGGAACCTTCCCCTTATTATCAACTTGGGAATTTGGTTAAACAAGAATTGCCTTATATTTCAAAATACAAAGATCAACTGGAAAACCACCTGTAACAATTCTACTGCCATCTACAATCTCATACTAATTGATCCGAATAGTCAACCTGCTCGAGTCATCACTCCTAAACCTATTGATAAAAGCACCCCTTGGGTGTATTTTGATGGCCCGACACAGGCTACAGGCCACGAGTGGGGGGGGGGGTGTGCAATTATTCACATAAATGAGCATCTATCCTACGTAATAAAAGTGGGGATGGGGAGAGGAACAAATAATTTTGTTGAACTAAATAGTTTGAGACACCTCCTCTAATTTACAGTGGAAAAAAATTGTCACAAGATTCAGATCTTTGGGGATTCTTAGCTTGTTATTAATTGGGTCAATGATGCATTTCATTGTCACTTGCACATACTCAGGGTTTTTTTTGATGATGTCAACACTCTAAAATCACATTTTGATTTTATTATATGCTCTCACATATACAAGGAAAGTAATGTGATCGTTGATTGTCCTTTCAAAGAGGTCGTGCAGCTGAACAGGGGACACTGGATAATTCAGGATTTCATAGATGATGCATTTTATCATTTTGTTCATCATCCATTCATCAATATGGATGGTGAATCTTCAGAATGATCTTCATGATCATTCAAATGTTTTTTGATTTTGTTTTTTCACTCAGTTTTTATGGACTCCTGATAGACTATGTTTTAAATATTATTTAAATTTTACTCAATTATATGTTGATATATGTAAATATGTAACTGAAGAAATATTTTTCTAATGACAAGTGAATGCATATCATATATTCTGATGATACAATATGTAATTGTCTTATGTTATTAATGAAAACTGTGCCTTTTTCCTTGGAAAAAACAATAATAATGTAAGGGAACAACAATAACAATAATGGGCTTCTATGGGGTACAACAATAAGAATATGGGTACTACATGGGCATAACGATATAATAAGGGGGTTGCACTAATACTAATAAGTGGTTACACTAGTAGTATAGTGACCTAACACTAATTGTTCTTTCTCAACTGCTTTTTTCCAACAAAATCAAATCCTCAAATCAAATCTATGAAAACTTGCAAAAGGAAGAAGACAAAAATAAGAAAGGAAATAAGTAAAATAAAATAAAATAAAAACTAAGGGAAGATGAAGATCAACATGTACACATACCGGAGAGAAGCATACCAATTTACATTTTAAATCTTGGCATCATCGCATAAAGAGCATACAAGAATAGGTAACACGAGTTACATTTATCTCCAAGTTTGCATATTATTCAATATCATCAAATTATTGGGCGTAAATGCTACACAATACACTACAAGAATTATCAACAAGGCATAGTAGAGTTTGACATATGAATTAATGAATGATACGATATTGTATGCCAAAATTTGAAGTTTTGTCTCATGAGCTCCCTTTTATTAATTAACCTTTTATTTAAAATAAATTCTAATCTTATGGCAATTATGTGTGTAAAAGGTAGAAATGAGCACTATATTTGAGTTAACATCTTAGAATATGGGTTTTATCATTGATCAAATGTAAAAAAAATTTACAAATGAAAATACCAAAATGAGAAATATTACAACTAAATGAGTGGTAAGGTCTCATCCTTATTAATTAAAATACCATAATTTCTTTATTTTAGAAGAAAATAAAAGAAAACTAAACAAAATTAAATTTATACCTACTCTAACTCTTTTGAATGAAAATAACTAGGTATAGTGATATTTCAAATGCAACCAAGCACGCACTTTATTCCCTGCATAAATATACATTACATAAATTAGTAAAAGTGATGAAGTAAATACTAAACTATGTACAAAAATCTTAAATTCAACATTTATATGAATTCCTAAGAATAAAGACAAAAGGATTCTATAACTAGAAAAACTTCTATTATAATAGTCCTCAAATTCCATATAAAATATATCAAAATATGTACAAGCTAAGGAGTTAGCAAGATCGCCTTTAAGAATCCGATAAGAGATTTCTTTTGAAGGTTGTATAAGACTGAAAAAAATTAGATTTACCTGTCCCCAAAAGTTCAAAAGAAATATCTTTTTCCCCTTTGAGATATTAATCATTATAAGGAAATAAAAAAGAAGAAGGATCCTTAGAGCCATCTGTTATATGTACATGTGAATCAAGGAAACTAGTCAACCCATGATTATTTACAAAGGTAAGAGTGTTATCAGATGGTTGCAACAAGCCTTTAACATAACAAGTATTGGATTTAAGATTGCCATGATTGATATCGAAAACTTGTAATGAGGGTTGATGATCCAAATTAGAATCAAAAGAAGCAGGTTTGTACTCAGAAACTGAATTAAATGATCCAAATTCCTCAATATCAGGATATTTGTTAATAATCACATCCTTTTCCCATAGTTTATAAGAATCTTGATAGTCACAAAAAGGATGAATAAACATTACTAAACCGATATCAATTAGGAATGATCATTTAAAGATACCCCTTGAGCACCATGATATAATTCATTCTTAAGAGTTGAAATAGTACATATTCCAATAGGTTGAAACATATAATAATTATGATGTGAATAATGATAACCAGAAAATAAAGTAAGGGAAGTTTCTTTAAGATCATCATTTTTTATTTCTTGGTTTATTAATGTGTCATTTGTTGTCAAAATAGATATTAGCTCATTTTTGGAAGAATAATTATCATCATGATTATTTTTTAAATATTTATGTTCCATATAATTTAATTCTATTGAACTTAACTCATTATCCCAAACATTAGGAGATACAATAGAAGCACTTTCAAATGAAATATTATTTCCTAACGTTGATGGTTGAGGATTATTATTTTCATTTGAAGGTTGAATAGGAGAAATTGTAGCATTAATATTTACTAAAAGGTGATTCCTCTTTATGTCCAATATAAATCCTTGCATTATATTCTTGAACAATAGAGGTAAAATTTTCAATTAAAACATGCTTAAGGGTTCAATCATCATGATTAAATCTGTAGCAAAATAACATGAATTTATCTGAAAAATTGCTAATAGTTTCACCTTCATAGATTATCAATTTATCAAACTCTAAGCACAAATTATCATAAATATAATTGTTATGAGCCAAAAAGAATACCCACATGAAGTGATTCCAAGAGTGAATAAACTCACTTGGTAGCATCTTGTACCATTCTCGATTCCTTCCTTGAAGCATACGAGTAAACAACCTACAAATTTCATTGTCTTTAGGGATGTTAAAACAATGGCATTTATGTATAAATTGATCAACATGTTCTAAAGAAGAAATGAAACTCTCATCGTCACATTGAAATTCAAATATGGATTCAAGTTATCTCTTGGATATTCCTCTGGTAGGCTTGTGTGAGCTAAAAGCATGACCCAAAGTAGGAATGCATATAGGAGATATAACTAGTTAAAAATGTTAAAACAAGACTTCACATGGACCAACTAGCTCAGGCCCTCCATCTAGCTCCAAAAATGTTGATGGTCCAAAAGTAACTCATCAACATGTAAGGGAGACCACCCAATCAGGACCTTAAATCAGCTCCCTTTCCATTTGGAATGGTGGCTCTCACTGGTTCAATTGAATCCAGTTACCCTCTTTCCCTTCTTGCTCATTTTTGGTGTTTCTATTTCTTACCAACAAGAAGAGAAATATCAGATCTACTTTCTTGCAAAGATTTAGCAAAGAAATAAATCTTTAAGATGAATTAATGGTTCAACTAAACCACACTTAGGGTTAGCTTATCCTAATCTAAGTGTTAGTCTAACCTAGATGTATTATACTAAAACATGTGTTAAAGTTATATTAGATATTAGTATATGTTACTGTAAATCTTCTAATGTTGATATATATCCTAGGGTTCGGTTAATATTACCTAAATATAAGCTATGATATAAATTTAATATTCTACTCGAAAATTATATCATTAATACTATATTATATACTTTATTATTATAATAGGAGAAGGTTAGTCCTAAGCTGATATTATTATCCTACTAAAGTCAAATCTAGTTATTATAGTCGATCTATTATCTAATTTAATTTATCAAAATAAAATAAATAACTAAATCTAACTAAAATGTTAAAGTTAATTCGATAGTTAAATGTTACAAATGTTACAAACATAAAATTATAAAAAAAATCAAGGTTAAACAAAATGAATAAAAGGAACAAATTTATATATATAAAATATACAATAAATTACATTACCTTTATATTGATCCTTTAATGAATAAAATTGAGGAATAAGATGAACAGAAAGGTTTGACCGAATAGAAGGCTAATCAAACCATAATTTGATGAACTTTTTCCTCCTTGAGAGAGGTATTTACAAAGCTTAAATGCAAATGCAAAACTATGCAAAAGAGGAAATAATCCATCTCGTTTGGGATAGGATATATATCCTTGTCACAATCAAGAGCAAGATGTGAAAGGAATGGAAAAGAAACAAAAAAAAGTTGAATTTGGAATATAATAAAAGTAATTGGCCAAGGAAATAGTTCTAAGACCTAATCCTTATTCAAACAAGTGTATACAAACAAATTGTTGTTAAATACTTAACAAACATCTACTTGCTAAAACCTACGAATTTAATTTCCTATGGAGGAAGAAATGACTCGAATGTAATGTTGCATGTCATCAGTACTAAAGGGTGGGAGTATCTCTTTGATGGTTTTTTTATGTGAATAGGGGATGGTTCCCGAGAAGGTGTTGGTGTCCTCAGTGCCAAAGAGTTTTCCTCTCTGGGAGGAATCTCTTCTTGATATTCATGTAGGTGGTATCATGTTATACTAATCCATCCAAATATATGATGAAGTGGACAGTGGATATGTAGATGAGATGCGGGAAGTGCTGGTGCAGATATCACATGGAGGTGAACCACCCGCTGTAGCTCCTAAGGTTATGTAGTAGATAGTATGCATGGTTGTGTCACTCGTAGCTCTCAACAATGTGTTGGGAGTTAAACGTTTTAGGAGTAACATCTTGAGGTCATGTTCTTGTATTGGATGTGTGCCATCTCTCTATCTTATATTTAGAAGAGGTGGGATAATTATTGATGGCCCATTGTCAGTTTTTCGCAAGGTTTCCCATGCTTCTTGGAATGTAGGGAGACTTGGGAAATGTTGTGTGTGGTTCCCTTGTCTATAGAGGTGAAAATTGTTCTTATTTCACCTAGACTTATTCTTGTGAGAAATATGTGGGGCTGGAATAGAAGAATGAAGGAAACTTCAAATCTCTTTCAAATCTAGATAATGATTAATCAAATGTCCTTTTTCATCACATAGGGTTCTTTAAGGGGCTTGTTTTGGAGGAGTTGGCTTCATTTTCTTCTTTTTCCTAGAGGAGACTAATGTAAGATGGGAGGTATGATGGAAGAAATCACATGGGTAAACTTCTCATGGGGATTCTTCCTCAAAGATATAGTGGATGGTATAAGGCGCATCATTCGCCACCCGAGTAGTAGGGAGTGATGGTATAATAATACTGGTCTAATGGAGATATCAAGGAAGATTAGGGAAATGATGAGTGTAATGATTCTGTTGTGCAAAAATAGGACATAGGTGGTTGGTGAACAATCCTTTATTGCATGATGGGATGGCCTATTCTCCCAAAGGGGAGGGTGAAGGTACAAGTGACTTTGGGACATCAGGAAGGAAATTCAACTCTTCCAATGTTGGTAATTGGCTAGTAGGGTTCCATGATACATTACATAATTCACACAGGGGAGATACTCTAGGAGAAGAGGTAGCTAGGGTGTCTTTTTTTTTTCCTTTCTTATTATCCTTCCTGGTGGCACTTGTTGGTGTCAGTCGAGGTACAAACACGAGAGATAATGTTTATTGAGGAAAGTTCAAGGGAATCACTCTAGTAGAAATTACATATGAGCTTGTGTACATGGATTATGGAGCCAAATACTATACAGAGGTTTCAAGAGTCTATTTGGCAACGTAAGGGTTTCCATGACTTGGGGAAAAATGAAACCAGGTGAAGGGTATAGAAAAGGGGTCTGAGTGATAGTGTAAGTTAGGAAGTGTCGCTTGTCCCAAAATTAGGTATATTTTAGTTCATCATTTGCGAAATTTGAGTCTAATTACCATCTGACATGATCATCATAGATATGGGGGCTATGGAGATTGATGGGATAACTGGTGGTTCTCTTGAGTATGTACCCAAGAGAGAGGAAGTTGTGAACATTTCAGGACTGAGTTTGGTCAAGGAAGGGTCCAATTCATTTTAGGACCCAACAAAGGGTAACACACCATATAGTCAGGAAGAAGTCCTTGCTTCATTGCATGTTAATTTTCCAATGGTGATTATTTTCCCATTATGGGGGAACATCATGGTGTAGAATACAAATGATGCCACTGGCATCATGGCGTACATGTAACTTCATCCAAATAAAGTGTTGTAAAATAAGGAGGCGTTAAGGACTTTGATGTCTATTAAGATCATCTTTCCTATGAGTTCAACAAGAAAGTTTTGGACAAGTTCTACTGGTGACAATGGGTGCCCATCATATGCCCGTAGGGTAATGGATGACATAGTCAATTTAGGGGATCTAAGTTTTCTTCAAACTAGCTTTGAAATAATACAGGTGGATATCCCCTCATCTATAGTGCACCTATGAATAGTGACATTTTGAAAGGTAACTAGATTATAAAAGGAGATTATATATGGTAGCTGTGATTTAGAATTGTCCAAATAAAAGGTGATCAATAATGAATTCGAAGGATTAATTTCACCTAGTATGGAAGTAGTGCTTTCCGTTGAGTTGGACATGTTTGCAGGACCTCTAGTGCCGAAATGGCTAATGGATATTACGTAAGGCCATTAATGATGCTATAGCTATAAATTTCGTTTGTATTATGGGAGGTTTGATGTAATGGTCCCTTGACCATTTTGGGAATGGTTTTAATGGGTGGTTGTTTTATAGTAAAAGGTGGCATAACTATATTTGTGATGGATATTATTGAAGGATTAGATTCCAAAGGGGTTCCATAATCATGGCTAAGGGTTTGGAGTAGGACATCTATTCCATACATATAGATGTAACAAATTGTGGTGTCATTAGAAATTACCCCTACTTAATTTTGATATTGGGGAGGGTCAACCTCATGCTGAGTAGCTACAAATCCTTTTTGGGGAAAATAGGTTTTGTAGTACTGTAACCTACTAGTTTTCTCCCCCTTGTTCCCTAGCCCCTCTCTTTTGTTTCAACTATGGGATTTGGGGGAAATGATGGGTGTAGTGCCCATACTCTCTGCAAATAGTGCAAGAATGGTTAATCCAGAATTAGCATTCTTATTTTTCTTTTGGGAGTTATTTTACATTGGTTTTGGTTTTCATTTTGGTTAGGGGGATTACCCTAGTTGACACCTGTAGAGCCTCTACTTTACACTTGATTATCCACCATTACCTACAGTTTTCCCTCATTCATCTCTCACTTTTGCCTCATTTTCCTTGCAAACCAACCCAGATCATTACATTATATGACTTTAAGCATGATTAAGGAATTTTGCTAATGTGTGACTGTTTTGTTTAGATTTTGACATATTTACAGGCATTCCGCAGCCATCTGCTGATTCCGCAGCCATCTGATGATTCCGCAGCCTTTTTGTTAATCTCAAGGTTCCACGTGTCATTTTGCCAAATGAGCCACATGGGCACTTAGGAATCAAGGTGCTCGAGGTTCCTGTGCTATTTGTTCAGCCATCCACGTCATCTGTACCTCCGGTCAACGAGGGTCAAGTTACGGTCAACAAAGGCAGCTTAACGGTGATGCGTAAGCTGTTGGGTCACGCCAGTTCAAACGGTGACTTGTCCGTGTTACGCGGGTTGTGGGGGACATAATCCAACTCTGGATTCAGTGCCCATAACGACCAGAACCTCCAGCTCATCCACGCAGGCTTATGACGTGTTATTGAACCTTAATTACGCATGACAGTTAGTTTATTTTTCAGTTTTAGCTGTACGCATTAGGCCATCTTTCAGATGCCTATAAAAACTTGCGTCTGCGTACGCTTATGTTACTTTTTAGTTGCTGTGTTTTATGAACTTGTTATAATTTTAGTGCATTCCAAGACTCTGTTTTGATAGTGCTGTTCTAGCACTCTTGACTGTAATTTTCTGCACATGGAGTAATAGAAGCAGTGTTGTTCTGAAGTTTTCAATACCTTGAGTCTTCTTTGGGTTATATGAATGGAGGGCCCCTGTTCATGTTAGCCTTGTATAGTATTTTATGTTCAGCATTTCCTTATTTCCATTCAGCATTTCCTTTTCTTGACACATGTACAGCGTAATTTACTTTCATGTTATTTCATTTCCAGCCTTTATTTTAAGCTGATCAGCATTGTTATTTTGCAGGTTTTTAACCCGGTATTGCTTGTGTGTTTGTGTATTTGCTTTATATCTAGTGGTAGTTTCAGTTGACAGATTCAAAGTTGCTGCCTTTACTTTATTTTCATAGCTGATTTTTAGTTTTATTTCTCAAATCTGTCTGCTAACATATGAATGGTCTCTTTATTATAAATTGTCTATCTTTTAGAGATCAGAATACTAATAACTTGCAGCTGGCTTTGGGTACTTTTTAGACTAATCTTTAACTACTTTCTAATCGTGCTTTACACAGTACTATGTGTTAGAGGCAGAGAGTTAGAAAGAGCAAAACATTATAACTAGTCTTTAAAGTAGATTTTTCTCATTTTTATCATTTCTTAGACTTATCTTTAGCTACTTCCTAATCGTGTCTTACACAGTACTATGTGTTAGAGGCAGAGAGTTAGGAAGAGATAAACATTATCATTGGTCTTTTAAGTGATTTTCTTACCTTTTATTTGCAGCAGCATGAATGGTGTCTAATGCCATTAGAAAGTGGTTCTTTGCTTTCAGTTCATTTTAATTTATTTATTTCCTTCAAGCTTTTCCTTTTCAGCAAGTAGTTAGAAACCACTAATCACACACCTTCACTCATCTAGAATTCACCTTACACACACCATCACTCATCTGTTCATAAAAACATCACTCCATCCTAGGAAGATAAATTAACCACAAACAACACCCCAAACGACAAAAGCTCTAAGAGGTTGCTTAAGTACATATAGTACACCTTCACTTCATCAGCTTACAAGCCCCGGGTTGACAATTAATGACATCAATTTAGGAACACTAAATTGACTAAACATTTTGGCGCCGTTGCCAGGGAAGTGAAATTAAGTAGCCATATTCTTAGAAAAAAAAAAACATAAAAATTTCAAGGAAAGAAGTTGATAACCTATCAAAGTATGCTCTCCTCTTGCACTGCAAGGTGATCTGGAGGACCAGAAAAGAGAAAGTTATTGATTTGGTAGTTTCTTGAGTATGCTCTCTTCTTGCACCTAGAGTGAACTGGAAGATCAGAAAAAGAACTATTAACTTGACTTGAAGAAAAAATAATAAAAAAATGACATGCATAGAGCTAGAGATTCTAGAGGAAGGTTTTTAGCTAGAGCTCGAAGTTCAATTTTTACAAGTCCATCTGCTTCAAGGGATAGACAAGAGACACCCCCTTATCTCCAACCGAAACTCCTAGTCCTAGAATTCCTGGAATTCAAGAGCCAAGAGTTGACTCTCCTACACCTTCTATTGAATTTGAACCAGGAAGAGACTCTTCTCTTTCTCCTACAGGAAGACCAATTGTAATTGAGGAATTGGAATCATCTGAAGAAGAAGGAGAAATCTCTTCTCATTCACCTTTTGTAGAGGAACCAGAAGATTTTGAAATCCCTAGGAGAATCATCATGGCAGAAGAAGAAGGAGGTGGTAGGGTTAGAGGTAGAGGTAGAGGAGGAGGAGGAAACAACAATAACAATAATGGAGGAAGAGGTCCCCTTGGAGGAGGAAATAGAGATGGGGATAATTCATTTGGGTTTCCCATTGTTAATGAGGATTCCCGAGCCACCATGAAAAACATATCACCATTTGTCCTCCCTAATTTCCATGGGTTAAGGACTAAGGACCCTGAAACATTCTTATTCGAGTTTGAAGTGGTGTGTCGAACTTATGACTACTTGGATGACTCTCAGAAACTCAAATTGTTCCCTTCAACACTGAAGGATCAAGCCTTGAAATGGTTCATGGGGTTACTCACTCAATCCATTAGGACTTGGGATGAAATGAAACAGACATTTTTGGATAGGTATTTGGACTATTGTATGCCTACTAATCACAAGGACGAGGTTTTTAAAATGATACAAAAAGAAGATGAGAGCTTAGAAGATTTACTTGAAAGATTTCAATATAACTTGAAGAGAGCAAAAATGAGTACCTTGGATGAAGAGACCTTAAAAGCCCTCTTATTAAAAGCCATTAGGGATGAATGGATAGACATCTTAAACATGATGGGGAAAGGGGATATTTCTCAACTTTCACTCAATGATATAGCAGAACTCTGTATCCATCTCTCAAGGGGAAAATCAAAAACTCAAAAAGGGCCTAGAGATCCTTCTCTCCTTAGGGCAAATAAATCTGCAACAAGATCAGTAAGTAGGGCTGAAATTGGCAATATGCTTGATGAATTTAAAACTGACATCTTAGGGAGTCTTAGTGAACAACTTGATACCCTTAAGATTCACAATAAACAAAAAGCAGAAGCTGAGGCTTTGGCTATCTTTTGCCCGAAATGTAGAAAGAAACATGCTTTAAGGGAATGTCCCTTAGATGCACACGTTGTAGAAACATGTGTAATTTGCTCAGAAACTCATGAGACCAAGGATTGTCCTTCAATTCCTGGCCTCAAAGCAGTCTTTCAAGAGGATCCAGATACACTTGAATCTCTCTGTTTTATTGCAAGGAGACCTTGGCAAGGACAATAGAATCAAGGGTTTAACAACTCTATGAATTCTCAATCCCAACCAAATTGGAATCCTTGGCAACAACCTTGGCCTCAACCTCAAAATGCTTTTCAAGCATGGATGCAAAGCATGCAAAATCCTTATGGGAGATTTGCTCAATTCTATCAATATCCTCCATCATTTCAGAATCAGCAAGCTCCACAACTTCCAAACCAAGGTCAACAACTATCATTGCCATACCCTCAACAACAACAACCTCCTCCACAAAATCAAAATTCTCAACTATCGCTTCAATCCCAGTAGAAATCAAATCAACTTCCCTCTCAGCCATTACCAAATCCAAATAATAGGAACCCTCAAAATGCTTACATGATGGAAGGTCAACCATTCCCTACCTATATGGTTGTTCCTCTCAATGAAGTACAACTCAGATCAGGTAGAATCTTAGATCAACCTTCCACAAGTGTTCAACAACCAAGCATTTCTGAGGAAGAATCTCTCAAAGTCAATAAAGGTTCTGAAGTATCACTTCAAAACCAAAATATCCAAAAAGAAAAAGAAAAAGAATCAACCTCTACAACTCCCATAGTTGAGCAACCTACACCTGTAGCTACACCTCCTTTTCCTGAAAGATTGCAAATTGACAAAGGAGTGGAAAAGCAGATATGGGTGCTTGACTATAGTTTCCTAGATGAATTGAAGAATGTCTGTATCAAGATCCCCTTGTTACAAGCCATTAAAGAAATTCCCATTCTAGCGAAGACAATAAAGGAGTTGAGTTTGAAGAAAACAGGAAAGAGAACTAGAGATACAAAAAGGATACATCTAGTTGGAAAAATTGCAGACATAATGATGGGTAAGATTACCATGCAAAAATATGTGGATCCCGGTAGCCCTATTGTCAAAACTCATATTTATGGGGTTGAAATCCCAAATACTTTGATTGACTTAGGAGCCGCGATCAACATCATGAGTAGACAGACCATGGATCAGTTAAAGCTTCCTAACCTTCTCTTTACACCTACTTTACTGCAACTTGCAGATAGATCAATCATTGAACCTGATGGTGTATTGGAAGACATTCCAGTCTCCCTAGATTCTTGGGAATATCCAGTTGATTTTATGATTTTAACTCCCAAGAACAATCTAGGAGGACATCCTCTTATTTTAGGAAGACCTTGGCTGGCCATAGCTGATGCTTTCATCAGTTGTAGGTCTGGGGACATGTATATATCAGATGGTAATTCCACCAAGAAATTCAACTTGTATCCTCCAGCAAAGGCAATAACAGAAATAGGAGAAGATGAATGGGTAGAGGATGAAGATACTATTCAACCTGTTCTAACCATCTCTGAGATCAGTGAGGATAGTCAAATTCTAAATACATTAGAAAATTTTGAAATACCTTTAGAATATGACTCTACACAGTTTCAGTTAGATGCAGACATTGAATATCTTTCCTCTAGACAGATGTCTCTCTTCTCAATGGAAGAGTTTGGTAGTTCTACAGTTGAAATCCTTCCAGGAAAAACATTGAACATTAACAAAAACTTGGGAAGACCACAACAAGAAGAATTAACTAAACTGTTGCAAAAACATTCCACTGCCTTTGCATGGGAATACACTGACATGAAAGGAATCGATCCTAAGACTTGTATTCATCACATCTATATTGAAGAAAACAACAGACCTATTAGGCAACCACAAAGAAGGATGAATCCAAACCTTAGGGAAATCGTGAAAGAAGAACTCCAGAAATTGCTCAAGGTAAACTTCATTTACCCCATTTCAGATAGCCAATGGGTTTCTCCCTTGGTTATAGTGCCCAAAAAGAATGGTAAGTGGAGAGTTTGCATTGATTATCGAGAATTGAACAAGGCAACCTTAAAGGATCATTTCCCTCTACCTTTTATTGATCAGGTACTAGACACTTTAGCAGGTAAAAAGTATTTCTCATTCTTGGATGGTTTTAGTGGGTATAATCAAATTCAGGAAGCACCTGAAGATCAAGACAAAACCACATTTACTTGTCCTTGGGGAACTTTTGCCTACCGAGTACTCCCTTTTGGATTGTGCAATGCACCCGCTACATTTCAAAGGGCTGTATTAGGAATCTTTTCAGATCTGATTCATGATTGTGTAGAGGTATACATGGACGATTTCACAGTTTATGGTAATACATTTGAAGAAGCTTTGGAAAATTTGGAAAAAGTACTGGTAAGATGTAAGGAAACAAATCTTTCTTTAAGTCATGAAAAGTGTTTTATGATGTTTACTGAAGGGATTGTTTTAGGACATCATATTTCAGGAGATGGGATTAAGGTTGATAGATCCAAAGTTGAAGTCATCTCTAAGTTACCTGTTCCAAATTGCCAGAAGGATGTTAGAAGTTTTCTTGGGTTTACTGGGTATTACAGAAGATTTATTGAAAACTTCACTAAGATAGCATCCCCTCTTTTCAAATTGCTTACCAAGGACTGTGAGTTCAAATGGGATCCTGAGTGTCAATCTGCCTTTGAAGCTTTAAAGACTAGAATATCTGAAGCACCCATCTTAAGGGGGCCAAATTGGAAACTCCCTTTCCACATTTCTACTGATGCTTCAGATACAGCTCTAGGAGCTGTTTTGGGACAAAAGGATTTGATCCCTTATGCCATTTATTACACAAGTAAGAATTTGACTCCCACTGAGTTAAATTATACTATTACAGAAAAAGAGTTCTTAGCTGTGGTACATGCAATCAACAAGTTTAGACACTACATAGCCGGCTATGAAACCTTTGTCCATACTGATCACTCTGCCATAAGATATTTGATGAACAAACCTGTCACTAATGGTAGAGTTACAAGATGGCTTTTACTTTTACAAGAATTCAACATTACTGTGTTAGATAGACCTGGAAAACAAAACACAGTAGCTGATTTCTTGTCTAGAATCCAAAACACTAATGAAGATTCTCCAGTAGAAGATAAGTTTCCAGATGAATACTTGTTTGCAGTGACTACCAAGACTCCTTGGTATGCAGATATGGCTAATTATCTTGTTACAGGGAAGCTTACTCTACACTTATTTCCTAATGAGAAAAGGAAAATCATTCAGGAGAGTGCACATTATTCTTGGATTTCTAATGAATTGTTCAAAATAGGGCCAGATTGTATAATCAGAAGGTGTGTTCGGGAAGATGAAATGCCTGACATCCTTAAGGCATGTCATGATGAACCATGCGGCGGGCACTTTGCTGACAAGAGGATAGCCTATAAAATCCTTTCTCTAGGATATTATTGGCCTTCTCTCTTTAAAGATGCAAAGCAGTATGTTAGAAGGTGTGACAGCTGCCAAAGAGTTGGGAAACCAACTCCTTCAAATGAAATGCCTCTACAGCCTCAGGTATGCATCGAACCCTTTGAGAAATGGGCTCTAGATTTCGTTGGACCAATTAATCCTCCATCAAAGCAAAAGAAGTACATACTGGTTTGTACTGATTATGTTACTAAGTGGGTAGAAGAAAAAGCATTGCCTTCTGCCACTGAAAATTCAGTTGTTCAATTTCTTTTTGAGGATATTTTCACTCGTTTTGGTGTCCCAAGGGAAATTGTAACAGATCAGGGCAGCCAATTTACATCTAAATTGATGGAGAAGCTGATGGAGGAATATAAGATCAAGCACAGAACATCTACTCCATACCATCCACAGTCAAATGGCCAAGTGGAATCTACCAATAAGGTTCTTGAAGGAATTATCACCAAGACTGTTCATCTTCATAGAAGAGATTGGGCGGAAAGGCTCCCTGAAGCCTTATGGGCCTATAGGACTACATGGAAGAACACAACAGGACATTCTCCCTATGAACTTGTTTATGGGAAGGAAGTCCTGCTCCCCATTGAGTTCCAAATCAAGACCTTCAAGATGGCAGTCCAATTGGGAATGAGCCTCTCAGAAGCTCAAAGACACAGAATGGACCAGCTAAATGAGCTAGATGAAATAAGACAAGATGCAATTCTAAGGACCGATCTAGTTTAGCACCAAAGATCTAAATGGCATGATCGTCATATCAAAGAAAGAAAGTTTCAGAAAGGAGATTGGGCTCTATTGTTTGATTCAAAGTTCAAAGACTTCAAAGGAAAGTTTCAAACTCATTGGCTTGGGCCATATGAGATTGATGAAGTCTTTAGCAATGGAGCAGTTCAAGTGAAAACTATTGATGAATTTCATACTCCTCTTATTGTGAATGGCCATCGCTTGAAAATCTACCAAAAGCCATTCTCAAAAGAAGAGTTTGTCAAGTTGTTTAAAGAAGATTCTGCAATCAGGTTGGTGGAGAAGGATTCTTCTCCTCCATCAGCCTAATCTTTGGTTTTTGAAAAAAAAAAAAAAAAAAAAAAAAAGAGAAAAAAAAAAAGAAAAAAAATAAATGTATGAGCCTGAAAACCAATCTCTGATTGGCAGTCTCATGCAGAAAACCTGAGGTGAAAATCAGGGTCACCTGACACCTCATGTTTTCCAAAAAAAAAAAAAATCTCTCTCTCTTCCATCTCATTTCGCCATTTCATCCACCTCATTCACCATCTCATTCATTTAATCACTTTCACTTCACCTCATTTCTTTTCATCCATCCATCCATTCATTACATTTCATTCCATCAATAAAGTTATTTTTTTTTAGACAACTAAAGTTATTTTGTGCAGCCGGAGGGTACCACTGCAGATTCCGCAGCCATCTGGAGATTCTGCAGCCATCTAACGATTCCGCAGCTCTCTGCACCTGCATAAAAAAAACACAGTCTGTTTGAAAAGAAATTTACAGTTCAGAAGTCATCAACAATAAATGGAAAAGAGTCATGCAACAGCAATAAAACAATGAAGAGTTAGTGGAAAATGATCAAAGGCAATCCAAGCGCGAATCTGAGGTATGATCTAAATCTTAAACTTACGGTTATCTCATTTTGCAAAGTTTCCGGGGTTATGTTTCTTGCCATTTAATGTAATGATTACCAGTTTTCCCATCATACGAAAAAAAATCCACGTATCCCCCACACTTATCGGTCATGATCCTCACGATTTTGAAACTCAACTGCGGCTGCTCCTCCATTAAAGATTTTCGTACCTAAGTGACGTAGACTACTGTACTACGTCTCTCTAAGTCATAATCCCGCAGCCAAGTGTGAACCTATGACCGAAACCTAAGGACCTAACCGTTTCTACCCATCATTTCATAACCCTCATATTCTTGTATCATTCCATTCACGCTGTTTCATTTCCGCAGTTCCCTTATTCCGCTGTGCTCACTACGCTGCTACCTTAGCCATACTCTGTTTTACGTCTTCCTCTCTGCTAATTCTGATTATCAGTGTTACGGCTGTTACATTAGAGCCGTAAATTTACGGTGTTAAGGCCACTGTTGAAGCCGTGTAACCTTTTGATTTAGAACAGAGCCGTAAATTTACTGTGTTAAGGCCACTGTTGAAGCCGTGTAACCTTCCTTTTCCAAAAGTTTTAAGAACAAAGCCGTAGAGCCAATGGGTAAACTCTTAAGGGTAGAACCCGAGGGTTCAAAATTTCTGGAGGGATATCCTCAAGTTAAAGAGGCTTTGCAAAAAGAAAACTGGCTCCAATGCATCCAGAAATTCAGAGGTTACCACAAAGAGGTTACGAAGGCCTTTGCACGTTCCTTCAGAGACAAAGACAATCAAGTGGAGATAGGGGACCTGAAGTTTACAGTCACTGAGAGCAGTATAGCACAAGCCACTTCACTCCCACAAACTGGAGAAAGATGGTTTAAAAACCGATCAGTACAAGACCAACAGTGGAAGAAAATCTTAAAGAACCCAGGTATGGATACCAGCATTTTTACAAAAGGGATTCCTGTTACTTATGTCAAGGAAGAATGGACAACTTTACTGTTATTAGTGCAAAAATTCTTTACTTGTGAGGGAAGGTTTGGAGTTTTATATGTTTACCATGCCAAATTCATGATGCATTTCTTAGGAGATGATATTAACCTTCCATATTTTCTACTCTCAAGTCTTAGAAAAATGTGTTCAATTGTCCAAAGGAACCCAAGAAACATTGAATCACATCTGTATCATCATGGTCTTGTTAAGATGCTAGTTGAGGAACAGTTGAAAGCAAAAAGAGATACCTGGGAGAAATTTCTTGTGAGAAACCATTTTGAAGAAGCAGGAGAAACCTCTGTGCCTAGCAAGAGTAGAAGAAAAAGAAAAGAGGCTACCCCTGAAACTATTGTCCAAGAGGAAACTGTCCAAGAACAGATTGAAGAAGAAACTGATGTACATCATTCTGAACATGAAATTGATCCTGAGCCTGCTGTGGACATTGATCAAACAGCTCAAGGAATCATCACAGAAACCCTTTCAGAACTTGCCCAAGAAGTTGCTCAAAAGAGAAAAGGGAGTAGGATGAAACAAAAGAAAGATAAAGGCAAAGCTGTAGCTCAAGAAACTTACGCTACTCCTGAGAACTCTAGTGAAGAAGATACTCAGCCCTTAGCACAAAGAATGGCCAAACTCCATGAAACTGCCCTTTCAAAGAAGGTGGAAAAACAAAAGCAAAAAGCACAAAAAGAAAAACAGAGCACCACCACCGTGAGAAGGAGCAGCAGGTTACAAAGAAAAGTGGGGGCCACAAAGGGTAAATCACTCATCATTGACTTGAGCACACCTGAAAAGGTTGCTACAAGTCCTGACTTTAAGAAAAGCTCTCCACACGCTGAGTATGTTGACACCAGTCCTCCACGTGAGGAAAGTCCTTTTGAGCATGAACCTGAATATGAACATGGATCCGAATTTCAGTATGAGCCTAGCCCAAAGCGTTCACCAGAGGTTGACCCTGATTAGCAGAAAGTTTATAATTACTTGGAGATGCTAGAACAAGCAGTTGCTGGGCCAAGTACTGCTCAACCTTTGGAGCAGCAAGTCCAATCACTGAAGCAGGAAATATTTGAGCTAGAGGTACTAAATCGCCACATCAAACAAGAAAATGAAAAACTGAAGATACAGAGCAATGTGGACAAGATGGTTCAAGATAACACCATGCTTCATATGGGCCTGTGGCAGAAGGAAAACAAAAAGCTCAAGAAGAGATGCAGGAAATTAAACAGAGCTTTGATCAATCTGAAATTCAGGTGTTTGATGAAAAGACCAAGAGTCAATGTGGCCACGCAGAGAAAGAAGAGAAGGCTGGATGTCTTAGCAGAGGCATCCCAGTAGGTGGACTGAACCATGTTTTTGATTGCATGAGGACATGCAATGCCCTCGTAGTGGGGGTATGTAGAACCTCTACTTTACACTTGATTATCCACCATTACCTACAGTTTTCCCTCATTCATCTCTCACTTTTGCCTCATTTTCCTTGCAAACCAACCCAGATCATTACATTATATGACTTTAAGCATGATTAAGGAATTTTGCTAATGTGTGACTGTTTTGTTTAGATTTTGACATATTTACAGGCATTCCGCAGCCATCTGCTGATTCCACAGCCATCTGCTGATTCCGCAGCCATCTGATGATTCCGCAGCCTTTTTGTTAATCTCAAGGTTCCACGTGTCATTTTGCCAAATGAGCCACATGGGCACTTAGGAATCAAGGTGCTCGAGGTTCCTGTGCTATTTGTTCAGCCATCCACGTCATCTGTACCTCCGGTCAACGAGGGTCAAGTTACGGTCAACAAAGGCAGCTTAACAGTGATGCGTAAGCTGTTGGGTCACGTCAGTTCAAACGGTGACTTGTCCGTGTTACGCGGGTTGTGGGGGACATAATCCAACTCTGGATTCAATGCCCATAACGACCAGAACCTCCAGCTCATCCACGCAGGCTTATGACGTGTTATTGAACCTTAATTACGCATGACAGTTAGTTTATTTTTCAGTTTTAGCTATACGCATTAGGCCATCTTTCAGATGCCTATAAAAACTTGCGTCTGCGTACGCTTATGTTACTTTTTAGTGGCTGTGTTTTATGAACTTGTTATAATTTTAGTGCATTCCAAGACTCTGTTTTGATAGTGCTGTTCTAGCACTCTTGACTGTAATTTTCTGCACATGGAGTAATAGAAGCAGTGCTGTTCTGAAGTTTTCAATACCTTGAGTCTTCTTTGGGTTATATGAATGGAGGGCCCCTGTTCATGTTAGCCTTGTATAGTATTTTATGTTCAGCATTTCCTTATTTCCATTCAGCATTTCCTTTTCTTGACACATGTACAGCGTAATTTACTTTCATGTTATTTCATTTCCAGCCTTTATTTTAAGCTGATCAGCATTGTTCTTTTGCAGGTTTTTAACCCGGGATTTCTTGTGTGTTTGTGTATTTGCTTTATATCTAGTGGTAGTTTCAGTTGACAGATTCAAAGTTGCTGCCTTTACTTTATTTTCATAGCTGATTTTTAGTTTTATTTCTCAAATCTGTCTGCTAACATATGAATGGTCTCTTTATTATAAATTGTCTATCTTTTAGAGATCAGAATACTAATAACTTGCAGCTGGCTTTGGGTACTTTTTAGACTAATCTTTAACTACTTTCTAATCGTGCTTTACACAGTACTATGTGTTAGAGGCAGAGAGTTAGAAAGAGCAAAACATTATAACTAGTCTTTAAAGTAGATTTTTCTCATTTTTATCATTTCTTAGACTTATCTTTAGCTACTTCCTAATCGTGTCTTACACAGTACTATGTGTTAGAGGCAGAGAGTTAGGAAGAGATAAACATTATCATTGGTCTTTTAAGTGATTTTCTTACCTTTTATTTGCAGCAGCATGAATGGTGTCTAATGCCATTAGAAAGTGGTTCTTTGCTTTCAGTTCATTTTAATTTATTTATTTCCTTCAAGCTTTTCCTTTTCAGCAAGTAGTTAGAAACCACTAATCACACACCTTCACTCATCTAGAATTCACCTTACACACACCATCACTCATCTGTTCATAAAAACATCACTCCATCCTAGGAAGATAAATTAACCACAAACAACACCCTAAACGACAAAAGCTCTAAGAGGTTGCTTAAGTACATATAGTACACCTTCACTTTATCAGCTTACGAGCCCCGGGTTGACAATTAATGACATCAATTTAGGAACACTAAATTGACTAAACAACACCCATGTTTGTTGTTGTTGTTGGTGGTGACCCCATGCCCTTGGTCTCCTTTTGGTTTGTTATTTCCTTTATTTCTGTTAGAATTTGGTGGGTTTTTACTGTTGAATTACTAAAATGACTACTATTGTTGAGGGAATGAAGGTTGTACAAAAATAATGCTTATGCGTGAAAGTGGATGGTTATTTTACTCTGTTGGTGGGGAAGGAAAATAAGGATTTGCTTGACTAGGGCTTGCATAAGCAGACTAGGAAGCTGAAACCTTCTTCGAGGCATGTGATGGGTAATAATAACCTTGCATGGTAGGTTTTCAAGGAGGCACATGTTGATTGGGGTAGTATCTAGCATTTTATGGTGCTAGTGTTGTGGGTTTCCCACCAAGTGATTAGAAATGAGACTATGTACCGTATGTATTTCTAGGATATTGGAAGGTGTTCATTTGATGATTCTAGATGATGTTCCTGATCAAAGTTTCTACAAAATTTTATGCTTTAGGCTTACCTTGAATGAAGGACTGTAAGCCAAGACCATCTAGGATTATAGAGTAAAGGCACCTTGATTATATGTAGATGAGCTAAAATTGTTGAGATTTACTAATGGCATCTTCTTCTGTTTACAACATGGTTGTGTCTATGTCTTTTACAATTATAAGAAAAAGAGATTTCAAGAATAAATCAAGACAAATGGCTTCTACTACATCTACTTTACGTAAACTATGACATTTCTTCAAATCATGAACAAGGTATCAAATGTGGGTTGAGGTGGTTTGTTGAAAATGAGTTAGAAATTCTAACACTGTGGCATGGTGAATTAGGAGCTGGAAAAATGTGAAGAAGAATCTTGCTAATGAAGCAAATGTTCTATGTGAATCTTTGGTCTCGATTACATACCATTTCACAATAGGACTAATGAGGATGCATTGAAATAGTCTCAGATGAATTGAGTCCTCAATGACACTATTGGAGGAACACCATAAATGGAAGGTCATTATTATGGTTGGTTGGATTTTCCCCTTGTTTTCTTTGAAGGTAACTTGATTAGCATAGGAGGTCATTGTTGATTATGTGCAATGGGATGATTTGTAATCCTCAAAAGATCTGAGAAATTTAAGGAATCTACAAACAAAATTCTATTGGTATTTTCCATGTTATTTTGACCTTGAAATGGGGTGTTAAAAGGGGTCCCTTGTGGGGAAGTGTGGGTAGGAAGTACTCGGTGGGGTAGTGTTTGGGCTCTCCTAAGGGGTGGTGAAAAGAGTACCTTGAGGGAGAGTGGACCCTAACAAGGTTGCATGAGGAATGGTTGTACCAAACAAAGTATAAGGGTCTTGTCTCCTATGAAAAAGTGGTGGGAGACCAGACACACCTCCTGGTAATGGGGGTAGGTCTTGAAGGCATCTAGAGTGACAGGTAACCCTTGGGTCCCTTATGGTGCCCTAGTAAGTGTGTGAAAAAAATATCGTGACGGGGTACTTTAGCAAACGAAATGACTCACATACATAAGACAAAGCAAAAAGTAAATTGTTCATAACTTGACAATGTGTGAAACAATAAATAAAAAAGGTTTATGAGGTTTTATGTATGACAAAAATACTAAAATGACCTAACATCCTTCTACTCAAATAGTGATCATGGCTTGATATTTTATAGTAGGTTACTAAGGAAACACTTTGAAAATATTTCCGACACTTCTATTAGCCAAAAATAAACCAAGGTATCACTAGGGTTGTACTGGGGGTTATTGGGTCTACATCCTAAAAGAGCTGGAAACACTTTCAATAGCTTGACCAAAATTGTCTCAATTCGAGTGATCTTGCATTTGTTACTTATAGGGAAATATTCCCTAAGATTTGGCCACTATGTTACCTAAGTCTAGAGGGAATGAGTCTCAGCTTCTAGTTTTCAAGTTTGAAGCTAGAGACCCTAACAACTGTCACAATGCAAGAAGGAGGTTCATGATAATTTGTCATCTAAGCCTTGCCCCTTCATGGATTTCAACTCATTATTGGTTTTGGAATTAGATGATGAAGGATTTTAAGCTATATAAAAGACAACTTCTATGTTTCAATATGAAAAAAAACCATGGCGACTTATGTCTTGCATACCCCTGACATGGTCCTAACCTGTACTATAAGTTATCTTATGGCCCTTGTGGGGAATTTAGTGTATTCAATTTTAGGATGTATCTATAGAGTATTTGATTCACTTAGGGTATGCTAAAATGTAAATTAAATAATAAATTAAGTACAACTATTCCAAAGGATGATATTATTTGTATAAATTTTAAGTGAATTTATCGTGTGGGGTGATGATGTGTGCAAGTGAAATAGTGAACATACAAAGTGTGAATTGCAATAATGTGGATATGCCGTGATCCTTTAAAACTCCCCTAATTGCACTATGTTGTGATGTTCCTTATAAGAAAAATAAAATATGTGTGGATTATGGGCCACTTACTCTTTCCTAATTATGTTATGTGATAATAAAGGGAGATGGAAAATTAGTGCTTTTAGATTTCGAATCCCTCCACAGGTTCGCTACCATAATGCAAAGGAGGGAGGGCGTACTCTCTTTCTTTATTAATATCAAATCCTAGTCCCAAAATAAATGAAATTAGGACTTTTGTTAGCAACAAAGGTAAAAATGATGTGTGGGTCAGGCACACTTGTCTCCTAGTTAACCTATGTGATATGAGTTTGTTTGAGAAAAACAAGTAAAACGATGGATGGATTAGGGAAACTTACTTCTTTCCTAGTTAAGCTATGTGTGTAGTTTTCCAATTAAAAGGGAGATGGTAGGTAGTATTTTAGAACCATTTCAGATATCCAAACAAGTTTGCCACAAGCATACAAGGGAGGGAGGGCCTACTCATTCCTAATCACATTACACCTAGTCCCAAAAAGCAAAATTTCAAAGTAAAAGATAAGGAATTACTCTACTTATAATGATTAGTAAAGAAATTTTCAAGCGTATCGAAACTGTACAAAATTACAGGAGTGTAGATAGATCACTAAAGGTTGCGATAACACCTAGGAAAAGGAAATTACAATGAATTTTTTGGTTTTTTTGTGTCTTTCGTGGGATATGTTCTACAAAGTCACAATACTCGCATGGATGCCTCTGTAAACAACCACAAGGCTAGCCGCAAAAAATATAAAATGAAAGGATTTCAGGCCACTCACAAGTCAAATGGATACTTGCACAAGTTCAGAGGAATAATACGATGGAAACGGAATTAAATTACTATGAGTAAAGGAGTGAAAAAAAACTAATTATATTAAAAAAGACAAGCAAGTGGAGTTTCCATTTTGTATGCTTTGTTTGGTTACATATGAATCCCAAATCCACCTTCCTTGTAGTTGGTTGCTGTAGGAATTTACAGGGTAAGTTCCTTAGACAGAACACCAAAGGACACCACTCACAACTAGATCACAGATCAATACACCAGTATTTTTGACGTGGTTAAAACCCTCAAAGAGGGAAACAGTCCACAGCCTGAGCCAATGTAGCCACTTCAGGTAATTTATTAATAAAAGAATGAAAATTTACACAAGCTTCTCTCATAGATGGATTACCCTACAAATGACCCTCCATGCGCTTTAAATAGAAATCATGGACCAATCGGGTGTCAAGCCACGGATCAAGTGTCGGTAATACCGAGGAGAGAATGAACCGTCGGATCACTACATATCGTGACCGTCGGATTGTAAGTTACAAAATGTACATAGTAAAGAAACACACTTTACCTAACCCTATACTAGACCAAGTTGTACTTCACTATTTCCTATGTGTCGGAATATCCTAACATCCCCCCTTAAGAAAAACTTGGGATAGGATTGAAGGATTTACAAATATGACACAATAGGAGAAGGAATGAGGCACTAGAGCCTATCCCCCCTTAGTGACAACTTCTTGAACTCCAAGCATAAATCGAAGTTTAGTGAACTTCGCCTCTGTGAGAGCCTTTGTAAAGATGTCTGCAACTTGATCATCTGTTGAACAATATTGCACTTCAAGAACATGGTCGTGAATGAGCTTTCCGATGAAGTGCATGTGCAGTTCAATGTGTTTGCTGCGCTGATGTTGGACTGGATCTTTGCATAGTTGAGTGGCACTTTGATTATCACACCAAAGTGTAGTAGGATGCTGCTGCTGAAAGCCAAACTCTGACAGGATCTAACGAAGCCACAAGGCTTCCTTACTAGCTTCTACGGCACCACGATACTCTGCTTCTGCTGAAGAAAGAGAAATGGCACCCTGTTTCTTGCAAGCCCATGTAATAGGTCCTGAACCAAGAGTGAACACATAACCGGCAGTAGACTTCCGATCATCAGGGTCACCAGCCCAATCAGAATTAGTGAAACCAACCAATAGAGGAGTTGCTTCGGCACTGTAATGAATCCCAAACTGAACTGTACCTCGAACATAACGAAGTATTATTTTAGCTGCTTTCCAATGACTTTCATGTGGGTTTTTCATAAACCGAGCAACAAGGCCAACAACAAAGGAAAGGTCAAGACGAGTATGGGTTAGATACAAAAGTTTTCCTACAAGTTGACGGTATAAGGTAGCATCAACTTTAGGAGAAGTACAAGTGACTGAAAGTTTGACTCCAGACTGAAAGGGAGAAGGGGCTAGCTTACAGTCTTCCACGTGAAAATGGTGTAGAATATCACAGGCATACTTGGACTGGGAAAGGGAAATACCCTCCTTGGATTGCAAGACTTGAAGACCGAGAAAATAATGTAAGTGTCCCAAGTCTGTCATTTCAAATTTCTTTTTAAGGCTAGACTTCACATGGTTGATAAGTTTGGGATCACTACCAGTAAGGATAAGATCATCAACATAAAGAACAAGAATGATAAGAGACTTGCCCACTTTCTTGGTGTAGACAGTATTGTCAGAATGACACCTAGAAAAGCCAGATTCTAAAATAAAGCTATCCATTTTGGCATACCAAGCTCAAGGAGCTTGCTTGAGACCATAAAGGGATTTCTTAAGTCGACATACAAGGCTGGAGTCTATTTGTATAAAGCCAATAGGTTGTTCCATATAGATTTCTTCATGCAAGTCCCCATGCAGGAAGGCAGATTTAACATCCATCTGATGGACTTCCCATTTGAAAGAGGCAGCAAGGGAAAGAACAAGGCGGATAGAATTCATTTTGGAAACAGGGGAGAAGGTTTCAGTGTAGTCAATGCCTTCAACTTGTGAAAAACCCTTAGCAACAAGACGAGCTTTATGTTTATCAACTTTCCCATCTGGTCCATACTTGGTTCTATAAACCCATTTGCATCTAACAAGTTTTCGTCCCTTTGGTAGAGGAACAAGATCCCATGTATCATTTGCCAATAATGAATGATATTCTTCATTCATAGCTGCTTCCCAATCTAGATGGCCTGAAGCTTCTGCAAAGGTGTGAGGATCATAATTCATTGGAGCTTGAGCCAGTAAAGAAGAGGCTCTATCAAACTGAGAACGTGTGCGTCGCTGATCTGTAAGATCACCGGCAAGATCACCTGCTGCATCCCGAGTAGCACGGACCCATCTTGGAAGCTGAGGAGCTGAAGGAGGATCCTGAGAAGGTGGGGGAGGATTTTCATCCTCACTTTCATCATCTGAAGAAGAAATATTTTCAAAATTAGAAGAGATAGGGAGAGGTGGCACATCTGCCGAACTAGGCTCGCAGGCCGATATATTTTCAGCAAACTTTACATCTCTTCTAATGATAACATTTTTGGACTTAAGTGGAATAAGTCTATATCCTTTGACATCTTCAGAATATCCAACAAAAATACATTTTTCACTCTTAGGTTCTAAAGCTTTATGTTTCTCATCTAGAATATGGGCCCATGCTTCACTTCCAAAACACGAAAGTGACTTACATTTGGTTTGATTGAGCTCCATGCTTCTTCTGGAGTGATATTCTTTAAAACCTTAGTAGGAGTGCGATTTATTATGTAATTTGCACAGTTAATTGCTTCTGCCCAATAATTAAGACTAAGTCCTTTAGATTGAACCATACAATTAGCCATTTCCTTTAAGGTGTGATTCTTCCTTTCAGCTACACCATTTTGTTGTGGAGTATATGGAACAGTATGTTGCATTTGAATTCCATTCTTAGTGCAAAAGGTAATGAATGTGTTTTTAACATATTCTCCGCCATTATCAGATCTTAGCTTAAGAATTTGATGTCCAGATTGTTTTTCAACAAAGGCCTTAAAGGCCAAGAACATGTTAAATACTTCACTCTTGAGTTTTAAGAAGTATACCCAAGTGCGTCTGGAGAAATCATCAATGAAAGTTAAGAAATACTTGTAGCCAAAGAATGAAGCAACTGAAAGTGGACCACATAAATCACTATGCACGAGCTGTAAAGGGGATGAGGCGTGCCAAGAGGCACATTTTTCAAAACTGTCCCGATGATGTTTTCCGAGTACACATCCGGAACAAACACCATCTCTACAAGATACCATTGGAAGAACTGTCACCATATTTTCTTTACATAGTTTCTGAAGAGAGCGATAGTTTAAGTGACCAAATCGCTCATGCCAAAGTTTTCTCACTTCATCATTATGAGCAACAAACACTGAGGGAAGATTTGATGACCAAAAGTTGTGAAACTTATACAACCTTATAGAATCATCAGCAATGCCAGTAGCTAAAATCTGTCTAGGATCTCTTAGGTCCTTAATTACAACATCGTGAGGTGAAAATTCAACGATTTTACCTTCACCTGAATGGGTTATTTGATATACAGATAGAAGGTTGCAGGACAAGGTTGGAACACATAATACGTCATTAAACTGACCATTGTCTAGATGAACAGTTCCAGTCCCTACAACACTAAGAGATCTATCATCACCAACATATATATTTTTGGTGTTACAATCATTTAAAGAAGAAAACATGGCTTGGTTTTTGGCCATGTGATAAGAAGCTCCAGAATCGATGAGCCACTCATGAGAATGATAAGAAGAAGATACATTTAGTGCATAGCCAGACCGAGATGCTTGACAACCACATGCAGAAAGTGCCATTCCTGAAGATGAAGTTGAAGTTGAAGATTGCTCCAAATGGATGTTATGCTTCTTCATTGCTGCTTCCAAGGTTTCCATCTTCTTAAAGCATTTGGATTCTAAGTGGCCATCTCGATTACAAAAGTTGCAATGTCTATCAGTCTTCTTCCATTTGTTTTTATTTGTCTTATCATTTTGTTGAAATGATTTTTCATTTTGAGGCAGAAATTGCTTAGGACCCTTGTTTGGTTTAGGACCATTCTTTTTAGGATATGACTTCTTAGGATTCTTTGAATTTGGTTGCTGCTGGGCGGCTAACGCTTTCTTGGAAGAGTTTCCAAGATTAAGAAGACCAAGGTGTAAGAGTTTTTCTTGTTCTCTTATTAAAGAATCACAAAAAGAATCAAAGGAAGGGGACTTGTAGTCTTGTCCTTGAGAAATGAAGGCTTCTCTTGTAGAATGGAAGGTGGAAACAAACACAGAGTAGGTTGGTCCCAATTTCGTAAGGATGGAATAGATAAGGTTACTATCTTGTTTCTTAACCTTAACACCTTCCAAGAGATATCTAAGGGTCTTGAACTTGGACAAGAAATCTTCAATGCAAGAAAAATTATTGGGGTCCAATGTAAGCAACTCATTTTCAAGTTGATGGGCTCTAAGTTCATTTTTAATTCCAAAAACTTTATTGATCTGTTTCATTGCTTCATCAGGAGTATCAAGTTCTGCAATATGGAATCTAAGATCTAGAGAAATAGACATCCCTATCAATCCACGTGCTTGATCTTGCCTATTTTCCCATTTAGCAGCCTTCTCTTCATCTTTCGGTTTGGTTTCTTGGCCTGAGGCTATTCTGTAGAGACCTTTACTTCTAAGTAAATCCTCAATGTAGGACAACCATTGGAAGTAGTTGGTGCTATCAAGAGTAACTTGGTATTGACTTTCCATTTCAACGGAAACTGAAGCTAAAGATGTTGAAACTAAGTGTTCCAACAAAAAGATCTCGAAACATTAGGCTGGTTTAAAAAAAATGGCTCTGGAAACGGCTTCCGGATGAAGAAGTTATGGCTTTTTGAAAAAACGTTGTTGAAGATGCCGACGAAGTGCGGGAATGTACGGAAATGAAAAATCCGCCCCCACAAAAAGGAGATTTGAACCCAAGACCTCTACTCTCTTAAAATAGCTTTCAACCAAGTGAGCTATACAAAAAATTTGAGAGAGAGGGGGGGGTGGGGGTTGAAGCTTTGGGTTGCGTGCTTGCTTTGAGAAAGCTCTTTTTACCTACAAAACAAAAAACACAAAACCCAACATGGACATACAAGGAAAATGATCCTTACGGCTTGAAGTTAGCTTTAGCCGGAAACTAAATATTTTCCTCAATGTTTCTGATTTTCCGAGATCACACTAAGGTGCAGGGAAAAGGGCATACGGATGAGAAAAATCCTTCCTTTTTGTTTCTGATTTGCCCAGATTGCACAGAGTCGGAGGGCAAAGAGCATACGCAGAAATGAAAGGTATAGATCCGGTAATAAAAAAAGCTAAATAAACCGAAACCGAAATAAACAGAGAGAAAATAACTGTAAACTGCAAATAAACACTGTATACCTCCAGATCTTAAAAATGACGCAGCTAGGGCTACCAGAAACCTTTTCGCGTGAAACGAAAGGGGTTCCTCACTGGAACAGATTCTCCCAACACAACAGAGCAGTCCTCTCGGCCCGAAAGCAATAAGAAACAGTAGATCTAGGAAACGGTATTTGGATGCAGTTCTACCGGCTTCAGATTTGGATCACCCACGAACGCGACCCTCAAATAGCTCCGATACCATGTAGAAATTTACAGGGTAAGTTCCTCAGACAGAACACCAAAGGACACCGCTCACAACCAGATCACAGATCAATACACCAGTATTTTTGACGTGGTTAAAAACCTCAAAGAGGCAAATAGTCCACGGCCTGAGCCAATGCGGCCACTTCAGGCAATTTCTTAATAAAAGAATGAAAATTTACATAAGCTTCTCTCATAGACAGATTACCCTACAAATGACCCTCCATGTGCTTTAAATAGAAATCATGGACCAATCGGGTGTCAAGCCACGGATCAAGTGTCAGTAATACCAAGGAGAGAATGAACCGTTGGATCACTACATATCGTGACCATCGGATTGTAAGTTACAAAATGTACGTAGTAAAGAAACACACTTTACCTAACCCTATACTAGACCAAGTTGTACTTAACTATTTCCTATGTGTCGGAATATCCTAACAGTTGCTACCTACAAGGAAATATATAAACAATGAATGGTGTTAGTGATTAAACATGAACTAACAAAGAATTGAAATGAATGGACACAATGCATAAAAGGAACTAAACTAAAACATCACCAAAACAAGCCTATGAAGCAAAATAAATCAACAAAGGAGTAGGAAAAGGAACCCCTTTATTGATTTCTAGTAGTGAAGAGTTACAAATGAATATTAAAGACACTTGAGGAGAGTTTCTTGAGCAGTTGTACTCAATAGCTCTCAATAAGGATTTGCCCTTCTAAATCTATTTAGCTACTTCTTTCTCTCTCAAAGAAGCAAAGAAAACTCTCTATAATGGTGTAATTCTTCTCATAATTATATACTAGATTGCTTTGGAGAAAGTTTGGTGACATAAGAATGAACAACTTCTTCTTATTTTTGGCTCTTCATTCTCTTGCATTTATAGAAATTTTGGACACTCATTCCCTCTTTTGACTCATCAATGAGGCTTTTTGCCTCATAAATGATATGAGATATATCATCCTCTTTCATTAAGGCTCCTTGGGGTTCAAGACTCAAATTGTTAGCCCATCATGTCAAGGGATTGAGTGTTTTTCATGCAATTTCATGTCATGAGTGTTGATTTTGATTTTAGTGACTCTGGTGGCTATTGACAAAAATGTCTCGATGTGGTGAATTTTTGTGTCTAGAGCATGAATGGGAGTTGATTTTTTAAGCAGACCTTAGGAAGGTATTTTGAATCTTTCCTATTGTAATGTTTCCAGTTGAAATGTACTCTTTGTACATATTTCTCATTAGTCACTCTGAATGTCTTCTACTATGTACGAATGTGTTGGAATATTAATTCCTACTTGTCTCTAGTGTGACTTTCTATTTAAAGATTTTGTTCCTATTCTATAGGAGTGGTTTCCCTAGTTTGGTGTGTGGTTGAGATATTCTCTCAGCCAACAGATTGTGTGTCCAAGATAATTTTCCTATCTTAAGACAATACTCCTGTATATTTGTAATTTCATGTCTGATTAACAAATGACAGATTTCCTGATGTAAATTTAACATGGTATCAGAGCCTGTGAGGGCTTGGCCTCTCCTAGGCTTGGCCCCTCCTGGGCTGAGGAAACTTGGCCCTACTAGGCTGAGGAAAATAAAAGAGTGTATTTGTATTGTTTTCATTTTTGATTTTTTCCATCTTTTGGCATGGAAGAATTTTCCATAATCATGTATGGCAATGAAAACATGATTAGAGCATCTGCTCCTGTTCCACGAAGACATGGTTTCGATCTGTGGCAGGCAACTGGAAATGGAAGATGTTGTGGCGATGATGCCTACTTTTGTGGCTGACAATGATGGGGTTTATCACTACTCTGGCATCTACGATGGCCACAAAGGTTCACAGGCAGTGCTTTATTGCAAGGATCCGCTTCACGTGGCCATGACAGAAGAAATTCGGCTAACGGAACCTATGACATTAGCGCACATTCTAATCTGAGTGTGTCTTCACTGATCTAGATTTTGTGTGCATCAACCAATAGGAACAAGAAGGAAATAGATACAGGAAGGATAGGGGGATTGCAACATCTTTGATTGCTCGAAAAAATGTAGAGGATGGCGTAGGTGTGGTTTATGGGAGGACCCAGTAGCACCGACCAGCAAAAATCGCCTTCCAAATTGGAATGCCTATGCTGTCTCCAAGTCGGAAGATGCAGATCTAGAAGACACGGTGCCTGAATCCTTTGCCCGTTTGATCAAAACTACAAATGATACAACTATGGGCACCTTCAACATTGTGTCAAAAGAAGTGCAAGATTTGCCAGGAAATTTTCAGTCAGCTTCCAACACCGTGCCTTTAGGAAAATCCATCATGTACTTTGGATTGTTTTTGGCCACGGGCATCTTCTTAATTTTTCTTTCTTTCAGCATGTTTCTCCTAGTCATGGTGGTGATGCCTCAGAATTTTGCAAAATGCTTTACTCTTGGTTGCATATTTATTATACAATCTTTTTTTTTAAAAGGTGTGAGGAATCAGTTCACCCACATGGGTTCCAAAGAGAGGCTTCCATTCACCTTGGGATTTATTGGGAGCATGGTAGCTATAGTTTATTTGTCAATGGTGCTCCATGGCTATATACTATCAGTTATTCTCTCTGGAATTCAGTTGTTGGCCCTGTCATACTATATTATCTCATACTTCCCTATAGGTTCTGCCAACATGACGTTTCTCTCGTCAACACTCACGTCTACGATTCCTGCCTGCGTGAATATTTAAATGATGAGACCATTTTTCTTGAAGTAAGCTTGTGACTCGGCTTTGTGAACTAGACTGGCTGACAACGATTGTGGCGTCCTATGCACTACTTGTAAGTTGAGATTGCTGGAACAGTGGATCCATTGTGTTTCTTGGTGCAACCATTTGAAGTTCTGCACACCATAAGGTGCCACTGAACCTGCCTTCAATCATTGAGGAACATACACACTCTGTTTCGATCCACTGAAGAGTTATTATGGGAAGCATTTATGTGTGAGAGCTGCCTCACCATTTGGACTTCCACTATGCCTCAAATTAGTATATGATTGGTAAAATGAATTTTTTCTTGAATTATTTTTGGGTTTTATAACTGAGACATTTTGAGCCTGATCAACTTAACATGTAAATTCTATTTGTTAGAATTGATCACTGTAACAATGGAAAATTGAAGTTGGAAAGATTCAAGATGAAGACACCAAGGTTGAATATGATTTTAGAAGAAATTGATTGCAGCAATGGATATTAGTTGGTTGAAGTAGCATTAGATAGACAAGCAAGGTAAAATATTGCGTGTTGACATAAAGCAGACTCATAGCATATGTCACATACATTAGTAAGCAAGTCTAGGATGTTTTGTAGTGGTCGTTGTAAAGTATGTATCTGGTAACTCCAAGAGTTGGAGTTGTGTTGTAAGCCTTGTAAGGCATGTGTATCCCCATACGCTTTGTATTTGCACTCTCGGTTTGTGGTAAGCCAAAAACCACATGTAAGAGTGAAGTGGGACAAATATTCTTGTTGGCATGGTTTGGGGATAGTCGAGAAAACCCTTGGCCTCGTTGAGTCGGAACTTTGGTGAGCCTCAGTGGTTGGACTGCCTTAGTGGCAAGTTTGTGGCCCAGAGTGGCTCGAGTGCCTTAGTGGCAGATTTGTGGCCCAGAGTGGTTAAGGTGAGCTTTCATGGCTGTGTTTGAGCCTTCGAAGTTATGTTGAGCCTTCATGGCTGAGTTGAGCCTTGGTCACTGAGAGCCCATGGTGGCATGGTTGAGGGTGATCCATTAAAACCCATAGCATGGTTACGGGTAATCTGATAAAACCCATGATGATATTGGAGGGGGATTTACAGGTATAGGTAATGCAATTATAATGGTTGAAAGAACCATGTATGCAAAGGACATCCTACAAGACTGGTAGTTGCAGCGGTTAGTACCCATGCATTCTGGTGGATGGTTGCTCCTTTATATGGACATCAACATATTCTTTTATGTTTGACCACAACTAAACTTTGCATATTTATATCGAGACAAGTACTCATTAAGGGGGTGTGTTGGAATATTAACTCCTACTTGTATCTAGTGTGACTTTCTATGTAAAGAGTCTCTTCCTATTCTATAGGAGTGGTTTCCCTAGTTTGGTGTGTGGTTGAGATATTCTCTCAACCAACAAATTGTGTGTCCAAGATAGTTTTCCTATCTTAAGACAATACTCTTGTATATATGTAATTTCATATCTGATTAACAAATGACAAGTTTCCTGATGTAAATTTAACATAATGAGTATACCATTTTCTCATAATAACAACATATAAGAACCATTTAAAATAAGTTAGAACTATCAATAGGATCAAATTCATTAATTTATAATTTTTTTTAATATGAAAATAATAATAAATGACATTTACTTAGTGGTAGATTTTCTCATACACCAATTCCTTGTGTAGCTTGGCCATGCCATTAAAATTAAAATATGGTCTCTTACACCAACTTCCTTTAGTAGTGATAAAAAAATAATATTAAATTATTGGTATTTTTATTATTATGTTATATGGAAGGTTAAATATTTATGGTTTCATACACGAGTTTAGCTTAATTGTGACATGAGAATTAAATTATTATTATTGTTGTTATTATTATTTTAAGCAATTAGTATATGGTAGGTTATAAACTCAAATTAGAATAATAGTGTTCTTTTATGTTGTATCATTGCATACAATATCCATTTAAAATAATGTAAAACCCTATTAAACCTAAATCCATCAAACACTTAATAAGATCAAGATGTTAATGTATAAATTTTTTTAATATGAAAATAGTTAATACATAAATTATAATTAATGGTAAGTTATACACATTAGTTGCAAAAATTCAATTCTTGGTATACAAAAACTCCATTTAAACAACTTAAACCATCTTAAACCCAATGATGACTCACCCTATCTGGCTGAGGTGGACGCTGTGTGGCAGCTGACCCACGTGATCTTCCCGCGTGGTAGCTGTGGGATTTTAGTGAGGGTTTAATGGGGCTTTAATGCCACCACAATTCTCGAGGCTTCGAACCTCGTGTTGGCTCTAAGGCTCCATTGGAAGTCTACTCTCGACCATTCGGTTGTTCCACTGGGTTGCTCTGCTGCTCCGTTCATTGTATGAGTCTCTTCCAGGGTAATGGTAATGGCGCTTGGCCCTCTTCCACCTGCTAGCTCCATCTGCAACTTTTCATTGTAGGTAGACTCTGAATGTGTCCATGTTAATGAAGTTTTGTTTTCACTGTTTGTTGGTTGTTTTGGGAGCTCTGTTATTCACCTGGTTTGGTGGTTTCACTGTCAGGTCCTCGGCCCAACCTCTCTGGTGACAAACCTACTCCTTTCAAAGGTAATTTCTCTCCTCTGGTTTTATTCCTCTTCTTTGCAATTTATCTGTTAACAACCCCGCTCCTTGTGAGCAGTTGGGGTTTTGTGGCCCTGTGTTTGTGGCTCGAATTCCTCTGGTCTTGTTGGGGTTTACAGTCTCAGTTTCCCCTTGGCTCTACTATTGGTTTGGGGTTTGGATCAAACCCTCTCGTCCACTTAGGTAACCTCTGGTAACTCCTTACTCTCCTCCTATTTTTTTCATTTTTTGTTTGCAAAATGGTCATACTGCCTCTGACTGTCTTCTACTATTTGTGCTATGCAAGTGGCTCATATGCTGGTGGCGAGAGTTTGATTTCAGTGGCTCGCTGTCTTTCCTCTCCTCTGTCTCGGCCTTCGCTTGAACTGGGTAGGGTCATTCTTCTTAAACTGTATAGCTGCTTATCTAGGGCTCTGTCTATTGAGTCATTGTATGGCTATTTTATCCGTGAGCTCTGTAGGAGCGTTGTGGCTTTAGGTCTTCATGACTATGGATCTGTAGTTGGTTTTGAGATTGTTGTGGCCTGCAGTTGCTATGTGATTCGGTCCCCGCTTTGTTTATGTCTGTCAGGAATCACTGGTTCCCTCTGTATGTGATGTTGGACTCGTGGACTTTTGGAACTGTAGATTTGTATATGAAGTATATGTATGGGAGCCATATGGTATTTTTGGAATGCTAATTTGATAGTTAGTTATGCAACAATTTTATACATGTATACTTATTTATAAAAGAGAGACTCAAACTATTAATTGTGAGATGATCAGTGAATGTTCTATGAGTACCTTGGCTTTATTCTGAGAATGTCATGTTACTCGATATATGCGCAGTCTTTATACTTGTCCTCCATTCATAGATTTCTTTCTTGTACAGTATTCACACTTGTTCTCCATTCATAGATTTCATTTATGCACAATCATAAATCTTAGTCTCTGGTTACCTGAAAAGTTTCATTGTCTTTTCTTCTTGATTATATTGTCAAAAAGTTTTACAGTCTCTGCTATATTTCTCTTTATCTGGGCAGGAACCCTCATTCATTCTATGAAATGTATTTTTATGTTGCTGGTAGCCTCATTCAGTTGAGGAACTACCTGCAGTTACACTTTACAGTCGCATTTCCTATTATGGTTGTTAAACTAATCTAAAACTACATTCATAACTTAAAATAAAAATAAGAATAAAAATTTGGCATTGGCTGTGACAACCTTCTTGGAAAGAAAATAACAGTAAGATAAACCGAAGTAAATTTTTTTAAAATGTGCCTTAGACAACATGTCCAACTATCACCTCACCATTGGATGCCCCTGCATCAGGCTCCTGGGGTGAATGAAACTCATGGCTCCTATCCATGAGCTCTTCAATCGAATATTCGGTGCCCTGAATCTGTCCAAAATCCATCCAGGTACTGTCCTCTACTGGACATTCCTTCCACTTAACCAAGTACTGCAAGTACTCCTTTCGGCATGTCCACCTAGCGACCTGAGTGTCTAGTATTTGCTCAATCTCTAAGGGCTTGGCTATGGGCAGCTGTCTGATCCATGTCCTTGTCTGTTCATCTCCATGGGTGTCACATGTGTGTCCTACTGAATCATCCTCCGTGTCTGCACAAATATAGTGGTATAGGTCTGCGACATTGAAAATGGGCGAGATCCCAATACCCAGGGGTAATTGCAGTTCATAAGCATTTGCAGAGAATTTTCACAGAATTTGGCAAGGCCCTATCTTTTTGAATTTCAGCTTGTTATACTCTCCTCTAGGGAACCTTTCCTTTCATAGGTGCATCAGTACCAAATCTCCTATATCAAACTGCACTTCCCGTCGCTTCGAATTTGCCTTTTGCTTATATCTTTGACTGTTGTTCTGCAACTTAGCTTTCACCTGTTCATGAAGTTCATTAATCATCTTGGCGAATTCTTCCCCATCAGCACTCCTCCGTTCCAACCGACCCAAATCTCATAATTTGTGTACTCCTTGGGGGTGCATGCCATACAGGATTTGGAAAGGGCTTCTGCCTGTGCTCCTATTTGGAGAGTCATTATAAGCAAACTCTGCTTGGGCAAGTACGCAATCCCATTGTCGTGAATTCTCTCCAACTAGGCTACGTAGCAGATTCCCCAGACTTTGGTTTACTGCTTCAGTTTGGTTGTGAGTCTGTGGATGATAAGATGAACTGAAACTCAGTTTAGTGTCCAATTTCTTCCACAAAGTTCGCCAAAAATGGCCCATAAACTTCACGTCCCTATCTGAAAGAATAGATTTCAGCAAGCCATGCAACTTGACAATTTTTGTAAAGAATAGATGGGCTACATGTGTGGCATCACTAGTCTTCTTGCAAGGGATAAAATGTGCCATTTTTGTAAAACGATCCACCACTACCATAATTGAATCGTACCCTTTCTGTGTTCTTGGCAAACCCAAAACAAAATCTAAGCTAACTGAATCCCAAGGCCTATCCGGAACAGGTAATGGTGTATACAACCCCATATTTTGACTATGTCCCTTCGCCAGTTGACACATCTTGCATCTAGCCACATACCATTGCACGTCTCGTCACATCCTTGGCCAATAATAAAAATGACTTACCTGGTCCAATGTCTTGTCTACGCCAAAATGTCTGGCTAGACCTCCATTGTGCTTCTCCTGGATTAGATTTTCCCTCATTAAACACTCTGGGATGCACAATTGTCCACCTTTGAATAACAATCCTTCCTGCAAGTTATAATCTAACCACAAGCTATTGTCCCTCAACACTGGCAAGCTTCATATGCTTCATGAAAATCTGCATCTGTTTCGTACAGATCTTTAAGATGTTCAAAACCCAATACCTGTACTCTGCTTTCCTGCATAATCAAACTCCTTTGACTTAATGCATCTGCCACTTTATTGGCTTGTCCACTGATGTGCTTTAACACAAACGTGAAACTTTGGAGATATTCCACCCACTTTGCATGTTTGTGGTTTAACTTATGCTACTACATAACATATTGTAGAGCAGAATTGTCTAAAAATAGGATGAATTCATTTCCCAACAAATAGTGTCTCCAATGTTTCAGTGCTTGTACTAATGCATAGAATCCCTTATCATCGGATGAATATTTCTATCTGCTCTTGTTTAATTTTTCACTCAAATAGGCCACTGGTTTATCCTCTTGACTCAACACTTCTCCAATGGCTGTCCCACTGGCATCACAACGAACTAGAAATAGTTTGTTAAAATCTGGAAACTGTAAAATAGGTTGTTCAGTAATCTTCTTTTTCAACAGCGAAAAACTCCTTTAAGCTAAATCAATCCAATGAAATGGCTAATTGGCCTTCTTGACAGTTTCCACCATGGGCACGCAGATACTGCTAAAATCCCTTATAAACTTCTTGTAAAAGCTTGCTAGCCCATGAAAACTTCGTACTTCAAATAAAATCTTTGGGGATGGCCAGCTAACTATGGCTACAACCTTTTCCGGATCCATCTTCAACTCATTCTCTGAGATCACGAACCAAAAATAATTCAGTTCCTTCTTAAAAAACATGCATTTCTTCAAATTTAACAAAAATTTATTTTGCTGTAATTTTTCCAAGACACACCTGACGTGTCTGAAATGTTCCTCCCTGGTCTTACTGAAAATAAGAATGTCATCCAAGTACACGATAACGAACTTCCTGATGTACTCTTTCAGCATCTCATTCATCAAGTGCATGAACATGTTGGGTGCATTACTCAATCTGAATGGCATGACCAGCCACTCATATAGGCCATCATTGGTCTTAAAAGCAGCATTCCACTCATCGCCTTCCCGAATCCATATCTGATGATAACTGCTCTTTAGATCAATCTTGGAAAAGTATGCTGCTCCACTTAAGCAGTCCATCATATCGTCCATGCGTGGTAAATGAAACCTGTATCTAATAGTAATCTTATTAATTGCTCGGGAGTTGGTACACATTCACCACTCTCCTCCTTTCTTGGGAGCCAAAACTGTTGGTACTGCACATGGACTTAGGCTTTCCTGAATCAATCCCTTGTCCAACAATTCTTGTACCTGTTTTCTAATCTCTTCATTGTCTTTCAGGCTCATTCGATAAGTGGCTTTGTTGGGTAAGCTAGCTCCTGGTATAAAGTTGATATGGTGGTTGATACTCCATTTTTGAGGTAACTTATCTGGCAAATCGTCCACCACTATATCATTGAATTCATGAAACATATCTCGGATTTTCTCTAGTAAATCCTTAATTTCAATATGAACTAACACTTCCCTTGGCCTCCGTACGATTGCAAATTTAATTTTGTCATCTCCCATTTGCTGTAGGAACTCTTTTCCCCCTAGCAACAAGGCTTTCGGTCCACTACTTTCTCCTGTATCTTCTTCCTTCATGGGTACCAGTGTATGTTTGACCCCATCTTTCACAAACTTATAACAATTTGTTTTTCCATCGTGTACCACCTTCCTGTCATACTACCAAGGCCTTCCTAGCAGTATATGGCACACATCCATCGGCATAATGTCACACGTCACTTTATCCTTATATCTGCCAATATGAAATTCCACCTCACACTACTCATCAACAAGCAGTTGGTGCCCTTTTTGTACTTAAGACACCTAGTATGGTGTTGGGTGCTTCAATCGCTTTAGACCCAGCTTCTCCACCATCTCCATGGCTACTAAATTATCCGTGCTTCCACTATTAATAATCAGCTTACAACACTTCCCTGCGACTTACACACAGTCCAGAATAGGGCTTTCCGTTGTGTCGGATCAGCTGATTCTTTAGCTGGCTTCAACAAAACTTTATTTAGTACCAAGGCTTTGCCTGTTTCAGGCATGTTCTCCACTTCTTCAGGTGGGGCCTCAATTTCCTCGGGCTAAGCAACATATGCTCCTCTTTATTCTGCTTGATCACTTTCAGGACATTCAAATGATCTGTGCCCCCATTTGTGGCACTTGTAATGCTAGTAGGTAGCTCCTCTGCCTCTACCATTACCTCTACCTCGCTGGTAAGGCCTTCCTCCCCTAGTGTTACCCTCTCTATCTGTTGACCCTGCAGCTTTCAAACTGCTACCTTCATCATTGCTGCTAGCAGTTCTACCCCTGCCATAGGATTGTCCTTTTCCTTGACCGGATCCATGTCCTCTCCTAGCATTCTATCTTTTGTTAATTTTCTCCTCTACTTTTAAAGCAATTTGATATGCTTCTTCTATAGATCTAGGAGAGAGAATATTGAGCTCATCCAGTATCTCCATTCGCAACCCATTCACAACCTTGTGGTCTTTTCTGCATTATCCTCTACATAACTTGCTCACAGATTCACTCCATAAAATTCCTTTGTGTACTCTTTTACAGTCATTTACCTTTGCTTCAGGGTCTGTATCTGTGTATGCAGCTCAATCTAATAGTTTTTAGGTAAAAATTTACCCTTCAATTTGGCCACCATCCTATCCCACTTCTTAATCGGTGGTTTGTTGGATCTTCTTCGTTCCGCTTACACATTGTTGCACAACAGTGCTGCATGCCCCTTCAACTTCGTAGCTGCAAACCTGATCCTCTTTTCATCACTGATCTCTTCACATTCGAAGTACTTATCTAACTCGCTAATCCAATCCAAAAGTAATTCAGTAGATAAGCTTCCATCATAATTTGACAATTCAGGCTTCGATTTGTTGTTTGCTAACAAGACATATTTCAACAATATTATCTCTGGTGCTTCAGGCTCATTGGAACCGTCTGATGTAGCTATAGTCTTTGCATCACTGTCGTCACCATGCTCGGGATCCTTGCGCTTCCTTTCTTCCACTGCTGCTAGTCTGGCACTTAGGACCCTAATTTCCTCACGCAGTCCATCTTCGACTGCTCTCCGAATACCTCTTCCTCTTCCTCTTCTTCCTACTTCCATACTTAAACTTTCTTCCCTAAGGAAAGAACTGCTATGATACCAAAAATGATGTTATGAAACCAGCTCACAAAAAGATAGAAAAGTGAGATCCACACCTTAGAATTCAGCCTCTTCGAGGGGACAACCTCCTTTACATTACATAAATGAGAAATTCTTGGATGATTCAAATGAAAAAACCTCCTTTCTATATATAGGATTCTAAGGAGTCACAATATAATCCAGCCGACCTAACAATAATAATATAAAGCCACAAAAATAACAATAAAGGGATTCTATGGGGCACAGTAATAACAATATGGGGGCAATAGGGGCACAATAATATTAATAAGGGGTATAACTACAATAGTAATGGGGTAATCACTAGTATTATAGGGACCCAACATGCCCCTCTCCTTCAAAAAAGTGTTGTCCTCAACGCTTGAGTAGTTTTGGATACTTTTGCATAAAATTCTCATCCTCCCATGTGGAATCTTCAGCGGATAAGTTCTTCCACTTGATAAGATACTCTGAAATTGATCGATTTCGTAGTTGTTGAGTTCTTGTTTTTGTGACTGCTTCCGGTTCCAATATAATTTTTCCTTCCTTGTCAAGTTCTGGCAATATTGTTTGAACTGGGAGCTTGTCGCCTATAACCTTCTTTAAACATGAAACATGGAAAACTGGGTGCAATCGAGAAGCTGCAGGAAGCTCCAATTTGTATGCCATAGTACCAATCTTTTGCAACACCTTGTACGGACCATAATACTTTGGTGATAATTTATTATCCTTCTTAGCTTGCTTGAGGGACATTTGCTTATATGGTTGTAGCCGTAGGAATACCCAATCACCTACATCAAAACTTCTTTCACTGCGATGTTGATCTGCCTGTTGTTTCATTCTATTTTGTGCCAACACGAGGTTATCCTTTAAGAGTTGGAGGACTTGTTGTTGATGTTCGATGTGATGTTCCACTGCATGAACCTTAGAATTTTCTCTTAAATATGATGTGATGGATGGTGGTTGATACCCATAAAATGCCATAAATTTTTGTTGTTGTATGGAAGGAAGTGTTATACCACCATTCAGCCAGAGGCAACCATTTGACCCATTGTGTCTGTTTATCAGATACAAAGCAACGAAGATATCCTTCCAAACATTTGTTTACTATCTCAGTTTTCCCATCAGATTGAGGATGATAAGATGAGCTATGAGCTAACTGAGTACCAAGACAAGAAAATAATTCTGTCCAAAAATTTCCAGTGAAAATGGGATCTCTGTCACTTACAATAATCTTTGGGTTTCCATGTAGCTTTTGAATTGTTTCCATAAATGCAGTAGAAACTGTACTGGCTTTAAATGGATGTGATAATGCACAAAAGTGTGCATACTTGGTAAGTCTGTCAACTACCACCATGATGACACTCTTTCCCTCAGACTTGGGTAAACCTGTGATAAAATCCATTGAAACCTCCTCCCAACGTTGGCTTGGAATGGATAAAGGTTGTAATAGACCCGGTGTCTTAATTGTTTCAACTTTATTTTGTTGGCAAACCAAACATTCCGCCACAAACTTTTGAATATCTGATTTAAGGCCATCCCAAAAAAAATTCTTCTTAACCCTGTGGTAAGTTTTTAAAAATCCTGAGTGCCCTCCTAAGGGAGAAGTGTGCAATTCCATAAGAATCTTTTGTTTTAGCTGGGAATTCTTACAGAGGTATAAGCGATCTTTGTACCATAACGAATCATTTTGTCAGCTAAATGTATCAGATGTACTGGAATCTTGTTGTAACTTTCGAATAAGTGCCCACACTTCTTCGTCATTCTTCCATTCCTCCCTTGCTTCGTTTATCCAATCTGGTTGGATAATAGAAATGGCGCACAACAATGCTTCCACATCCTCATCCTTTCTTGAGAGTGCATCTGCCACCACATTTTGCTTCCCTTTTTTGTAGATGATTTCAAAGTCATAACCCAACATCTTTGTGACCCACTTTTGTTGCTCTTCAGAGGATAATCTTTGTTCTAAAAAGTATTTAAGGCTATCATGATCCGTTTCTTGAAGTGTCTTCCCATTAGGTAGGGTCGCCATTTCTTAAGTGCATGGAGTATTGCCAACATTTCCTTCTCATAAATAGCTTTGCTTAAAAACTTTCCCTTGATTGGACGACTTTCAAAAGCAATGGGTCTTTCATCTTGCATTAGAACAACACCAATTCCATTTCCTGAAGCATCACATTCCACAATAAAGGTTTTTGTGAAGTCTGGTGTAGCTAAGACCGGTGCTTGGCACATTGCCTCTTTAAGATGTTCAAAGGCCTTTGTTGCTTCCAGAGTCCATGAAAATGCATCTTTCTTCAATAATGTTGTTAGAGGTGCTGCTATTCTCCCATAATTCTTAACAAACTTGCGATAATACCCTGTCAACCCGAGAAATCCTCGCAGATGCTTTATGGATGTGGGGATTTTCCATTCCTTAATGGCTTTAATTTTGCTAGGGTCTACCTTAACTCCTTCATGAGATACAATATGACCCAAATATTCCACCTCCTGGACTCCAAAGAAACATTTGGATCTTTTTGCATATAATTGTTTCTCCTCAATAGTTGTAGCACCTTGTCAACATGTTCAACATGATCCTTCCAAGACTTGCTGTAGATTAGTATATCATCAAAAAATACTAACACAAATTTTCTAAGGAATGGTTTGAAAATTGAATTCATCAAACCTTGAAATGTTGAAGGTGCATTGGTAAGGCCAAAAGGCATGACCAAAAATTCATAATGACCCTCATGAGTTCTAAATGTTGTTTTCGGAATGTCTTCAGTCTTCATTCTTTTTTGATGATATCCTGAACGAAGATCCAACTTGGTGAAGTAAATTGATCCATGCAATTCATCCAGTAATTCATCAATGACAGGAATGGGGAACTTATCTTTAATAGTGAGCTTTTTGAGCTCCCTATAATCCGGACACATGCGCCATGATCCATCCTTCTTGTGCACCAATACTACTGGAGCAGAGAAAGAACTTTGACTCTGTTGAATTATACCAGCCTCTAGCATTTCTTCAACCATACGTTCAATTTCACTCTTTTGGACATAGGAATATCTGTACGGCCTGATGTTTGGAGGAACACTTCCTGGAATCAGATGAATAGCATGATCATGATCACGCATAGGTGGGAGACCTTTGGGAGTCTCAAATACCTTGGAATGATTGTCCAGGACTTTTTGGAGATCTGGAGAAATAGATGATTCTGATGTGGAAACATCTAGCGAACATAATTGTGCAATTACACCTCTTTGCTCCTTTTTTAGAAGCTTTGTCATACCATTAGAGCTGATTATCTTTCCTGGTTTCCCTGCAATACCCCTTAATTCAACTTCCTTTCCTTCCGTAGAAAATTTGATGAAAAGTTCTTGAAAATTAAAAGCTATTGTACCCAAGGATTGTAGCCATTGGACTCCTAGTACAACATCAGCACCTCCCATTGGAATGGAAAGCATTGGGCTAGTCAATACATATTCTCCCATGGATAGCTTGATATTATGGAACTTTCCAGAGCAATTTATGTTCCTCCATTTGCAATCATCACTTGACACTCTGGTGCTGGATATAGGAAGCAATTCAATTTTTTTGCTACCTTACAATGAATAAAATTGTGGGTGCTTCCTGAATCAATCAACACTATTACCTTTTTCTTCTTGATTTGTCCTTCTATCTTGATGGTTTGAGGAGTGGTAATTCCCTCCAATGCATTACAAGATATGGTCGGATTTATTTGTTCTTCATCTAGGCTTTGTTCCTGGAGTATATCTTCTTCTTTTGACCTTTCTTGCTCCTTTTCTTCTTCCTCTTCACAATCTATGTAGAATAATTTCTTCTCAGCACACTTATGACCTTTAGTGTATTTGCTATCACAACTGTAACAAAGCCCTTTTGCTCTTTTTTCTTCCAATTGTTGTGGTGTCAACCTTATAGGTTGTGGAAGACTAGGGGCAACAACACTTCCGTCTTTATAGTTGTGAGTGGTATGCTTCCTGGTTGCCATAATTTTGCTTTCCATTTTTCTTGCTAACCTGAATGCCTTCTCTAATGAATCATGTTCCCAAAGGCGAACATCATGTTGTATATTATCCTTTAAAGACCCTATGAACACATCAATCCTATGCTCCTCTGGAATATCTTTTACCCTTATGTTCAATTTTTATAACTCCTCAATGTGCTCCATTATTGAACCCTTTTGTTTGAGACTTATCAATTGGCTAAAAAAAGTGTTGCTTTTTGTATCCTCATAATGTGCTATCAATTCTTCCGTAAAAATTGCCCAAGTGATAAATTGTTTACGAGAGCAAAGCCATTGATACCATACAAACTGATTTGGTTCCAAATATAAAGTTGCCATACGTACCTTTTGTGTGTTTTGCACATTATTGAGATCGAAGAATTGATCCATCTATAATATCCATGTGGCGGGATCCTTGCCATCAAACTTCCTCATATCGAATTTTGGAATATGGTGAGTCTTCAATCCAACATTAGAGTCTATAGAATCATGATTAACATTTCTTTTGTTCTCATCATGAGTTTCCTTTAGTACCCTTTCACCCTTAGTGACCATTTCTTGTAGCAACTTATTCATATTTATCTTCAATTCTTCCATCTTATCATCCATGCCATCAATTTTAGCTTCTACACCTTTCTTTAAACAATCCATCTTAGCTTATACACCTTTCTTTAAACCATCCATCTTAGCTTCTACACCTTTCTTTAAACCATCCATCTTAGATTCTATTGCTTTTTGTGCAAGTGACACTTGTTGCACTTGTTCTTGTAATTTTGATATATCATATAACATTTCTTCTTCTTCTTCATGAGTCATGCTAGAGCTTTCAGGTTCCTTACTAGGTGTTTGCATTTTCTTTCCTCGGGGCATCAGTTACCGATAATAATGCTCTATTATGCCCTTTGAATTCCTTCAAAATAAATTTTCAAACCAAGCTTAAGCAAAAATTTAAGAAAATCTACACACCTTTTTTCACTTTGTAGGAGCTCGATATTGCCTCTGATGTATCTCTGTACTTTCAAATCATCTAGTTTTGAGCTTGTGACCTGCAGTAGCCCTTTGTGTCCTCTTTCCAATGCCACAAGTATGACCCAAATTGGATTCTCCAAAGAACCATTATGCGAAATCTCCCACAATGACTTGATTATAGACTAGTTCAGTAGAGCGAACTTTTACGACATGCCACGAGTCACTGTTTCGACCTTTGGATCTGAAAATCCATACAAAATACTACAGTCTGTCCTCTTTCTATACCTTCTTACAAAATTTCAATCCGATCCCCAGAGAGAAAGTTATGATGATTTTCCCCAGGTCACCTGTTTGGAATGTAATTCAGGAGTCTGCAAAAAGACCAACTTCCTCAGATCATATCTCCGCAAATATAGCACGAAAAGCTTTGAAATTCGAAGCCAAGTTTCAACGCGATTTCTTATCAAATGGGTTTTTTTTCAACTTCTGAAACGTCGCAGAAAAATAGTTATAGCGAAAATGCCACATGACCTGTTTGGAGCAGCGAAACCCTATAATCCAAATCTCTGATACCAAATGTTATGAAACCAGCTTACAAAAAGATAGAAAAGAGAGATCCACACCTTAGAATTCAGCCTCTTCGAGGGGGCAACCTCCTTTACATTACATAAATGAGCAATTCTTGGATAATTCAAATGACAAAACCTCCTTTCTATATATAGGAGTCTAAGGAGTCACAATATAATCCAGCTGATCTAACAATAATAATATAAAGCCACAAAAATAACAATAGAGGGATTCTATGGGGCACAGTAATAACAATATGGGAAAATAGGGGCACAACAATATTAATAAGGGGTATAACTACAATAGTAATGGGGTAATCACTAGTATTATAGGGACCCAACAAATGATGACTCATCCAATCTGGCTGAGGTGGACGCTACGTGGGAGCTGACCCACGTGATCTTCCCGCGTGGTAGCTGTGGGATTTTAGTGAGGGTTTAATGGGGCTTTAATACCACCACATTTTTCGAGGCTTCGAACCTCGTGTTGGCTCTAAGGCTCTGTTGGAAGTCTACTCTCGACCATTCAGTTGTTCTATTGGGATGCTCTGCTGCTTCATTCACTGTATGAGTCTCTTCCAGGGTAATGGTAATGGCACTCGGCCCTCTTCTGCCTGCTAGCTCCATCTGCAACTTTTCACTGTAGGTAGACTCTGAATGTGTCCATGTCAATGAAGTTTTGTTTTCACTGTTTTTTGGTTGTTTTGGGAGCTCCGCTATTCACCTAGTTAGGTGGTTTCACTGTCAGGTTCTCGGCCCAACCTCCCCGGCGACAAACCTGCTCCTTTCAAAGGTAATTTCTCTCCTCTGGTTTTATTCCTCTTCTTTGCAATTTATCCACTATCAACCCCACTCCTTGTGAGAAATTGGGGTTTTGTGACCCTATGGCCATGGCTTGGATTCATCTGGTATTGTTGGGGTTTACGGTCTCGATTTCCCCTCGGCTCTGCTGCTAGTTTGGGTTTTGGATCAAACCCTCTCATTTGCTTAGGTAACCTTTGGTAACTTCTTACTCTCCTCCTATTCTTTTCGTTTTTTTGTTTGCAAAATGGTTATACTACCTCTGATTGTCTTCTACTGTTTGTGTTGTGCAGGTGGCTCGTATGCTGGTGGCAAGGGTTTGGTTTTGGTGGCTCACCATCTTTACCCTCCTCTGTCATGGCCTTCACTTGAACCGGGTAGGGTCGTTCTTCTTAGACTGTATAGTTGCTTATCTAGGGTTCTGTCTATTGAGTCAATGTATGGCTATTTTATCCGTGAGCTCTGTAGGAGCGTTGTGGCTTCATGTCTTCATGACCGTGGCTCTATAGTTGGTTTTGAGATTGTGGTGGCCTGTAGTTGCTATGTGATTCGGTCCCTGCTTTGTTTATGCTTTCGGGAATCACTGGTTCCATCCTCTGTATGTGATGTTGGACTCGTGAACTATTGGAACTGTAGATTTTATATGAAGTACATGTATGGGAGCCGTATGGTATTTTTGGAATGCTAAATTGACAGTTATTTGTGCAACAGTTTTATACATGTATACGTATTTATAAAAGAAAGACTCAAACTATTAATTGTGAGATGATCGGTGAATGTTCTGCGAGTACCTTGGCTTTATTCTAAGAATGTCGTGTTACTCGGTATATGCACAGTCTTTATACTTGTACTCCATTCGTAGATTTCCTTCTTGCACAGTCTTCACACTTGTTCTCCATTCATAGATTACATTTATGCACAGTACAGAAAATAAATCATAAATCTTAGTCTCTAGTTACCTAAAAAGTTTCAGTGTCTTTTCTTCTTAATTATATTGTCAAAAAGTTTTACAGTCTCTGCTATATTTCTCTTTATGTGGGCAGCAACCCTCATTCATTCTATGAAATGTATTTTTATGTTGCTGGTGTTGAGGAACTACATACAGTTACACTTTATAGTTGCATTTCCTGTTATGGTTTTTAAATTAATCTAAAACTACATTCATAACTTTAAATAAAAATAAAAATTCGGCATTCCCTCCTTGGAAAAAAAATAACAATAAGATAAACAAAAGTAAAACTTTTTAAAATATGCCTTAAACAACATGTCCAATTTTCGGCTCGCCATTGGATGCTCTTGTATCACCCAAATACATAAAAGACTTAATATTATCAAATTTATTAATCTCTAAAAAAATTTAATATGAAAGAACATACCTATTAAAAATATATGATAAATCCAAGTTTAAAATAATATATATTAATAAAATTTCAACGCAACTTAAAAAAATCCACATCGAACACCATAAATCGCATGAAATATATGAGTCGCCTAATATCTTAAATTTCTGAACCACCAACAATAAACTCAACAATTATCAAATCAAATCACAATTATCTGAAGTAATAAAAATTCCAAATCAACATATAACCTCTTCAGAAACCCACTTCAAGCGTTTCTGACTCATTCATCACAAGCAGACTGTTGCAGCACGGAGGTACGTCATATAAAATTACACCTATCTTTTACAATATAACGGATTTAAAAATATATAAATAAAGATAGAGGTTTAATCACTGATTTACTTCTGAATTGTATAATGAATATCATTCCCTCTAATCTTTCTTTTTACACTGTTATTTAAAGAAAATTGTTTAAAAAAAATCAGCGATCATTCAACATCTACCAATTTTTTCAACAAATTAAAAGCTCAAGAGTTGAACAGAAAATTTAAGGCATTTTTTTCAGAGAGAAAAGCACCATGAATTTATATTAAGAGAATATAAAGGTCTGATACATATAATGGCCATCTCATCATGGCCGTCTCATCCTGTAGATAAAAACAGATAGGTCTGATACTAAAAAGTTCTGAGCTCTTACAAAAATGATTGTCCAGATATCTAACAGATATATCATGATAAGTCATTGATTAAAAACCATCCAAAAAAAAGAGAGGAAGATCCACATGTGAAAAAGGATCCACATAAACCACAGTGGAAACGATGAGAGAAATATAGACAAAACCATGACTAGAGGTTAACCAGCAGGTTCAAGCAAAGCAGATATATAGACCAGAACAGTGGCAATGGGCACCTTGGACTCCTGAAAGATGCGAGCATTCCTCCATTTCCACAGAAACCAGCACGTAAGGATGAATAACGATCGCCATGCTGGGCGTTGATCACTCCACCATTTGAAGCCCTCCTGTACAGATGAGAAAGCCTGGTGAGGAAAACCATGAGATAAAGAGAGATCATACCAGATTTGGGACGATGCAGCACACTGAAAGAACATGTGAGCATTTGATTCGGACACCTGACAACACATGGGACATCTTCCCGGACCCATCCATCCCTTCCTTTGAAGAACCTCCCATGTGAGGTTCCTGTTGGTAAAAATCAACCATGAAAATAAAATCGTCTTGAGTGGACAGGACGCTTTCCAGAATTTGGAAGGAAAGATGGGTGCGGGAAGCGGAGAAAGATTAGTAGAAACAGCTGCATATAGATCCTTTACACGAACAGGCTGAGTGGAATTCCGCATAGACCATACCAGCTCATCTTTTGTACCTGTTTGTTTGATACCTTTACCTACAAGATTATTAACAGCAGAACACCAAATGGGCCGAAGAGAAAGAGGCAGACATAGATCATCTCCGTCCATCCATATTGGAGAAGATGAGGACCAAGATTTTATCAATTTATTCCAAGTAAAGAGACCCTTTGAGTGCAAGAAGAAAATCAGTTCGGGAGTGAGCAGCGATTCCAGTCCATGCACAGTTGGATCAATACCAAAATGGATGCTAGAGCCGGTAGAGATGCGCCATCTTAAGAATCCCAGGAAGAGAACCTGTACCTTTCTGAAGCTTAGCCAGATGGCTGATCCCCTTTTTGTACCCAGAGTATTCCTCCTGTGCCAATATACCACGCTCCTTCCTTTCAGATATTTTTGGTTGATAATGGTACTCCACTTGCCCTCACCGAAGATGCCTCTATAGAGAGATTTGCAGAGGAGGGCCTTGCCAAAGGACCTCATATGTAAAAGGCCCCATCCACCTACCTTCTTCGGTCTTGAGATGGAGTCCATCTTAACTAAGTGGATCTTGGAATGATAAGTTCTTCCTCCCCATAGAAAATTAGCAGCTAAAGAGACCATTTTGCTAATAATAGAGGCAGGAAGAAAATAAAGATGTGCCCAATAAACCGCAAGATGAGATAGGACAGTCTGTACCAGGATAAGTCTGCCTCCCAGAGATAGGAATCGCATCTCCCATCTTGAAATTTTATTATAGAAACGATCAATCAGCCATAACCAGTCCTGTTTGCGGTTCCCTTTTGCTTTGAGAAAGAAACCCAAATATTTAAAGCCTTCCTTTATTGATGCCAGATTAATACCAAACAACGCGGCAATCCATTGAGCTAACTCCTGATTAGAGTCATTGTGATACAACATGGATTTGATCCTGTTTATGACCAAGCCCGATGCTGATTGAAACTTTTGAAAGATCTCGTTGAGACAGAGCCAACTTGATTTGCATAGCATGGCAAAGATAAGAATGTCGTCGACAAACAGGTTATGAGAAAGGTATATATTCTTACAAATCTTGATCGGCATGCATCGTTGATCAGCCACTGCTTTATTGATCTGGGTGCTGAGAGTATTCATGACAAGGATAAAGAGGAGAGGGGAGAGAGGACAGCCCTGGCGCAGTCCTCTCTCTGCCTGAAAGAAAGATGAAGGGATACCATTGATAATAACTGAGTATTTAACATTTTCAACACATGCCATCACCCAGTTTATTCCCTGAGACCTCAAACCGATTTTGGCCAGTAGGATTCTAAGGAACCCCCAATCGACACAGTCGTACGCCTTTTCCAGGTCTATCTTAAGAATAGCCGCATCAATTTTTTTTGATAAAACTGAAAATAAGCATTCCTGTGTCGTGGCGACTGCGTCAAGAATGTTCCTATCTTTTAAAAAAGCATGCTGGTCCCTGGATATGAAGGAGTTGAGGACAGGTTTCATTCTCTCTGCAATAATTTTAGAGATGATTTTGAAAAGAATGTTGCATAATGCAATAGGCCTGAAATCCGATAACGATTCAGACTGATCCTTTTTGGGGATAAGAGCTAAGAAAGTAGCAGTGAGAGTGCTATTTATATTCCCAGATATACGTGTAGCATCCACCATCCCCAACAAATCCTCTTTAAACATATCATAGAAGTGAGAAAAGAACTCAATCGGCCAGCCATCTGGCCCAGGACTTTTGTCCTTTTTGAATTTCTTGATAGCTCCATGTAGTTCCTCTTCCGTAATGGGCTTGAAAAACTCTGTATTAGCATCTTCATCAAACATAACAGGCACGAGGTCGACCGCCCAGAAAACATCATTTATCTCGTTCCTCCGCCGCTGGTATTGTTTCTGGAAGAACCTTGTGGCCTCCACCGATATGTCATGCTGTGAATAAAGGAAACCCCCATTACCATCATCAATCTTCCAGATCGAATTTTTACACCTCCTTGCATTTGCAAAATTATGAAAAAAATTTGAGTTTCGGTCGCCATCCTTGAGCCAGGTCGCTCTGCTTTTGAGCCTCCAGGATGCTTCTTCCTTTAGCAGCAACGCTTGTTTCTTTTTTTCCAAGGTTCTGATATGATTTTTTTGATCAAAAGACAAGCAGTCGAAATTTACTGAGGCTGAGAAGATACCTAACTCCTTTTTTATGTCAATCAGCTCCTGTTTATCCTTCTTCCTCTGTTTAATTTTCCAATCCTTAGCCACCTCCCTTAAAGATTGGATCTTTTCACGGAAAGTGGAGAAAGAAGCCATCTCAGAATGCTTTAATTCCTCCCACTTTTTTGTTATGACCTCGTTGAAGGATTTATCAGTCAAATAAATTCTATTAAATTTAAAGGAATAGCCCAGCCTACATTCAATATCCTTCCATTCAAGAAAGATGGGACGGTGATCCGATGTATAATCATTACCTGTACTAGCAACAGGCATTCCCCATTGAGCGATAATACTGGCATTGATGATGAAACGATCGAGTCTTTTAGCAATGAAAGCCAGACCTGATCTGCTATTATCCCATGTTGGAGACATTTTGACAGGAATAACATCAACCAGATTCCTGTTTAGAAATTCCTGACGAAGTCTATCGGCCATAGAATCATTCTTCCTGCAATTGCCCCAACATTCATCAGAATTCAGTGTGGCGTTGAGATCACCTGCAATCAATAATGATTCAATGTCTAGGATTTCCGAGGCAAACAAAATATCCCAGAAGGAGGATCTATTCCTATAGGGCGCATAAATGTTCAAAATGTTTAGAATCTTAGGCCGACCTCTGACAGAAGCTGAGATTAGGATGCCTGCACAACATTTAAAGGCTTTAGCTTTTACCCATGTCGGGTCCCACAAAACTAGCAGACCACCAGACAAACCATCAGCATCGGAAGCAACCATATGCCAAGACGGAAACATTCTTCTGAAAAAGGCTAATGAAACCTTGCTTGAGTGCATTGTTTCCTGAATGAAGATAATATGGGAGTGAGCTGAAACAAAAATCTCTTTTAGCGCCAAAAATTTTGGGAGGGCGCCCAATCCCCTGATATTCAAAGAAGTCAGGAATGTCATTTTGAAGACTGACCAGCCATACATGCTCTAAGCGGCTGGGAGTCAACAGAATCTAAGATTGGAACTTCAACTAGGGAAAGGTTTGTGATACCAAAATCGGAAACAATTGTTCTGCCCCTGAAATGACGGCTTCCTCCTCTCTGCTTTTTCTGAACCGTGATATTTTTTGCGGAATTGGGGATGATGGAAGGAAAATAGGGCTTATGAATGGTTAAAGGTTCAAGAACCGATGGATTCCTCTGGAGGAGAAGGTCAATATCACTATCAGATTTATTCACCGGAGATTCCGTCGGGGAATTAAAAGGAGTAGGAGATGGCATAGGCTCCTTACCTCTAGAGAGACCTGCGGGAGGGGTAACAGAAGAGGGCGTCGAAGAGTTTATCAGAATGGGGTGTGAACCCACCACAAAATCCCCTTTATTCATGGGAGATGGAGAGGGCACCGTATTCTCTTCTAGAGGCTCGGGGATAAGAGGACATTCAAAATCCGATGAGAGCGGGACATCAGGTTGATCATGAGAATTGAGTTGAGAATAGCGAGAGGCCTTGACCTGAGAAGGTGCATGATTGTCAAGGTTACCTGCATCTTCAGAAGGAGAATCAACACCGGAGATTCTACCCCTATAGAGAGAGCGCCACTTTGGTTTGCGATTAAAACGGAGACTGCAATTTTTGATGAGGTGTCCTGTTCGATGACAGAGGGAGCATCGAAAGGGGATACCCCAAAAGTCAAGTCTTTGACATATTTTGGCACCCTCCCATGTTATCTCAATATGATCCGGATAGCCACCTTTGTAAGGTTTTTCAATCAAAATCCAAGCAATCCTTTTGTCCTTCTCGCCTCTAACCCAGGGGTCAACATAAATAAATTTACCAACTGAGTTACCAATCTCCGTGAGGGTTTCAACCGACCATAATTCCAGCGGAAGATTGGGAAGCTTTACCCAAATCATACAATTCGATGGCGTGTTTTTAAGAGGGTCGAAGCCCATGAACCACCGAGATAATGACAAGAAACTCCTGCCAAACACCCAAGGTCTATTAAGGATAATTTCAAGATCCGATGCTTTTAGGAAGTGAAAGGAGAACCAATCTTTCATCAGCCGAGATATGACTGGAGTGTATCCAATCAGAGGAGTCCATTTTGTAGATAGCCATGATCTCATTTCTTCCTCTGTCATCTCCGGGAAATGCCATTTCCCAATCAGTGCAAGCTTTTGAAGGCTATCAATGCGTTCGGACAATGTAGCACTCGTGACAGAGACAGCCTTTGGCGGAGGGATCGTTTTGACCGGGTTCCAGGATTTATTGAAGCGCTCAGCCTTTTCACGCGCTTTACCAAATTTAGAAGAGACAGGATCCATTTTGTCCGAATCCGGCACCGGTCGGGCAGGGAGAGAATAGGCCTGACAGGGAGAAGGAAGCATCTCGTCCACCGTGGCATGCCAACTAGAGTCTTGGTTGGCAAATTCACGTGCATTTTCAGCCTCAATAGCAGCTCTGAAAAGAGCCTGCGTGGCCGGAGAGTCACTGTCAACCGACATCCTAGAAGCAAATGGAATGCTCAGAAGGTGCTGGAAAGGAAGTACAGCACGGAGGCGCTTTGAAATGATAGCCTAAAGAGAACGTTCTGCAATTGAGCCTGGATCAAAAGATCACTAGAAAGGGAAATCTATAGAAAAAGTACAACGAGAAGGCTTCCCATAGATTATGTCAGATAAACAACTGACAGAGCTAGATATGGAATTAAAGATACCACAGGGAAAAGGTGTCGAAACCTCAAAAAGGAAGCTTCAAGGACAGGGAAGATTAAGTTCAAGGGTCAGCTAGCATACAGAGGAATGACAGAGAAGGACAAAACTCCACCGTCAAAATGTCAAATAGCATGGGGGAGAGAAACTTCTGAGCAAAAGATGATGGATGTTCTCTTGTAAGGCCGGCTCAGAACGGACAGAGGAATTTATGAATCCGCTCGGACACCGGAGAAGAGATTTGAAATTAAAAATCCGGCGAAAAAAGCCTGCCGTAAAACATTGTGAGCCAAGGAGATTCGAACCAGGGCAAACAGGCTTACTGAAACCTATTCTACTGGCTCATTTTGACAATCAATACAGCAACAGTAGATCTGTATGATGCACCACCATCTCCCTATGCGAAATCTTATGTCTGAACATGGGCTATAAATAAAGATAGATGCCTTAATCTTATTTATAATAGATTTCAACATATTTTAAGCATGAATATTACAGAAAACCACATTTAAGTCATCCTTAAGCAGCAAACATTCCTCACAGGGATTAAAGCAGACTCAAAACATGGACAAATTGCTGAAAATATCTTTCCAAATTCATTAAAACATCATGATAGTGTAACTAATGGATGTAAAAAACAGCAGAGAAGAAGATAACTGACCCGTGAGAGGAGTCCGAAAACGCGTCAGGAAGCGAAGGAACCATATCGAGAAAAACCATGCTTGACAAAAACCAGCAAAGAAAGGGAAACGAGAACTGAGAATTACGTTTATGAACCCGCTTCTGCTACCTTTCCTCTGGCCTGGAAGGCCAGAGAGGAAACTGAAAAACGGCCCACGGGACGCGGTATAAGAAGAGTTTAGCGATAGTAGAATGGCTAGGATAAAGACACCAGGTGTCTCCCTGCATGGATGGGCGCCTGTAGACCTATTCCCATGAAACGTGTCCAGCCAGAAAAGAAGGTGGCCATGCAGTTTTGTAACGAGTAGACCGGAGACCTGTGCTGGTTGGAGGATCCACCAAATAGCTGAGAAAGGCTCAAGCTGGTTGGTTGGTTCTTCGTGCCTCATGGCGAGGACCCAAATATATTTCAAAAATATCATCTACAAGTATTCCAATTGTATTTATTATAACAAGACAAACTACAACAAATAGAATGGAATTAAATATCTCATTTCCATTTCTATATTCCAAGTTGCAGGCAAATGATTTACAATTATGAAGATTGAGGATTCAAATTTTTCGAATTCAAAGAGTATAGGAAGTTGTTTACCATAACACATATGCAAGTAGCACTCCTTTGGGTCATTTATTGTTTTTCTCTCCATCTCCTTGTAATAGAGAAATAGTGATGTATAATGATATTAATTATTTAAAAAGAAATCATTTAAAATTTGTTTTGAAGATTAGAAAGCAAATTTTACTTCCTACGTGGTAATGATATGGTACTTGTACAATAGGAGTAATTCCAAATTCAAATTGTCTTCTGAAATTGCGGAAATTATAAAAATTGTAAAGAAACACTTCTCGTTCGGGCATTTCACATCCATCTCCTCATTAAATATATTTGATATAAATCATATATAATTTAGATTTATCTAAAATTAACTGTGATTTCCATGAATCTTTTACAAATATCTTAACTGACAATGTCTAAAAACATCGCACTAATAACTAATTTTATTCTTCACAACTCCCCCTTAATCTCAAATATAATACTAACAACTTCCTCTTAATCATGACAACTAGTGCTGGTTGGTCCCAGTCTAGGTTTGTATCAATGCAAAAATTTTGATTTGTATTGGTCCCGGTCTAGGCTCGCAACACTTGATCCATGCAAAAATTTTGATTTGTATGTGCATCTTGGCATAGGTCGTTAGCAAGTATACATGTACAACGTATGTTATGTTTTTTATTTTATTTTATTTTTTAATATTTCCTTTTCTTTTTCTAATATTTCCTGGTCTTTATTGTCCTCTTCATCTTATTTTTTTAGATCACTTGTTTGTACTTCAAATAGTACTGATTAAAATTTAGGTTGATTTCTGTTAATTAAAACAATATGTCTATATTTTTTCTTCTCCATTTTTGTAGTTGCAATAGCATAAACAATGATGGTTTTCTTCAATTTTTTCATTTCTTCTGTTGTAGTCATGGTAACTTTTCCATAACCTGTTATTTTTTTTATCATACTTAACTTTGCAAGCCATTGTTTAAGAAAAGCTAATTCGGCTTCATAATCAAATTCATCTTTCACTACTAATTTATCCTTATCTATTGTCATTGTTGCAACAAAGAAAGCAATTTTAATTTCACCCTACACGTGTATCTACAAATTCAGCTTCATAGTTTTCACCATGTTTGTACAAAGTCACATTTTACTTTAACAATTTCTTCATCTATATTGTTTAAGACAATGGTAGTCTCCATGTGTTCTATACCTTCTTTTACTTGGGTAGACTCAGTTTTTCCTATCAGTTACACAATATCAAATTCTCTTGTTTCTCCTCTTGCAATGCCTATTTCGTTAAGAACTATAATTTTTTGCAACTTGGTTTAATGTTGCAACTTGGTTTAATGTTGATTGATGTTATTTTCCATTTTTTTTAATGTTATTTCCGTGTTATTCTCAGCTTATTTCCAAAATATTCTAAACTTCTTTGCATGTATTTGTTGTTTCAAATTAGCGAATAATATTAACATTCAAACCTCAACACTTTTATGCAAACCTCACACTCAGATCTTCTTCTTCACTATCTGAAATTCAGAATTAGATCTTATGATCCGTTGTGCTCTGCATTTTGTGAAACAGCTTAAGCCAACTTCGATATGATTGGCTCAGCTCTTCTAGTTTTCTGCTATAGTTTTTCACTATCTACTGTCCATTATGTGAATATTCTTAGACTTACTCTAAGATTTGTTTTCTCCTATGTTGGCTCTGATACCCTAGAAAGATGTACAAATAGGTAGCGACAGAAAAAGGAAAAATGTTTCATACACCCTTCGATCATTGCAAAACCTTTTGGTTATTAAATAGATTTTATATGGATCAGGAATAATCGAGATTTACCAAAATCAATTGTTTTTAAATATATGTAGAATTTGCATGAATTTTCTAAAACCATTGTGATTTATTGTTTCTAAATTGTTTCTAAAAAACTTTCTAAAGATGATTTGAATTGAAAACTAATTGTCCCACAGAGATTCAAGCCCTTAACCTTACCATTTATATAAAAAAGAGGAGCAGTTTCTATGTTATACCATAAACATTAGCCTTCATGTATGAAAATAGTTTATTTTAGCAAAAGACATTTTCATTTCTACATGCCCTTCTACATATATATATACAAAAGTACCATTAATATTTTGAACATTGTTATAAGAGAATGCCTGGAAACACTTACATCGGCTATTTCAGAATGTTTTGAAATCAGGAAAGTAGCGATGATCATTAGAAGTGCATTGGAATGTCATGAAATTAGGTCTCAGTGAATTTGTTTCTTGTAGTAAAAAAAAAAAAATGAAGACGTTGAAGAAAGATGAAAGTGACCCAGTTTAATAGGTGGACACATGAAGATGATTAATAGTAGCTCGGTCGAAGAAGAAGAGGTGGTTAGTATTTTATACCATTGGATTGATTTATCAATTATATTTTTGCCTCAGCTTCTTGTGAAATACTCTTGTTATCATTGGATTGTTTTGGTTTTTCTGTGTAAACATTTCTAATATCAGTTCCATGCAACTGCGGTTTTCTATGTTATCAAACAAAATAAATTTTATTTTTAAGAGCTTTTTGCATTAAATGCGACAATGCCCAAATTCAAGGGATTATTATCACATTATTTACTTTCCAAATTGTTATAAAGAAGTCTTATATACAAGTCATACGGCTCTCGAGAAAATTTTACTGGTTCTGAAGCATACATTTTGATTAGCATTAAAGAGAACAATGCAGAGCATTCATATCTTCATTGGCTTGAATCCTCTAGTTCTCTATGGTAGCTTTTCATGATTTACTCTCTATTCAGTGAAGATTATTAGACTTGCTCTAAGATTTGTTTGCCTGTATGTTGGCTGTAATACCCCAGAAATATGTACAAAGAGGTAGAGACAGAAAGTGGAAAAATGTTAGTAAATAGATTTTATATAGATGAGGAATAATCTAGATTTACCTAAAACCAATTGTTTTTAAAGATATGTAGAATTTGCATGAATTTTCTAAAAATATTGTGATTGGCTGTGTTTAAAAATATTTCTAAAAAATGAATTGAATCGACAACTAATTGTCCCACAGATATTCAAGTCGCTACGCTTACTATTTAGGTAAAAAAGACCAGTAGTTTTTGTTTTATACCATAAACATTAGCGCTCAAATCTTCACATAGTTTTTTTTTAAGAAAAATACATTTTCAATTCTGCATGTCCTACGAATATATATAAAAGTACCATTAATGTTTTGAACATTGTTACAGGAGAATGCCTTGTAAAACTTACATCAGCTATTTATCAATGCTTTGAACTTAGGAAAGAGATAATGATCATTAGAAGTGATTGAAATATAATGAAAGGTCTCAATGAATTTGTTGCATGTATTCCAACAAAAAATTTTAAGACATTGAAGTGACCCAGTTTAATAGGTGGGTAGAGGAAGATGATTAATAGTATCTCGGTCAAAGAAGAAGAGGTGATTAGTATTTTATACCATTGGGCTAATTTATCCATTATATTTCTGCCTTAGCTGCCTATGAAATACTCTTGTTATCGATGGATTGTGTTTTTTTCTCTATGACGATGTTTCTAATATCAGTTCCATGCAACTACAGTTTTCCATGTTATCAAACAAAATAAATTTGATCTTTAATAGGTTTTTGCATTAAATGTGACAACGCCCAAATTCAAGGGAGTATTATCACATTATTTAATTTCCAAATTGTTATAAATAACTCCTATATACAAGTCATATGGCTCTCGGGAGAATTTTATTGGTTTTGAAGCATACATTTTGATCAACATTAAAGAGAATAACGCAGAGCATTGGTGTGTGATTTGAGATGTAATATTCAATGTGTTTTATAAACCTATTGTGTATTTTTTTGTTATCAACTAATTATCATATTAGAATGATAATGCTCTATGAAACTGAAAACATATCATAATGATAATGTTCTATGAAATTGAAAACACATCGTAGTTTTTTTAGTTTGATTTTTTTTTCAAGTGTATTGAATATTTTACTTAATTTTGTAATTCTTGACTTGGAGTTAGAGAATAATGTAGAAAGTTTTTGAGAGGGATCAAATTTCTTGAGGTACAAGTCTTTTTTTAGTGACAAAATTGAAAATAAGTGTGTACATGGAGAGATTTCATTCCTCTCCACACTTTTTAGATATTTAATTAAGATGGGTATATATGAGTATTATATACAAATATGAAAAATGACCAAAATGTAGAATAGCTAAATTACTTTAAATGGTTTAACCATAAAAAAAATATGGACTCTCTCTCTCTCTCTTAGAATGTTTGTTTCTTATGCCTAGCACAAGCACATTATTAAATATGGTTTATATACGTTGATAGGGGTGATTGTATATGGATTTAATATTAGTTTTAATATTGAGATTAATAAATATATAATTATAAAAATAATAAAATAATAATAACTATATTCTAAATTATATTATATTTTTTTATTATCATTATATTATAATAAAATGATAATATTAATGATGTTATCAATAATATACTAATTATTGGTATTATTAACAAAAGAGATTACTAATATTATAAACCCAATGCATTATAAGTCCTAATAAATAATATTAAACATAAATGATTAATATTTTAAACCCGAAGGATCAATAATACCAAGCAATAATAAATGCAAGGGGCTAATACTAAAACCCCAATGGATTATAAACCCAAGGGAATAATATTAAACCCAAGGGATTAATATTATAAACCTAAGGTATATAAACTCAAATATAAATATTATAACCATAAAATAAACGTGGTTGACCATGGTTGATTTTCATATTGAGACAATTTCTGTGACAATGCGACATTGGACCATGTTTGACCATGATTGATATGCATATCAAGAAAATCTTTGTCAAAATGCGACGTTGGACGATGGTTGATTTTCATATTGAGAAAATATTTATCACAATGTGACATTGGAGCATGGTTGACCACGGTTGAGCATGATTATAAACCCATGGGTTTTATATTGATCCTAAGGATTAATTTTGTAAACACTATGAATAATATTAACCCTAGGAATATGAACCCTTAGGTTAATAAACCCAAGGGATTGATATCATAAACCCAAATGAATAATAAATCCATGGGATTAATACTAAAAACTCAACGGATTAATACTAAAACCCAAGGGAAAAATATTAAACCAAAGGGATTAATATTATAAAGCCATGGTATATAAACCCTAAGATAAATATTATAAACCCTAAAATAAACGTGGTTGAGCATGGTGTACCATGGTTGATTTGCATATTGAGATAATCATGGTCATAAGGTGATGTCATACCATGGTTGACCATGATTATAAACCCAGGGGATATTAAATCATAGCATTAATATTATAAACCTTATGAATAATATTATACCCTAGGAATATGAACCCTTAGATTAATAAACCCAATAGATTGATATTATAAAGGCAAGTGAATAATAAACCCAACGGGTTAATAATAAAACCCCAAGGGAGTAATATTAAACCCAAGGGATTAAAATTATAAACCTAAGGTATACAGACCCAAAGATAAATATTATAAACCATAAACTAAACATGGTTGACCATGGTATACAATGTTTGATTTTCATATTGAGACAATATTTGTCATAACGTGACTTTGGTCCTTGGTTGACCATGGTTGATTTTCATATTGAGACAATATTTTTCAAAATGTGACATTAGACCATGGTTGGGTATGATTGACGATAGTTGATGACAGATAACAATGCCTGACCATTGTTGATTTTTATATTGAGATAATATTTGTGATAATGCGACATTGGACCATGGTTGACCATGGTTAACCATGATTTATTTTCATATCATGACACTCTTTGTCACAATGCAACGTTGGACCATGGTTGACCATGGTTGACCATGATTATAAACCTAAGGGATTTATATTTAACCTAAGGATTAATATTATAAACCCTACAAATAATATTATACCCTAGGAATATGAACCCTTAGGTTAATAAACCCAAGGGATTGATATTATAAACTAAAGAGAATAATAAACCGAATGTGTTAATACTAAAAAATGAAGAGAATAGAAACCTAAGGGAACAATATTAAACCCAAGGGATTATTATTATAAGCCGAAGGTATATAAACAATAAGATAAATATTATAAACCCTAAAATAAACATGGTTGACATGGTTTACCATGGTTGATTTTCATATTGAGACAATCATTGTCACAATGTGACATTAGCTTATTTTTTACCATAGTTGACCATGGTTGATTATCATATTCATACAATCTTTGTCACAATGCGACATTGGACCATGGTTGACCATGATTATAAACCGAATGGATATCGTTTGGTCAGTTTTTTCATTTCCCCGATCATTAATTATCAACTAGGGTAAGTCTTTTTATTTCAAAGGTGTCTGCACTATCTATGTTGATACATGTAACAACCAAGTAAAACACAGAAGAGAAGATGTCGTTGAACACGCTTGCAGAAATTAAAATACTCTTGCATAATGGAGATACAAACTTGCAGAAATTAAAAGGCACACTGCATAAGTGAAACATACTTAGCAAGGAAAGAATCCACACTTCGTTGAACTTCATAATAAAGATAGGTGCGCCATACGTTATCAGCTAAAGATATAACATGAAATTGATTAGTCTATGTGAAAACACACAATAAATATGAAATCAGAAGTGTATCTATCCACAATGAACATGTACAATGATAATAAGAAATCCACACTTTAATGCATGAAGGAGATAAATATCCTAACAACACTATGATCCATGCTAAATAGGAGGGCCCTTCCTCTCTAGCATGGCGTAGGAAGACACTGAAAACTTAGTTAAAAATCTAACACATAAATTGTAATAACATCACCGGATATGCTTATATTCAAAATAGTTGAAGAGTAAAAGATCAAAATGTCGGTATTGTCTTTGTTTTGTCCCCCCTTCACATGAGACTAGTATCTTTTTATAAGGTCTTTTAAAAGTCCGAAAATTATGAAAATGAATTAGTCATGAGAATCTGTGATTCTCAAGCTGATTAAACTAATAGAGATAATAAAAAGATATAAATTGTTACAAGTTGTTTCAATAAAGATTTGTTGTGGTTACCCCGCTCTTGTTTAGAAACAATTATAACTTCTCATATCTTCTCAACTGCCCACGTGGAATTAATTTATATAACCCTAGATAGTTGTCTTTGAAAATAGAAGCTACGGTTTTGAAAATTCGTCATGTAACAATGACTTGGACCGTATAACAACAAGGAATCAACAAATTTTGATCCATGGATATCAGTAGTTATGGAAATAAATGAACGAAAAGCATTCCAAAGAACTATTCTAGAGATACCCTAGTTAGTCATCCCAAATAAAGCATCGTTTCATTCAATACTTAGCAGACAATAGCATAATAAGTTGAAGACTGGGCAAAGTTGGATCAGAAGGCAAAGAGCACAATACAATTGTGTTTCTCAGACTCAGTATTGTTGAATGTATTAGGGGAATCTTCGGCAAAGTCTTTGTGGGAAAAGTTAGGGACTTTGTACCAATCTAAGTCTACGGTGAATAAATTGTTCCTATGAAAAAACTATATAACCTGAGGATGAAAGATGGAGACCTGGTGATAGAGAATTTGAACGCATTTAATACTGTGGTAAGCCAGTTATTATCTATTGATATTAAAATTTCAGAAGAAGATAAGTGTATCAATTTGTTGTGTTCTCTACCAGATTCGTGGGATAGTCTGGTTATTGCAATAGGTAGCAATTCAACTACCTTGCAATTTTATGAAACAGTCTCATCCTTGCTCTCAGAGTAGATGAGACAGAAAAATATGGAGGGATAGAATGGTGATGCCTTGTCTTTACAAGGAAGGTCCCACAACAGAAACTAAAATAATTCCTTGAGTGGGAGATCCAAATCTAAAGGGAGATCTAAATCTCCAGGAAAACCTCTAAACGTGTTCTAGAAATGTGGAAAGGAAGGGCACTTCAAAAGGGACTATAAATATAAAGCTCATGAGAAAGGAAAGGGATCTGATGATGCTCTTTTTGTAGAGGTGAAAACCACCTCAGATGAAGGTGGCGATGTGTACCTGGCTTCTTCTTCAGGTACACATGTATATCATGAGGCATGGTTGATTGACTCAGGTGCATCCTTTCACTTCACTCTCCATAGAGAGTGGTTCTACGAGTATGAGAAGTATGATGGTGGTGATGTATTCTTAGGGGATGAAAAGAATGATAGAATCATTGGTCGAGGAAAAGTCAAGTTGAAGTTGCAAGGTGGAAAGATTAAAACACTTTTGGGTGTTCTGCATATTCCTGCATTAGCGAGAAATCTGATTTCTGTAAGCAAGTTGCATGATGCAGGTGTAAACAGAGTGTGCAAGAACAATACCTACAAAATTGTTTGGGGAGCACTATTATTGATGTGGGGAGTTTGGATTGGAACTCTGTACAACCTTCAAGGCAACACTGTTATTGATGGGTACAGTAGTTCTGTGGTTCTTGAAATTGGAGTAGAAAATCTAGTGGTCTCTAAAGAAAAGACCATGCTATGGCATCAAAGGCTTCGACATATTGGGGAGAAGGGCCTTTGAATACTTCATGGTAATGGTATGAAATAAGGTATGTCTAATTTCTCTCTGGATTTTCATTTCTATGAAAAATGTGTATATGGGAAGCAGAATCGGGTGAGTTTCCCCTCTCGTGGTAAGAGGGAAAAAAAAAATTATATCTTGTGCACAGTGATGTGTTTAGACCTGTGTCGACTCCATCACTAGGTAAGTATGTGTACTATGTAACATTTATATATGAATTCTAAAGGAATACATGGATATATTTCCTTAATAAGAAATTTGAATTCTTTGACAGGTTTAAAGAATTTAAGTCTCTGGTGGAAAACTAGATAGAGAAGAATATAAAGGTGCCGAGGATAGATAACAATGGAGAGTTTTGCAAGAAGGAATGTGAAGAGGTATGTAAGAAGTGTGGTATAACACGGTAGAAGACTGCTCCATACACACCTGAGAAAAATGGAGTTGCAGAAAGAATGAACAAGATGTTCATGGAAAGGGCAAGAATCATGCTTAGTGGTGTCGAGTTAGGACATGAATTCTGGGCAGAGGCGATGGAGACTGCATGTTAGCTGGTCAACTGATCACCTTCATTAGTGTTGGAGGATAAGACACCACAATAGGTATGGACTGGTAAGAAACCTTCTCTTTCAAATCTGAGGGTATTTGGATGTGATGCATATGTACATGTTCCAAAGGAGAAAAGAGCAAAGTTGGATAGTAAATTTGAAAAGTGCATCTATATTGGGTATAAAGATGGTTTCCAAGGTTATAAGCTTTGGAACCCAAAAAAAGGAAGGTTGTGCAACTGAGATGTGGTGTTTAGAGAGGTGAAAGATGTTATTAAACATGAAGTCCTACGAAAGGATCCTGAGAAGATAGAGTTTGATCTAAAGGAGGAAGAATCAGACTCTACAGCAGAAGAGGAATTAAAGGATGAAGATCCAAAAACCCCCATTGTGAGAAGATCAGTTCAAGAAATAAGGCAAACAAAAAGGTATAGTCCATCTATTTTATGTTCAAATTTTTCTTTATCTATTATTGATGAATATCCCATAACTATTGGGGAAGCAATAGATTTAGAGGATGGAAAACTATGGAAAGAGGCCATGGTTGATGAAATGGCATCTTTGCACAAAAATGAGGCTTTGGAGCTTCTTGAACACCCATTGGAAGCAAATGGTTGTTCAAGGAGAAGATGAATGCAGAAGGAAAGCTGGAGAAATACAAAGATCGATTAGTAGAAAAATATTATTCCTAGGTGTCGGGAATTGATTTTGGTGATCTTTTTTCTCTTGTTTCCAATATAGATTCTATTAAATTACTTTTATATTTTGTTTCTCCTTTTGATGAGGTAGAGTAGATCAATGTGAAGACAAAATTTCTTCACAGAGGTCTAGAAGAAGAGATCTATATGAAGCAATGTGAAGGCTTTGCGGTGAAGGGTAAGAAACAACTAGTATGCGAATTTAAAAAGTCTCTGTATGGATTCAAACAAACATGAAGGATGTGGTATCAGAAATTTGATACATTTATATGGGGACTTGGACTCACCAGAAGCAATGAAGGTCACTATGTGTATTTTAAATTAATTGGTGATTGTGTTATTTATCTGGTCTTGTATGTGGATGATAAGTTGTTGGTTGGAAATGACAAATAAATTATCTAGGATTTGAAGACCCAATTGTCCTCCAAATTTGACATGAAAGATCTTGGTGCTACAAACTTTATTTTGGGCATGGAAATTAAATGAGATTGGGAAAAGAGGAAGCTCTAGTTAAACCAGAGGTTTAATATGTAGGATAGTAAACTAATGAAGGTTCCTATTCCTATAGTTGTAAAGTTATCTTTTGAACAGTGTCCCAAGACACAAGAAGAGGAAGAGGACATGTATCGTGTTCCATATGCAAATGCAATCAGTAGCTTGATGTATGGAATGGTCTGTATTAGACCAGACATTACACATGCAATGGGAGTATTGAGCAGGTTTATGTCAAAACTAGGGAAGGGGCATTGAACAAAAGTGAAGTGGGTTTTCAGGTATTTTTGTGGCACTAGTGATTATGGTTTTTGCTACCAAGGAAGAGTAGGATTGGAAAAAGTTTTGGACATCTGTGGCTTTTTTGATGTGGGATGGGATGGATATCTGGATCAGAGAAGATCTACAAGTGGGTATGTGTTTAACCTATTCGGGAGTGCAATCAGTTGGATGAGTAAGAGATAGTCTGTAGTGTAACTTTCAACTACAGAGGTAGAATAAATGGCAGCCACTGATGTAAGAAAGTAAGCAGTTTGGTTGCAGAGATTGTGTTCAAGTATGGGGTTCGTACAATGAAATATAAGGATAGACTATGACAGCCAAAGTGCAATTTTCTTGGAAAAGAAACCTGCTTATCATTCAAAGATAAAGACATTGATGTTCAATATAACTTTGTGAGGGATATGGTTGAGGACAAAAAGGTGTTTCTAGTAAAGGTGGACACTTTTGAGAATAGTGTAGATGCATTGACAAAGTCTGTGAGCACTAAGAATTTCTCTTGGTGTAGAGAAACAATGGGCATTGCAGGGCTGAATCAATGAATAAGCTCTCATGTGGCCCCCCAAGGAAAGAAAAAATCAAGTGGGAGAATGTTGGGTTGTGTTATATTCTTTCGACAAATACCCCACGCACGGGGGGTGGGGAGGGGTAGGCACCCGTATACGTTGCATCGAGGCACTGCCAGGGGGTCACAGGGGTGGCAGCTGACCCCCCTATTGAGGGGTATATAGGGGGTGATAGCCCCCCTATACGAGGTTTAGGGCAGTGGCCCGGGAATTTTTTTTTGGACCCTATATTAGGAGGGCGGACCTACCTATGTTTTTGTGCATGGATTTCACACATGGTTTTAGGCATGATGGTTTTCTATCCATGGTATTTTGTAGATCTGGTCATGGGAGCTATAGTTATGTTCTAATATATGGTTAATGGATTGGGGTTTACGAATTCTTAAACATGTATATATATGTATTGTAATATCGAAATATTTTAAATGACCTTTTATTTTAGGCAGTTAGAAAGTAGTTAAGTAGTTTGACAGTTTTTGGTAGTTACCAATTGTCCCATGATGTATAAATAGAGGGAAAATTAAAGAAAGAGGGTTTGAGTCTTGGGAATCTAAAGACTACACAATTTTGTACTTGATGAATTGATGATTAATGAAAGAATCAAGAGTTTCCAGATGTTGTTGAGTATGAATTGTAATCTCTCTGTTATGTGTCATTTTATCTCTTAATGAAGTTGTTGTTCTTTGTTTACTTCCGTGAATAAAGTTAAATCCCCTCAAAATAATGCTCCCATGTTTAAAGTTATTTTCTCTATATTTTCTTTAAGTTAAAGATGATAGTTTCTGTTAAATACAACATATTGTCTTTAAACTTCCTAAGTATTCTTCACACATCATTTGTATTTAGCATCAAATGGCATCTTGAAATTTTCACGTCACCTATATGTCAAGGGTTTTAAAATAATGATCTTCATACTCATCACGATATTAAAGACATTTTATACTAATGAGTGACATGCATAATCAAACGTTACTGTCTTAGGCACAATTTCTCCACAACCATGAAATTGGTTTCCTAGGGGACAACATGCATAGTTTCAAAATTTAAAGCATAGTTTATAATGATCAAAAAACATTCGTTTTGCATGATGTCTATCACATGGAGCGAAAAGGAACATAGTGCAGTTGACAATGAAGTGATGGATTATCAAATGGCATGAGATGCCTTCAAAGGATGTGGTTTATTAAAAAATTTCAAGATGTGAAACATGAAGGCAAACACCAGATTACCAGAGATGTTGATCCATTATTAGGATTCGAAAGAATATGCCTTCATCATTGACCAAATGCTTCTAAGAATAGAAATAGAGGATGTCTAGTTTATGACTAGTCTTTCCTGAAGAGGGGAGAAGGTCAATTTGATAGGAAGAACTAGGAGGAGCCTCAGTGTAGAGGACTATGTACATATTTACTGCCCAAGGAACACAAAGAAGATTAGAACTCAAATTCCAATTAAACATGTTGAGAGCTTAGCCTTGAGAATAATTCTCTTTACCATTGCTATAGTGAATGGGTCAGCCTCTCTACACTAGGCTTCTCAAGTTTTGATGAGTCTAGTAGCAGAGTGTCTTACAATAGTTTTTGATTTGTGTATGCCCCTCTTTACTAACATGAAAAAGAAACTTATATCCATCAGAAAAGGTAAAACAAAACTTCGGATATGCAACCATTTTGTGCTCCTTTTTCTTCGTGAGAGTACGAGGGCTTCAACCCAAGGTATTGTCCACCATTAGCAGCCTAAGGGATCCTGGAATGGGCAGATGGATTGATTTGATGAAGAGACTATGGGGCGGTGAGGTCCCTAGAAACACTTTCGATGACTAGTTCTTCTCCTCGTGGGAAAAAAAGTCATAATTGTTGATGACTACCCCTATGCTGGCATGGATTTTAGAGGAGACCCAAATTTGGTGTTGCCACTGGACGCAGCATGGGGAGTCATAAGTAGAAATGTTTTTAATTTTTGAAATGTTCAAAATTTTTTTTTAGATTTTAAGTATAAATAAACTGAAAATATTTTTTATGAGACAAATACTTACAAAATTATTTTGATCATGACACAGATATTGGACTAGTAAGACCTGTGGGTCTACCTAGGCCCAGTTGTCATGGAAGAGACATGGAGGGGATCGCAGCTGAGACCAAAAGGATCCTTCATGCTGTATAGAGAAACTTGGTGAGACTGACTCACCAGGTACCTATGGTTGCCATTGAAGACCTTCCAGAAGAGATGCAGAGGCATGTGGTAGGAGTCCCATGTGATTGGGTGCGACTATTCCGATGGGTGGTAAATTCCATCATCTTCTTCCGTGATGCTCACCCTAAGCAAGACCCATAGATATAAACTTATGGATGATCAGATATTTTGATTAGACATGATTATGGGCATAAGCCCTAATTTTGTAGGACGATTTTGTCCCAATTTTGTATATTATTTTGAACATAAAACTTCTATCTATGTACCAATGGTTTCACTGTGATGATCATATATATACATATGACTCTTCGATTATTTTTTATTTTTAATGTGATGAATTATTTATGTGCTAATATAATGGGTAAATAGAGATAGAATATGCAAATCAATTTTTTGATCATGGAATATGAATAAATGTGATATAAATAAATGATCTCTATAATAAACACACTCTCAGAAATTGGCAATATAAATAAGGATCTCTTACATGATAGATGTTGTTTAATTGAGATACCACCAATTATGAATCCAAGTATACTACTAATGAATCAATACCAAGAGATATTGCCTCAGGTAGTAAATTAATGATAGTCATATATTCGACAACATTGTTTGAAGCAGGACCAATACATATGCCTCATGAAACCAACAACTAGCCGGATGGATAATAAATCACCCAAGCTGCGGAAGCAAGGTTCTGGGTGTGTTTACTAGCACCATCGGCGAACCCTAAATATATCAAATTGTCCATCAATACCTGCCAACGCAGATCAAAAAGATTGACATCGCTACGAAACCGATAGATAGATATGCACAAATATACAATATTTACAACCAAGAAAATGTTAGGTCGAAGCCTAAGAAAAAAGCTTTTTAATATACAGCCCATTTATCGCCTCCACCAATTCATTTCCCTAAAAGCAACCAGCTCATAAGCTCCCTTTTTCAAGACCTTTTTAACAATGAAGGGACCATACCACATAGATTTTCACTTGCCTGCCCCCAAGGCATATTTGTCTTGGTCATAAACCAAGACAAGGTCGCCTTCAGAGAAAACCCTAGGATGGACAATCTTATCATATTTACTTTTACTCTCTTTTTATGAGCTTCGTTGATTATGGTCGCATCTGATGCTGCTCATTGAGATGTTCCAAATGAACACGGTGTTCTTCAATACTAGAAGTAACTAGAATAAGTTCAACAACTAATTTAAGGGAAGGAATTTCACATTCCATAGGGAAAATTGATTCCAATCCATAAACCAGTTGAAAAGGAGTAAAAATTGTAGCAGTCTTGACTAACATTCGGTATGCCCAAAGCACTAGATATAACATAATGTGCCAATTAGATAGAGCATTATTAATTGTCCTTTGCCGGATGTTTTTTAGGGATTTATTCATGGCTTCAACTTGCCCATTGGCCTGAGGATAATAAGGAGATGAATGTTCTTGCCAGAAACACAACTTAAGAGCCAATTCAGACATCATGTGGTTCCGGAAATTACTCCCATGGTAAGTGACAATCTCTTTAGGAATACCAAATTGGGAAATGACTTGGTTGAAGAGAAATAGGGTTGATGTTTGACCATCATTATTGAATGTGGGCATAGCCTCAGACCACTTAGTAAAGTAGTCAAAAGCTGCGTTGATATACTTATGATTTCCCGCCGAAGGCAGATTGCAAGTAGTAAAATCAATACTCCACTTCATGAATGGGCCGACAGTAATCATAGGAAAGAGCGGAGCTGGATGCGCACACATTTTCTAAGTATAAATTTTGCAAGGATGATACCTCTTGACCGCTTCAACGCAATCCTTGAAGATCGAGGGCCAAATGTAGTCTGTGCACAAAAACATTTGGGTTGTTGCAAGCCCAGATAGATGACCACCACAAGCTCCACTATGGAAATCATTTAGCACAGACTTGACTACTTCTAAGGTTAAACAACGTATAAGGATTGAATCAACCCCGTGACGATATAAAGTTTCACCTATAATAATATATCTCTTAGCCAAGTGATGTAACATTCTATGTTCGTCCTTCGAAAAGGTGAGAGGAAACTTCGAAGTCTAGAGATATATAATGATATCTCCATATAAAGTATCTTGCGAGGAAATAAGGAAAAGATGTTCATGAGGAAAATATTCCTCATAAAATATTTCTTCCTCACAAGGAAACTTTGAGATCAATTCTTCAAATACTAATGATTTCTTAGACTTGACTTACATGAATTCGAGAATGAACTCTTGTAAAATGACAATCAATCTATTGTATTTTCCCCCAATCACTCGCCTACTCTTGAAATGGATTCACAACTGCTAAGACGAAAGCTTTTCTAAATAGAATATAATGTCTAAGTCACTAGACAGCATGGACAACTGCCAACGCTAATTTCTCAATGGAAGAATATCATAGTTCAGGGCCCACTAAGCCTCGGCTCAAATAATATATTACATGCTCATTGAAAGCATCATCTTCCTGAACCAGAACGATACCAATAGTTAATTCTGTTGCAACGAGATATAAAGGAATTATCTACTATAATTAGGTGGACTTAATAAAGGAGCAAAGGTTAATGCTTTTTTCAAAGCATCAAATGAGCATCGCATGAAATCATCCCAAAGAAATGGGACCCCTTTCTTGAGTAGTTTCATAAATCCTTTAGTAATCTCGACATAATTAGCATTAAATCTCCTTAAGAAATTGGTTATTCCTTGAATACTTTGAAGTCGACAAATAGTGGACGGGAGAGGCAACTGAAGTATTGCCTCAACCTTGAAGGGATCTACATGAATCCCTTTAGTAGAAATGATGAATCCTAACAACCAACCAGACATGATGGCGAAAAAAAACTTATTTGGATTCAACCATATTTTGTAGATATGACATCGTTAAAAAATTAATTGAAGATGCTTGGGATGATCAATTCTCTTTCGAGAATGAGCAGCTAAATCATCTAAGTAGGTTTCGATAATATGTTTGATATTGTGGAAAGAATATGACATGGCCCGCTGAAAGGTAGCTCCATCATTCTTAAGGCCAAAAGGCATATTCTTGTATGAAAATGTACCCCTGGGGAAAATAAAAGTTGTCTTATTTTGATCTTCCGAATGAATAATGATTTGATTATAACCAGAAAATCTGTTCATAAAAGAGAAAATCTCATTACCTGCACACTCATCGATAATCTGATCAATAAATGGTGTGGGGTAATTATGTTTAGGACAAGCCTTATTTAAGTCCCGAAAGGCAATGCTCACACAGATAATTTCTTGCTTCTTATCAATCGAGACTGCATTCGATACCCACACATTTAAAGGAACGGGGTATATGAAACCCGTCTTAAGAAACTTTTCAACCTCAGCTTTGATAGTTGTTGCTTTCCTAGGCTTTATCGGTTGAAGCTTCTCGCGAATAGGTTTTTCATTTTCATATGTTTTGATATCATGATAGATTATAGATGGATCTATCCCAGACATTTGCTCATAAGACCAAGCAAACATGTCTCAAAACTCTTTAAAGAGATCGGTATAAATTCAAATTTTATTCAAGAGAACAATCAGCTCCAATAAATACATTCTCCATAACGTTGGGATTCCTAGATATGTCCACTAGAATAGTTTTTGAAATGAGAGACATGTTACCTTTGACCAAAAACTACGTTGGAGCCAAAGGATTTAAAACTGCATGAACATCCCCAGTAGATGAAGGACTGGGCAAGCTTGATTCTACTTCTCGCAAATCAACGAGGAACTATGACCGATGATGCAAATCATCCCATGACCTCTCAATACTCATCATTGCTTCTATAATTTCTTCTTTGGATGGAAAAATAATATCTAGGCAATCCAGAGCATAAGTTGAATCTAGAGTCTAGGTCAAAGCCACATCCCCATCTAGATTCTCCGGTGAAAGAGGAGTAGGATCGGAATCTACAGTGGTAACTAAAGATTGATAAGTAATTTCAGTTTTAGACATCGGAAATGCCATTCCACCCACGTTCCCCTAATCTAATGTGGTGGTAGAAGAGGGTAAGGGCCAAGGATCTGAAAAATAATGAGTCCTAAAGAACTCCCATCGAGAAGGTGCCTTGGAAGATGAGATATCATTAATTCTAGAAATGGGAGCAGGAAAATCAAAGGTACCCATTAAGGAAGAATACATCCCAACTCCTAGATTCTCAATAGGTTACTTAGGATTGTTCACTAAGGGAACAATAGATTTAGAAGATGCATTAGATTCACCTGAAGAATAATTCATATGATTAACCGTTATAATTCTCCCTTCATGAGGAAAACAGAGGATGTGGACTAACGATGATACAATAGAATCCATCTCGTAAACTCGATTTCCTCCCAAAAGGAGGTTATAATCCAAATTTTCATCAACTATTTCTACTTCTATATTTACAAGCTTGCCCCCAACACAAACGGGAAAGGATGGAATAATCTCATGCAGCCTATGAAAATGACCATCAAATGATTTTAAGAGAGTAGTTGACGAAACAACCTGAGGTGATCCAATAGCCTTCCAACATGATATAGACATTACGCATGTGGAAGCTCCCTCATCAACTATGGTTCGAAAGATATTAGTATTTCAGTATGTAGACTTGATTTGAAAATCCATATCATGTGGGAGTCTCTTCTTGATATTATACATGTCGAATGTAAGGATAAGGGAGTTCTTTGGATCTACCGGTCCGATCGTAGTGAGCATCACACTCCCTTGTGTTGGACATGACTGGAGTACCTCTAATGTTGACATGGCACAAGGACTCTAAGCCAAATCTTCTACAATGGAGTAGTTTTGAGTTGCCTTGTCATTGGGGTTGATTGTCGAATTCTTTGCGAAGCCTTTTAGCATCCGAGGTATAGGCTCAAATACGATCCTCTCGATATGGAGTGGCTCTGTAACATCAGGAGTACTCTTAGCTTTAAATGATTCTGGTTCACCATAATCGCGTGACCATGTATAAATGTCAACATGTGAACTCATCATATAAACATTTGATGGATTTTCGCCTTCCTTGTTGCCCTCAGTGAGGGTACCAGTACTAGCATTTGCACCAGCTAACAACTGTTGCCCCTGGGGAAAAGGGTTAGTTAGCACAGCCTAGGAGCTAGAAGACCCTTGTTGAACCAACAAGCACTGAACATCCTGAATCTTTGGGTAAACATGAGTCAAATGGTCACTATTTCATAACTTGCATGGAAACTTCAATTTCTTCTTGGACTCTTTTTTACCATCTCCAACATCACTGCCAGGCTTAATTGCATTGCCCTTCCCATCCTAATTATTCTTCTTACCACATCCTTTCTTCTTCCCACCAGATCGTTGATTTCCTTTGGGGTTAGAAGTTTGAATGATGTTGATAGTCGAAGGTTGAGAAGGAATGGGCACTGATGGTGATGCCTGAATAGCAGAAGTAGTTTGCAAATACAACTGCTGCAATTGGTTTAGCAAGTTAGCTGTGCTATTATCAATTGATCTGACTAGCCTATCGGCATGGGGACCCAGCTTCAGCTTGGAAAAATCAACCTTAGATCTATGAGCATCAGGAAAATTTTTCTCAAGAATCCTAGATTGAGAATATATGAGTTCTAGTTGTTGGGCTCTAAAAAAAGTCTGTTCTTCAGTGAATACACCAAAGAGCGATACATCCTTAGATATTTTAGGCTGCAAAGATTTTAGAAACCATTCAAGAAGGAATTCTTGGGGAATATCATATTTAATGAGCCTCTTCCTTCCCCCCCATTCCTGGATGTGATCAGAAATGTGGGTTGCCTGGTCTTCGTGGAAATTAGTCAAGAGCTCAGTTCCAGCATCATAATGAATTGGAAACTGAAAACAGTTTAAAAGTATGCTGGCCAAGTCACCAAACAAAGCAAAGGTTCCCCCTGGAAGCTCAAGATACCATTTAGCCGCATTCCCAGTTAGGGTGCGTTGAAATAGTCTCAACTTGATTGCACTATCAATCAGGGAGTTCGACAAACACCATAAATGGAAAGTGGTTATATGGTCGATCGGATCTTCACCAGTCTTCCCTTCTAATTTGGGTATGTCTGATGGAAATTTGGTTGGAACCAGAGGCCAAACCGAGTTGTATCAAATAGGATCGTTAGTCAACTTTGATAGATCTAGCAAGTTTAAAGTTGTCAGGAAAGGTAAGCACAAAGGGCCTTGAGGATTCCACCCACTCTGGGGCAGAATTCCAAATGTTCTGAAAAGAATATCCTGGATTTGTGAAGGCACCAGGTTGCCTAAGGTGATTTGTAGAAGAACGTGAACCATATAGAAAACCTTGTGGCCCATAAAAATTTGGAGTTTGTCCAACTCCTGCCAAAAAATTTCCATATCCAATGAAATTTCCCCCTAGTGAGGTATTAAATGGAGCAGAGAGCCCTTGGTAAGGGTTCCATGCATTAGAAAAGGGAGAAAAACTCTGAAATGAACTCACAGAGGAGTATGGCATGTTCCCCTGTTGGCCAAAAGAGAACTGATTCCTGGCTCCTAAGCTGCTAACAACTAGATTAGTCCATCCTTGGAAAGGATTATAACCTTGAGCTTTGGAGGGAAAAGGTATTGATCCTAGAGATGGGTTAGAATGTGGTATATGACCACTCCCAAAAGGGAAACCCTGAAAATAAGTTGACTCACTCGCCATGGAAGTTAGAGACATGGAAGCAGCAAATGAAAAAGTTAAGGGAACTGAAGGAATTGCGCTGGAACGCATTACAAAGGGGAAAGAACGAGTGTTGGAGGAAAAAGCTTGGGTGCACCCACTCGAAGATGGAACAGAGCTAGATCCAAATATTTCAGTGCTAGGAGTTATTAAAGGTATGGAAATTGTACCTCCTCCTTCTACTGAGCAAAAAGTATGTACACTACTAGCACTCATAGTTGAAACCATGCTCCCAACAGTGGCCATCGAAGGAAAAGACCGATATATACTAGAGCTCGAAGGCCTGTGGGTCGGGCTCCCGACGTATAATAGAACGTCTGGATAATATGGAGGGAGAGGAGAAGAAGGAGTTACAAGAGACTCAAGGAGATATTCAACCTCTATAACGTCTTATTATTGGAAGAGGACTCTAAAAAGGACTGGAGTGTTCCTCTCCAATTCTCAACTTACACTAGGTCTATTATGTAAAACAATAGCTTGAACTAGAGTATCAATCTTTGTTATGAGATTGGAGTGTTCCTCTCTAATTCTCGACTTACACTAGGTCTATTATGTAAAACAATAGCTTGAACTAGAGGATCAATCTCTGTTACGTCCACTACCACTGATTGGAAATCACTAGCAGAATTTCTCCTACGCCTTCTAGAAGAAGGCTCTGGACTTGTAGGTGAAAGCTCATGAAGCCTCCTAGACTGACGAATAGGTTGATCAGCCACTTTTAATTATTTAAGAGAACTAATTAAAGACTCAAAAATTTTATAAAGCTATGGCCAAATAGGAGCAAAGAGCACTCTCTAACAAAGTCCCTAGAAGATATAGTCAATCAAGAAACTTCCAAGTATTTTCATTTCGGGTGATGAGGACACACACCAAAATACAATAAAGTGAAATCAAGGAACTTCCGAATATAGTTTGGGATAATGACGGCCCAATCCTACCATCAAAGGTGATAGAAACAGTTACGATGATCTCGAGAAAAAAGCCTTTCACGGTGCAAGTACCCAAACTTCACAAGGGCACCCTCCAAAAGTACTAATGAACATGATTCAACGTTTGCCTCAGGTGCCGCAGGATTCCCCTCTGCAAAGACCTATGTGTTCCCTAGGAATAGCAACTCTAGACACCATTTCATATCAAAATCCAGGCGGAACATTCTCGGGGTGGGATCCAACAAGTAGGAGAGGGGGTATCTCTCTTTTCTTGTCTTCACTCTCCCTTGTGCTTAGCTCCCAATAGAAAGGAGCTTTCTCGGTCTTTCTAATGACATGGGATTTCACTCATTATTCAACATTTATGTTTAAGAGTTTGAGTGGCCTTGGAGAGTTAAATCTCTACTCACCTATTCCAAGGCCCTAAAGAGCTAGACTTGTTGATGTAATTAATGACAAATCAAAAAATGTTCTAGTTCTTTTTAATTAAGCACTTGATTTTAAAAGGTTGTTCTTTAGGTCACGGGTAATATGAAAGTGCAACTTCTGGTGTTTTGACGCAAAAGAGATAAATAGAAACTTAGCTATATGCAAATGTAGTTATTTTTCTTCGATGAAAAGAGATTTCTATAAGGTTCTACGAATAAACTTGTAAAAGAAAAAAAGAAAAAAACTTTTTCAGAAAACACGCTCCACACACTCAAAATCTAACAAAAAGACTAAAATGCCTGCAGTGCAAACTAACTTAATGCAAACTATAACGATAGTCCACGATTCTATGGATGCTCATAAAATAAGCAAATGTGTTCCTTCACAAGATCAATAGGCCAACATGACTACAAGGAGGGCACAAATTCAATGACAAAATTCCCTTGAAACCAAGCAAAACTAATCGAAAAAAGTAAACAATTGCTCAAAAATAGTGAAGAAACCAAAAACAAAAAAATTGAAAAGAAAACGAAAGGAAAGAACGATTATTTTTTCTTTTTCTGTTTTAAAGAACCCAAAGAAGTTTTTGAGAACACAAAATCTACTAAAATTCCAAGACCAAAAACAAGCATAAAGAGTCCCAAAAATCGCAAGTTATGCACATCATTAATATAATAAAACTTGAAAAGACAAAGGACTACAAACTTGCATAGATTGATCTGAACAACAGTATAAAGGACTTCAGCAAACCAAAATAACGTCAAGAAAGACTTTCAATATCGCAAAAGAGGCACTCAAAAATAGTGAAAAACAAAATAGGTCAACCAAAAAAGGAAAGCAAAGCAATGCAATCCGAAAGTTGGGTTATAAACAAAACTGCAAGCAATTTATTGTTCTGAAAAGTTATAAGAACCAAGAAACCCTGCAAGAAGCCTTGAACCCAAAGCCCAAACTGAAACTTTACTCAAAAAATAAAACCCTAGGTTGACCAGGTTTTTCAACAAGAAGAAGATTAGAAACTGAAAACTTGCATGAAAGCAGAGCTTTACTAACACTAAATGACCAGAAAATAGCAAAAACCAGAAGGCAACAATCTTAACTAGGTCCAAGATTTTGAGAAATTTATTCAAAATAAGGTATATGTGACTATGCAAAAACAAAGGAGCATGTATACGTGACTAAAAAAAAGGAAACCCGCGTGTACATGAGTTTCTTTGAATAAAACAATGTGTATATGCTATTGTATCGTCTAAAAAGAGCCTATATAAAGCTCAATAAAGAAAAACAAAAAATCCAACCTGATCCAAAAGACCAGACTTGATGCCCAGGAAGAAAACAGTTCACAGACACTGTAAAAGTAACAAATCAATCAAGTAAGCCCTGATCAAGAACAACCCAATCTAGGAAAAACAAGAATCCTTTCCCTAGTCGAGTCGCCAATTATGTTTCGGGTAGAATCACCCTAGGGTTTTGGGTTGAGAACCCCAAAAGAGCGGAGGGCATACAGCATAAAGAGACACACAAACAAGAAGTCCTAATACTTGAACATTTAAACTTGGTACAGAAGGTCTTACCTATAGGTCCTACATTTGAGGTCGTTCCCGTAGGGTTCAAACCCTCTGATTCTTCCTTGTGCTTTAAGACCTGCAATTCATTCAAGGCAAAGCATATACACCAAAAAAAACCGAAAGCATGTTCATGATATCAAGGTTAGATCATATAATAATGTAAGAAAATAAGCATTAACGTGAGATTTTATAAGCAAATCATGACATAAATTAATGCATAAAGACCATAATCATTAGGAACAAGATAATGCCTCTTTATTAATGTATGCTAAAGAAAATATGGAAGAACTACAACCTGATTCGTCCACCAGCTCCAAGCGAAATCATCCTTTGGATCCGTCATTCCAAAGCTTCAGAAATCCTCCTCCATAAGTATACATAAGGATGTCAAGAAGGGATGATGAACATCTCAAGAAGGAAACATGGGTTTCCTATGAATGGGAGTGCAGAAGGCACAAGGCTATCTTCAAACTTGATCAGGGATGTAATCAACTATAATATCAATATCTAATCCTTCCTCCCCCTTTAGGCCTTCCCATGGATATGTATTTATACTTCTCCAAATTATCTTTTTTAGTTCGGAAACAGTTGGGCCACAGGCTATAGTAGGTGGGTATCCAATCAAACCTGTAAAATCCACCTGAATTAAGGGAGATTATATATATTTTTAATGTTTTAACACATATACGTGGGTTGGATATAGGCTAACCCACATGTACATGCACTTTAGATAGGGCATAATCGTGTATGTGATTTAAAACATTGCTTTTCTAGAAAATGGACCAAGTCTAGTAGGGAAGGGTTTCCCTAGGCCATATCATAGAGCACCAAATCTACCAAGGGTGGTCAATGGTGATATAACAATCACCATGAATATGTTTTAATGACATGTCTTTAAAAACCCAATCCAAACACCTTAAAAAAAGAACATGTTATGATGTTCACTTAATAAATGAAAATTCAACCTAACAATTTAACACTACAACCTCAATTAAGGAACCACTTCAATTCATAGAAGATGTACCATATATATATACATACAAAATGCTACCTCATCCTTAAACATGAAAGTATGGCATATGATGACTTATATAGAAAATGAGTGTAATACAAAAATGACATCTCATTCACAAACATGATCATATGGTATATGATTTCATATACAAAATGGATCGCATTAGTTGCTCATTGAGCACTTCCACCCTTGCCACCATCATTTGGATCGCAGAAGTTGATTTTTCCGCTCTTACTAGAAGAAGGAGCTCGAGATTTCTTCTTTTGCAACACGCTTCTATCTCTAGGGACAACAAAAAGAAACAACATTCTCATTAGAATTTTTTTTCATGATAAATTACACACTTACAAAATAATATTTTATAATTCAATCCCAGAAAAGTCACCAAAAGTACTACAATTAGTAAGGAGGGTGTCATCCTTCTCCACATCCCTAACCTCTCAACAATACCAACCTATAATAGTCATAAGAGCTAAAGAAAATAATTTTAACAAAAAATGACTAGAATAAACTCAATTCATCACTAAAATAATAAAATAATCGTCAAAAAATGATCTCACTATGAATCGCTACACCCCCTCCCCTCCCAATTAAGGATATTCATTCGCAAGTGGATCACTCAACTACACAATATTCTCAAATGCTACTAGATGTTCTATGGATGCAACTTTTGTGGATGGATGGGATGGTGAACATGGAAGAGGTGAGTAACGATGAGTAGACGTGGCTTGTACTAGTGAAGGAAGTTCTTTGGTCAAGGTAAGGTCGATCTCAAATTTCAAGGCAATGTGATGATACTCTTGGATAGTGGGTGGGAAAACAATAGATGGTAATGAATTTTGTGGAGGCGTAAGAGAGGATAACAATGGAAACATAGGAATTTTCATACACATTTAAATATTTCAATTAGTAAAAAAAAATTAAATATTAAAATAAACATTTAAACAAAAAAATGGTGCCTAAGAAAGAGATCGTGTGTCCTTCCCTGGTGGGCTAGCTCCTCCCATGGCATTACCATAATCTATAAAATATTAAATGAGCACTACTATACTAAAAACTAAATGAATCTATATATTATGGGCTAGGAAATATGAAATGTTTTGCAAGAAGGGATAGTTTTAAGTCATCATACCTAGTTATGTGTTACACGAGATAATAAAGTAGTATCAATTGCAGCATTAATGGCCAAAATTGGTAAAGATGCATCCATAGGACATAGGAGTGCTATCAAAGAGTAGCAACTGCAAACACTATACAATTAGATAGATAATGAAGAAACACAATAAAGTAAGTGTGTGTGTGTGTATATATATATATATATATCTATATATATATATCTATATATATATATATATATATATATATATAAAGAATGTAAAGATGGTCAAGATAATAACCTCCTCCATAAGGCTATGTTGCATGTTATACTCCATCTAGCCATAACAATCCTTCCCATAACTAGTACATCTGTGATGCTCAAGTGAGCCTCCATGTGGCCTTTGTTGTTCAATCCTAATTGTAGAGTCAGATGGTCATATTCCCTTGCAACATTAGTTTTTGGTGGTTCCTCGTGCAATGTGTTGAGAATGCAACAAGATGACAGAGCTTAGTGGAAAGAAGTCGCCTTCACTAAGTGGGCCCGCAGGCTATTTTTGGCTCAAAGTCTATTTTTAGACTGTGTCTATTTTTAGACATATGGATCATGGTCTATGAGTTGCAGTATGCTATTTGTGGATGATTGGTCATGTTGGTAAAAATATATGGACTTCTATTTTTAGACATATGGGTAGGTTTCTATTTTTAGACTGCCAGGCTAAAAATAGAACATTCAAATATTATTGTCACATAATAATATTTGGACTATAAACATTATCTTATCCTCTTGGAGCACTTCAGTTTGAGCTACAGATGTGGCACATGCAGCTGTCAGAAGGACATACGCTTTCTTTGTGGGTCAGTTGAGCTATTGCATGCAAGACTTCAACTAGAACTCATGTGGTTGAGTTTGGTGGAGTTGATTGTGGAGTTGATGGAGTTGTGTTCAGTTTGACTTGGTTGAACTAATTGTATTTTAGTCTAACTAAAGAATAAACTAGTGATGAGTTGTGTGAATTAAATATTAATTAATTCACTAATTATTAACTCATAAAGCAATTGAAGAATACATCAGTTAACTCAATGCATGTACAGTTCAGTGGAGACAGGTGTTAGAGGTTGAGATTGCTATCAGTTGTGACTATAGATGTGACTATAGTTGTGCATGAGATTTGCTCATGCATGGATGGAGATTGCCCATGAGGCTTGCGTAGTATAACAAAAGGAATTTGATTTCACAGAGTGATTGATTCCCTTGCAGGATTGCGCAGTGGAGGCAGGCAAACAGTGGAGGAGATTTGAGGCTTTAGATCTGAGCTAGTTTGTGTGTAACAGGTGGAGATAGTACTGAGTACTTGTGAGGAGTATTGTACTATGTATTGTTACATGTTCTATATCATTATAATATACAGATAGTGTGGGGTTTTCAGCTGTATGCTTTCCTCGGGTTACATACTGTGTTAATGTGTGCATGCGATTGATGTTTCATTGTTTTTAATGCTGCTGAATTGATGATCAACGTAGAGGAGGTTATGTATTGTGCATATATTCCACAATAGTGTATGATCAGGATAATCTTTGTGAATAAGTGTTTATTATTCAAAATTTCTATATGGTATCAGAGTTGTTGATCATCAGATCTACTATTTAGGAAGTGTTTACATTTTATTTTTTCAGGCAAAGTCTGTAATCGGGCCAAGTAGCCTCTGGATTCATCCTTCCTTTGGAAGTTGAGATATCTAGTAAAAGCCCATACAGTCAATCTCTGTACGAGAAATAATTTGTTCTCATGAATTTTAGATCAGAGGCGGTTTAGTTTGGAGCTGGTGGAATTCAAATTTGCAGTAGTGTTTTCTTGGTATCAACATGGCAATGTCTTTCAACGGATTGCGATTGGAGTATGCTCTTGAGGGCAGCTCGAACTATATTGCATGGAAGGACAGGATGGAGGCGGTGGTAGATGATAATGGACTGAAGGAGTTCATAGAGGCTGAGGTCCCAAAGCCTACTGATACTGCGTAGGTTGATGCTATGCAAAAGAAGACAACAAAGTGTCGAAGGATTCTGTTGGAGGGTGTGAAGGATCACATTATGTCCAGCCTGCATGGAAAGGCTTCTCCATACTTGATGTGGAAAGCGTTGACAGATCTATTCCAAAGCAAGAGCGATCAGAGGAAGCTGGCGCTCAAGGATAAACTCAAAAACATTAAATGCGAGAAGGGAGACAGTATGCCCAAGTATCTCACGAAGTTCACTCAGTGTAGGGATGAGCTGGGAAGTGTGGGGGTGACTGTCGATGATGAGGACTTGGTGATCTTGGCTCTCCTTGGTCTTCCGAAGAGTTTTCATTCCTATCAGGACTCTGTCAATGTTCGAGAGAAATTGCTAGGATGGGAGAGACTTTGGTCAGATCTTGTGCAGGAGGAGATCAGGTGAAATACCAGGGATGGATCTTCATCAAAGGGACTTGATGAAGAAAATTGTGCTTTGGCTGCCAAAGAAAAGAAGGGGAAGAATAAGAAAGCTTCTCAGTCTGGTGTGAAAGGCAAGAAGCAGGACATGTCGAAGGTGAAGTGCTTTCATTGTCACCAGCACGAACACTATGCCACTAATTGTCCGCAGAAGAAGAAGAACAAGCAAGCTGCTGGATCTGCAGCAGGAGAGGCTCTAGCCTCGCAGTTTGAGCTTGATTTTTCATTGATCGCATGCTTGGTTTCAAGTGTGATGGGATCAGTATGGTTCTTGGACAATGGTGCGTCTTTTCACATGAGAGGAGATCGAGATTTGTTTTCTGATCTAGAGGAGAAAGATCTTGGAGTGCACATCGAGATGGGCGATGATGGTAGATATAGTGCGACCGGTATCGATACTATTTCCTTTGAGAGGGAGTCTAGTAAACCCTTCATATTGAAGGAAGTGATGCATGTTCCAGGATTGAAGAAGAATCTTATCTCTGTGGTGATGTTAGAAGACAAGGGATATGATGTATTTTTCAGCGAGGGAAAGGCTTTCCTGCGCAGTAAGACAACTGGAGAAACCTGGAAGATAGGGGTTCAAGTGAGGAACCTTTATCAGTTGCATGTAGATGGCTGCGTAGCAATGGCATGCAAGGCAGAAGGATTAGTGAGCTGGGATGATGGCAAGCTGTGGCACAGGAGATTGGGTCACCTTCACCATGGAGCCTTGAAGACAGTGTAGCAGATCACTACAGGGCTTCCTAAAGGCACTCTTGCGCAGTCAGATCAGTGTAAGGGGTGTACTTTGGGAAAGTTTGTGAAAGTCACCTTTTACGAGAAGAATAGTCGCACCACGACGATCCTTGAGAGAATTCACACAGACGTGTGTGGACCTTTCTTAGTAGCTTTGACAACAAAACACAGGTATTATGTGATTTTTTGTTGATGATTTCTCTCGTAAGTGCTGGATCTTCTTCATGCAGAAGAAGAACGAGACATACTCAAAGTTTTGTGAGTTCAAAGCACTGGTCGAGAAGAAGTCAGGGAAGAAAGTGAAGGCTCTTAGGAGCGATAATGGTGGTGAATACATCTCTGGCAAGTTCAAGGACTTTTGCAGTGTAGAAGGGATTCGAAGAGAGCCCATAGCTCCCCATAACCCACAATAGAACGGGGTTGCTGAGAGGAAGAACAGAGCAATCGTGGGTGCTACACGGGCGATGTTGCATGATCAGGGCCTACCCCTTCACTTGTGGGCGGAAGCATGCAATACAACAGTATATGTGTAGAACCGTTGTCCTCATAGGATACTTGGCATGAGTACACCCGAGGAGGCTTATTCTGGTAAGAAGCCTAATCTTTCTCATTTGAGGATTTTTGGTGCTAATGTTTACATGCATGTGATGAAGGATGCCAGGAAGAGGTTAGAGCCGACCGCAGAGGTTGGGATATTTGTGGGGTACACTTATACGCCCCACAACCATCGTGTGTATTTTCTAGACAGTGGCAAGACTGTTGTGCGACGGGATATAAAATTTCAGGAGGAGAAAGCCATGAAGTGTTCGCTTGAGAGGGAGGCACACTTGCATGCAGATGAGGAGCTATTAGTTCCTAAGGATGTGCTTCAGGAGGTGGATTAGCCACAGGACGAAGTTCATGGAGTGGAAGAAACCACTCATGCAGCGCCAACCATCAGAGGGCGAAAGCGCTTGATAGAAGCTAAGCGACTAGCTCAAGATGCAAAGAAGGTTGTAGGACCACCTATAGCTCAACGTAGACAGAGACAGTCACCCGATTGGTACACTAGATACATGGCTCTTGTGAGCAAATGTGTTGTGACTGAGCCATCCTCTTTCGAGGAAGTTGTGGAGGATCCCGCATGAGTAGATGCCATGGTGGAAGAGTATGATTCAATTGTCAGAAACAGTGCATGGGAGATTGTCCCAAGACTGGAAGGGAAATCAGTGGTGGGTTTGAGATGGATCTACAAAGTTAAGTAGGCAGCTGACAGGAGTGTGGAGAAGTACAAGGCAAGATTGGTTGCCCGAGGCTTTTCACAGATAGAGGGGATCAATTATCAGGAGACCTTTGCACCTGTCGCAAGGTATTCTTCCATACGGACGATTCTTGCTCTCTCAGCGCAGATGGGGTGGCACATTCATCAGATGGATGTGAAGACTGCGTTCCTCAACGGAATCATTGAGGAGGAGGTGTACATAGAACAGCCCGAAGGTTTTGAGATCTTCAGCAGCGAGTCGCATGTGCGCAGGCTCAAGAGAGCGTTGTATGGGTTGAAACAAGCACCACGTGCTTGGTACACATGGATAGACAGTTATTTCATCGGACTTGGATTCTCCAAGAGTGAGGCGGATCCTAACCTATACCAGATTGTGGTGGAGTGTAAGTTGCTTATCATTGTACTTTATGGAGATGATTTGGTTCTAACGAGTGATGAGCTGTTGATACTTTCATGCAAGTATGATCTTGCTAAGGAGTTTGAGATGAAGGACTTCGGCATCCTTCATTATTTCCTGGGATTGGAAATCTAGCAGTGAAGTGATGGACTATTTATTTCTCAGGGTAAGTATGCTCGAGAGATACTGGAGAAGTTCAACATGCATGGCTGCAAGCCTGTTGATACTCCTCTTCCTGGAGGTTGGAGGAAGTAGGATGCCACTTCAACAGAAGAAGTTGATTCCACTGTTTATCGACAGTTGGTGGGGTCGCTTATGTATCTGGTCAATACATGACCCGATATATGCTATGCTGTTAACCAACTTTCGCAAGCTATGGTTAAGCCAACCAAGCTCTTCTGGAAGGCAGGCAAGCATGTATTGCATTATTTGAGAGGCACATTGGGATATGGTTTATGGTACAAATAGGAGGATGAGGTGAAGCTATGTGGCTTCATGGATGCAGATTGGGCAGGGAGCCCAACGAACAGAAAGAGCACATCAGGAGGGGTCTTCATTATCGGGTTGACAATAGTTTCTTGGTACAGTAGGAAGCAGATATCCATGGCACTCAGTTCAGTAGAGGCCGAGTATATGGTAGCAAGTTTGGTTGCATGAGAGGCTATATGGATGAGGAAGATTCGGGTCGATTTTTTCGGTTCTTACTTGGAGCCTACTGTGATTTACTATGATAATTAGAGTTGCATTAAACTCTCAGCTAATCCTATATTTCATGATAGATCTAAGCACATTGACGTCAGGTACCATCATATCAGAGATTGTGTGCAGCGGAGAGTCATGTTACTTTCATACATTCCAATGGAGGATCAAGATGTTGATATCTTGACGAAGGCGCTCACCAGGAGCAAATTCGAATACGACCGAGGCAGGATATGGGTTGCTAATAATCCATATCTTGTTGAGAGGGAGTGTTGAGAATGCAGCAAGATGATGGAGCTTAGTGGAAAGAAGTCGCCTTCACCAAGTGGGCCCGCAGGCTATTTTTGGTACAAAGTCTATTTTTAGACATATGGATCATGGTCTATAAGTTGCAGTATACTATTTGTGGATGATTGGTCATGTTGGTAAAAATAGATGGACTTCTACTTTTAGACATATGGGCAGGTTTCTATTTTTAGACTGCCAGGGCAAAAATAGAACAGTCAAATATTATTGTCTCATAATAATATTTGGACTATAAACATTATCTTATCCTCTTGGAGCACTTCAGTTTGAGCTACAGATGTGGCACATGCAGCTGTCAGAAGGAAATACGCTTTCATACGCTTTCTTTGTGGGTCAGTTGAGTTATTGCATGCAGGACTTCAGTTAAAACTCATGTGGTTGAGTTTGGTGGAGTTGATTGTGGAGTTGATGGAGTTGTGTTCAGTTTGACTTGGTTGAACTAATTGTATTTTAGTCTAACTAAAGAATACACTAGTGATGAGTTGTGTGAATTAAATATTAATTTATTCACTAATTATTAACTCATAAAGCAACTGAAAAATACATTAGTTAACTCAGTGCATGTATAGTTTAGTGGAGACAGGTGTTAGAGGTTGAGATTTCTATCAGTTGTGACTATAGATGTGACTATAGTTGTGCATGAGATTTGCACATGCATGGATGGAGATTGCCCATGAGGCTTGCGTAGTATAACAAAAGGAATTTGATTTCACAGAGTGATTGATTCCCTTGCAAGATTGCGCAGTGGAGGCAGGCAAATAGTGGAGGAGATTTGAGGCTTCAGATCTGAGCTAGTTTGTGTGTAACAGGTGGAGATAGTACTGAGTACTTGTGAGGAGTATTGTACTATGTATTGTTACATGTTCTCTATCATTGTAATATACATATAGTGTGGCGTTTTTAGCTGTATGCTTTCCCCGGGTTACATACTGTGTTAATGTGTGCATGCAATTGATGTTTCATTGTTTTTAATGCTGCTGAATTGATGATCAACGTAGAGGAGGTTATGTATTGTGCATGTATTTCGCAATAGTGTATGATCGAGATAATATCTGTGAATAAGTGTTTGTTATTCAAAATTTATATACAATGATGCCACCAAGCTTCCATGTTATGCTAGTGTGAAAGTCAATCGAGCTAGCATTGTATGGGTCTCAACAATGGTATCGAAAACTGGAATATGTTGGGTAGCAAGGTTAGGCCTTCATTCAAGTGGAGGAGGGTCTAGTTCTAGGTTGCACCTATCATTTTATCTATCTTGCGTGGACCCATCACCCACACCTTAGAAGTCCCTTGAGCCCTATTCGAAACTCTATCAATCACTTCCTCAAGAAGTATAGAGGTACCTTTGTATTATTACCAGGAGGTTTATTGATACCATAAACCATATATCCATCTAATTGTCTAGAACTTGTTGGGAAGTGTACAAATCCATAAAAATGTGTTTTTGGGTTACATATATTAGTTGATTGTCTCTTGGGTCAATAAACAAAGATAAAAAGTCTTGTTCAGTATTTTTGAGGTCTTTGATTTGGTCTTTGTTTAAATAAATTCTATATTGTTCACACCTTATACCTTTGTAATAAAAAATATTGGTTAATTGGTTTTGGGCATTGGAGAAGGATGACACAATTGAGTTTAATTTCCTTGCAAGAAACATTCCTAATAGTTCTCTAACGTTTTGGATATCTTATATCAGTGATGCATCAATTTCATCATTTATATTTCTTAGTTTGTATTTGGGTTAGGTTGTTCTATTTTTTGGTTTGGTGATGTTGCATTTGGGTTTTGAATAGGTTCCACATTATTTAATTTCCCTTCAATTCAATACAATGATTGCCTTGAGGGTATTAATTTGATAGCTTTTTAGGAAAAAAAAGAACCATTAGAATATTTACCTGTTAAAAAATTAAAAACATGGATCAAAGATCTATATATTCATTAGCCAATAATAGTTAAATAACATTACATAGGAGTCATGAGTGATAAATGACTGCAGTGAGACTGAACTACAACTCAACTGAATTGCACTAAACTCTTACTAACTATAATACCTAGATGGATAGTTATGGCACCTAGCAAGTGATTGGAATTAGATTCTCTAACACTCCCCCTTAATTACAAACAGAATTTAAAATAAGATGCATGTTGTTCCAAGTCTCAGCTAAGCTTACAATTAACTTGACTTTAACCAAATTTCCTTTTCTTTTCTTCCCAATCCTGTAGCCTCTAAATTGTTTTAGTTTTTTCTTTTTATTGTAGGATTCAAATTTCAAATTCTTCATTTGTTTATGAAACTCTTCCATTGTTCCAGGATGTCTAAGTATGTCCTCAATTTCTTCAAAAATCGGCTTTTATATGGATTGTTGCCACATGTCATTTTCTATAGTGTGCTTTTCATCATCAATCTTTTGCTGCAAGATAAGTTCATAATACAATTTCATCTCTTCAAGACTCCAATACCTGGAAATTTTATCAATTTTTTTATCATCCAAGTTGTCTTTGAGGTTCATTGTTACAAATTCTATGCAAACTTCATCAAGACATGGTGTTTCAAGCCATGTTTCAAGGAACTTTAACTCTTCTTCATAATTGTCCTATTCATGTGCACACTAGAAATTAATGTTAAGATTGAAAATATTTGCAGAACCATATTAGTTATGTTATTTCTTCTCTACAATGAGAGATTTCTCTACTTATGCTACATTCTCTGCCTCTGTTTCTTTAGCTCCTTCAAAGAGTTTTTCTTCCACTTGGTTTGCAGACTCAAGTGGGAATCTCTCACCAATTAGTATCATAACGATATCATGTTTTTGTTGCATCATCTGCAAGCATTTGCTATTAGGCAACAAGCATTCATCAAACTTAACATCAATAAATTGAATTGTTGGATTCACCATAACATTCGCTACTCATCATCATCAACAAGCTCTGTTACTGGATTCACCAAAACTTCATACACTTTGTGGTTGTGCACAGTAGGGTTCATGAGCATCTATGTGCTCCTTCTCTGCTTCTTTTCCAAATTCTTCAGTCATCATCCACTTGTGGTTGAGAATAGCGGGATTCACCAAACTCTTCATCTTCTACTAGATAAACCCCCCTTACACTAAAATTCCTCTCAAGGGTTTCCAAACCGCCTTGGTTGTCTTTGCATTTGCAATGAGGGGAAAAATGTTATCATCTATGCATTCTTTTATGCATTTTAATGCAAAGGCATTCTTTTGCCTTTTGTCTTCCAACTCATTCAAATAGATTTGAAAGAACTCTTGTTGTTGCTTTGATTGTCAAGCGTTCCCATTTGTCAAGCATTGGATGACTGTGGCTCAACAAGCAAATCGACTTGTAAATATATCAATTGCCTGCAATAAAAACATATTTATGGTGGTTTCTCTACTGCACAACTTCAAACAAATCTGACTATCAACTCTAACTCTGACTTTGACTCACGATAATACCATTACATAATAATGACTAAAAAATCATAAATAGATTTACCCTCAAATATTTATACAAATCAAAAATAAGATGATGAGATGAAAGAAAGATGAGATGAAACATTTTAGTTTTCACTTATAAAAAGACATATCTTCAAAAACTTCACCACTCACAAAAAAACTCAAGGTTTATAATACACTCTAGTCACATTTACTTTTTCCTCAAAAGGTAATCAGCCATGTATCTCTTAATAAAAAAAAAATAAAAAATAAAAACTAAAAAAACACTGAGGCCATGAATTTTAAGCACCGCTCATATTTCGTGCCTTCTTTTATAATAGACTTTTTGCAATATCACTGTACAACACATCCTTTTTTTTTGTTTTTTAACTAAAACATTTTAAAGGACGTTTTGTTTTAATCTTTGTCGTACTAGATAAAATAAACTTGGAGGACTTTGAAAAAGGTGATAACAACCAAAGATTTTCAAACAAGTCTCGTGGTCTTTTGAAAACTTCGAAAACTGGTACCCTTTTTGCAATTTGCTGCTATAACGATAACACTCGTTCTGCATTTAATGTGACAGATATGGCTGTTGTGCTTCTCACGTTCTCTTCTAACGAGAATCCGTTGGATACATCACTGGAATCGGCTTCTTCAAGCTTACCAATTTTGCTACAAATTCAGAGTTTGGATCTGCATCCATGTTTCCACATATACTCTATGCTAGGATTCTTTTTTATTAAATAATCATCTTGGCTTTCAACGGAGATAGCGACTTCTCCTTAGCTTTCTTGGTCGTGGGTAGTTTGCTCACACGTTCTCTGCTGCTCTTTCAAGGAGTTGCATAAAGAAGTTTTATGCCAGCTGAGTTCCGATACCATCGCAAACAATGAAAACAAAACATAGATATAGAATGAAAATAAAATATGGATCAAATATTTATATTTTCATTAATCAATAATAGTTAAATAACATTATATAAAAGACATCAGTAATAAATAATTGTAGTGAATTACAACTCAACTAAATTAAATTGCATTTTAATTGACTGTGACACTTGGATAGATAGTTATGACACTTTGTTCGGGTGATTGGAATTAAATTGTCCAACATTATCTGGACTCCAAAAACAAAATATAAAATTAATTTGAATAAAAAGTTTGCTCACTGACTCTCAAAATGCTCCGCACCTTCCCAATTTAGTCAAAAATTAATTGATAGACACAAATAAAATTTATTATCACGAACTTATGTGTCTTCCTGAAATGTGCACTTACATGTTCAAAGTGTATGCATGTTCCTATGTTTCTAGCCATAATGAGCTAGCAACCTGACAAGCATTTTGGTTAATAGGAACGTGTACACATTCCTGGGACAATACACACCTTCTTGACCGCACATGGTCTTAATGGGCCCAGTTGTCAATTTTGGAGCCATCATCCACATGTGCCAGTCCTATACATGTATTTGATATGGTCTTTATAAGCTACAAGATATAAACTGATTTTAAGATTTAAGTCCTTTAAAAAGAGATCAACTTTAACTTTAATTATAAGACTTTTTTTTTCCATAAGGTAACTTTATTGTGTCTGAATCAAATTAATCTTGTTACAGTTTGGCCACTTCATTACCGATTATTAAATCTATATAAAACAAATTTTCTATAAAATTTTAAAAAAAAATTACATTAATATGCAAAATAACATATTTTTAAAAATATAAAGAAATAAGTTTGAAATCCACACTTAACCTGAAAAATTTCTAATAAATAAATATTAACTTCATTTTTCATTTTCTAAAATGTGGATAGATGTTATATTGACAATAGGCTTACAAATTCTTATGTAAATGTTGCAGGGTTGTTTGAGTATATTTGATAAATATGCTAAAGAATCTATTATGTTTTCTGGTGTAATTATTTAATAAGTATTAATAGAGAGATGAGAACCAGAGATGGTAACCATTAAAATCCATGGAATGGATCACTGGTACTAATATATTTTTTTATTTGATTAATTTTAAAAACAAAATCAATATAATCGTTCACAATATTTACTTACTTGCGGAAACATAAGGTGTATCCTAACGTCCGAGAAATCCTCAATCCTAAAGTACATACATGACATCGACTATCATATGACTTTTCAAGACTCACTTTGCTAAATGACATTAATTGAAGAGAACAAATCCTCAATCCTAAAGTACATACATGACATCGACTATCATATGACTTTTCAAGACTCACTTTGCTAAATGACATTAATTGAAGAGAACAAAATGATGGAGCAAAAGACTTTCTTTTCTCACTATTGCAAATCACTTAAATAATATTACATTGGAAACATCACTAATAAATAACTGGAGTCAAACTCGACTAAACTAGACTTAACTGAAACTGAAATGGGACACTTGGAGGGATGGTTTTGATACCTAACATGTGGTTGGAATTCGATTCTCCAACACTCCCCTTTAATTACAACCAAATAAAAATTCAATTAAGATACATGTTGGTCTATATCTTAGTTAGGTTTAGAATTTAAAAATTAGTTAGGTTTACAATTTAAAAATTGACCTCAACTTTTATTCTTCTCTTTTTCCAGATCCTATAGCTTCTAAATTGTTTCAGCATGTCCATCTTGTTGTAGGATTCAAATTTCATTTACTTCAATTGTTGGTGCAGGTCTTCCATAGTTCCAGGTTGTCTAGACAAGTCCTGGACTTCTTCAAAAAAAAGGTTTTATGTGGTTTGCCGCCACATATTATCTTTTGTAGTGCGTTTTCAGTCTTCAATCTGCGCAACATTAGACAATAATATAACTTCATCTCTTCAAGACTCCAATACCTGAAAATTTCATTAATTTTTCCATCATGCATGTTGTCTTCAAGGTTCATTTCTGCACCTTCTATGCAGACTTCATCAAGGCATGGTGTTGCAAGCCATGCTTCAAGGAAATTTAACTCTTCTTCATAATCATTCTATGTACCTGCACATTTCAAATCAATGGTAAGTTTAAAAACATCCACAGAACCACATTGGCTCTGTTCTTTCTACTCTGTAATGAGAGCGTTTTCATGTTGTACTCCTAGTTGTGCTTCTGCATCTGTCTCTGTTTTTTCTTTCTGGGCTTTCTTCTTTGCCTCTTCCTCTATTTATGTACTAGCTTATGCTACTGCAAACATGTCGTCTTCAACTATCTCACCAAATAACATCATGCCAATATGATGTTTTTGTTGCATCACCTGAAACCATTCATCATCAACCAAATTCTCTTCATAAAATTTTACATGAACAATGTGAATTGCTTGATTCACCTTGACATAGACTGCTCCAGTGGTAGTTTCATTTTCTTCAGCAAGCTCTATTGCTGGATTCACCAAACTTTCATCAACAAGCTCTGTTGTTAGATTTACCAAACTTTCATTAGCAAGCTCTGTTGTTGGATTCACCAAACCTTCATCAGCAAGCTCTCTTGCTAGAATCACCAAATTTGCCTCCACCTGTGGCTGTGCACAGTGGGGTTCTTGAGCATATACGTGCTCCTTCTCTCCTGCTTCTGCGACTTCTTTGTGACTAAGCATGGTGGGTTTCAACAATTCATTCATCTGGATGTAGATCTGTTGTTATAGATCCACTTTCATCTTCAACTTCAATACTCCCCCTTGGACCAAAACACCTCCAAGGGTATCCGAGACCTCCTTGGCTATCTTGGCTTCTGAAATAAGGGGAAGAATGTTGTCGTCGATAGATTCTTTTATGCATTTCAATGCAAAGAAATCATTTTGCCTTTTTACTTCGAAATCTAAAAATATCTCAAACATATTTTGTTGTCACTTTGACCTTCTTGGCCTCTTGGCTTTTCCATCATTTTGCCTTTTCACTTCGAGATCTAAAAATATCTCAAACATATTTTGTTGTCACTTTGACCTTCTTGGCCTCTTGGCTTTTCCCATTTGATCACTAACAGAAATATAGCGACTATGCCTCTTGAAAAACGAACTTTCACAATTTTCCTTTTTTAATCAAATGAAACCATTTTTTTGAATTAAAAACAAAAAAAACAAAAACCAAAAAAAAATAAAAATATAAACCTTAATTCCCTTTTACATCCCTTTACTTCACAACATATTTTTTTTTTAATTCCTTCCTTTTGGAAAAAACCTCTTTTACACAATATAATTCCCTTTTCAAAATAATACTTACCAAAGCCTCAATCTCTTTTACAAATGAGCAAAGATTTGAAGGTTGGAGACTGGTTTTTATTTGAGGAGCATGTGGAAATCAAATTGTATGAAGTGGAAATTTCACCATATAGGCTTCCTTATTTTGTGCCTGTGAAGATATTTGTGTTAATTTTTTATAGCATCAAATGTGTTCTAGCCACGAAATTTAGTGGAGAGGCTAGAATATATGAGATCTCCAAAATCCAGAAATCATTCCACCTAGAAGTGTCTCAATTAGATTATTAACCGTTTTTTAAATATTTCCCTTAGAGAATATGGTTAATTAATCAGTGTTAATTGAGATAAGGTGAGAATCATCTAGAAATTCACACAGATCAGTGTAGAAATTTAAATTGCTTGTAGTTTGTTAACTAGCAATTGCACTACATATTGCAATGGAAATATTGTCATAAGAAAGAATAGCATAAGAAAAATAAGTCAAATTTTTATGCAATTTTTTTCTGAAAAAAACTTTGAAATTTAAACTTTGCATATTTGAGCTACAACAGTTAAGAACTCCCCAAGAACTCCCCACCAGCAAAACTTATTTGAAATAATCTTTCCTGCTCTTTGTTGGCTCTCTTGGCATTAAACAAACTTAGTCCGTAGAAAAATTTGCATCTCTGAAAATATTCTTGAAATATTATTATAACTTGTCCACAGAAATCTCATTCTTACCGCCGAAGTTCTCAAGCTATTTTGAAAGTAGAACTAGAAAATGACTGTCAACTCCACACCCTGACAACCCTAATACGAAGGAAAAGATATCAAAATATGGAAACCCTAATATCTCACAGAAACAACCAACAAGAAAAGCTTAATAAGCAACCAAATATGGGCTTGTGAAGATCTAACGATCAACTCCTCGAGTTTTGTGGTTTCCTTCACGAGAGCTTCTGCACATTGTGTAGCAAGATCTTCCCCTTCTATGAGTTTATCAATGATCTGCAACAGAGATTTTTTCCGACAAACTTTACTGTTGCCTGGACCGGAAGTTGCCTGGACCGGAAGAAGACACTGACATAGCCACACAAACAAAATCTACAAAAACTATCAAGAAAGGGAAAGTTTACGACTTACTGACAGTAGAAGCCAAGGAAGTGGAAGAGCGACTGGGAGTGGGGCGGCAAGAGATCCCCTGCCGCTGATGGCCTGTGATTTCACTCCTATTTAAAAATAAAAGTTTTACCATTATTTATTAAAATAATCTTTAAAAAATAAAACACGGCCCACAAAAGAAAAAAGGCAATGGAATTACATTCACATTTATGTGGTTCATACTGAACCCACCTCACCCGTTTTATAGTCTCGCAATAAATAACACTTATGCATAGTATAATCTAAAAGATATTTAAAACGTGAAAACGTGTTTTAATAAATTCCCAGAAGAATGGTGAAAATTCTGGTTCTGATCATACTTTACTAAGCCATAATTTTGATCCTGGCCAGAATGTGCCCAGAAATTTTGATAATCTCAAAGGCATTTAAAACGTTTTTTAATAATTTTGATAATCTCAAAGGCATTTAAAACGTTTTTTAATAAATTCCCATAACACAGTGAAAATTCTGGTTCTCATCATACTTTATTAAGCCGTAGTTTTGATCCTGGTGAAAATGTGCCCAAGAATTTTCATCATCTTCATGAAACTTCGAGAATAAAAAAATAAAATTTGAACTGATACTGGTTCTCCTTCGACCTTCCTCCTCTTATGGTTTTCGAAACATTGACTTGCTGTGGGCAGGGGCCACAAGCTTTCTGTTGTGGGCTTTGTTAACAAGTTCCAACTTCTCTTATGCACAGATTCTGCAAACCAATATACAAGCTTCAACGAACACTCTTCACTTTTTGCGGGGAACAAGAAAGCTTGGCTATGGTAGATCAGCATTGTACATCGACCTTGTAATTTTTCTATCAACGCAACACGACACAAGTAAAAAACAACACTGGTATGCACGCAAGCTTTTCAAATCAAACGATGGCTAAAACCATGTGGAACTAATTGTAACTAATTATTGGATTGAATTGTAACTAACTAATACCGGTTTTCAATCCAATGCTATACACTATTTTAATGGTGTAATACCAAAATCAATGGTCCACAATGACACAGGTGGCATGGGAGGGAGTTGTTCTCAAAGAACAACATAGGTGGTCACAATGACACAGGTGGCATGGGAGGGAGTTGTTCTAGAAGAACAACACAGGTGGCATGGGAGGGAGTTATTCTCAGAGAACACTTTATAGCTTAATTACTTGTAGTTTAAGCATTGGCTTAGTTGCCAATTTTCCAAGTTCACACATAATAGTGTTTAATGAAATTAAATTTGGTTAATGAAATTTTTAAAAAGGTAAAGAATTATTTGATTACTTTGAAATTTTATTTTTATATTTAAAACTATTTTAATAAATATTGTGATTTTTTATGACCTTAAATGTTTTGATTGCTTTTAAATTATGATTTAATATAGGTGTATATGAGATATTTATTTAATAAATAAATCGATAAAATTTAGTTATCAACTAACTTAATATGTTACTGAATATCTAATAATGCAATTGATATTTATTATATTAAAAATATTTTATATAAGACCAAACAATATATTTAATTATTTTTTAATATTTATTATTTAAATTATTAAAAGTTTTTATTAAAAATTAATGTGAATGAAAATTTGATTTTTTGTAATACTGGATTTTAGTTAATAGTTTTCTTACTATGTAAGGATGGTTGGTTGGCCCCTTTGACTCTACACTCAAGGATGGACCCTTTTCATATCCACATCATTTTCTATTCAATTTTAGGTATTTTCACTATATTCTTTTATATCATTAAATCCCCATTCAAATTTAGTCTATCCATGATTTGCATATATGTTATATGACGTTGGAAAAAACATTGTGACATTTCTATCTCCTTGTTTTTAGATTAACATTTTATCCCTTAATTTATAGTGAAGTTTTTCTTTTTTAATGATATAAAATATTAAGCTTCGAAACACTATTAATTTTATCAAATAACTCACTCCTCATATTATTCATTATGATTTGTTAGTCTTATATTTTTTTCTTCAAATTATTCATTATGATTTGTTAGTCTTATATTTTTTCTTGATTTTTCACAGAGTTTAACTAAAATGCAATTTTAACTAAAACTCTATTATTGAACATAACTATCATTTTTCTTTATTCATTATAACCTATTCAATTTTCCCATTTTCTTAATTTCTAATATGCATAATTATATTTTTTAAGAAATAAAAAAATTTCACATTCACTGAATTTAATTTTATATATTTATAAATCTATTTCATTTCCACATTTCAGATTTATAAATAAATTTTTGAAATTAAAATAATAATAATAATAATAATAAATTCATATTTCTATTATATTATATAAACTCGTACTTATATTATACTCCATCTAGAAAAGAATATTGATTAATTTCTTAATCAACTTTCTCTTTTCATTAAAATCTTAATTTAATGCATTTATATTAAATTAATTTTTAATACTATGTATTTTTAATAAAAATACTAAAATCCTAATTTAATGAATTTATATTAAATTAATTTATATTTACTATATTTTCTTAATAAAACTGCTATCTTATTTTACCTTTATTAGAATTTATACTAGTTATAAACGAAATAATATATAATTTAAAATTATAAATCAATTTCCTATTTAAATTTATGATGTGAAATAATGCTCAAATAATTGCTTTACTTTTAATCAAAGGGATGATTTTGAGTGTAGTAGAATTATTGCTTATAAACATGAGTTTATTAAACATGGCAACACCGTCTTAAAATGAAAGAGCAAATGTTGAATCTATATTATTCAATGTAAAGTTGGAGAGCAAATGTTGAATCTATAGTATTCAATGTAAAGTTGGAGATGTGACTTCTAAGGGAGACATTGTGAATGTGAAAGTTAATGGAGTTTTTAAACAAAAGCTAATGCAATATGTTTTTTTGGGTTAAATTTAAACATTATTTTATTTATTTAATATTTTTTTTATGGGGATATTTGGTAGTTATTACAAGTTTTTTAAATAATTTTTAATTTTGATTAATTAATTTTAAATCATATAAAACTAGTCTAATAAGATTCATCTATCATTCAAAAACTATAACTTCAAATTTTGAAAATTCAAAAATATATTTTAATTTTAAAATAATAATATTTAATTTTACAAAAGACATTAATAAACTTTGCAAATAGTTTTTTTAAAATTTGCAAATTAATTAAGAGTCAAAGCATTTTTATCCAATTATAGTATTCTCAGCCTTCTATAAATAAAAATTATAATTTACAACACTTCAATTTTATAGATTATAAAAATCAAATTTACCAATAAAAAATATCCCTCAAAAATGAAGGAAAATCTATAAAAAAATATAAACTTTGTGATAATGTTTTCATAAAGCCTTGTCACAACAACCCTCAAATAAAAAAGAAACTTTATCTTCTCCAACCTATTCCAAAGCTTTGTCTTAGATACCACGTCAAAACATTTTCTAATATCAATAAAAAAAACACAATAGATCAATTTTGTTATTAAAACAATTCTCTGCAATGATCTTAAGAGTAAGAAGGTGGCCCATAGTAGAATGATAACTCCTAAACCTAGTCTAGATTTTATCTCAGTTTCCCTTGTTTTTGTAGAAATTCCCACTGTAGATCACCTTATAATGCAATATACTAAAGCAAAATACTTGTTCTACTTCTATAAACAAACTTGCGGAAGCTTAATCGATTTTGAGCAAGATCAAATAGAACATATATAACAAAGAATGAGAAATCAATCACACATGAACACAGAAGAATACTCTGGGGAAAGCCTCAGCTAAAAACCCTGATCTTTGTATTATCATACAAGTGGAAATATCTCTGAATTACACAAAGCTTTATAGCTCACAAGCTATCCAACTCTCAGTACAATCCCTCAATGTTGCTCATAGACAGAATAGACACAACAAATGCCTTCCTTCAATCCTCCAAGCCTCCTATTTCCTTGCGCAGTTTCTCCTGGATCCTCAAGCTGCCACCTGTGTGTAATTACCTCACACACTGCTCACCAAACGTAGAAATAACTGCGTAATCCTCAAGGAAAGAATTCCTTTGGTAGGCAAGAGATATCCTCATGGGAATCTTCCTGCAACTGATAGTACATTGTCCCTTCCTCTGATCTCAACTAGGTATCTGACTGAACTGACATGCATGAGTTATTTATGAGAGAATATTCAGTTATCTCAAATACACTAGTTGCATGCATGCATGCATTAACTAATTGAACTCACAATCAGTTCCACAAACTGTTGGAACTAATCTAACTGGACTTAACTCATTTAATTGAGCTAACTAATTACAACTCAAAGTACAACTCATCCTAATCTCCTTAATTAAGGGATAACTTCCTTAATCAAAGGGATAATTGTTGCATGTCTTCACATAGACTTCATGTTTGATTTTCTCCAACTAATTAACTCAAGATGAATTAATTAATTATTTTTCAAACAACTGCTAAGATCAAATTCGAATTTTAATTCTCAATTTTAGTTTAGGGACGAACTAAAATTAAAATGTATCCTGAAATGCTATTTATAGCAATGTTATTTTTAGCACTTCTATATTTAGTATTTCTTGTTGCTATTTTCAACACTCCCTCTGAACAAGAAAGGGAATATCTGTCACCCCGATCCTGTCTCCGTGGAACTCGAATTTGCATTTTGACAATGCCTTGGTCAAAATATCTGCATCCTGCTCCTCGGTCGAAACATATTGCAACAACATGATCCTCTTCACCACACATTCTCGAAGATGATGATACCAGATATCGATGTGCTTAGACCTGTCACGAAAAATTGGATTCTCAGAGAGTTTGATACAACTCTGATTATCACAATAGATCATGGTTGGATCATCCTCTGATCAAACAATCCAACTAGAATTTTCCGCATCCAAATGGCCTCACTTGCTGCCTCACTGGCAGCCATGTATTCAGCCTCTGCTGAGCTAAGTGCAACTGACCTCTGTTTCCTGTTGTACCAAGAAACTGCAGCTGAACCAAGGTTGAAAATTCCTCCTGAAGTGCTCTTCCGATCTGATGGAATCCCTGCCCAATCTGCATCTATGAAGCCCTGAAGCTTCACTCCCTTTATCCGTCTATACCATAATCCATACTGAGATGTGCCTCTGAGGTATCTCATCACATGCTTCCCTGCCTTCCAAAACAACTTGGTAGGCTTAACCATAGCTTGACTCAGCTGGTTCACCAAACACATCAATCAACCCACAAGCTGTCAATACAAGTAGCAGCTACTACCTCACCTGAAATAGCATCCTCCTTCCTCCAGTTACCTGTTAGAGCAGTCTGCATGGGCTTGCACTTCTCCATATGGAATCTCCTGAGTATCTCATTGGCATACTTGCCTTGAGACACAAACACTTCCCCATCCTTCTGCCACACTTCCATGCCTAGAAAGTAGTGCATGAGACCCATGTCTTTCATCTCAAACTCTCTTGCAAGGTCCTCCTTGCAAGACTTGATCAACTGATCATCACCTATCGATATCAGATCATCAACATAAAGAACAATGATCAACTGCGTACCTTCTTCCATGATGTGGTATAGGTTTGGATCCGCTTCACTCTTTGTGAAGCCCAACCCAGTGAAATAGCTGTTGATCCTGGTGTACCAAGCATGAGGTGCTTGCTTCAACCCGTACAAAGCTCTCTTGAGTCGGCACACATGCGACTCACGATCGAAGGTCTCAAATCCTTCCGGCTACTCTATGTACACCTCTTCCTCAATCTTGCCATTAAGGAATGCAGTCTTCACATCCATCTAATGGATCTTCCAACCCATCTGTGCTGATAGTGCCAACATCGATCTGATAGATGAGTTCTTTTCTACAGGAGAAAAAGTCTCATCATAGTCAATCCCCTCGACCTGTGAGAAACCACGGGAAACAAACCTTGCCTTGTGTTTCTCCACACTACCATCATCTGCTTGCTTTACCTTGTAAAGCCATCGGGAACTCACCACTGACTTGTTCTCTGGTCTTGCAACAACATCCCAAAGACTGTTCCGAACTATGGAATCATACTCCTTCGCCATAGCATCAACCCAGACTTGCTGCTGTACTGCTCCCTCAAAGGAAGATGGTTCGGTCTCTATACATTCCCTAACCAGGGCCATGTAACCAGTGTACCTTTCAGGTGACCTCCTCTGTCTGCGCTGAGAATATGGTTGTCCCACATTCTCTCTGACATCCATCAACAATCTGCAGCTTCCCTTGAACGTTTTCGCCCATCTCTGGAAGACTCTGTATGAGTAGATGTCTCCACTCCTGGATCCTCTACATGCGGCTGCTCCGCATCGGTCTGAGGCTCCTCCTCCTTAGCAACCAAAAGTTCCTCCTCTGCATGCAACTTGAGCTCCCTCTCAAGGGAAACTCACATGGCCTTCTGCTTGTCGAACTTCAGATCTCTGCATACCACTGTCCTCTAACAGGTTGGCAAGAACACCCGATAGTTGTGGGGTGTATTAGTGTACCCCACAAGTATCCCCAACTCAATTGTTGGCTCTAGATTCTTCTAGGCATCTTTGGTCAAATGGAAAAATACCGATGAGCCAAAAATCCTGAAGTGACTCACATCTGGTCTCTTCCCGAAGAAAGCCTCCTCTGGTGTCTTCATCCCCAGTATACGATGTGGGCTTCTATTCTACAAGTATATTGTTGTATTTCATGCCTCAACCCACAAATGAAGTGGTAGGCCTTGGTCATGCAGCATCACCCGAGCTGCTCCCACAATCGTTTTGTTCTTCCTTTTAGCCACCCCATTCTGCTGTGGGTTATGGGGTGTCATCAGCTCCCGTTTAATTCCTTCTGCTACATAGAAGTCCTTAAACTGTTGAGAGAGATACTCTCCACCATTGTCGCTTCGCAAGGCCCTTATTTTCTTTCCTGATTCTTTCTCAACCAAAGCTTTGAACTCACAAAACCTTGAGAAGGTTTGATCCTTCTTCTGCATGAAGTAGATCCAACATCTATGAGAAAAATCATTAATGAAAATAACATAGTACCTTTGTTTAGCAGTGGAGGTTGTCGAGAATGGTCCACACATATTTGTATGAAATCGCTCCAGGATTGCTCTAGCTCGACTGTCTCAATCCTGAAAGGAATATTTTGCATACTTACCCAAGCTACAACCTTTGCATGTATCCATTTGGTCTAGTTTACCCTTGGGAAGTCCTGTAGAAATCTGCTGCATGATCTTCAAGGCCCCAGGGTGCAAGTGGCCCAATCTTCTATGCCATATCTCGCAAATATCTTGGCTTTGCACCAACTCTGCTTTGGAACTCAATGTAGCACAGTCATTTACCTCCATCTTATAGAGATTCTTCACTCGAATCCCAATCCTCTTGGTCTGTCCCGTGCTGATGTGTCTCAGGAATGCCTTTCCTTTACTGAAGACTACATCATAGCCTTTGTCTTCCAACATTACGATAGACACCAAGTTCTTCTTCAGTCCAGGCACATATTTTACATCAGTCAGGGTGAGAGGAGCTCCATGCTCCCCCTGAAACACAACTGTACCTTCAGCTAAAACACGATACTTTCCATCATCGCCCATCTCTATGCGCATCTGGAGGTCCTTCTCCTCCAAGGTACTGAATAAACTCTTGCCGCCGGTCATGTGAAATGAGGCTCCACTGTCTAGGTACCAAACACAACCCACCATTGATGAAACCATGCATGCGATGAGGGTGAAATCCAATTTGAACTATGAGGCCAGTGCCTCACCATCTGATCCTTTTGAGGATCCCTTCTTGGATTTCTTCTGTGGACAATTTGTTGCATAATGGCCCACCTTATGACAATGAAAGCATCGCACTTTCGTTTTGTCAATATTCCTCCCACCATGGGAAGAACTTGATTTGGAATGGGAATCCTTCCCTTTCCCTTTCCTCACCTTACTTGCTAAGGCTAGATTTTCTTCATAATCATGCTTTGATGAAGATCCATCTCTGGTGCTTCTCCTGATCTCCTCCTGCATCAGATCTCACCACAATCATTCCCAATCTGGCAGTTTCTCTCTTCCATTTACTGAGTCTTGGTAGCTATGCTAGGTCTTAGGAAGACCAAGGAGAGAAAGACTCACCATGTCATCATCAGAAGTCATGATTCCTACACTTCCAAGATCATCCCTGCAGGTGGTGAGCTTGTTTAGATATGTAGAGATCGTGTCGCCCTTTTCACACTTGATTTTCTGAAGCTTGTCTTTCAGCCCCAGCTTCCTTTGATCATTGTTGTTTTGATATAGATCCTTCAATTTTTTCCACATTGAAAATGGTGTCTCCTTCCCATGGAGACTCGAGACAATGTGGTCTCGAACTCCCCCCAGAAGAATCCTCCTCACTCTAGCCACACATTTCTTCCATTCTGCCAATTCTTGGGCATTATCAGCTGCTAGCTTGGGGAATTCTTGATCAATGAAGTCCTTCAAACCGTTGTCCTCTAATATCGCTTCCATGCGATCCTTTCATGCTATATAATTCGAGCTGCCATCTAGGGCATACTCGAGTCTCAAACCATTGAACGCCATTGGTGAAATTTGAGATGTGATAAGAATTTGATTTCTATAATCAAGAACTTTAAACTTCAAACTTCTCCCTTCTTGGTATATTGTTCTCTGCTTTGATCACCTTTGCTCCAATACCATGTAGAAATTCCCACTGTAGATCACCTGATAATGCAATATACTAAAGCAAAATACTTGATCTACTTCTACAAACAAACTTGCAGACGCTTAATCGATTTTGAGCAAGATCAAATAGAACACATATAACAGATAAATCAATCACACATGAACATAGAAGAATACTCTCGGGAAAGCCTCAGCTAAAAACCCTGATCTTTGTATTATCATACAAGTGGAAATATCTCCAGATTACACAAAGCTTTAGCTCACAAGCTATCCAGCTCTCAGTACAATCCCTCAATGTTGCTCATAGATAGAATAGACATAATACATTCCTTCCTTCAATCCTCCAAGCCTCCTATTTCCTTGCGCAGTTTCTCCTAGATCCTCAAGCTGCCACCTATGTGTAATTACCTCACACATTTCTCACCAAACACAGAAATAACTGTGCAATCCTCAAGGAAATAATTCCTTCTGAATACAAGAGATATCCTCATGGGAATATTCCTGCAACTAATAGTACACTGTCCCTTCCTCTGATCTCAACTGGGTCTCTGACTGAACTAACATGCATGAGTTATTTATGAGAGAATATTTAGTTATCTGAAGTACACTAGTTGCATTCATGCGTGCATTAACTAACTGAACTCATAATCAGTTCCACAAACTGTTGGAACTAATCTAACTAGACTTAACTCAGTTAACTGAGCTAACTAGTTACAACTCAAAGTATAACTCATCCTAACCTCCTTAATTAAGGGATAACTTCCTCAATTAAAGGGATAATTGTTGCATGTCTTCACATAGACTTCATGTTTGATTTTATCCAACTAATTAACTCAAGATGAATTCATTAATTATTTTTCAAACAGCTGCTAAGATCAATTTCGAATTTTAATTCTCAATTTTAGTTTAGGGACTAACTAAAATTAGAATGTATCCCGAAATGCTATTTATAGCAATTCTATTTTTAGCACTTCCATATTGAGCATTTCTTGTTGCTATTTTCAACAGTTTTATATCCAAAGGCTAATTTTATTTTCAAAATAATTATTGTTGATTTTTAGGTAGATGCGGGAGGTATTCCCTAACTACACAAGTTAAAAGAAAAATAAAAATAAAGAAAAAATAATTTAATTTTAAATTTAATTTGCAAAGAGACGTGCCTCTTACTCACCCTAAAATCATTATAAAAAGAAACATGAACTTCCAATTTTTATACACATTCATCACTCACATTTTCTCTCTCTCACACACGTGGCAAGTAATCTAATCAAGAGGCAAGAGTCGAATTTCTGAGATAGTCAATGTTTGACCAGTTGAATATTTTGATTGTAATTACTTAATGATATTTTAGAGTGTATTAAGTAATATTATATATCATTGAAAGTAATTATTAATTGTAGAAAATTGTTCTTGTCTAATTGGCACTATAAAATCATCATGGTATGAGAGCATAAATTATGGTGGGAGTAATTCTTGGTAAATATGTTTAATTACCTTAATATAAATAATGTACTGCATATTTACTTTCTACTTCTATCTATGGAGGAACGATTTAACACAGTCAAACACTATGTGGGTAGATTATAGCCTAATCCCAATGGAGTAAAATACAAATTTTGATATGAGGATATATTTAACCTCATATCACCAACGAGTAAATGGTTCTAATGTGTGAGGCTAATAGTTTAACAGAGTTAAACACTACATGGGTAGATTATAGACTAATCCCAATGGAGTAAAATACAAATTTTAATATATGGAGATATTTAACCTCATAGCACCAATGAGTAAATGGTTGTAATGTGTGGGGTGAATAGTAGCATAGATCCACTAGTGTTCATAAGAAATTAACCTAGGATATTTTAAGAACATCTTAGAGGATTCTCTTAGGATCAAGCAAAATATCAACTAGAGTTATTTGTATTCAAGAAGGATAAATTGTACAAACATTTAAAATTGTGCTAGATGACTGAAATAGTTTCTAGTTCATAGGGAGAAAACAGTCAGGTAGAGTGGAAGGATGCAGCCTACTAGAGATCCAAAGTGTCTCTCATCATGATGAGGAGTAGAAGGCTCCCAAGGATATGGGTTCATGTCCTTTTATACTTGTTGAACATCCTTTAGGTCATCAAGGGTCCATTGAGCTAGTGGAATCACTTACCGTTATTGTTCTAGAAACCAAGGAGAGTTCAGCATGGCTTTGAAGTGCATTATAGGATGCATAGGGGAACGTAACTCCATATGGCATTTTCACGGAAAGAAAAAATTCTAAGAAGTACTTAGGATATGAAACATTGATGAGTCACATCATTGATTTTGAGCTATCCAACTAGAAGGAGGCAGTAGTCTAGCAAGTTTGGAAGGATTCTATGATGGAGGAATATCAATCCATCATGATGAATGATGTGTGGAAAATCGTGTCGAGACCTAAGAAGAAGTCATTGGTGACTTCCATGTGGATCTACAAGATCAAGCATGTTGTAGATGGCAGCATAGAGAAGTACAAAGTGAGATTCATGGTAAGAGGGCTCTCCTAGAAAGAGGGAGAGAACTATGAAGAGATGTTATAGACATTTTTGTGCCTTGCAACTCCAAGCATGAAATGTCCATAAACCAAGGGCTCCTAAGTCCCTAAAAGTGTTGTTCTAACCCCTAAAGGAACAAGGTCAATAGATTACAACTTCTCCCAGAAGTTCTCCACCAGAAACTGCTCAGAATAAGTCAAAACAGGATCATTTCAGCTGCTCCACTGGCTAGGTGCGTTGCATTACACCTAAATACACTGTGAGGGTGCATTGCATTTCAAAAGTCCCTTCTGTGGGGTGTGATGGGTGAGAAATGACAAATGGCAGTGTCATTCCGTGAGGTGGAGAGACAATGGAAGCTTCCACAATCTTCTCCTGTGACACTTGCCTCACTGAATTCGACCCAGGATGAGTAAGAGGCCTTCAGTCTCCAAGTGGAAGCAAGAACTGACAGAGAGAAGACACTAATCAAATCATAAGCTGACTCATCCTCCTTACACATATCTATATATGGATCCCTCATCTCAGAGATCCAGAGGTTGGAATTTTGCATATTGTAAGGAATTGTTGTTGGTTTTTGAGACAAACATCAGAGTATTGGGTGATCTATGCTTTGTTGGAGGTGAAGAGGGGCTTCTTTGCTGGGAGGTTGATGCTGGGTCAGGAACCACCGGTTGTAACTCCTCCTGGATCTTTTCTTGTTTATCAATAAAAACTATTTGAGTTTTTCCTCCATGCTTTTGTATCATTGATGCTTGTTACATTTGTATGGTTAACTTAAATCTGATCCTAAGTTGTTTATGAATATAGATCCATGTCTTTGTATAGTGTTCTTCTTCTGTGATCTTACAGGTACTTTGTGAAGCTGGGCAAGTAAGGGAGCAGATAGCTGGAGACTGTCAAAGAAGAGAGGGATTGGATCAAAGGATTAGCGCAAGACACAGGTTGGTTCTTTCTATTCCTCTCTATCTATAGTTCATAAAGGAAATACAAAAGTAGTTTTTCTCTGTTTGTTTCTAAGGCAGCTGTCACACCTTAGTGGGATAGAGCAGTTCTAAATAGACACTTTTCCCTGTAACAAAATGGCGACTCCACTGGGGAATGTCTAATTAGTTTGTTTGTGTATCATTCTTTGTTGTTTATTTCATAAACTTACAAGTAGCATTCGAACTGCATTTGCCATAACAAATGCAAAGTAGACATCTGCTGCTTCAATCCATTCACTGGATCTGTTTATGATTTGAACAGTTGATTCACAAACTATCTGATTGCCGTTGTGATAGCTCTTAGACCCTCCTTAGATCTACCCTGATTGTGCATTACTGATTGCTTTTACTCGGCCAAAAACCAAAGACTGAACTGCAAACTGTGACCCAGAACCCGGACAGATTCTCGTTTCTGGCCCAGCGCAGGTACTGTTAAGAGATCCTGAATTTCAGCGCACTTCCCGAAAGTGCAACCTGCGCTGCATTTCAGATTCTCTGTGTTACAGGTGCGCTGATCAGACTAGCCCTGTGCAGCTGTGGTTCTTGTGCTTCATTCTTTCCAGTTCTATCTCTGAATTTTGCTGCCTGTGATCAGTATATGTCTATTTAAAACCCCTTTTCCTTGCTGTTATTCTGCCTCCTTTGTACAAAAGAACTGTAGATGTTTTTGTGTGTTTGTTGAGTCGTTTACAGTTTTCCATTGCAAAAGTAGAATAGTCGTACTGTCGTCCTTTGATTTGAATCTGTCGCAAGTGTCAATTTCGATCATAGGAGAAAGTTTGATTGCTGTTGATGGTCGATTATACTGTTACTATTGCCTTTGGTCTGAATTTGTGATTTTCTAGTGTCAAGAACAAGTGTTCATTTCAAAATCGCAAGGTGTCATAATCATCTCTGTTTTTGATTTCGAAAAAGAGCTTGTTTATATTTGTCGCTTGAAAAGAAATTCAGATTTGTACATCAACTTTCTTTTTAGCATCAATACTAAGAAAGTCGAAAACAAATACATGCATGTGCATTTGCATATAGACAGTCTGTTTGGCTTGATTTAGGAAAGTGCATTTACAGTGTGCTCTTTGCTCTTTGTGAAAAGATTGTGTCTTTCTTTTCCTCTAGTAGCTAGGATTTTCATTGCACAAAAGAGATAAAAGTCTGTTTATCATCTTTAGATTGCATTTTAGGAATTACATCTACATCTTGTGGTGAACCCAAAAGGAAAACTTCATAAGCAAGATCAACTTAAAATAAATTCAATGAATCTAACAACGCTTTGGAACTTAACGCACAACATTTTAGAGGTCTAGGCTAGAGACGTATTCTGGCGTCGTAAAGCCTAGTAACTGTTGTCCTCACTGATGGTTGGGTGATTCCTCCACTTTGAGACAATAAGTGCCAGTACGTACTTGTGCTCCTACGTACCGTCGAGTATATTTTGGGAGACCCCTATAGGCTTAAATCCTTTATCCTTAGGAAGCCTCTGCCGCCTTATCGATCGCAATGCACTGAACACAGCATTCGGGAAGATTGACTTCCGTACCGTAAAAAGTATTCTGCAGTTTTGCGATTGGTTTGGTACTCCCTCTACCTAGATCTCCAGAGTAGTCCCTTTCGTTCCTTTTCAGACTCCTTAACGGAAAAGGTCCATCTGAGCACTTGTCACTTCAGGCTCATTAAAAATCGAAGGCGACTAGAGTCATCTTTTGTTTTTTCTCGACTCTTAAAAACTGAAAAAACAAGTTGTGTCAAAGCGTATAAGAATTTATTTTAAATGGAATATTCATTACCCCTTTCCTACGTTGATTTTGGGTTGAGAAAATGGAGTCAACCAACCAAGGAATCCCCCTTGGAGGAAATCCTAGTCCCTTCTCCTCTTGGGGAGATGTTGGTGTGCCCCATATGGCCACATTGTCGCTTCCAGGGCTGACGATTGGTTTGCCTGTATGGCTCTTCTCAACCTCTGTCATTCAGAACACCACTATTCCTGAACAATCGAATCAACAATTAGACGAGTCCAGAGTTTCCCACCAGCCTTCTACTTCCTCTAATTCTTCCTATCCTCCTTCCTCTTCGCTTGATGGGGCTGGTAAAGCCAAAAGTCAAGTTCCTAAGGAGAAGAAGGAAAAGAAGAAGAAAGAGAAGAAGAAGAAGGAGCCAAAGGTGAATGGGGGAAAACAAGTGTCGTCTAACGAAAATCCACACACTGCACCGACCAGGCCTAAATCGCCATGTGTCATTTGAAAAGGAGACCACTTTCACAGAGATTTTCCTTGCATCCCTCGGATCTTAAGGGACTGGTCTCCTCGTTTTCACAACCCGGTGTTGTCAACCTTTGATGATCATGTTGAAAGCACACCATCGACTAGTGAAAGTGAAGCCCCAGGAAAAAAAGGGAAATGTAGATTTCCTTGTAAAATGTGCGAAGGCGATCATGCCGTCCACCGTTGTCCCTTCTTAGACGAAGCTAAAAGAGTTTTGGATGATCGTCCGATTTCACCATTACGACTTCCTCCTGGATATAAAAAACTCTTGCCGAGTCTGTCACTAGTTGAAAATCCAGCTGGCCCGCTTAGGTGGTCGGCTGAAGCACCTATCATTGGAGATAAACCACCTGGATCCATACCAGACGAAAGTCAAAAGGTCGAGGTGGCAGTTGACCTGGTCTTGCCTTCAGAGGTTTCATCTTCAGATGATACAGTCACTGAAGAGAACAAGGATGACACCGTCCAAATTCTCTTCATAAACACGGACTCCAACGAACATGGGGGCAATTTACCCGTTCCTTTACCGCAGGAAGGAAGTTCGTCAGAGCCGTACCCGGCCGTCTATTCGGTCCCACCTCCAAGCAACCTAGTTGTCTCCTTCGACTGGAATCAACTAGGCAGACCCCGTTTACCAGCTAGCGTACCATTCCGAATTATCATTCAAATATATAGAATGGTTATGGCTGGTACCATCATAGATGAGGGGGCTTCTGTGAGTATCCTTTCCTCAACTGCTTGGAAAGCGCTTGGTTCACCATCGCTTTTGCCTGAGATGAGAAATCTGACAGGCTTTGATAAAGGAACCAGTCGATCGTTAGGGATCCTTCCCGATGTGCCCATAACATTGAGAAGGAAAACAGTTCACATGAATGTAATGGTAGTTCAAGGACCCCCGGATTACAATCTACTCCTTGGACGAGACTATATTTATTGCATGGGAGCAATTGTCTCCTCACTCTTTAGAGTAATGTATTTTCCGCACGAAGGAAGAGTGGTCAAGCTCGTGGACCAACTTTCATTTCCCGGATCATACAGAGCAAATAGTCATATACCATCCCTGAATGGTCTTTTCACGCAAGAAATGTCTCAATCTCCAGTCCATCCACCCGATGAGTGCGAGTGATTCGGGGGGACATGACTGAAACCCAGGGGGGCATGCACCCTGGTCTGATTTGGCAGGAAAACTCCGGGTATAGGGTAGGTTTCCGCGAGAGAATATGACTAGTCTGTACTCCCGTCCGTGATTGGAAGAGGGGGTTATTCTAGAACAAGATTCTCTTGTCAAAGTTATGTGAGTGGAGTAGCCTCCTTCACTCACCTTTGTTTATCTCGGTAGACATCGCCGAAGAAGTGTTTTGTTTGTGCTGTGAATAGAACAATCTTTGGGTAACCTGTAAGAGGTAGGCCTCTCTCGGTAAAACAAATGTTTTATCAGAAAGAAGTAGGGGTAACCTTGAAACTCTATTTTATACCTGGGGGCATGCAAACCTTTTGGAGTGCAAGCAAAGAGTGATCATTTATCTGTTTTTTGGATTGGTCGTTTCCTAACTTGCATAAAGAAAGGATGTGGGGCAAAACTCTAAAAGTTGTCGTTTTTATATGAGACATTCTTATCATATGACTGGATTAATCGAGCAGTGTTACCGCAGGGTTCAAGCTCGTTAAAAAATAAACCCGCATCGAGCAGTTTTAGCACATAGTTCAAGCTCGTTAAAAAATAAACATAAGACATGAGAAAATGTTTCCACCCGCGTTTAAGCTCGTTAAAAAATGAACTATTCCTCGGTAAATAACCACCGTGAATGTAGTACTTCAGCCATTAAATCCTTGGTCGTGTTTGCACCGTCACCTCCACTTTTTCATTGGCCGATCATTCACCTCCATTTGATTGTTTACCCATTTTGAGGAACAGCTGGGAAGAGTGATTTCATTAGCCATCCTTATGACACTGCCGTGATTGGAAAATTCCAAACCTTACCTGGAATCAGCTGCTACCTGTTTTATCACTCGTTCCTCAAAAGACGAGTCTCCTTTAAGCTCTTTTCAACTTACTCGTAAAATATGAAAAGATTGCTGAGTCCTTGGCCTTCCAGCTCGTTGAAGGGACAGGAAGTGCTATCCCTCATCTAGATTTTAATCTTTTTGGACCTGAGGGATTATTTCACAAAAGATCGAGCGCTTGTTTTGTTCGGCTCGTTAAAACTATCGAAAATTCATCCCTTCTGTATTGTTTTATACTTTTTCGGACTTAAGGGATTAGGTGATGAAAAAGGAATTTTGGAGTTACCTTTACGTTCCTTTTCAGACTCTCTAAAATTGAAAAGGACCGAGTTATCTTTGTCGTTAAACTCGTTAAAAATATTAATAGCGACAAACTTGTCTTTAGACGAGAACGAGTTTCACTATCGCTAGGCTCGTTAAAACATAGCGATGGGTTTGCCCGAAGGGCAAATTATAGAACAAGCATATGTTATCCTCCTCAAGCTTGACAAAAATAAAGAAGTACTGGTCAGCAATGACTGGGGAAAAATTGGGAAGAAAACTCAAAGTATCTTTATTGGTAGCAAGTCGCTCTTGAACATGACACTTCCACTCCTTGTCCGAGTCGGGTTGGGTTGTTTCATTCACTGGTCACATCGGCATGGTCACGCCATACCATCCACATTTGTGGTTAATACTACCAATCCATCACATCAATGACGCCGATATGTTCAAGAGAAGTCATCCAGAGAAGTCACCTGTGTCTCACCCACTACCATACATTATACTCCATTCTTTCATGACCGCCACCCTCAACATTATATCATCAGATTGTTTTCACCTCCATCAAAATCATTTGCTCCATTCTGTGTCATTGATGTGGGATTCATTAAGGCCCTCCTGTGACGGATCACTTCTTGTCGACATCAGCTCATTATCCAAGAAGTTGATCTAGGAACACCCCATTTAGTACTTTGAAGCTTGCATGCCTCAATGGCAAGTTTCTCACTTCCGAAGACAGGTTTACATCAATGACCTTCGACCGAAAGATTTTGCGTGGTGTTCGACGCCAAGTCCTTTATTCACACCACGTAAATTGTACTGCGGTACCTTGAGGATCATTATCATTATCGGTGATTCCTCTCGCGCTTGTTAACAATTTACATCATTGACTAGTAATCAAGCGATGTCTTTCCATGTTCGACTTCAAAACATTTCTCACATGGATCGACTTGTACTTCGAGTAAAGATCAGACGGGATTGATGACCCCGGATCTAGTTTCATCCATCCAGGCTGCAATATATATTCAGGGAAATAAAGACATCAAATGTACAGCATTGCAACACAGATAATCATCCTACCAAAAGGATGATGGCTCTATCAGAATCATCAGTCTACACTCAGACGATTGTCTGTCCTATGTACATGAAAATGAATTTATAAAGCTGAGCATGGGAATGCCCGCCTCAGCTAGATCATGAAAACAGTATGAAGATAATGTATTGTATTGTATCTTATTACAGGTCTCCTCCCAGCATTGAAAGAACTTCGGATCCTCATAATAAGGCATTTGACCCGACACCAAAAGGTTAACGGCCTCATACTTTAGGGGGCAACTGTTATAGACATTTTTGTGCCTTGCAACTCCAAGCATGAAATGTCCATAAACCAAGGGCTCCTAAGTCCCTAAAAGTGTTGTTCTAACCCCTAAAGGAACAAGGTCAACAGATTACAGCTTCTCCCAAATGTTCTCCACCAGAAATTGCTCAGAATAAGTCAAAACAGGATCATTTCAGCTGCTCCACTGGCTAGGTGCGTTGCATTGCACCTAAATACACTGTGAGGGTGCGTTGCATTTCAAAAGTCCCTTCTGTGAGGTGCGATGGGCGAGAAATGACAAATGGCAGTGTCATTCCGTGAGGTGGAGAGACAATGGAAGCTTCAAGAATCTTCTCCTGTGACACTTGCCTCACTGAATTCGACCAAGGATGAGTAAGAGGCCTTCAGTCTCCAAGTGGAAGCAAGAACTGACAGAGAGAAGACACTAATCAAATCATAAGCTGACTCATCCTCCTTACACATATCTATATATGGATCCCTCATCTCAGAGATCCAGAGGCTGGAATTTTGCATATTGTAAGGGATTGCTGTTGGTTTTTGAGACAAACATCAGAGTATTGGGTGATCTATGCTTTGTTGGAGGTGAAGAGGGGCTTCTTTGCTGGGAGGTTGATGCTGGGTCAGGAACCACCAGTTGTAACTCCTCCTGGATCTTTTCTTGTTTATCAATAAAAACTATTTGAGTTTTTCCTCCATGCTTTTGTATCATTGATGCTTGTTACATTTTTATGGTTAACTTAAATCCGATCCTAAGTTTTTTATGAATATAGATCCATGTCTTTGTATAGTGTTCTTCTTCTGTGATCTTACAGGTACTTTGTGAAGCTGGGCAAGTAAGGGAGCAGATAGCTAGAGACTGTCAAAGAAGAGAGGGATTGGATCAAAGGATTAACGCAAGACACAAATTGGTTCTTTCTATTCCTCTCTATCTATAGTTCATAAAGGAAATACAAAAGTAGTTTTTCTCTATTTGTTTCTAAGGCAACTGTCACACCTTAGTGGGATAGAGCAGTTCTAAATAGACACTTTTCCCTGTAACAAGAGACATTTGCTACAATCACCATATACACTGCTATTGGAACTATTATTTTTATTTCTTCTATTATGGGTTGGAAATTGAATCAGATGGATGTGAAAACCACTTTCCCCAATGGAGTGATTGAGGAAGAAGTGTACATAGAGGAACCTCAAGGCTTTGAGGTACATGAGAAGGAGTCCCATGTCTACAGAGTGAAGAAGGATTTGTATATACTCAAGAAGACACATCTGCCTTGAGGTACATGAGAAGGAGTCCCATGTCTATAGAGTGAAGAAGGATTTGTATATACTCAAGAAGACACATCGGGCTTGGTATTCCTAGAGTGATCGATATGTAATGAGCCTTGGTTTCACAATGAGTAATGTCGATCCCAACATTTACTACAAGGATATGAAAAATGAGCTTGTCAGATTGTTATTTTATGTTAATGAATTGTTTCTTATGGGAGAAGAATGGATTTCCCACGTGATAGAAGAAGTAGTAGAGAGAGGAGGGTTTGCTTCTGTGATAGAGGAAGTAGTCAGGATTACCACAAGAAGCTCTGCTTCTGTGTCAGAGGTAGTTGACCTATGAGTTTGATATGAAGGATCTAGGTTTGATGTATTATTTCTTGGGATTAGAAGTGTAGCAAAAATGATATGAGATCTTCCTTGGTCAAGGGAATTACATTATTATGATCCTTCATAGAATAGGTATGACGGATTACAAGTCTAGTTGAGAGGTTCTAGCTTAGATTTGGCAGATCCGTCTAGGTATCGACAGTTCATCGGATCCTTGATGTATATGGTTAATATCATTGTTGATGTTTTCTTTGGAGTGAACACCCTCATCCAATTCATGGTGGATCCTAGGAATATACATTGGATTTCATAAAAGCATGTGATACATATGAGTGTGGTTTATGTCTTAGGAGGTGAAGTGAGGTTGTAGGAATATACAGATTGTATCATAGTCAGTATCATGATTTGTGAAGCACTATGAATTCAAAAGTTGCTCATAGGATTGTTTGATATAGTGTTGGAGATAATCATGATACATTGTGACAGTAGAAGTTGTGTGAATCTTTCGAAAAATCTAGTTTTCCATGATAGGTCAAAACACAGAGATCAAGTACCACTACATTTGTGTCATGGTATAGAAGGTAGCACTGAGGCTCCAAAAAATTTCTACAGATGGGAAAGTTGCGAACATTATCACAAAGGCTCTCTACGGGATTAAGTTTATATACTTTAGGGACAAGCTTGGAATGGTTAAGAATGCCTCCCTCGTTGAGAGGGAGTGTTGATGTTGTAGCATCAGGGAATAGATTATCCCTAGGTCAAGGGTATTGATTGGGTGACATGTAATGTGGCTAGAGAGAATGACACAGATAACATCAAGGACTGGAATGCCCTCCTGGTCAGAAGGTGTTGACCATATTGCCAAGGGTTACTTGGATATTTGGTTGATTGAGTGCCTTAAAGCATCGGGAAAGTATTTTTACCATTCAAGTGTTATGTGATGACTTGGGGGAATGGTAAATGGGACCATGGTTTCACCATTGGTTAGGGAAAATTGACTTGGTTCCAAGTGATGATTTCATTAGTTGTTGACCCAAGACTCGTTTTATTTTTACCCCGGTTAGGGTGTAACTGACCATATCGTCAAACTGTATTTGGATAGTGGGTGATTAGATCCTTTGCATGATGTTGATGTAGGATTATTTCCATGTCATTTTGGAATAGAACATAAAGTGGATGGATGCATTAACATAGCAAGCTCATCCAATATTTTCTTGGGATGGAGAATTTTTTTAGCTAAGTGGACATCTTAAGGAAGTCAAGATGAATACCTCCCTAGATAAAAGGGAGTGTTAAATTTTATGTATTTTTGGGAGGTATTCCCAAACTACACAAGTTAAAAGAAAGAAAAAATAAATTTTAAATTCAAAGAAAGAAATTTTTATTTTATTTTAAATTTAATTTGCAAAGAGACGTACCACTTGGGAACCCTAAAATCACTATAAAAAGACGCTTTAACTTCTCATTTTCATATACACTCAATCATCACTCACATTTTTCTCTCTTTCTTGTATGTGAGAAGTAATCTGAGGAAGAGGCCGAAGTTTCTGTGGAGTCGAATTCCTAAGGCAGACAATGTTTTAGTAGTTGAATTTTCTAAGTGTATTTGTTTAATGATATTCTGGAGTGCATCAAAGTATTATCCTATATCGTTGGAAGTAATTTTCAGTTGTAGAAAATTGTGCTTGTCTAATTAGCTCTTAAAAATCAACAATTATGTATACTTTGGATAAAATGGGGCTAATCACAATGATCCTAGCTCTTAAAAATCAACAATTATGTATACTTTGGATAAAATGGAGCTAATCACAATGATCCTATAGTTAGAGGGAATGAATTTATCCTCACTTCTAAAAATAGGTATAATGAAACTTTGCAACTATGTTTTAGAGATGTCATACTTCACTAGTAAATTTAAGAGCATGTGTACGCGAGGGATGAGAATAGACCCTAAAATTTTAAAAATTTCATCTTGATATCTTTTAATATCTTTATCCTTCCCATTTACGAACCTCTTAATCCCAAAATCCATATCCTACAGAGAAAAGAATTCATCATTTTTTGAAAGTATCCATGGAATTAGGGGATTCATAAAGATTATTAAGGTATGAATTCAAGTATTTCAAGGAAATCATATTATTTTATTTAATTTTATGAATTAGAATTTTTCTCTAAAATTTCCTAAGATCAAATAAAAAAAATGTAGAGTTGCTATCACATAAAATAGAATTGAATCCTTTTGAACATTTGAAATATCCTTCAATAGTCTTCTCATCCACACTACATGACAAGCCCTTGAAGTTGCAACTACATACTTTTCCTTTGCAAAAGATATTGAAATAATGGGTTTTTCATTAGATTCCCATGAGATCAAATTGGTTCCCAGGTGAAAATCATACACTAAAGTTCTTTTGCGATCATTTAAGTGCATGCATAGTCGCTATTTGTATAGTCTGAAAGTATCTAATCTTCATAATTTGTGTAGAACAAGCCAAAGTTTAGTGTCCCTGCAACACATCTTAAGTTTCTTTTTGCAACCTTGCAATGGGAATTCTTAGCTGTTTCCGTAAATCTATAAAAAAAACTAGTTGTAAACATGATGTCAAGTCTAGTTGTAGTGAGATACACGAGACTACCAACTAGACTTTTATATAATGTAGACTCAACTTTTGGTCCTTCATCTTGTTTTCTCAGCTTGGTTCCTAGAGGAATTGGAGTGTCATCTGTTTTGCAATTTATCATATTGAACTTTTGGAGGACTTCAATATTATACTTTTGCTGACAGACAAAAATGTCACTAACATATTATTGAATTTCAATGCCTAAGAAGTACTTAATGAGACCTAGATCAGTCATATCAAACTATGTTTGGGTGACAAATTTCAATTCTTCTAAAATCATATTACATGTATAGAGAATATCATCAACATAAAGGAAAACAATTAGGATTTTACCATCATGAGCTTTTGTATAAAGAGTTTACGCATGCCTACTTCTGCAAAATCCACTTTTGATGAGCTAAGTGTTGATTCGACTATACCAAGCTCGGGGTGCTTGTTTCAATCCATATAAGGATTTCTTTAGCTCGTACACCTTATGGTCATGTCTTAGAACTTCAAAAACTAGGGGGATGATCCACATAAACCTCTTCCTACAATATGCCATTTAAGAAAGAAAATTTTACCTCAAGTTGAAAAACTTGTCATTTGTGTTGAGATGCAGTGGCCAGAATAGTTATAAATGTGTCTGACCTTGCTACTAGAGCAAAGGTTTCCCATAGTCGACACCAAATTTTTGTGAGAATCCTTTGGTAACCAGCCTTGCCTTATGTTTCTCAATTTCTCCTTTTTCATTTAGTTTGTTCTTGTATACCCACTTGACACCAATGTCGATTTTGTCTCTTGGGAGATCAACTAGTTCCCAAGTCTTGTTCTTCTTTATGGTTGTGATTTTATGATTCTTTGCATCAACCCAATGTTTCTATTTTATTTCCTCTTAGAAATGGGTTGGTTGTCAAGAAAGAAAGGAAAATAGATTCTATTAATTAAATTCATGCTCCTACTCATATATTTCCTTAATGCTACTAGTTTCTTTTATTTTCTTTTGAAGATGATGAATCATTGTTGGATTCATTGCTAGAATATGTACCATTTTAAAGGTGGTATGGTTCTTCCTGTACCTACAATCTTGGCAATCGTGGTGGATGAACAAGAAAATTTAAAGCTTCATCAATTTTATCAAACCAAGATTTATTTTTAAAAAATTTAACATCTCTACTTAAAATAAATTTCTTAGTGATTGAATTGTAGAGCCTATAGGATTTTGATTGTTCACTATATCCTACAAAGATACATTTTTCACTTCTATCATCAATTTTATTTTGCGGCTTCTTAGGTACATGTAGAGACCAGGAGTGTTGGGATACACTTCAAAATGCCTATGTAGAGCCGACCCAAGAAGCATTAGCAACCATGACCAATAATCAGAGAAATGTTGCTGCAAATATGAGAAAGAAAGAACAAAGAGCCAAATGTTGGATGCATAATTCAGTCAATGACTCTATGTTCAACAGGATAATTGGCGCATGAACAACAAAAGAAGCTTGGGATATTCCAAAAGTTGCCTATCATGGTAATGATATAATGAAGATTGTAAATTACAGACATTACGTGTTTAGTTCAAAACCCTAAAGATGATTGGCATAGAGAATGTTGACCAGTTCATGACTAGAGTCATGGGCATTGTCAATCAAATAAAACTTATTGGTGAAACCATTACATATCGGGAGATAGTTGAAAATTTCCTCTGAAGCTTGCCAAATAAATATGGAATGGTTGTAACAGTCATTCTAGAATCCAAAGATCTTACAACTATCTTAGTTAAATAATTGACTGGATCACTTATGTCACAATAAACAAGAATTAACACGGGAGAATATTCCATGGAACAAGCTTTCAAATCACAAGTCTCTCTTGGTAGAGGTAGAGGCAGAGGATATAAATGGAGTAGCAAGTGATGAAGAGGAAGAGGCAGATCTACAAAACATCATCATGCATGAGAACAATCGAGATCTTCATAGAAATAGACACATAGAAGCAGAACATGGAGCAAATCTAATGCCTAGTGCTATTACTACAAGAAATTTGGGCATTATGAACATGAATGCAAAAAGAAATAGTCAAATAAACAAAGAGCCAGTGTCCATATCTCCAACAATGAAGGAGAATCTTATGATACCATGACAAAAAATAAAGAGCTATTTTCACAGAAAATAGGAGTTCACTCCATACCAATTTTGAATCTATTCTCTATGTATTTCTACCTTTGCATTATTTGTCATCAAATCTAAATAGGTGCACTATTATTCTTTATATGATACCTATGTAAATAACTTGTTATTGGAAGTACAAAGTGTTGTTTTAAAATTATGATACTTGTATTTGATGTTGCCATATAAGTGAGCAATCTTGAAAATTTGTGTAGAACAAGCCATAGTCTAGTGTCCCTACAACACATCGTAAGTTTATTTTTGCAACCTTCCAATGGGAATTCTTGGGTGTTTTCATAAATCTAGAAAGAAAACTAGTTGTAAACATGATGTCAAGTCTAGTTGCAGTGAGATACAAGAGACTACCAACTAGACTTTTATATAATGTAGAATCAACTTATGGTCCTTCATCTTGTTTTCTCAGCTTGGTTCCTAGAGAAATTGGAGTGTCGGCTAGTTTTCAATTTATCATATTAAACTTTTGGAGGATGTCAATGTTATACTTTTGTTGACAAACAAAATTTCCATTACCAGATTGTTGAATTTCAATACCTTAGAAGTACTTCATGAACCCTAGATCAGTCATATCAAACTATGTTTGGATGGTAGATTTCAATTCTTCTAAAATCATATTACATGTATAAAGAATATCGTCAACATAAGGCAATCAATGAGGATTTTACCTTCATGAGCTTTTGTATAAAGAGTCAATGCATGGCTACTTCTGCGAATCCACTTTCGCTGAGGTAAGTGTCGATTCGATTATACCCAGCTCAGGGAGCTTGTTTCAATCCATATAAGGCTTTCTTCCTCTTATACACCTTATGCTCTTGTCCTAGAACTTCAAAAACCAAGGGGAATATCCACATAAACCTCTTCCTGCAATATTTCATTTAAGAAAGCAAATTTTACATCAAGTTGAAAAACTTTCCATTTGTGTTCAATTGCAGTGACCAAAATAGTTCTAACTGTGTCTGACCTTGATACTAGAGAAAAGGTTTCGCCATAGTCGACAACAAACTATTGTGAGAATCCTTTGGTAACTAGCCTTGCCTTATGTTTCTCAATTTCTCCTTTTTCATTTAGTTTGTTCTTGTATACCCACTTGACACCAATTTTGGTTTTGTCTCTTGGGAGATCAACGAGTTCCCAAGTCTCATTCTTCTCTATGGTTGTGATTTTATGATTCATTGCATCAACCCAATGTTTCTCTTTTATTTCCTCTTAAAAATGGGTTGGTTGTCAGGAAAGAAAGGAAAATAGATTCTATTGATTAAATTCATGCTCCTGCTCATATACTTTCCTTATGCTACTAGTTTCTTTTATTTTCTTTTGAAGATGATGAATCACTATTGGATTCACCGCTAGAAGATGTACCATTTTCAAGGTGGTATGGTTCTTCCTGTACCTACAATCTTGGAAATCGTGGTGGATGAACACGCAAATTTAAAGCTTTATCAATTTGATCAAACCAAGATTTATTTTCAAAAGCTTTAACATCTCTGTTTAAAATAAATTTCTTGGTGGCTCGATTGTAGAGCCTATAGGATTTTGATTGTTCACTATAGCCTACAAAGATACATTTTTCACTTCTATCATCAGGTTTCTTTTGCGGCTTCTTAGGTACATGTAGAGCCCAAGAGTGATGGGATACACTTCAGAATGCCTATGTAGAGAAAGAAAGAACAAGGAGCCAAATGTTGGATGCATAATTCAATCAATGAATCTATCTTCGACAAGATAATCGGCATATCAACAACAAAAGAAGCTTGGGATATTCCAAAAGTTGCCTATCATGGTACTAATACAATGAATATTGTTAAATTACAGACATTACGGGCTCAGTTTAGAACTGTGAAGATGATTGGCACAAAGAACGTTGACCAGTTCATGACTAGAGTCATGGGCATTGTCAATCAAATCAAACTTATGTGTGAAACCATTACAGATCAGGAGATAGTTGAAAAATTCCTCTGAAGCATGCGAAGGAAATATGGCATGGTTATAACAGTCATTCTAGAATCCAAAGATCTTATAACTATCTCAGTTAAATAATTGACTCGGTCATTTATGCCACCAGAAACAAGACTTAACATGGGAGAAGATTCCATGGAACAAGATTTAAAGCACAAGTCTCTCTTGGCAAAGGCAGAGGCATAGGATATAGAGGCAGTAGCAAGTGAGGAAGAGGAAGAGGCATATCTATAGAACATCATCATGCATTAGAACAATCGAGATCTTCACATAAATAGACACATAGAAGCGGAACATGGAGCAAATCTAATTTCTAGTGGTATTACTGCAAGAAATTTGGGCATTATGGACATGAATGCAAAAATAAATAGTCAAATCAACAAAGAGGCAGTGTCCATGTCTCCAACAATGAAAGAGAATCCTATGATACCATGACAAAGAATGCAGAGCTATTATCACAGAAAATAGGAGTTCACTCCATACCAATTTTGAATATATTCTCTATGTGTTTCCGCCTCTGCATTCTTCGTCATCAAATTTAAATAGATTCTCTATTATTCTTTATATGATACCTCTGTAAATAACTTTTTATTAGAAGTACAAAATGTTGTTGTAAAATTATGAAACTTATATTTAATGTTGCCATATAAGTTCCTAGATTTAAATTCTCTATTTAAATTCTTTAACAACATATCTACCTTTACTTTTGTTAAAAAAAAAAAATATTAGTTTTCCGTAGAACTTTAGTCCATAAAAATATTTAGAACTAAGATTAAATTTAATAACTCTCTTTTCAAGCTCATGAATACAAGTCAACTCAATAAAGTTTAGCTACTTCATTACACCATTAAAAATTAATATTAATATGTTTTGAGAATTGCAAAATTTCACAAATTATTATGAAGTGGAAGAAATTTTTAATTAAATATTCAAAAGCTTATTTTTTATGAATTCAAAAACAAGGTCTTTCTCTAATCATTTGAAATCATTAGTTAAAGTAACAATTTAATTAGATGTACTTCTATTTTAAAACTTTCTTTATTAAAACGAATATGACATGGTTGTAAAAGTCATTCTAGAATCCAAAGATCTTACAACTCTCTCAGTAGAACAATTGACTGAATCGTTTCTATCACACGAAACAAGACTTAACCTTGGAGAAGATTTAATGGAACAAGATTTCAAAGCATAAGTCTCTCTTGGCAAAGGCAGAGGATGTAGAAGCAACAACAAGCAAGGCAGAGGAAGACACGGATCTACAAAACATTGTCATGCAGTAGAACAATGGAGATTTTCACAGAACTAGACACATAGAAGCAGAACATGGAGCAAATATAATATCTAGTGCTATTACATCAAGAAATCTGGGCATTATGAACATGAATGCAGAAAGAAATACTCAGATCAACAAAGAGGCAGTGTTTATATCTCCAGCAATGAAGGAGAATCCTTTGGTACCATTACAAAGAATGCAAAGTTGTTATCACAGAAATTAGGAGTTCACTCCATTACCAATTTTGAATCTATTCTCTCTATATTTCCACCTTTGCATTCTTTGTCATCAAATCTAAATAGGTGCTCTATTATTCTTTATATGATATCTCTCTAAATAACTTGTTATTGGAAATACAAAGTGTTCTTCTAAAGTTATGATACATGTATTTGATGTTTCCATATAAATTTTTAGATTTAAATTTTCTATTTAATTCTCTAAGAATATATCTACCTTTACTTTTGTCAAAAAAAAAAAAAAAATTCCATAAAACTTTTGTGAATACAAATGTTTAGAACTAAAATTGAATTTATCATAATTCATAACTCTCTTATCAAGCTCATGAATACAAGTCAACCCATTAAATTTGAGCGACTTCATTACACCATTACAAATTAATATTGCAAAATTTCACAAATTATTATGAAACAAATGTTTAATTATTATGGAACAAATTTTTAATTAAATTTTCAAAAGTTTATTTTTTATGACTAAAAAACAAAGTCTCTCTCTCATCATTTGAAATCATTACTTAATTTAATAATTTAATTAGATGTAATTCTATATTAAAAACAAGGTCTCTCGCTCATCATTTGAAATCATTACTTAATCTAATAATTTAATTAGATGTAATTCTATATTAAACTTTCTTTATTAAAAAGGGATATTACCTTCGTTTCTCGATTTCTTATTGTGATTCTTGTCCAAATGTATGATACAAACAAAATTTCCTATTTACAAAAAGTAGCTTTAGTATACTTGACATAAACAGATCGGTATGTGAATTTTTATTCATTTCCGAGATTTTTATCCAATATACTTTCTGAAATTACTCTAAAGTTAAGAAATGAGTCTGAAGTTAAATGTGAACACGATAGTTATCTGGTGAGATTTAATAAGTATGAACGGAGAGATGAGAACCAGGGATGCTGACCATTAAAATTCATCGATGATGGAATGGATCACTGGTAACAATATTTTTTTTATTAATTTCAATCTATTTTACCATCTAACCAACCCCCCATTTAATATCCATTTCGATGTGGAGGCTGCGACATGCCATCACATGACAATACCGACAATACCTTCGTCATGGAGGTGCTGGCAGCATACTGTTCCTCCGCAACGACAGCCATCACGTTGTAGCCGCGTAATGCGCCTATTCACATTCAAATAATTCCTTCTCACTTCATTCCTGCAACTCATTATAACTTCAGCTGAATCGTACATTTCCATCTCCGTCCCACGTTCTTGAGGAGGCTGATCAATGGAGATTGCAAGGTGCAAACTGGGTGGCAGCTCTGATCCTCCACGAGTATCAGATATTAAGGGAAACCAGTCGTTGATTGATAATGTGGGAGATGCCAACAAATCCTTCCATGCTATTTCAACCCATCCAACTACCTCAGACGCTCGAAACATACTTCCCAGTACTCTCATTCTGATGCTCCTTTTCCTGACCTCGAACCTAACAAACTGCTTTTGCAATTCAGAAATAACATTGGCATCGTCAATATTCCCACCGCACTCCAAGCAGAATATTTGTTTCCATTGAGGGTTTCGCGTTTCCATCACCTCCCTCGTATTCACTGCAACATTATTATTTCCCTTGCCATTGCCACTGGACAGATAATATCGAACGAAAAGGCTGTCTCTGCCCCCGGCAGGCTTAGCTATAACATTTCTAGCCTCCAAAATCTCCAAATTTATAGCCATACGCTTAATGATAACCCTTCCATAGGGATCTATTCTATTAGCCATTGAAGCCAGATTTGTGTATGAGCACTAACAACCTTGAGCTTTGCAGCACACTTATAGCTGCATAGCACACACCGCCTTGAACTTTTCAGAACTAACAGCTTTGAACCACTTGTGCATGCTTAATCCAAAGCATACCAAGATATATATAGGTATACTGAGAAAGGGCCTGATTCTATCTCTATAATATTAAGACTGCAACGAGCCTAATGGATTCTACTTTTGTGAAAACATCTAGTTAAATATGCAATCTAGATCTTGTGAGTAGAATCCAATAGATTTTATTTCAATAATCTATTGACTACTTGTTTGTTCAAATTGGTTTTAGCCGCACTAGACTGATCTAGATCATCTCAGTAGAATCCAATAGATTTTATTTCAATAATCTATTGACTACTTGTTTGTCCAAATTGGGTTTAGTAGCCACTAGACTGATCTAGATCATCTCAGAAGAATCTAATAGATTTTATTCCAATAATCCAAATTGGGTTTAGCCGCCACTAGACTGATCTGAAGGATACGGATTATGGGGATAATAATATAATGGCCAATGACTTTCTCCCACTGGTTTATTGGCTAATGAATCAAATTCAATGCTTAGCCTTTAAATAATGCCCCAACATTTGGGTCGGTAGAAGTACAAGACGTACCATTGTAAACTCTAAGTTGGTGGATTTAGCATTTCTCAGATTTGGAAATCTTTCTTGTCACTTTCTCATCATCGGCGAATTTTTATGTATTTCCTTCTGTTTTTTAATTCATGTTCTTAGAATTGATTTTAATGGATTTAGATTTTACATTCCTGAGAAATTTAAAGCACGTTGGAGAGCAATTTTAAAATCAAAATCAATTTTGAGTGAACTTGTTCTTTCATCCCAAACCTAAGAGACCTGTAAGAATCATCAATGAAGCATTAGCAGCATTAATGAATAACAACCAATTACACTAATATTAAAAAAGTATATAGATATATATATATATATATATATATATATATATATGAATTCAGCCATTGAATTAGCGCTGATAAAGGAGCCTCTTCTATAAATATTTTAAAATTTCCAGCTATATGCATCTAAGAAAAGCAGATTATGCCTTATCCACTGCAAGCGTGGAATGGATAGATGTTACTATTAGAAAATTGGAAAAGTCGTGGAATGTTGCTATTACAAAATATGAAAATTAGAAAATTAGCGCAGGAGCCTCTTCTATAAATATTTTAAAATATGACGCCTTATTTCCAGCTATATGCATCTAAGAAAAGCAGATTATGCCTTATCCACTGCAGGCGTGGAATGGATACATGTTGCTATTACAAAATTGGAAAAGTCGTGGAATGTATACGGGTTGCTGTTAGAAAATTGGAAAAGTATATTTTAAAATATGAGGGCTTATTACCAGCTACGTGAAGAAAAGCGCAGTCCGCTTTATCTACGACCGACGTGGAATGGCTACAAGTCGCTAATTAAAAAATTGTAAAGAAAGTTGGACAATAAATGCAAGGCTACTAGAGGCTATGCATCCCAAGAAAAGCAAATCACCGCAGAGTTCGAATGGATCCATGATCCTATAAAAGGATTGGAAAATGGAAGACAGTTCAACTAAAGAATGGGAAGCGGCAAGTTTGTCATTGTCATGGCAACGTGAAGGTGAACGTGCCATGAATAAGGCGAAGTCTAACTAATTGAGTGTTTGGTTTTGGCTAGACTGAGGTTATAGAATTTTTTATAAGATTGTAAAAAAACAAACCCGCGACATTATGAATTTTTGTTATTAGCGTCGTTGAGAGTGGAATTGGATTCGAATTTTTGTTATTACTGTGGTTGAGAGTAGAATTGGATTACAGGAATTTGCATTTTTAATTATTGTATAGCTATTGTTTATATTGGAATTGAATTTGAATTTTGATTTTTAAATAAATAGTATGTATAGTTTCCATTGGAATTAGATTTGAATTTTGACTTTTAAATAAATGGTAGGTATATATTGGAATTAGATTTCAATTTTGATTTTTAAATAAATAGTAGATATAGTTTATATTGGAATTGGATTTGATTTTTGATTTTTAAATAAACGAGTAGACCAGATTTAATTTAAAAAGAATGTTTTCTCGAACTAAAAAGTATGAAAAGTATTTAATTCAGTTTCAAACCCAAAAATAATCTATTAGCATTTTTTTTGAACAAAATCACGAGAGGAGATGGGAGGCTACCAACGATACTCGAGTCTCTTTATTCTATCATCCGACATACGCTCTGAATTTTCAATTCATGAATGTTGGTAAGCAACCTAAATATGTTCTTGATTGTTGTTGTCCTCTCAGCGCTCTGTATTACATCCATCTCTTATTGTGAAATAATCTCATGTTCAAGTCATGTACATCATCACAATTGTTCAAAAGATGTACACATCTATGTATGTGGTGTGGTTTGGCGTTATTTGCTTTGCTGTGTGTGAAAAACTGAAAGAGTCTTAATATTTTTAGCAAATTGCATTTGTTAAATTTCCATAAGGAAATATATATCCTTTGATCAATTATGATATTACATATTGACCCAGACCTTGGGAGGAGGTCTCCAAGATCTGAAAATTTGAATTGCAAGAAGAAAAAGAGGAGAATGCTCAATAAACAAAACCACAAAGAAAATTTTATTAAAACGGAGAATAACTATAAAAGCTACATTATGGCAGACAAACTGCGCTTTTACAAAACGCGACTTGTTACTTATATTATTTTTTAGTTACAATACCACTGGTCAATTCCATGGGTGAAAGAATACCATGGGTGGATGTCACAAAAACATGGGAAAATACCATGGGTGGATGTCACTTACAATACCATGGGTGGATAAATACCATGGTTGATGCCATTTTCCATTCGGATCATTCTTCCCTCCTTAAGAAGTAATGGTCCCCATTGCGTGAACTTCCCTCCTGCAAAGCATTTGTTGAATATGAAAAGCCACTGAAGAGAAGGGTTTTACGTGGTTAACCCATAACCATGATGAACGAAGATCCAAAGATAGAGATGCCTTGTAATGCTTGTGACCAACTGTGATACTGACAATGTGCGGCCTAGTAAATGGACTTTGATGATGTCTGGGTTTGTGGATGATCCATAACCATGAAAAACGAAGATCCGAGAATAGAGATACCTTGTAATGCTTATGACCAACTGTGATACTAACAATGTGAGGCCTAGCAAATGGACTTCGATGACAAGGATTTTGTGCGATTGACCCATAACTGTGATGTTGGTTACTGATGTAGCAGGTGCTTGCTTAGCCTGGGGTCGGTGGGCATGTCTCCAAAGAACCCAAGTCGAATGCTGCTATGCTGAAACTGATGAATGTGAAGCAGGTGCCTACTAAAGCGAGGTTGGAGGGCACGTCTCCAAAGGGAACCTGCTCCGAATGTTGCTCCATAATTAAAATGGACATAACTCGGTCAATATAACTCAGAATATTTATTATAACCTGTTTTTGGAAACATAAGAACCATTTTTCATCTTCTCATTTGTTGGAAATCCTTATCTTGACACTCTAGAATCTCATATTTGGGCTAAACTTTTCCGTTGTCACAAAAGTTCTGAAAAAATAGTTGATTTTAAATCAACGATATCTCCCATATCCGAACTCCGATTCGACACATTTATTTTTTGAAATTGAGTGATTTTTCTAGAGGAGCTCAGATCTACAATCACGTTTCTGAAATTCTACACCAAAATTGCAATATATATATAGGAGAGTCATCGTCCACGAATTGTCATCAGAAACATTTCTGCAACATAGCTGATTTTAAATCAGTGATATCTCCCTCATCCGGACTCCGATTCGGCCGATTGTTTTTTTGAATTTCGCTATTTTTCTGCAAGGAATCTAGATCTGTTATTTGTTTTTGAAAATTTTGCACCAAAAATTTTACATCTGATCTGCAAACTCGCCGCCCAAAAACATTCCTGCAAAAAAATGAAAAAAGAAATATTCTTCCTGCTTGGCCCAAGAAAATGCTCTGTGGAGGACATAGAGCATTCTTGAAGTTTGTTGAATATTTTTGCAAAACTTGAAACTGAAATATGCATCAAACCCTCATTCCCATAGAATCATAACATACTCTGATACCACTGATCCAGATCTTGGGGGGAGGCCCCCAAGATCTGAAAAATTGAATTGCCAAAAGAAAAAGAGGAGAATGCCCAATAAACAAAACCACAAAGAAAATTTTATTAAAACGGAGAATAATTGTAAAAGTTACAATGTGCTAGAAAAATTGTTCTTTTACAAAATGCAACTTGTTAGTTATAGTATTTTTCAGTTACAATACCATGGGTCAATTCCATGGGTGAATGAATACCATGGGTGGATGTCACAATACCATGGGAAAATACCATGGGTGAATGAATACCATGGGTGGATGTCACTTACAATACCATGGGTGGATAAATACCATGGGTTCATTCCATTTTCCATTCGGATCACATATATAGAAGAAGTGTTGTCTCAAGGTACGGAAACTATCTTGGACACACAATCAGTTGATTGAGAAAATATCTCAACCACACACAAAACTAGGGACATATAGATATTAGCACTCCTATAGAATAGGAACAGACTCCTTTACATAGAAAGTCACAATTGAGAGAAGTAGGAATTACATTTTCCAACGCACGCCCTTAATGACTACTTATTTCCATACCAATCTGCAAGATCTACATCTAGTCCAATCTCGTAATTACACCTTGTACCTTGTTCATGCAATTGTCGATGTTCATATAAAGGAACAACCATCTATCGGAATTCATGGGTTCCCAACCGCTGCAACCATAGTCTACTAGGAATTCCTTCACATACATGGTTCAGCCAACCTTTCGATGAACTTCCCCTAGATATAAAATTTCACCTCATGGAGTCTAAAACCAATACGGCCCACCCAAGTGTATCCATCCTGCATTACACACTCTTCCAGGGTGTTAAAACTCTGTAAAAGAGGGAACACATAACAAAGGGTATGCATGCCTCTCTGGGTCTTACAACAAGTACATAAAACATTTCAAGGACCACAATTAACCATTACAAAACAATAACATGTAGATTTGCTATAATTAGAATGTGTGACTCATAATACATCATCATCATGAGTCTATTCTACAAACTCTAACAAAATTTCACTTCGTTGTCCATCATCCTTTAATATTTGATGCAGCTCTTCTAATGCCATCTTTAGTCTCGTGTCTTCATCATATGTTGCAAATTTGTGTATTGTTGGAATGACCAGTTCCAACACACACTCAGAATTGTGACAATAGTTGGTTAGACCAATGTCACTTCAATAATAACTAGAAATACCATGACATGACATACTTATTATGAAAATTAGTAGCATTAGCCCCAAAATCTTCCTTTCAACTTGATCAGACACTGCTGACACCTTTATATTCGACCAACAATTTCCAGCTTCCCAATTAGATTATGTACAGCTCGAGCACCTTCCTCACTAGTGTATTCACTACTATACTCATCCTGCATATCATGACTGATATCAAGGTACACGTATCACACTTGAATAGGTTCGACAGGTCTTGCAAGAGCATTTGGCTTTAGTGGCGATGCTTGCACTCCCTCTTCTAGATTTAGAAGCACCACAACATCTCCAGGCTTCCAACTAGTAGAGATTTCCATGGCCGGAGTGAACCAAGAACTTCCCCTTCTTTAATGAGGCTATTTAGTAAGGCCTGGAAAAATTTTCCTTCTGTAGAACCACGATTTGCTCCATCCATTTCTTGAAGAAACTCATGTAAGGAGCTCCAAACTGAAGATAAGTTGGTTGGGACCATAATTCCTCGTGCTGCTCCACATATAATGGCCCTAATACAATAAATAAATGAAGGAGTATAAAGATGGTTGCCTTCCAATTTCCCTTGTACAATTGTTCCAAGGTGAGGCTCCAAAATATTAGTTAGCAATTTTGAGCTAACATGCAGTTGGGAAGCAAGTTTTGCCAAAGAGATTTGTCTACATAGTCCTAATAGACAATTGAAAATTTCTCTCCCTGCACTAGTATTAGTTTTTCATTCTTTGGAAAAATATATCCATCCCGTCTCTCCGCATGATATAAGTCCACTCCTAATATATCTGCAATCTCAATTAAAGACACTCATCCCAAACTACCTATTTTTGCCTCCATTTCAGTTCTCAAACCATCCCAAGTGATATATTATTTTTCAGAGATGGTATGGAGAAAATTAGATTTGAGAAGCTCTAGCTACTGAAGAGTATTGACAAGTTCCACAACATTACTCTCCAACAATCTCACGCTAGACTTTGCTTCCCGCGCTACATGAAATTTCCTCTGCAATTCTGCAAGTTCTGAATCCATCCTCGCACCAAACAAGTCGTCAAGCTACATTGGTACCCTATTTGCACTTGAACGATTCGAAAGCGGGCACAAAATCCACACTGTGCATGATTCTAAATCGTTCACCGCACCACAACATCCGACATCAACAGTGAAAGCATAACTATAACACAAAACCACACACTCGATATCCTAGCTCCACAACACAGATTTCGACCTCCAAGAAAACTAGAGCTAAGTCTCAGTTTCCACGCTTACCACCTTGTTTGTGCCTTTGACTCATGCGCTTCAATTGCATAGCTACTATAGGAGCACGAGATGCTAAAGAGAAATTTTGACTTAATCATGGAAGCCATAGTTCACCACCACAACGGAAGTGATCCACCAGATCCACCACAATGGAATCGATCCACTAGATCTACCATAGGCAGACCATGCAGATCCACTAATCGATCCACTCACGTCACGTTGCAGGGAATCCCTAACATTGTCGAAACTCTGCATCCAAGCAAACAAACCTCGATCTCCTGGAAAAGGATCTCATCATCCCTAACCACCTGCAAAGAAACAAAATAAAAGGAGAAAAAACACACATACATAGTCTCCAATAGACAGTGTCCCAACACAAACCCATCTCCTTCAAACCCAACTTGCAGATAGCAACTCTCACGGGCTTCACACAGTGAATTATGGGATTACAAGGTTGCATTCAGTTTACCAGACTTGGCCTGTCCTTCAACACATTCACATAGTATACAACACCAAATGTGATTTTCAGGTATTCGGTCATCCTTTCCTTGCTAGCACTCGGTCGTCCCTTCCTTTCCAGCGGTCAACTCAAGCGATCAATAGATTGTTGTTTTCCACGCCGATTTCAAGTCTCTAGCAAACAAGTTTGATAGACAAACCAAAAAATGAATGAACAAATAAAATTCACCAAGTTTTGTATTTCCCTCGGCCCAGGAAGGGGCCAAGGACCAGCCCTCATGGGCTCTGATACCATGTTAAATTTCCATAAGGAAATCTATATCCTTTGATCAATTATGGTATTACATATATACAAGAAGGGTTGCCTCAAGATAGAGAAACTATCTTGGACACACAATTAGTTGGTTGAGAGAATATCTCAACCACACACCAAACTAGGGACATATAGATATAACCACTCCTATAGAATAGGAACGGGTTCCTTTACATAGAAAGTCACAATTGAGACAAGTAGGAATTACATTTTCCAACAACATTTGGGATTTGGGGTGTTGGAAATGCAGGTTTTAGTCCTAGTTCTTTGTGAAAGATTCTGGATATGATACGGTAAATGCATAATTTCTTTCTTTTCTAGTATGATATTCATTCAAGATATCCCAAAATGGAAGATAAGAAAATTGCTATCCAAGTTGAGCAAAAGAAAATCCCAGGAACTTTCTTGTTAAAATTAAGAGATTCATTTTCTTTTATTTTACTACTTGTGAATGTTAACGGAAAGCAAATAAAACATGTCTTTTTGTGAAGATATATTTAATAAATAGTGGAAAATAAGACATCCTTATATTTTATTTTGCATGCTTTCTTAGATCTCAACTGCTTGCTAACCTATCTCTTACTAGTGAGCTACACATAATCAGAAATATTTGAATTTGATCTATAAAAGTGGAAGAGCCAAATATCAATATGGATGACACAAATATCTATATCGATGATAATCCATCAGAATCTAAGAAGTGAGTGAGGAAATCATGGTCTCAAACTACTTTGGAAACCCGATTTCAAGCACACAAGGAGGCCGTGTTAGAATATTAATCACGTCATGCATGATTGTTCATGACGCCAACAAACCTTATTCATATGACAACGAGCTCACTTTTAGTTGGAAAGGTAATTAATAGTTGGGATTTGAAGAGAATTATCTACAGCTAGAACTCCTCAGCAAAATGGAGTGGTGGAAAGGATGAACAGAACAGTCCAACAAATGGCTCGTGCTATGCTTGATGAGTCTGGAACTCCTGCAACTTTCTGGGTGAAGCTGCATATGCTGCGGTTGTTATTATCAACAAAACAAATGTCCGAGTGAACAACACTCAAACTCCTCATGAGCTCTGGTATGGTGAGACTCCTTCGGTAAAGCACTTCAAAATCTTTGGGAGCAAATGCTATATTAAGAATACTGATGAGCAACTTAGCAAACTTGAACCTAGAGCAGATGAAGGCATTCTTCTTGGTTATTCTCCACACAGCAAAGCATATAAGTGCTACAATAAAAGACTTGGAAGAATTATTGATAGCATTGATGTAGTGGTTGATGAAAAGGGATACATTCCTAGTCAAGTAAATCATGAAAATATCGAAGAAGATGAAGAATACCCTCAAAGACAGAATGATGAAGAAGAAGAACCTCAAGAAGCACCAGAGGAACAGATAAGGATAGAAGAGAAGACTCCATCCAGGTATCTTCAGAAGAATCATCTAGAACCTCAGATTTTGGGGGAGAAAGAAGTAGGTGTACAAACAAGAAGAACAATTGCAGAAGCTTCAAGCTATCTGGCATTACTCTCTTCCACTGAACCACAAAATGTGAAAGAAGCATGCAAAGATGAATGTTGGGTCAAAGCAATGGATGAAGAACTTGAGCAGATCGAAAAGAACAACACTTGGGAGTTGGTTCCTAGACCAAAGGATAAGAATGTTATAGGGACAAAATGGGTCTTCAAAAATAAGTTAAATGAAAATGGGGAAGTAATTAGAAATAAGGCCAGACTTGTTTGTAAAGGGTATGCGCAACAAGAAGGAATAGATTGTGAAGAAAATTTTGCTCCTGTTGCAAGACTTTAGGCCATCCGAATGTTCCTTGCTCTCTCAAGCTTTCAAAAGTTCAAAGTATTTCAAATGGACGTGAAATCAGCCTTTCTGAATGGAGACTTAGAGGAAGAAGTATACATTGAGCATCCAGATGGTTTCATTCTTGGAAATGATCCAAATCTTGTATGCAGACTGAAGAAGGCTCTTTATGGTCTTAAACAAGCTCCAAGGGCTTGGTACTATCGGTTGGACAAATATCTTCATCAACAAGGTTTTTCAAAAGGATCAACAGATAGCAATATTTATATAAAAATTGAAAATGACAAATTGCTAATACTTATTGTGTATGTAGATGACATTATCTTTGGCAGCAATGAAGAATCTATGAGTCAAAGCTTTGCCTCAGTGATGCAGAAAGAATTCGAAATGTCCTTTCTTGGAGAATTGACATATTTTCTTGGTTTGCAAATCCAACAAAAGGAAGGAGGAATCTTCTTGTCTCAAACCAAGTATCTCAAGCAGATTTTGAAGAAATATGGCATGGAAGATGCAAAACCAGTATGTACACCCATGGTCACAGGATGTAGCCTCAGTGCAAATGATGAATCAGAAACAGTGCATCAAACAACCTACAGGTCTATGATTGGAAGTCTACTTTATTTGACAGGTACCCGACCACATATCATGCATGCAGTGGGAATAGTTGGAAGATTTCAGGCAAATTCAAAGGAAACTCATCTTTAGGCAGTGAAGAGAATTTTCAAATATATTCAAGGGACTCAAAATTATGGCTTATGGTATCCTAGAGATACAGATCTCACACTTCATGCTTATACAGATGCAGATTGGGTCGGAAGCGTGGATGACAGGAAGAGCACAAGTGGTGGTGCATTCTTTATGGGTTCCAGATTAGTATCTTGGTTTAGCAAGAAACAGAGTTCGATTGTCTTGTCTACAGCTGAAGCAGAATATGTTGCTGCTGCATCTTGCTGCACTCAACTCCTTTGGATGATGCAGACCTTGCAGGATTTTCAAATCACTTGTATACCACCCATCTCCATCTTATGTGATAATACAAGTGCAATCAGCATTTCAAAGAACCCAGTCATGCATTCAAAGACCAAGCACATACCGATCAAGTATCATTTTCTCCAGGAACAAGTACTTGAACAAAAGGTCAAGTTGGAGTATGTTCCTTCTAAGGAACAAGTTGCTGATATACTCACCAAACCATTGCCCAGGGAGACCTTTGAATACCTCAAGCAAAAGTTGGGGGTTGTTGATGCATCATCTTATTGTTGAATCTCATCTGTTGTTGTATGTGAGGATCATATGGGGTACACATTTGATGGCACAGGTTCAGGGGGAGCATATAATGCATTGTTGGCATTATGGTAGAAGTACAAAAGGAGATCATGGATGCTGATCCAAATATCGCTGCAATATGTCTCTATCTCTTTCATGTTCATTTATGGTGTTTGGTGATCATTCTTTTGCAGATGGTGATCATTCTTTTGCAAATCTGGTCTATAATCAGGGGGAGCATGTTCTCAGGGGGAGTATAACCCTTTGCCCTTGATGTCAAAGGGGGAGAATGATGTGGAGAATCTTGAGGTTGCCATCAAGTCCAAAGGGGGAGATTGTTGGCATTATGATTTCTGGTTTGGCTCTATGGTTCATGTGTTGTACTTGATGGCAACTCATACAGGTGGCAAAACTCTGATCAGGCTCTCAAAATGATAAAAATTAAGAGGTCTGCATGTGCTCAGTGAAAGGCGTGCGTACCTATAGGTACGCCGTGCAGGAAATGCGGTCATACCCGCAGGTTACCCGTTCATGAGGTGCGGACCCCCAGTTCACTCACTTCAAGACAGAGAAGTGCGCTCACGTGGGGTTTCTTATGTTTGGCTTGTGGTATTTAGCCTGCCGTTCTTGATTCTATGGTTTTGGCCCGTGGTATAGGATCTAATTTAACCCCGGTTTGGATCCCTTGTACTGGTTATTGATGGTTTTGTCCCATGGTGTGAATAAGGGCTTGACTATAAATAGGGAAGGAGATCACTTGGCTAATGTATCTTTGAAAGTTGAATATCTTAAGATCTGAATTTTGGGTCATCAGTTTTAAAAGCTAGATCTAAATCAAGGTAAAATTTGAAGGCGAATCTTTGCCAAGTCGTGATCTCTCCGGCGCATGATCAGATCTGTGGATCTGACTGTCTGTAGTACATTGGAGGACTGTTAATTTGGCCCTAATCAGAGGTTCGCAGGCGATCTAAAGCGAGAGTGCGTGGGTACGCAGTACAGAAGAAGGCGCAGTGCAGGTATACGCAGCGTAGCTAAAGGCGCAGTGCGGGGTATGCAGTACAGAGGAAGTCATAGTGCAGGTATACACAGAGCAGCTGAAGGCACAGTGCGGGGTACGCAGTACAAAAGAAGACGAAGTGCGGGTATACGCAGAAAAGCTGAAGGTGAAGTGCGGGTATCCGCAGGTTTATATTGGTGAAGTTGCGAACCTATTTTGAAATATTTGTTGGCTGCCTGTTTTCTATTTGTTGCTGTGTTCTGGGTTTAGGATACTGGTGTTGGTTTTCTGTTTACAGCATTCTGAGAAGTTTGGGTGGCTCATTGGTTTGATTGTATAAGGAGATTGGTTGATTCACATGTACTTGATGTTTATTTGATGTTCTTGGATCCAGTCTGAAAATTAATGAAAAGTGGTCCTTGAATGAAAAGAAGTAGGGGGTTGTAGCTCCCTTCCAGGAGAAACTGGAAAACTAAAGAGAGTTGTAGCTCTTTGCAGGTTGTAGCCTACGTACTGGTAAAGGACTGCACCAGTACAAAATCATTGTAAAAGAAGTTTCTAATTGAAAGAAGATAGAGACATATTGCAGCAGGTGGTTTTCACCCACATTGGATTTCCACCTTATATCTGGTGTTCTATGGTGTGACTATCTGTTTTTCATGTTCTTGTTCATTATTATGCATAAGTTAATCATCAATATCTGAAGAATAAGTTGAAGTATAAATTTGGATGGTATATTGAAAAGTTTTAATAATACTGATTCACCCCCCCCTTAGTATTATTTCCAACAGACCTGTCACGGGAGGGAAGTTTTGTGATGTTTGTGTCACTGCAGCTCCAGAGGACCGAGATTTGTGATGGTTGTGAGGCTGGAAGTAGAGTAAGTCTGTCCAGCGGTCGAATCTCTGTGTTTAATTGCAGTCAGGCAGAAGCCCATTCCGTGGAGAGAACCTTTGGTTCTTAATTCAAAAATCTAATTTGGTTAGTGAGCCTGGCGCAGATGCATGTTGAAGAAGAATTGTTTTAGTGAGGCGGCAGCAATGAAAACACATCCCAGTTGCAATGGAGTGCCTTGCAAGATCTAGAGGACGTTGGTATCATTTTAGAGTTTGGAAGTGATATAGTGAGCGGTGTATTGGACCATGTGCTAGTAAACTTAGGGAGTTGGAGCGCCATTTCCAGGCTATGTAAATTGAAGCTTGGTGACTAAGTAGTGTTAAAAGGAGATTTCATGTAATGATAGTTGCTTGTTGTTCTTCAGTGGTGTAAAAAGACCATTGTTATGGTTGTCGTGAAAACTGAGGTGTGGCTATTGGGATCGAATAAATATTGTTGTGGAATAAAGCCGAGGTCTGAACTTTGGTTAGAAATTTCACGTGGAGGATGAGTTGTTTGAATTTTTCGAGGTCGTTGTAAAGAACTGTGAGGGATTTGCTGGAAGCGGAATAGTGGACCAGTAAGCTGAGAAACCTGTGAGCGTGGAGTTTTGTTTGAAGCCCATTGTTGGTGTTGAGGAGCCTTGTATGAAGTTTTGGATTAAGGTTGCATGGAGTGTTGAGTATGGGGAAAAGTCGTGTGAAGCCTGTGAGTTGACCTGCTTAGTTATTAGAGCCTCAAAGAGCATGGAGGCTTCAGAGTAGATTGTATATGTGTTGAAGCCACATCGTAGGGCCATACATCTATATTTGTGGCTGGAATATGTTCATATTGGAGATTGGTGAAGCTGCATTTTGTTGTCTGTGGGTTATTGTTGAACCAACTATAGGTATAGTCTTGTGTGAACGCGAGAAGTGTAGTGGCGCGGGATCCAAGGGAATTGAGTGCAGCCACTATTGGATCTGATCCAGCATTCATTAAATATAGATTGAACCTGATGCCTGTGTAGAAGCGTGATGACTCTTTCTCTGAATCCCCTCACATACTTTTGGTATGGTTTGGGTTAAGCCCTTTTCTCATCAGAGCCAGAGCTATGAGCTCTATGGTGTGAGGATTCGTGAGGGCTTGGTGGTGTGGTTGTGTGTAAGCCTAGAGAATGTGAAGGGCCCTGAGTGTGTAGTGTTGTTGTGTGATAGCTGCTGTCGTAGAGAGTTTTGAGTGGAGTGTTGGCAGATAGGAGTGTTTGCAACCAAGTGTCTGTTAAAGAGGGTTGTGCTAACCATGACGCTTGTGTGGTGTAGAAAGTTTCTAGTGGAACGTTGGCAGATAGGATCATCTACAACCGAGTGTCTACTAAAGAAGGTTGCATCGACCGTGATGCCTGTGTGGTGTAGAGAATTTCCAATGGAGTGTTCGCAAATAGGCATGTCTGCAACCAAGTGTCCATTCAAGAGGGTTATGGCGACCATGACGCATGTGTGCCACAAAGAGTTTCCAATGGATTTTTGGAAGATAGGAGTGTCTGCAACTAAGTGTCCACTGAAGAAGTTTGTGTCAACCATGATGCCTGTGTGGCATATAGATTTTCCAGTGGAGTGTTAGCAAATAAGAGTGTCTACCACTGAGTATTTGTTGAAGAAGGTTGTACTGACCGTGATTCTTGTGTGGCATAGATCGCAAATAATTTCTAATGGACTGTTGGCAGATAGGAGTGTCTGCAACCAAGTGTCCGTTGAAGAAGATTGTGCTGAATCTGACACCTGTGTGGTGTATATCACAGAGAGTTTCCAGTGGAATGTTGGCAGATAGGAGTGTCTATAATTGAGAGTCTATTGAAGAGGGTTGTGTTGTGTGAACCAACAAAAAGAAAATGAAAGCCCTATTATCAAGTTTTTTTTTATGTATTGTTGTAAGTTTTAGCCGAGACTAAGACCAGCAAGCACTTTAAAGTCTAGGTCTTCGTGATTTAGGGGATATTTGTTAGAATATTAATCATGCCCTTTGTGATTGTTCATGACATTGACAAACCCTATTCGTATGACAACGAGCTCACTGTTAGTCAGCAAGTCAATTAATAGTCGATAGGAGTTGGTGGAGATCACTATTGATTATCCAACTCGGCCATGTATAAATAATGGCGATAGCTAATGAAACAATTAAGCTCACTTTGTGAGTTTCAATAGGCTAAATTGAATGGAGAAGAAAAAATGCCCAAAACATCAAAAAAGTTCTTAAAGAAAAGATGACAGATCGAGGTCTCCGTAAATATCTGTGTTTGGTGCTCGGTGTTTAGATTACAAATATGGTTATCAACTTAGTGAAAACCTATGGGTTATCTGATACCATTGTTTTTTAAACATAATTTTTTTATCTTTATCATTCTATCATGATTTTTTTCCTTTATCTACTTATTATCCTGTCACGAGCAGGGATTACGAATTCGGTAATACTTTGAATACTAATTACTTTTCCTTTAATTTGACTAAAAATTAAACATTATTTTTTGAAGTTAAGATTATCGTACTCAGTAATACTTTGACTACTAATTACTTTGCACTTTTACTAAAAATTCAACATCATTTTCTAAAGTTAACATTATAAAAATATATATATACATTTCTTAAAATATTTTATTCTATTTTTCTTGCCTTACATTTGTTACTATCTTATTTTGTATTAATTTCTTTGAAATGTACCATTGGTATCCTGCAATGTATGATTGTTATCATACCTGTCATACTAGTACTGAAAATAATCCATTTAGACAACCCATTTGAAATGTACCATTGGTATCCTGCAATGTATCATTGTTATCATACATATCATACTAGTACTGAAAATAAACCATTTAGACAATCCATTCCAAACCTTGACCTTTGTTGACATGAACATCACGTTTCTTGATAGCAACAAAAGAGTATGAACTAGTTATTTGATGCCCCTACTCGAAATCTATCTTGCACAAGTAGAGGAATCTTATGGGACCAGATGAGGCATCCGAAGCCATAAAATACTCCTCAACGCTACTCGTAATATAACACGCCCAATAATCATAATTTCGATATCTTTCAACAACCTCTACTAAAATCAAAGTTTTAATTTGTCATTGGTTAATATAAAACTCTTTGGTTGTACTTTTGTAACCGTAGTTATCTACACAATGATCCAAATACATCTTCTAATGGGATTCAAAGATCTGACTAATCATGGTATCTACGTATTCACGATGTCTGTGTATTCTTGAATGATGTATATTTTTAAGTATAGGTCAGTAATTTTTTTTTTGTCAAAACGTCTATGATCCTCTAGGCTTGACATGTGGCTAGAGGAGTCATGATCCACGGGCATCTAATTCATCAAATTCATCGCCCGGTTTGTCAAAGTCATGTAGGATCGTACTTGGCGAGGGCCACACTAGCCCTATGCTGACTTGATTTTTTAGCATGCCTCCTCATCCTAGCACAGGGCACAACCATGCCTCATGTTGTCTTGCAGATGAGCCCCATCTTCAATCGGTTGTGCTAGTGAGACTTGACAAGTATAAATCAATATTAATTCATATTAAAATACTTTATTCATAACCTACATTCGATATTTTTAAGCCGTAAGGCGTTTCCCTCTGAAATGAACTCCCCCAAATGCCCTTCTGTCCTAATCGTAGCCGTTATATCTTTTGTTAGATGATTGAACAAAAATCAGCCGTCTAATTTAATAAAAAAAATGTTTTAAAACATTAAAATACAATAAAAAAATTCCTTTAGACATCTGTGCACTTTTCACGGAGGAGTTACAGGTAGAGTCCATTTGAATTCTTAGTGGAGTTTATGGCTTTCCTTACATCTTCGATAGCATCCAGACTGCCTTAGTTAGCTACAGGACTTAGGGAGTCCATTACAGAAACAAAACTAGCTACATCACAACTACAAGAACAATGCTCTCCGCTCCACATCTGTGCGTAGGGCAGTTTATTGATTGTCTTGGCATCACACGGCGATGAACAACGAGGCTTGGTGGCGTATGCTTGCAGCGTGATTTACATGCTTTTCTCTCTTTTGGTGATTTTCTGAAAGGTATTTGTTTCGGTAGCACAGATCTTATGTAGTAATTGTTTCGAGAGGGAACGGGCAGAAAAAAAATTCTCATGATTATTTTCATGCATAGCATATGTCCTTCTAGGCTTTACTGAGGTCCTAGGGCACGTTTTTCTTGTGGTGTATATGGAGTTCATTTGAGTATCATTTTATTTTCTTTATAAATGTTAATCAGTTACCGCTCATGCTTGACATTGCTTAATCTTTTGAGTTTTTCACTTTGGCTCAGGTGTGACATATTTGCCAAAACTAGACCATCCACACCTTCAAAGACTGGATTTTCCCAGAACTGGATTTCGAACGGATGGAATGACTGAGCTTGGGAGTTTAGTGAAGCTGAAGAATATTCCCTTATGGGCAATTTTTCTGGCAGTCATTCCTCGATCATTGCTTGCATCCATGATTTTTGTAGACCACAATGCTGCTTCCATTTTGATACAAGTAATCCTTTTGGCATCCCCAATTTACTTTTTAGTTTCATTGAGCAGAGGTTACTATTATTGCTTTTAACTTTCTAGAATTTATTAGGGTGCCATTTATTGTCATCTCTTTCTCTACTCTCAGTCCATATTGACTGGAATACAGGACAGGGTCACTATTAGACTGAATCAAACCCAAGTTTAGCCTAAATGAAATCAATAATTCCCTTTCGCTGCAGAATAAAGTTGGCCCCAATGCAAGAAGGACCATGTCAAGAAACTGGGATATATCAATTATAGTCATCCTTGTATTTATGTGTGGCATATTTGGGTTGCCTTTCTGCTACGGTTTTTTCTTTCAGGTAAAAGTGTGCTAAACATATCAAAGATGAAACCTGCTTCTACTGCAATCAACAACTTGACAGTCAAAATTATTGGTAGACTTCAATTATTTCAAATATAATTCAGGTATCTCAAATATTCCTCTTTTCATGTACACTTAACAGAGCCTGAAGCATGACCAAGCTCTTACACATGAGAAACATTCGGATCTGGAGAGCCAGGAGTCCCAAAATGATATTAGAGTCCCACGCATTTCAGGCCTGATTGCTTCCTTGCTGTCAGGCCTTCCGCTTGCTCCAGGATTAAGTTGGGTCACTGCAAAAATTCCTCTTGCTGTGGTTGTTGGCTTATTCATAGAGGTAAGTTGAGATCATGACCTAAAAACCTGTTTGCAGACTTCCGTTTAAATCATTTTCACTAACTACAGGAAATTGCAATACCATGTTGGCTCATCTCATTTTCATCATCTCTTTGAATCCACATAGGAAGCTATATTGTAATATTATGTTTTGTCACAACATTTTCGTCATCTATTCAAATATGCATTGGAAGGGTTTTTTTTTTAAATTTTGAGCCAGCAAAGCTGACCCATGTGTATAAGCACCAATATTCTCACCAGGGCTCCAGAGATCTGAACCAGCCATTTGAGAGGTCTGCATCAGCCAAAACATAAAGCCTTTGTTATAAATAAAACATGTATACATAGTCTGCCTGCTCTTACTTTCTTCGATTTCCTTCGAATATTCATATGGGCATAAAAAGTTTTGTTGAAAGAAGTCCCCTTTTAACAAACATGCACCACCATAGTGTATCTATTCTACTTGAACCCTCTTAAAAGAGTTGTCCAATACTCCTATAATTTATTTTGTTGACCTTATTGTTATGGATTCTTGTGATGAGAGAAATGTGGTGCATTCTATAGCTTGGCTAGGGTTGTAAGTGATCTATCAACTCTTGATTTTGTTGACCTTGTTGTCATGGATGCTTGTAATGAGAAAAATGGGGTGCATTCTATAGCTTGGGTATGGTTGTAAGTTTTCTATCAACTCTTCTGTTTATGTCTTTGAAGTTTGTACGAGAGAAATGGGTTCATTATATAGCCTAGTAAGATTGTAAATGATCTATCAACTCTAGTTTTTGTGTGTGTGTGTGTGTCCGTGTAATAATGCATTTAATGATACATTTCGATTTAATCTAAATAATATATAAAGTACATTGAATCCAAATACTTGCACGAGCCCATCTAAACTCAGGTCCAATATAGACCTAAAGTTTGTGTAGCTCAAAATTGCATGTGTCTAGTTCACGCAGATCTAAGTCAAGGTACTTAGCAGACCACTTAGTACATGTCCAACTTCCTAGTTGAAAACTTGCTGATTATAGTTACTAGTAAGCTAATTATTTCAAGGGTGAGTATCGATTGTTGTGGTTATAATCCTCTTTGCTAGTAAGGTATATAATCGGAAATTTGCATAAATGTCAAGTGCATGCATAACGACAAGGCTAGATAATTCTGTGAATGTATGTCTTCATAGATAGTTGGTCTTCTGGCTACATTGTCGTTGTAATCCTCTCTGCTCATCAGGTATACAGTAAGAAATTTGCATAAATGTCAAGTGCATGCATAATAACAAAGCCTAGAGAATTATGTGAATGTATGTCTATTGTGTGAGTGTATGTTTATATAGATAGTTGGTATTTTGGCTGCATTGTTCCAACAAATTGCTCCAAGTTATCATTTCCCTGACAATATGGACATGTATGAATTTCTGTTGATGGGACAGAGAACGGTGTGTTTTTGGATGCTTGTAAACCAATGTATATTTATATCAACCCTGAATTTGTCAACTGTTGAAAGGGATCAGATCTTTCTGATATGTAAACCCTTTTGATAGTGCAAAAAATTGGGAAACGATTGCTATCTTGAAAGACCTGATACCTCTGCGTCCTTCACAGATTTTCAGTAAACATATATCTAGGCTTATATATATGTTAAAAAAAAGTTGATTAGATTTTCTTTTCTATTGTTTGGGACACTGTTATAATCTTTTCATACTGAACTGTACAGTGTCATCTGGGTGCAATGATAAGCCTCAACTTAATTATTTCAGAGTATTGATTTCTTTTGGTTGTAAGTGCCAAGGTTACACACTTACTCCTAAAAATATGTGTCTTCATTGTAATTCAACAAGTGCATGATTAACAGAACAGGCTGCACAGTCTTATCAATGTATATCAAAATAGATGGTTAGTCTTCTGATTGTGCTGTCCCAACAGAGCCAACCAACTTACTGCTACACAGCATCAAAGAATATATAGAATATATAGAAATGGATGTATTCTCTCTAAATTTGCCGGTGAATCCACATCCACAGGTACTTGGTTTTGAGTTTGATCCCTGTGCCCTGCATTGCTATAACCCTGCATATAGCTCCATGATGTGGGTACGTTGCCAAATGCCCTTATTGAATGTTTCGATTTAGTATTTTAGTTAAGAATCACAGGTGGTTGGTTTTGAGTTTGATCCCGGTGCCCTGCATTGCTATAACCTAGCATACAACTCCATGATATGGGTACCTTCCCAAATGCCCTTTGATAGCATCCAGACTACCTTAGTTAGCTACAGGACTCAGGGAGTCCATTACAGAAACAAAACTAGCTACATCACAACTACAAGAACAATGCTTTCCGCTCCACATCTGTGCGCAGGGCAGTTTATTGATTGTCTTGGCATCTCACGACAACGAACAATGAGGCTTGGTGGCGTATGCTTGCAGCTTGATTTACATGCTTTTCTATCTTCTGGTGATTTTCTGAAAGGTATTTGTTTCGGTGGCACAGATCTTTTGTAGTAATTGTTTGGAGTGGGAACGGGCAGAGAAAAAATTTTCATGATTATTTTCATGCACAACATATGTCCTTCTAGGCTTTACTGAGGTCCTAAGGCATGTTTTGCTTATGGTGTATATGGAGTTCATTTGAGAGATCATTTTATTTTCTTTATAAATGTTAATCAGTTACCGCTCATGCTTGACATTGCTTAATCTTCTGAATTTTTCACTTTGGCTCAGGTGTGACATATTTGCCAAAACTAGACCGTCCACACCTTCAAAGACTGGATTTTCCCAGAACTGAATTTCGAACGGATGGAGTGACTGAGCTTGGGAGTTTAGTGAAGCTGAAGAATGTTCCTTTATGGGCAATTTTTCTGGCAGTCATTCCAGGATCATTGCTTGCATCCATGATTTTTGTAGACCACAATGTTGCTTCCATTTTGATACAAGTAATCCTTCTGGCATCCCCAATTTACTTTTTAGTTTCATTGAGCAGAGGTTACTATTATTGCTTTTAACTTTCTAGAATTTATTAGGGTGCCATTTATTGTCATCTCTTTCTCTACTCTCAGACCATATTGACTGGAATACAGGACAGAGTCACTATTAGACTGAATCAGACCCAAGTTTAGCCTAAACGAAATCAATAATTCCCTTTCACTGCAGAATAAAGTTGGCCCCAATGCAAGAAGGACCATGTCAAGAAATTGGGATATATCAATTATAGCCATCCTTGTATTTATGTGTGGTATATTTGGGTTGCCTTTCTGCTACGGTCTTTTCTTTCAGGTAAAAGTGTGCTAAACATATCAAAGATGAAACCTGCTTCTACTGCAATCAACAACTTGACAGTCAAAATTATTGGTAGACTTCAATTATTTCAAATATAATTCAGGTATCTCAAATACTCCTCTTTTCATGTACACTTAACAGAGCCTGAAGAATGACCAAGCTCTTACACATTAGAAACATTCGGATCTAGAGAGCCAGGAGTCCCAGAATGATATTAGAGTCCAGCGCATTTCAGGCCTGATTGCTTCCTTGTTGTCAGGCCTTCCGCTTGCTCCAGGATTAAGTTGGGTCACTGCAAAAATTCCTCTTGCTGTGGTTGTTGGCTTATTCATAGAGGTAAGTTGAGATCATGGCCTAAAAACCTATTTGCAGAGTTCCATTTAAATCATTTTCACTAACTACAGGAAATTGCAATACCATGTTGGCTCATCTCATTTTCATCATCTCTTTGAATCCACATAGGAAGCTATATTGTAATATTATGTTTTGTCACAACATTTTCGTCATCTATTCAAATATGCATTGGAAGGGTTTTTTTTTTAATTTTGAGCCAGCAAAGCTGACCCATGTGTATAAGCACCAATATTCTCACCAGGGCTCCAGAGATCTGAACCAGCCATTTGAGAGGTCTGCATCAGCCAAAACATAAAGCCTTTGTTATAAATAAAAACTGTATACATAGTCTGCCTACTCTTACTTTCTTCGATTTCCTTCGAATATTCATATGGGCATGAAAATTTTTGTTGAAAGAAGTCCCCTTTTAACAAACATGCACCACCATAGTGTATCTATTCTACTTGAACCCTCTTAAAAGAGTTGTCCAATACTCCTATAATTTATTTTGTTGACCTTATTGTTATGGATTCTTGTGATGAGAGAAATGTGGTGCATTCTATAGCTTGGCTAGGGTTGTAAGTGATCTATCAACTCTTGATTTTGTTGACCTTGTTGTCATGGATTCTTGTAATGAGAGAAATGGGGTGTATTCTATAGCTTGGGTATGGTTGTAAGTTTTCTATCAACTCTTCTGTTTATGTCTTTGAAGTTTGTATGAGAGAAATGGGTTCATTATATAGCCTGGTAAGATTGTAAATGATCTATCAACTCTAGTTTTTGTGTGTGTGTGTGTCCGTGTAATAATGCATTTAATGATACATTTTGATTTAATCTAAATAATATATAAAGTACATTGAATCCAAATACTTGCACGAGCCCATCTAAACTCAAGTCCAATATAGACCTAAAGTTTGTGTAGCTCAAAATTGCATGTGTCTAGTTCACACAGATCTAAGTCAAGGTACTTAGCAGACCACTTAGTACATGTCCAGCTTCCTAGTTGAAAACTTGCTGATTATAGTTACTAGTAAGCTAATTATTTCAAGGGTGAGTATCGATTGTTGTGGTTATAATCCTCTTTGCTAGTAAGGTATATATTCAGAAATTTGCATAAATGTCAAGTGCATGCATAACAACAAGGCTAGATAATTCTGTGAATGTATGTCTTCATAGATAGTTGGTCTTCTGGCTGCATTGTCGTTGTAATCCTCTCTGCTCATCAGGTATACAGTAAGAAATTTGCATAAATGTCAAGTGCAACGATAATAACAAAGGCTAGAGAATTCTGTGAATGTATGTCTATTGTGTGAGTGTATGTTTATATAGATAGTTGGTATTCTGGCTGCATTGTTCCAACAAATTGCTCCAAGTTATCATTTCCCTGACAATATGGACATGTATGAATTTTTGTTGATGGGACAAAGAACGGTGTGTTTTTGGATGCTTGTAAACCAATGTATATTTATATCAACCCTGAATTTGTCAACTGTTGAAAGGGATCAGATCTTTCTGATATGTAAACCCTTTTGATAGTGCAAAAAATTGGGAAAAGATTGCTATCTTGAAAGACCTGATACCTCTGCGTTCGTCACAGATTTTCAGTAAACATATATCTAGGCTTATATATATGTTAAAAAAAAGCTGATTAGATTTTCTTTTCTATTGTTTGGGACATTGTTATAATCTTTTCATACTGAACTGTACAGTTTCATCTGGGTGCAATGATAAGCCTCAACTTAATTATTTCAGAGTATTGATTCCTTTGGTTGTAAGTGCCAAGGTTACACACTTACTCCTAAAAATATGTGTCTTCATTGTAATTCAACAAGTGCATGATTAACAGAACAAGCTGCACAGTCTTATCAATGTATATCAAAATAGATGGTTAGTCTTCTGATTGCGCTGTCCCAACAGAGCCAACCAACTTACTGCTACACAACATCAAAGAATATATAGAAATGGATGTATTCTCTCTAAATTTTCCGGTGAATCCATATCCACAGGTAGTTGGTTTTGAGTTTGATCCCTGTGCCCTGCATTTCTATAACCCTGCATATAGCTGCATGATGTGGGTACGTTGCCAAATGCCCTTATTCAATGTTTCGATTTAGTATTTTAGTTAAGAATCATAGGTGGTTGGTTTTGAGTTTGATCCCGGTGCCCTGTATTGCTATAACCTTGCATACAACTCCATGATATGGGTACCTTCTCAAATGCCCTTATTGAATGTTTCAGTTTGTTATTTTAGTTAAGAATCCATATTGACCCTAAATGCTTTAGTTTGTCATATTGGCTGTACAGTGTAAACCCATGTCATCATTTAGTTGGTTTTGCGTTCTATAAGAATTTACCTCGTTTATAATTGATCGAATTTTACATAGAATCTGAATAGACTTGTGAATTGGGTTACTCTAGGTGGTTGAGAATGTCCTCCCACCCATAATTAAAGAATCTGAATGGACTTGCCAATTGGGTCTAAGCTAGGTGGTTTGGTTTAGCCTAGAATGTTGTCCTTCCCAAGAATTAATTTTCACTCGGTGAATTGATGATTGTGCTTTTAATATCCAGTAATGGTACACAACTTATAATGACTCACTGTGTTGGGTATTTTCTGCAGATGGCCTTTCAAACCTTGTCACCGTTGCGTTTCGTTGAAAACGCAAGGCTAATATTGGCAGACCCATCACTGCGTTCAGTCCCATCAAGGTAGTTCAGTTCGATAAAAGAAGTGGTACAGTACACCTCTATCTAGATCGCTTGCACCCTTGTAATCTTCGCAACAAGCAAGACCCCAGCTGCAATTATTTTCCCATTGTTCATCCTGCTCATGATATGGGCTCGCCATTGCCCATTACGCAGCCTTTTCATAAAAAAGGCCTTCATAAGCTCGATAGCAAGCTGCCCGACAAGCAACCCAAAATTCAAACCCCAGGCATGAAAATCTTCAATAACCCCCATGCTAGGGGCCGCAGTATCCATCGTCGTGCTTCACAAAATTGACAAAATCGATAGAATAACAAAGTGGGTCGCAAAAAAACCATGGAAGGTTATCAAACACCTGATCAGTGTCTGCTTCTATGGAACAATAATAACCCTAACTCAGCTGTTCTCCCACCTGCAACCAAGCGGAGGCTGAACGAGCGGAGGAGAAGGCGGAATAAACGAATGAAAAAGACATTAGCTCTGGATTCATCACATCATTGTGATGTGAATCCTCCTCTCCATACAGTTATTTTACCTCTTTCATGCAGATACAAATTGAAAAACCCACAAGAGCAAGAAGAAGAAGAATCCTTTTCTTTTACTGCATCAAGATCAATAATGAAGCAGATGTCAACCCAATTGATCCTCAAGCCCAAAAATAGTTTTGAACTACAAAATCCTATAGAAATGCACTCAAATATACTGTATGATCCAGGACCCAATGATCCACCCAATACAAATCCTATTATAAACCTCAGTCCTGCAAGATCAGCAAGCAAACCCAAGAGAGGAGATTACGTGGATTACACCACAAATGATGAGACTATGATAAAAGTGGTGAATAGCCAAAGCTCACCATATCCCAGAGCACAAACACAACAAAATAATGTATTGAACCAGAGAAAAGAAGGCAGCACTGCCTGTGCTCCTGCTGTTATTCCTGAGATTAGACCATTGCCAAAGCCCATAAAGCATGACATTTTTCCAATGGAAGGGAGGATACAACCCAAGAAAAAGATCAGCAATGTGATTGATGAGACCAGCAGGAGGACGAGGATGATTTTAAACCAGAGAAGATGGCCATCCAACAAGCCTATGCCATCTGCAAGTAAAGGCCCTGATGGTGGGTTAACTTTTCCAATGTCGCTGGTGGATTGGATTGTACTGGATACTTGTAAAAATTTTGAATGTTCAATTTTGCAAAAGAGACAACTTTTCATAAGGTTTGATCTGTTCAAATTCTTCATCCTCTACTGTCAAAATGTAATCATGTTATCTTTATTTGTTGATATAAAATAAGCTTGTTTAATTTAAAGGTTATAGTTTGCAGAGATATTCATGATTTATTCTATAAAGATAAACCTTACAAACCTTATGTATCAACCGGTAAAATATTATTAATATTGCATATGGTAGAGTATATATTATATGATTTAAATTCAGAATAATATATTAATTGATTTGCTATTCAATACTATAGATAATCTACGGATACTAAAATTAATATTGATAATCTACGGATACTAAAATGTTTATGGCCTTTAACATAAACATTTCATTTCTCATATCCTTAAACTCATTGAAAATTTACAATATTATTTGTATATTTATTAGTTTGACAAGTCAAGTAAATGTGTCCATATAAGCCTATCGGGCTTATATCAATTACATTTAATAATCTAATTGTCCTAGCAAAGAACACAATTATTATATCAATTACATTTAATAATCTAATTGTACTAGTAAAGAACACAATTACTATATGATAGTTAGTTTTATAAACGATAAGATAATAATCAATATCAATAATAATTTGAAAAATGAATTTAGCAACTTTATCCTTATATGTAAAAAGAAGTTTAAAAATTAAGTTAAATTTTTAGATTTTTAAAAATATTTATCTATATCAACATATTTGATATAAAAATAGTTGGTTAGTTTTTTCTAAAATTATATTAATTTTTATAAATTTAAACATCTTTATAAAAACGTAAAACATCATGCACTAATCAATCAATGTTTTACAAATTTATTTATTTTTCATAAAAATATCTCAGTGGTTACGATTTTAAAACTAACATTGATTCTCCCATATCTTTACTCTAATAAGCATGGATGCTTGAATTTTTTCGATTGAACCTTATATATAAATTACGTTTAAGGTACAGCCAAAACCAAAACATGATTCAAGCTTTCATAAATTCAGATCCAATCTGATATTGCTCCAACTGCAAACACTGGGCAGATCAAAGGGGGTCAATTTAAGGAATTTAACTTGTGATATGGCCTTCAAACTATCTGCCTCTATCACTGGAGCAACATGGATTTTATTAGCTTCTTTGGTTTTTGTGTTTTTGCAAGCCTCCGTGTGTTCTTCAGCGAGCAACAACCCATTGACAACTACTGGAACAATGGAAATTGGAAACAAAATCGACAGAAGCTGGCAGATTGCGCCTTAGGCTTCGGAAGCGCAGCCAAAGGAGGAAAAGCAGGACAAATATGCACAGTCACCACCCCAGAGGATGATGCGGCAAATCCACGAGCTGGCAGTTTGAGATATGGGGTGACATGTAAGAATCCACTGTGGATTGTTTTTGCTAAGGAATGCATTGCTTAATAGTCTCTGGTTATCCGCAGAAGGCACACCCATCAGAGATGATCAGTCATGAATATATCAGTAAAGCTGACCAGCATGAAATGTTTCTTGGTTTAGGGTTTCTTAGGGTTTTTCATTTTCTTGGTTTAGGTATGGAACTTGAAAAGTTTCAGGGCTTTTCTAGTTTATGATCTCGAAAAGGAATGCATTGCTTGATAGTCTCTGGTTATCCGCAAAAGGCACACCCATCAGAGATGATCAGTCATGAATATATCAATAAAGTTGACCAGCATGAAATGTTTCTTGGTTTAGGGTTTCTTAGGGTTTTTCATTTTCTTGGTTTAGGTATGGAACTCGAAACGTTTCAGGGCTTTTCCAGTTTATGATCTTGAAAAAAATCAGTTTAAGTTAGTTTCTTTAAGTCGTATAGAGAGTCGGGGATAGTATGCTTCTATTGCCTTTCACAACAACTTTTAAAAACTCCTCCTTCACGGAGGTTGACTGCTCCAGCTATTTTTTTCTTTGCTGATTTTGGATGATGCAAATTTTGTGGTGTTTCCTTGTGTTGAGGCTGTTAGGATTTTTCTTGAAAATAAATTGGTGAATATTGTCATTTTCATTCCTCGATGAAGTTTTGTATGGAGACTTGGGGATAATATGATTGTAGGCTTTTGCATCTTTTAAAAACATCAGTTGATCTTTTCATCCCTGGAATTTTTAGAATACACATAACTAACTATTGCAATTGTAACTCATTATCATCCACCCTTGCTTTCAACAATGTCCATTCACATGTCCCTATTCTTCCCCACTCTATGCTATTCTTCCCCACTCTATACATGTCTCTATTCTTCCCCACACTATGTTATTCTTCGCCACTCTATGCCTTACGGCGTTTCCTTTGCAACATAAGGTGCAAATTCTAGTATTTTCCCTAAGGAAAAATCGTAATTTCCATTAATATTTGAAAATTACATGTTGTAGATGCTTGAAGAAGCATATCATGTACGTTGTGGCGAACCACCCTCAGTTGTTCTTGTGTAAAAAAACCCATAGGGTATACTAGTAGTATGTGCATAATTACATGTCCAAAAAATAAATATATACATAAGATTGTTCGGGAGAAATAACTATTGGAAATAGCTCAAAAAGTCATAAATTAGGCCCTATCAGGGCCCTATATTCTTTGGTCGATATACAGGCGATGGTAGTATTGGTAGAAGTCCATTCCCCTCTGTTACTGGATTAACCATAGGCCTCGAGGCTAGATCACAACCTCCTTCGATAACTGATCGGAAATCTGGCTGCACTCCCTATAGATGTGATGACAAACGATGAAGTCAAATTGGGATTTCAAATACATTGCATCATTGAATATATTCCTGAGAATGTGTACATGACAGATATATGTACAATTGAACCAATTAATAATGATCTTGGAGTCACCAAATATTTGAATGTGTCTGCACTCTTTATCTAAAGAAAAGTGAAAAAGATGTCTGAGTGTGATCAATTATGCAAAGCTATTAGTGCCATTTCCCAACCCCATCTGAATTTTAAAGGAATGGTTTTGAGATGGGTATAATAGTCCCCCCCCCCAAAGCCCTGTTCTTGAGAAGATCCATCAAAATAGGCCCAAGGTATGCTTCTTTCTATAAATTCAGGGGTGATGGTACGTAGGGGAGCAGGTTGATCATCATCAGGAATACTAGAATAAATGCATATTACATGTGTAGAAGCCTATGTCCAGTGAGGTACGATATCATTGAAAATGGATTTATTTCAGGTCAGCTAGATAGCCCAACATACCAATAGAGGGAGATTTCTAGCTTTAGGAGGCTGGGCCGAAGTCCACCATGATTTCCAAGCTTTAAGGATGGATTTCCCTATCCATCGAAAGGTGATAGAGAGGGAGGAGAGGATCAAAGACCAAAAAGAAAAAATGGTGGGACAATGAAGGAAAATATTCTCGATAGATTTAGACGCCTATCAAAATAGGTTGCAGCAAGTAAGGCCATGGAAGGATCACTTCATTAAATTCTCTCCCGCAGGAGCTTTGTGGTGAAGTACAGTTGACATGAAAAGCCTGGTGCGAGGAGGGGCCTTCAATTTCCATAATAAACTCCACCACCAATCAGTGTTTGGTGGCTTATGCAATGAGTGTATAATAGGGTAGCCATCCTTGGGAGTGTAATGACCATGCTTGGCATGTGCCCATATAATTTCATCGTCGCCTTCAATAATCCTAACATGTGATTCACTAAGAGCATTAGTGTAATTGTGCCAATCAAGATGCCAAATGTCAGGGATGCCAAGATGTATAGCCGATTTCCAAGCCTATGTAAAAATATTAGTATTCTCTAGGTCTACAATTTGATCAAGATAGTTAATACCAGCATTAGATAAAAAATGAATAAGATCAGGTGGGAGCCTGTATGAATTACCACATCCAGACTATGGATCCATACCCACACGAACAGAAGAGCCCAGCCTAATTCTACAAGCCAGTCCATCATGAATGTAAGGTATAGAGTTTAAGATAGCATGCCAAATGGAAGATATGTACGGCCTGTTCCAAGTGGGAAGTCTGATCCAATCAAGAGTGTGAAGGGGCCAGATGTATTTCTAATAAATGTCCTCTATCCATAAGCTTTTTGTTGTGAGGATTTTCCAACCCATCTTGGTAGCAAGTTCTTTAGAGAAGGACTCAAGGTCTTTTAGTCCCCATCCTCCCCATTTATTTGGAAGTGCAATCAAATCCCAACGAACCCATCCTCTTTCCCTTTCCATAGTAATCTACTGCACAACTATTGAATTCTCATACAAATTCCTTTTGCGATCTAGGTCATGGACATCTAGTAGACCAAAGTGGCCTCAAATACTATTTTGATTCAAACCAATCGTCCAGCTCTAGAGAGGTATTTGTGATCCCAAATATTAAGTCTCCTTTCAATCTTGGCCATGAGCTAGGTCCAATATGAAATCTTGTATTGTAGAGGTTTGAATCGAAACCCAAGATACTTTAATCCATCATCCAATGATAGAAGTGAGAAAGGAAATCTGGTGTGCAAATTGAATCTCATGGGGTGTGCATCCTGCAGAGGAGATAGTAGATTTCTGTGCATTACACTCCATGCCAGTAGCTCGACAGAATAATTGCATTAAAGATAGTAAGGTTGATGAATCACCAATACTCCCATTGAGGAAGATTAATACATCATCAACAAATAGTATATGTGTAAGGATGTAGTTTTTGGTGATCTTGATACCTTGGAGTCGATCAAGTCTGCGATCTTTTGCAATGAGCCGCCTCAAGCCTTCCATAACAAGCAGGAACAGAAGAGGGGAGAGGGGATAGCCCTATCAAAGACCCCATTCTGAATGAAAAAATGGGGAGGAAGATACATTAATAAGAACATGGAATGAGACCTTGGTAATGCAGAACATGATCCAGTTGATGAATTCTAGGGGGAACCCCAAACGAGTTAAGAGCATTCTCAAGTAAAGCCAATTAGTACGGTCAAAAGCCTTTGCAAGGTCGATCTAGAGAACCATGCCTTTCAACTTCTTTATCTAGATGGAGTGTAATACCTCTTGTGTAGTACCAATGGCATCATGAATTTGACGATGATTAAGAAAGGAAAAATGTTCAGGAGATATACGAGCAATTAGGATGGGTTTAAGTCAGATGGAAATGATCTTGCGAATAATTTTATATATGTAGTTGAAAAGTGAGATGGGGCGAAAGTCATTGAAGGACTCAGGCAAATCATATTTAGGAATGAGAGCAATGAAGGTCGAATTGAAATCCTCATACATTCAACAACCAGTTCGACCCCCAGTAATTCAAGGAAGGCCAAGTATAATTCGACCGGCCATCCATCATGGCCAAGGCTCTTGTCCTTTTTAAAACATTTTAAGGTATTCTCTAGCTCCCCCATGGAGACAAACTTATATAGGTCCTCGGTTGCATCCTGATCAACAAACCGAGGAAAAGGTCCTGCCACCCTAATAATTTCTACCAATGTTGCTTCCTGTGGGGCCTTGTAAAGATTTCTGAAGTGTGAGGTGCTGATTGATGCCAGATGATTAAAAGAGTGAACTCTCTCACCTTCCTCATTGGTCATCTACGAGATGGTGTTGATCGCTCGACACCCATTTGCATATTGGTGATAGAATTTAGTATTATAATCTCCCTCTTTTAGCCAGATGTCTCAACTCTTGAGTTTCCAAGTTTCCTCTCTGTCTTTTAGAGTCCTATCCCTTTCAATCTCCAATCCAATGAGGTGGGACTTGGTATCAATAGATAAATAGCCATCCCATTAGCATCTTCAAGGTTGGTGAGCTCAGTCTCAATAGATTGGAGTTTAATATCATCCATATTTATCTTGTTATGGGCCCAGGAAATGGTTAATTGCTTGAGTTTAAGAAGGTTGTTGGAGAAGCCTTCCGAAATGATTCGATTAAAATTAGGAGGGTGAGATTTCAAAAAGTTTGAGACCAATTGGATATAGTCTAAATCCTTTAACCAAGTGGCATAGAATTTAAAGCGGGCTTTTGGTTTGCGAGCATCACCAACAATCTCAAGATAAATGGGAAAATGATCAGATAGGCCCCCTGATCCAACCCTCTGCCTATAGTTATAGAGGGTCCCAATGAGTCGTTCCTTGATGAGAAAACGATCCAGCCTTCAAGCCAGCATGGCCTCTCCAGTCCTTTGATTCCTCTAGGTAGGTTGAAGATGAGCCATGGGAATATCAATAAGTTGATGATCATCTAGAAGAGCCTCCAAAGTATCAGATAAAGGATCAATCTAAGCATTGTGCCCCCTTAATTCAGCATGTCTAATGGAAAAATTGAGGTCACCTCCCAAAATGGTATTATCAGCTTGTAAAAGGGTTGAATTGAGGATTTTTTCCCAAAATACAACTTGGTTGTGGTAGGGGCCATACACATTAATCAGTCGAAGATCCATCCCTAGGTCAGATGAGAAAATATCTGCACCAATGAAGCCATTCCTGCCCCAAATATTTGATAGTCTTACCGATCTAGGATTAAACCCAATGGCAATACCCCAAATCACCCTCGAACATCTAGGGCATGAAATTTCCATCTAGGTACAAGTGATTCTAGCATAGGTATAACCATATCAATAAGGCCAAGGGTTTCTTGAAGGAATAGGAATTTCTCCCATTCAGTTTCCATAAGTCTCCTGAAGGATAGGTTTTTAGCAGGGCTAACCAGCCCGCGAGAGTTAAGGGATAACCACTTCATGGGGGAGATGAAGATAGGGTGATTTTTGATCTAAGAACCCAATGAATGGTGAGTTTTCATCCTTTAGCAACGACAATACCAACTTGATGGATGGATTTGGATATGGAGGAGTGTCTACGCCTAGATGATTTAGGGGGCTTAAGGGGAGGGATGATTCCAATTATACAGACATACATGGAAGAGGATTTTTCCAAGGAGCGGAGGTTGTAGGAGTGGGATGGGCGCAAAGAGTCTGATGCCTCCATTGGAGGGATAGTCAAGGGGGTGTGTGAAGGAAGGAGGTGTATTGGAGAAAATAGGAGGGGATGTACCAAGGGACAAGACAAGGGAAGCGATGTAGGTGCATATGTCAAGATGAAATGTGATAAACAGGATGACAAATAAGAATCAGAAAGAGTAAGAGATGAATCAAAAGAACAGGAGGGAGGGTTACCCGATGAGAGCACAACAACGGCCGCCGCCCGAGATCTTGTAAGCGGAGGCGAGGGAGGACGAACCGGAGTGGTGACACACTTCTTCTCCTGAGCCTTTTCCTTTAACAGATTACCTTGAGCTAAGGGCATCTGCTATTCTTGTGAAACTGACTTGTCTACCAATCCATTAGTCGCATTCTCCTGAGGAGGAACAGATATTACCAAGGGGAATTCCTTATATAAACGTCCAATCTTGTGGCATCGTTTGCACCTGAAGGGCACACCTTCATAGTCAAGAATCTAAATGCGGGTGAAATGCTTCCAGTGAAGGGTAATTTGTTCCTCCAATCCTTCTCTAGTATCAAGATGAACCAGGATATAGGCCAAAGACATACTACCCTAGACAATGAATGATTTTTCATGATCCAGGTAGGTACCCAATGCATTTCCAATGTGCTTGAAGATGTCTTCATACCAAAATTGTAGCAACAAACCAGGTAACTACACCCAAATAGGACCAACCCCTAATTTCTCCCGCTCCGAATTGAACAAGGCACTCGATCGCTTGAGCAAGATAGGTGCAAGCTCGATATGCCAATATTTTGAGAGCACCCACGTAGTGTAGTATGAACATTGAATCGAAGGGCGAACCAACTACATGAGAGAGAGGCAACCAATGGAAATTCAAAGAGTATCAGTCCCCATATTTCAATGATCCATTGTCGAAGCCTAGCAGTGGAATACATTTGCCCTCGTACACACCCTACCAGAACACGATTTTTTGTATCAACCACATCCCTTATCTGAATCCCTTCACTGAATTTGAGAGAGACGTCTTTGTTCCTTGCTTTGACACACTTGGACTTCTTCCCTTTTTTGGGATGCTTATGAGCCTGGGGACCAGAGGAGGGTTCGGGAGCGGGGTCCAGGGAGTCATCAACCCTAGGGCTAGATTCGCAGTCCACCAAGTTGATAGGGGGTCCGTCAAAGAAGCTGGATGAGAGAGGGGCGGAAACGAAGTGGGTAAGGGTTTACGGCTGAAGAAGAGGAGTTCCGGGGGGAAAGACATTAGTTCTGATGGTGAAATGAGAGGGAAATAGAATGCAAGATGAATAGAGGAATAAACCGAGGAATAAGAGGGGGAGATGGAGTCAAGGCATGTAACCAGGAAATGTAGGGATGTCGGAGAAGGGGGAGGGTAATCAAAACCCGACCAAGGTTGTGAGTCTACAGGCAGAGAGATATCCAGACATGGGGAGCTAGGGTGAGTTGGAAAAGCCGGTGTAACGACCATAGGGTAACCGACAAAGGAGACTAAGGGCGCAAACAGTGACGCATCCAACAGGGGATGGGGTGATGTAGTCCAAATGGGCATAGATACATACAATTCATTCGTATAGTCAAGCAGATCTACCTCCATATCCATCGACCTGTCGACTGACCGTGATGTGCAAGTGGAAGACCCAGGGCCAGATGCCAGGAAAGGTGATGAAAAAAAGGTGAAATGATGATCCCCAAGGCACTTGCGAGGTGAAGAACATAAGGGTGTAGCCCTCAACTTGTATCAGCATACCTGCGAAACCCTAAACGATGTCAGAATTGCTACAAAAAGGGTGCATTTGCACCATCATGAGAAAATCCTTTCACATTGGATATTTTATTATATACAACAGAAAAATTTAATATAATCATAATTATGATGTTAAAATAAAAAATCTAACTCCATTATTATAATATCAAAAATATGATAAATTAATAAAAATAATTTGATTTTCTAAATTATGGATAGCTATATTTCTAAGATATCTTAATTTTTTTTATTTTTTAATGCACACGTGGCTAAGATGTGATCAACAATCTCTATTCTTTAATGTGACAAGTGCTTCCATACAACCCACTATATGAAATAAATCCCTTTTATTACCAAACTTATCTATTTTAAACCTAAGTAGGAGGAGCCATAAGGGTATAATAAAACCATTGGTTTCAAGTTGTTAATAATATAACATGTGTGGCCAATTAATATAATATATGCCCCTGGATCATGAATGTGGAACAAGATACTATATTGGAGCATGGGGAGGAGTTTTACCTTTACTTTATATGTGACCAATCTTATCTCATGGCCCCCTTCTTTATTAGCAAGCTCCTTTCATTGGGTGGACATTACTCTGCAACCATGCATATAGCCAACAAAATAAACCTTGGTCCTCGGCATGCTAACTTCACAATTTCATGTGACCAAGCCCCAAATATTTGGTGAACAACTCCTTATCTACCCAGGACATGCCATTTTCTCTATTGGTCTCTTCAACCAATACGCCATCTCCATGTTGCCACCGCTACACATCATCCCACCCTTACATCATCCCAACACTTTCGTTTGTTGCCCACTCCCAACACTCCCAGGAGACAGACTCTGGGATGTGAAATTCTTTGTTAACTAACATTTTGTTCCCCAACCTCCGTTAAGTGATGACTACCTTTCACTTCTCCATTGCTTTGACCTCTGGGAGGAGTCAACACTCCTTCGTGGGTCGTGTCGATATTTCCATATAATTCATTGATTCTACTTCACCCCAATGCTCTCCACATTGGCTCGCTACCATATCCTCCTAGTGTCTAATCATCCCAAATGTTCGTTTGATTGAAACTATTTTGATCTTACAGGGAAGACCCTTTGAGACACGTCATCTTAGTGTTGGTTTCAAATGAACTCATAGCCACTTCGCAACTTAATATGTTCCAACTGTATCTAAGCACATTACGCCAATGCTGAGTCATCCCGACCTTTCTTTGTGATCCCTCCTTTTTAATCACTCTGGGTAATAGACACCCAAAGATGCAGATGTTTTCTGTCAACCATCAATATCGACCTATGTTTGATGACAGAGTCCCACATATTTCATAAACTAAGTCTCGACCCCTTTTTACTATGCTTTGTTCTCAACCTTTTTTATGTGATAAGTCTTCGGGGGCCTCAATGCATTAAGTCTCGAAACTTCTCAATCCTCTGGTCTTTTGCTTTCAAGCTTACACACAACGACCCAACTCTGGTCCTTATTAAATACATTATGATAGCCACGCTTCTGCTACGCCACTCTAATTTATTTGGATCATTGATCTACTTGTTGATCCACGATCAACAACTAATATTCATCAACTATAAATGAAGGGACTTCGGCCCTGCTCCAAAGGATATCAACCTCCTCTATGTAGTCAATTCCTCTATATTTAAATTGTGTTCTCGGACACTTTCCCTCCTGAACTCTATCCAATGGGTTTTACAACCACTGCGACCTCCTATGCATTCACTCTAAGTGCAATCCCTCTCGAGCTTAAGTGTAACACCTACAACACATCTGCGCTCAAGTATAATTTACCAAGCTCACTTACAAACAATCAATTAAATGTTTAAACACAAAATAATTGAAAAAACTCAAACAAAGTGGTTCTTTCTATTAAAAAATACACACGTTCTGTAAAAAATTACAAAAGGCCTCTCCTTGGTGTTGAAAATGCAACAAGAAAATTTCAGTTTGACCTTGCCTTGGTCAAACTGTAGAAAATTCAAATTTCCACATCAGCATAAATCTTGAAAGTCGTTAACTAAGGTGATAGGGCACTTGTCACTCAGTAAACTTAGTTAATTCGAGTTGCAGAAGCTTGATTTCATTTCAACATGATTGATTGCTAATTTGTAGCAATCTAATTCAATTAAATTGAGTTATTGTCAGTTAAATTAGTGCTTTTTGTTGGAGGAACTAGGGGAAGGTCAGTTATCTAAGTGTGAATTCAACCACACTTAGTGATCAACCAGTTAACTAATAAATCATCCCAAAATAATTAATGCATGCAAATAATTCGAGTTACCCAGTTGAGATGGATATTCCAAGGCAGTGTACTACCATTCGTAGACTATTCCAATGTGTCCAGGTGGTGCATGCAATCAGAAGGTCAACCTAAAGAAATGCACAATTAAATTTGAGGAATTTCCTAAATAATAGGGGCCTAATTCCTCAAGGAACAATGCAAGTAAATAGGAGCTTGCAGGGTTTCAAATTTGTCTAAGTGTTGGCCAGAGTTAGTCAGTCATGTAGAGAGATAGACTATACACTTGTAGGTTGTGGTCAAGCTTGAGCAAGCATATGTTTTACATCTCTATTCTTTGATTAATGCAATACAGATAGGAAGGGGTTTTGAGCAGTTGCTTTCCCCTACATAAATCTTTGTGCATGTGTGATATTTCTTCTTGCGTATTTATGATTTGTGTTCTCGATTGTGAACTGAATTCCACAAAGTAGTAGAGTAGATTTGAGTCTTGTGATTTAGTAAATTTCATGAGGATTTTAAAACCTACTCCATAATTTCTACACTTGGCCTAATTTATAATATAATAGAGCCTTTTTCGCTTTTGGCTATATTTGACCTGATTTAGCCTATCCTCACTTGATCCCCTCTCTCATGATATATAAAGGCCTCCTACGATTACATATTTATACAATGGACACTCAATCCATAATTAGTTCAAATCCACAAAATCATCAACAAATTCTTATTTATAGATCCTATAGATCCACACATATTTCAAGAGATCTAACTAACCCTCTATTGTAGCAGCTACAACCACCCTCCAAAAATTTGGCTCGCATGCAAATTTCGAAGCCTAACTTCGATCCTACGATCGATCATCCTTGGTCACTTATTGGTAAGATGATGATTTCAATATCCCCTCCTTGAACCTAAGAGTTGTCTGCGTTCTCATCATTATGTAGCATGTGTCATTTTTGGGCATAGGGTTGTTTTTCATGCAAATGGAATGTTGTTTTTCTTCAAGGGAAAGAATGTGCACGAGTGGTTGTAATCACATAGAGATGTTTCACACTCACTTCACGCACTCTTTTCACGAAGGTTGTTTCATCAAGAAAAGTATGTCTTATACATTTTGGATGGTCTACGTTGTGACATTAAGTGTGCATGTACAATAACAATCAATTCCTATCAATGTTTACATATGTTTCACTCGTCTCACACTTAGCCATTTTCCCAAGCAAACTAGCCTCATCCAGCTTCTCAGAACCGTGCACTTTGTTTTTGCAACCATCAAGATTCCTCCCTTGCCTACTAAAACCCTACAATGCATAGAGACACCAACCTCCCTTGCCTGCTCAAACCACATAGCCCGCAAAGACACCAACCTCCCTTGCCTGCTGAAACTGAGCAGCCACAGAGACCCCAGCCAACACTACTCTCCAAAAATACGCACAATATTTAGGTAGCTAACACTGCTCCCCAGAAATGCATAGATAAGTCCAGCTGCACTGCATTAAGAAATTGCATAGAGGTGTCTTCCCAAGACCCCTGTCCCGCAGCAGTGCCCTAACCCTCAAAACTGTGCAATTTTGTCCAAGCTGCCCTGTCTGTCTTGCATGCAGAAACTACGCAAATGGGCCTCCCAAGGAAACATCTCGGTAGCAATCATTATCCATTGAAATTACACAGATCTACCTCTCAGTGACTACAGGAAAAGGTGACATGCTGGAATCGCTTCGAAGGAGTTGAGGAGAAGTACCAAGGAACCAAGTAATGGAAAAGATCATGACCGCATGCAAACTCCGTAAGATGCATGATCATCTTGAGGGTAAGTATGGAAAGTAAAGAAAACCTTTTGAAGTACACCTATTAGTTGAGTTTGTAGGACTGATTGTCATTGTCATACCATCTTGTCCTCAGTAACATGCATGTGCGCAACCACAAAAAGTTATTTTATGTGTTTCTTCTGTTAGCACTGGAATCTGCCTTAGGCTGAGGGAAGGCGAGACTCAAGGCCACATCAAACCAAGCTCAGCCTCGTAACTAACCCTACATGAGGCTAAGGTTAATAATGAGCATGAACACCACTGAAAATAGATGACACAGGCATATATTAACCCACACAGTCCCTAATATTTGTTTCAAACCCTAAGAAGTGAATTTGGAAATAACATAGGGTTTTACATTTCACACATGTTTCTCCACATTAAAAACACCATACTCATGTCTATAATTCACTGAGCAAACATAAAGAACCTACTTGCAAGCAGTTGGAGGCAATTTGGCATGAATCTGGACAAAGGAGCAAAAGTTTTTGGCTCTGAGTTTGTATGTGTCGCGTGCTTACCCAATGCGTAGCGCGCAGTATGTGCGGAGCGCGCAGTATGTGCATAGCGTGAAGTATGTGCGTAGCGCGCTTCTTGTGTGTAGCGCGCCTGCTCTGTGCGTAGCGCGCACTTCCACTTCAACTCCACAACCTTGAAATGATTCCACTTTCTCTTCAACACTCTGATTTGGTTTTGCTTTGGGAAACTTGTGAAAATGATTTGTTGTCCATGCTTTATATGGGTTATAAAATACCTCATTAAACCATAACCCACTTTTATAATGTTTGGCTTTTGGGACTTTACCAGTTAATGCAATTCTGTCTTTGGCTTTTCACTCTTTTTCTGAATCTTGGACAGATGAAATGTCTTGATTTTTTGCAGAGATTTTGGTACTTGGCTTTCGCAAACATCAGAGGCTTGCTGTGAAACTTCTTATGGTGAAACAAATACATCAATATTACAAAAACTAAATTTGACAGTTTCCAATTCAAAACAGAGTTTTGAACTAAAAATGTCTTCAAATGTTTTTGGGAATAAAAATATGAAATGGGAAACTTTCGAAACCAACCTCATGGCCTGTGAGCTTTTATCACATGTATCCAAAGACTTGAAACCCTAGACTCTAGGACTAAAGACTCTTTTTAACGAAAATAATCATTTATGACCGTGATGACGTGACCTGAACTTCAGTGATTTTTGAGGAATTTTAATTAGCCCTGCAGGTACAAGCATGAGGAAAGACAAGATGACCAGACCCTCTCATCAGTCAATGGCATGCCCCTAGCGAAATGCAACGAAGTGGAATGAGCGAGACACCTAAGAATGATATGCAAAAAAGCGAACAGATCTCTGACGGAGGGCTGTAAGGACCGACTCTAACATCTTCTACATGTCTTGCTTCTTTTTCACTTGTTTGACCAATTGTCATCTTCGGCATGTCGGTTTCTATGTCATTATTGTGACCTCGTTTTGGTGATGGTGAAGGTTGTGTTCGAGTTATGTTCGATATGTAAACATCTATCGCACTCACAAATGATGTTGTAAGTACTATCGTGCAACCGTCATCATGGTCGTCTGAACGTCTACCACAAGTGTCTCACTTGTCGCTCCCACCCATCAGTCAATCACACTAAGTGCATGTTCTATTGATGGTTTGAGGTGTCTGGTCATCAAGTCATGTTAAGTGTGTGTTCACAAGGTCATACATGTATGAAGTCACTCGTTCAGACACTTAGTCATTTTGTCAAAACCATGTCGACCAAACCACCTTCCAATAGCCAGACCTCCGCTAAGCTACATTGCATAATCTCAACCCTCAGTGATCATGTACTCCTACCCAGAACTACGCAAATCTTGAGGTTATCTCCCACGCAATCTGTACTATACAATCCTGAAGTCGACTCGAATGACTGTCACCTAGAATAGCACAGAAGCTACTCAGCAAGTCATTCTAAACTACGCTTCCCACAACCAGATCCATCAAGCCTCTGGCTCGTCAATCGAAGAGTTTGGCTAGGCAGTGACCCCGAGTCTCACTCCTCCCAGAAATTGTGCAGACATTGCCAAGCATTCCCACTTTCGCTGACTAATGAAACTGTGCGGACATGTCGGACAGAAACCCATTGCATGTCACTACACGGTCCTAAAAAATTGCACATTTTTCTCAGCCAATCACCCTGCTAATAGGCTTGTTGATCCCCCTGAAAAGTGCGCATTTTTCATGGGAAGTCTCCCAGCTGCCTAGCATCCCACTCAGCTGAGAAACTGCACAAGGTTTTCTAGTAGGCTAGCCTCCCGTAGCCCGCTGCTAGCCTCCCTAAAGAATCTGTGTAGTTTTCACTGCCAAACTCCCCTTGCTTCCTGCACTGTCTCCCTCAAACAATTGTGCAGATATTCCCTCCAGCTGATCCAGATCCCAAGAATAGTCATTGCTGATCCGGATTTCCCATCTCAGCCTCTTAGTGACATCTGCACAATTTTCATTGGCAGTGCCTGGAACCCACATCCTAACTCGAAATGTGCTTTGTGTCGTTCCAGAGCCTTATCATCTCTCGCGGTCACCTACACTGAAAACAAAATATAATGCATCATGGTAGGCTAGGATATTTTTGGATTTGATGTTGTTTCATCATGAGTGATTGCAGATACATGTACATGAATGAGACATGGTGCGACGACGAACAGGATGAACAAGGAGTGTATGCTAGGATACTTGTTTGCAAATGGAAGAACACACAAAGCGTAATAAGTAGTAAGCGAAGGATACGCATTCACATGCATGAACTATCAAGCAAACACCAATACCATCGAAGACATCGCATACCTTGCCATGTGGAGGTGAAGCTATGATACACCAAGAACACTCTCAACACTTAGTAGCATTGCAGCTCGACATGGACACCACCATCAACATGGACATACCAACACTATCGTGTTGAGTCATGTCATGAGTCATCTCAGCCACATCACTACTTTGGGCCATACTGTTGTAATCAATGTAATGTAATGTGGAAGTCCAAGAGACCCACATGTAAAGTTACAGTGTCATGTAATGTTGAAGAGTCATGTAAGTCAAACAGTCATGAGGTATGTAGAATAGTCACAAGGGTTAGTTTCACCCTTGGCTATATATACCCCTCATTTGTACATGCAAAAGACTTTTCACCTTGCTTCCTCCCACATAGACTTGGGAGTCTGTAATATTTTCTTTGAGGAGTGAGTAGTGGCTCCAATGCCCTGCTATCGGGGTTAGTAATTTAGAAGCCTTTTAACAGGCTAGAACGTTTTTCACACATGTATTGTATTCGTTTGTAAGACTATTCTTTGGACACTTATAATGGATGTTGCTTTAACCTTTATTAAGAAAATTGAACTATTTCGGTTTTTCTAGTACATATGTTGTTGGAAATGTGTTGTATCAGTTGTTAACATTGTCTCACATTGTGGGCTATCCCGTCAGACACTCGACAGATTCATTCTTACAAACTTGTTATAATTCCCGTTGCACTCATGTGGACTATTCCGTTGGGTATTATGCATGTTATCTATTCATCTTGTGTTTGTGAGTGCTGCATCGATGTGGACTACTCTGCCAGAAGTTGTGCATGTCTTGTTGTGTTGTGTGTCTCTAACAGAGTTAGGACTATTCCCTTTCAATCTGAGACTCACTTCCACCCTCTCCCTCTGTAGTGAAAGAACTTTGACACAAGTGACACTATGTACTCACCAGGCACGTGAACCTCATTGTGCGAAGACAAAGTAAACCACTCTCATGTGCTGACAAGCAAGAGCTAAGGCAAATATTTCAGATAATGGCAACTGGGCTATCGTACCGATGAGACTCCTACACCAAACGGTGTGAGGTCTAGTTGGGACTTCATACCAAGGAGATCCCTGAATGTCAGCGGGTCCATCATCGTCAACATTTCTAGTGCTATAATGAGGGCCAAATGACAAGCTCAGTCCTCAATTTTTGTTTTGAATCTTCCCACATCTATCATGTCTTATGTTACACTTAGTCCTCTGGAATGTATGTCTTATTGAAATGGCTTTGAAATCTCGAAGGATTTCTGGAATGACTTGTCATGTAATACATACAATGGTGAAGGTGGAGCATCTGTCCTTAGACATATAGTTGGCATCGTAGGCTCCTATGAAATGCATGAAATCCATGAAGATTACATGACCTGCGCCTTGTTCGCATACATGCTTTGTGGGAACCCATTGCAATGGCTTGTCACATTGCCTAAAAAATATATTCACTCTTTCCACCATCTATTCACAGAGATAATTCATGCTTTCAATCATTTTGATCGTAAAGCACTCAATAAATAAATTCTGGAATTACAGAAAGCACCTGATGAATCCGTTGAGCAATTTCACACAAACTTTTGTAATCTTGTGTACTGATTCCCTGAAGATGAAATTGATTGGGAATTACTCGATGGAATATTTAACTATCTTCTTTACATCTCCAAAAATATGCAATTCTTGGAATCATCTGAGCCCCTCCCAACATACCTCAGTGTTAGAGTTTCCAAATCTAAAATGGGAGAGGTCATTGTCATAAGTGACTAGCCTTCCTCTTCTCAGCAAACAGCTCTAGCTTCGTAGTGCGAGGTGGGAGAAGGTGCACGCAAATTTGTTGAACTGTCACATCCTCCTACCCCCCCCTTCTCTTGATATCTACCCAAATTTGGCTTGCAAGCTAGTTGGTTGTCATGTGGACTTGTTACCTCAACCTCTATCCCCACGCTCTGCTGATCCTCTAGATTGTATTGTCTTGTGTTCTTCCATTCCAGACTTCACACTTTTTGTGAATGAGGATCAAGTTTTCGACGGAATCAGTGTTGTGCAGCCAACCTACGCTATCATTCATGATGATTTAGTGTGGGAATCTAAAGAAGAACCCGCAGTAAAGGATGAATCCCTTCCATCCTCACCTTATATTGTCTATCCTTTCCTCCCTTGTGATCCTGCCACTTTTGATCGTCCCTCTAAAAACCCATTTCCAAATGTTTCTACTTCCGATTGTTCATAGGACACACTTGATGTCAGTATGTCATTACATTGCAGAGAGGAGACATCTTCCTCTAAAAATACATCCCTTCTGTCATCTATCATTTCTGAAAACACGAAGGGTGAACATCCTTGCTTCTCATCTACCCCTTTGCATGATTCATCAAATCATGAGGATGTCGACGAACATCCCACATTTTATGATCATGGTTTTCGTGATCTCTAGACTTCTTCATTTGATCATGATGTTTATTCACTCGATGTTAATCTGTCTAAGCCACTGGTCTTCGATAATCTACCTATTGACATTGTGGAAACCCCACAGACCGTCAAGGCACTTCAGCCTGGGCTGATGGTCATGTCAAGCCCTCACTGTCCTGAGGTTAGTTCGACTTGCGATCAGAAAATTTTCGAAACAACTCATCATCACTCTCTGCTTCACATTGAAGATCAACTAAACACCCAGATTTTTCTTCCTCCAATTGAATCACATGATCCCATCGCTCAATATTTGGAGGAATCTTACACAATGAGTGCGCTTGCAAAGCATAAGTTGTTGTTCTTTCTCATGTTCACTCGTATGTCACAGTCCAAAGTGTGTGTATGTTTACCGTCTTAACGCAGTGCATCGCAACACCATGGTACATCTGCAGAATGTTTGTTTTGTGCATTCGCTCTTCTCTATTATGTGGATGTTTTAGAACTTGGAGCATGTTGGTCTTTTGTGATCTACTTTCTTGTTCGCTAGTTTACATGCATATCTTTCTTGTTAACCATGCCTTCACCAACATGGGCCCGCCAATGCGCCCGTGGCTGCATTGGAAATATCACTTCACGTGAGTAGGCCCATGCATTGTTTAGCATAGGAGTAGTAGTGTTTTCTTCCCCACTTTGCCTTCTGGTTTTCATGTTTGTTTGCTTGCTTACTTGGTTTGGTTTGCTTCCTTGCTTGCTTTTCTTACTTGCTTTTCTTTCACTTTACTTCCACTTTTTATTTTTTCTTTCTTTGCTTGCTTGTACCCGTAGGTTAGCCTCTCGTGAAATGTGTTTGGCTCTCCAGATAAGTTGTTCAAATCTAAGAGGGCTCGTATAGATATCAACATCTGGTTATCTATTGTCCTCTCTCTTTATGAAAAACATGTTGTCTTCAATCGATGATGCCTTGATGGAAAATACATTATGTTCAGAGTGAGTCTGGGTGAAAACACAATGCTTGTGCTCTAACTAGTACCACCTACTCTAGTTGGTTGTTTTGGGTTAACCCTTGTCAGCTCAATCAAGTAGAGTAAGGTGAGGGAGAAAACCTTAACAAGTACAGAGGTATACATAACATAATTCTTTGAAGGAATAACCTCTTCTGCTCTCAATAAGTCAGGATCCCTCTTTTGCCTCTAAAATAAACAAGTGCCTATGAACAGTTCTTTAAAAAAAATAAAAATAAAAAAATGAATAAGGCAAAAGAAGAGAAAGGCTTCCTACGCAAGGAGGTGACGTGAGTAACTATATCGGGGTACTGACCAGGATCCCTATCAACGAAGCGATGCTTATGTTCCTGCGTGACACTTCTGGGGTATTGTCCAGGCCTGCTGACAGCGCAACAACACCAAAGATGAAACTTAAACTCTGACAATCATATTACATGTGCACCAATATACGCTTCATCCCCAATCAAAACAACTAAGTTTACTTGGCTTGGAATGTGTGCCGATTGATCAAGAGCATGGCAAGTGCTACATCTTGCAATCAAGCTAGTGTGGAAACAACGATGATCAAAGAATCGAACAATACTTCCGGAAGGGTTCAATTTTATTTTCACGAAACAAGGTCCATTCAGAGAGCTGGAGTTCTACCAATGTGTCACCAAGTGTTGTAGCAGCTACAACCACCCTCTAAAATTTTGTCTTCCATGACAATTTCAGAACCTACCTTCAATCTTGTGATCGATCATCCTTGGTCACTTATTACTAAGCTGATGATTTCAAGCTCCCCTCCTTGAACCTAAGAGTTGTCCGTGTTCTCATCTTTATGCAGCATGTGTCATTTGCAAGCATAGGGGTTGTTGTTTTTCATGGAAAGGGAATGTTGTTTTGCTTCAAGGGAAAGAATGTGCACATGAATGGTTGTCATCACATAGACATGTTTCACACTCACTTCATGCACTCATGTCACAAAGGTTGTTGCATTAAGCAAAGTATGTCTTATGCATTCTAGATGGTCTACATTGTGTCACTAAGTGTCCTTTTGTGATCACAATCAATTCCTATCAATGTTTACATATGTTTCACTGATCTCACACTTAGCCATTTTCCCAAGCAACCTAACCTCAATCGGCTTCCCAGAACTGTGCGCTTTGTTTCTGCAACCATCAAGCTTCCTCCCTTTCCTGCTGAAACCCCGTAGTGCACAGATACACCAACCTCCCTTACCCGCTGAAACCCTGCAGCCCGTAGAGACACCAACCTCCCTTGCATTTTGAAACCCTGCACCCCACAGAGACCCCAACCAGCACTGCTCTCCAAAAATACGCAGAGCAGTCTGGCAGCCAACACTTCTCTCCAGAAATGCACAGAGCAGTCCAACTACATTGCACTTAGAAATTGCGTAGAGGTGTCTTCCCAAGACCCCTGTCCCGCAGAAGTGCCTTGAGCCTCAAAACTACACAATGTTTTCCAAGTTACCCTATCTGTCTTACATGTATAAACTGTGTAGACGAGCCTCCTAGGGCCTCATCCCAACAGCAGTCACTGTCTGTTGAAATTGTGCAGATCTACCTCTTAGTGACTATGGGAAAAGGTGACATGTATAAATCTCTTCGAAGGAGTTAAGGAGAAGGACCAAGGAACCAAGTAATGGAAAATATCAGGACCGCATGCAAACTCTGTCAAATGCATGATCATCTTGAGGGTAAGTATGGTAAGTAAATAACACCTTTCAAATTACACCTCTTACTTGAGTTTGTAGGACTAATTTTCATTGTCATATCATCTTATCCTTAGTAACATGCATGTGTGCAAACACGAAAATTTATTTTATGTGTTTCTTCTACATGTCTTGCTTCCTTTTCACTTGTTCAACCAATTGTCATATTCGGCATGTCGATTGCTATGTCATGCTTGCGACCTTGTTTTAGTGATGGTGAAGGTTGTGTTCAAGTTGTGTTCACTATTTAAACATCTATCACACTCACACGTGATGTTGTAAGTATTGTCTCACAAGAGTCATCGCGGTCGTCCAAACGTCTATCAAAAGTGTCGCACTTGTCACTCGCACCCATTGGTCAGTCACACTAAGTGCATGTTATATTGATGGTTCAATGTGTCTGGTCATCAAGTAATGTTGAGTGTGTGTTCGCAAGGTAATACATGTACAAAGTCACTCGTTCACACACACAGTCATTTTGTCGAAACCCTCTTGACCAAACCACCCTCTAATAGCCAGACCTTCATTGAGCTGCACTACACAGTCTCATCCCTCAGCGATCATGTACTCCTACCCAGAATTGCACAAACCTTGAGGCTGTCTCCTAGGCAGTCTGCACTACACAATACTGGAATCGACCTGACTGACTATCCCCTAGAACAATGCAGAAGTTGCTCAGCAAGTCATTCCAAACTGTGTTGCCCGCAAGAAGATCCATCAAGCCTCTAGTTGGTCAACCGGAGATTTTGACTAGGCAGTGACCCCAGGTCTCACTCCTCCAAAAAATTGCGCAGAAGTTGCCAAGAATGCCCGCATCCACTGACTAATGAAACTGCCTAGACATTCCATTCAGACACCCGCTACATGTCACTACACTGCCCTAAACAATTATGTAGTTTTCTCAGCGAGTCACCTTGCTAGCCAACCTGTTGCTCCCCCTGAAAACTACACAGTTTTCATGGGAAGTATCCAACTACCTAGCAACCCCTTAAGCTCAGAAACTATGCAAGGATGTCGAGCAGGCTAGCCTCCCAGCTCTACATAGTTTTGGCCAGCAACCTCCCACAGCCTGCTACTAACCTCCCCGAAGTATCTGCGCAGTTTTCACTGCTAGTCTTCCCTTACTGCCTACATTGTCTCCCTGGAACAATCACGCAGATCTGATCTCTAGTCGAGCCAGATCCCACAGATAGTCACTGCTAATCTAAATTGCCCATCTAACCCTCCCAGTTACATCTGCAGAATTTTCACTGATAGTGCCCTGAGCCCGCATCCCGGCTCGAAATGTGCTTTGTGCAATCCAGATCCTTGTCCTCTCTCCCAGTCACCTGCACTGAAAGTGAAAGATAATGCATCATGGTAGGCTAGGAGATTTCTGGATTTGATTTTGCCTCTTCATGAGTTATTGCAGATATAGGTAAATGAATGAAACATGGCCCGACGACAAACAGGATGAACAAGGAGTGCAAGCTAGGAGACTTGTTGGCGAATGGAAAAACACACAAATGGTACCAAGTAGCAAGTGAAGGACACACATGTGCATGAATGAACTATCAAGCGAACAACAAGACCATCGAAGACATTGCACACCTTGCCATGCAAAGGTGAAGCTATGATACACCAAGAGCACTCTCATCACTTAGCAACACTACAGCTCGACATGGACACCACCATTAGCATGGAAATACCAACGCTATTGTGTCGAGTCATGTCATGAGTCATCTCGGCCACATCACTACTGTGGACGATACTATTGTAATCAATGTAATGTAACGTGGAAGTCTAAGAGACCGACATGTAAAGTTAGAGATTCATGTAAAGTTGAAGAGTCATGTAATTCAAACAGTCATGAGGGAAGTCGAACAATCACAAGGGTCAGTTTCACCCTTGGCCATATATACCCCTCATTTGTACATGCAAAAGACTTTTCACCTTGGCTCCTCCCACATAGCCTTGAGAGTCTGTAATCTTTTCTTTGAGGAGAGATTAGTGGCTCCAGTGCCCCGCTATCGGGGTTAGTGATGTAATGGTGTACAAATGTGTCTTGGAAGTTTCGCTTAATTCAGAAGCCTGTTAACAAGCCAACTCATTTTCACACATGTATTGTATTCATTGATAAGACTATTCTTTGGATGCTTGTAATGCATGTTTCTTTAACTTGTATTAAGTCAATTGAACTATATCAGTTGTTTTAGTACATATGTTGTTGGAAATTTGTAATATTAGTTGCTAACGATGTCTTGCCTATGTGGGCAATCCCATCAGATACTCGATAGATTCATTCTTATAAACTTGTTATAATGCTCGTCACACTCGTGTGGACTATTCCACTAGGTGTTTTATGTGCTATCTATTCACCTAGTGTTTGTGACTACCGCATCCATGTGGACTTCTCCGCCGGAAGCTGCCCATGTCCTATTGGGTTGTATGTCTCTAGCAGAGTTGGGACTATTCCCTTTCAATTTGAGACTCACTTCCACCCTCTCCCTCTACAGTGCAAGAACTTTGACACAACTAGCACTAAGCACTCACCAGGCACGCGACCTCGTTGTTCAAATACAAATTAAACCACTCTCATGTGATGACAAGCAAGAGATAAGGAAAACCTTTAAGATAATGTCAACCATGCCATCATACCAGATGGGACTCCTACACCAAATCGTGTGAGTTCTAGTTGGGGCTTCATACCAGGGAGATCCCCTGCACCGTCTATACCCTCGAATCTCTCTTAGATCTCTAAATATTCTTTTGAACTCTTCTTAGAAGTAGATATGATTATAATCTCAATCCTAATTACACAACTTCTCTAGTTTTTCTTGGAAACATAGGAAATATAAATAATCAAACAACTACACTCAATTAGGGAACCAACTCCCTTGGTAAATGAAAGACCCTTCGATTTAGTTAAAATTCATTTTGACTTGGAGGTAAGATGATCATGCATCATACCCCAAGGTGAAAACAATTTATGGTCTCTTAACCATGTGCTTTCATATGTTGATGAAAATCCTCGTGGGTCCCAAACTTTAGCTTTTAGATGCCTATCTTCCATGTTTCCATGTTACTGCTATGTTGGCTTTAGTTCTCCAAGAATCCACACTTTATGTTTACTGCTATGTTGGCTTTAGTTCTCCAAGAATCCACACTTTATGTTGTTGTTTCCCATTTGCTTTGATGATGCAAATTTATTCAGTTAGTTGCACTTTCTTACTGGTTATTCTCCCGAGTCTCTTATATCTTCTCATGGATGTCTTCCTCATCAACATCCACAATTCACAATTTTTTTATCAAGATCTATCTCAGGTTGAACTTCATTTTTGTTACCCACAGGATTCTGCATTTTCTCTTTTATCATAAAGTTATAAAACTATTATCAATATATTGTTCACACTTTGCGGCCCTCTCCTCTTTGTCTTTTAACATAATTTCCTTTTCCTCTAACTTTGTTTTTGCAAGATGCATATGCATTCTTTGGCTTTCTATCCTCTTCTCCAATAAATTCAACTCCTCATACAATTGAACAAAATCAATTTGAATTGTACATGTGTCCTTCATGCAATATCCATTTCTTGGATATTATGTTAGCCACTCCTCCAAAATTTATATCTCATCTTTACTTGTGCTTTCTTCCTTTGGCATGATACTTTCAACTAGTATTAAAATTTCCCTAAGCATGTCTTCATGAAGTATCTCTCAATATTTTGTTGTTGTTTCATCTTCTTCACTTACATAATCTCCATGAGATGATGTTGATTCATCCTCCTACAAAATAGAAATTAAGGCATGTTCTCCTTCAACAACTTCCCTATCAAATTTATGATATTGAAGGTCAATAAACACATGTTTGTAAAATTTCTTTATCTCTACCATCTCTTCTAGATGTCTCATTTCTTCATCAACCTACATAAGCACATAATTTAAGTACTAATCATCACCTCCCAATCCTGCAATCATACACAATGTCAGATTGAAGAACATAAGGCTCTTATTTCGATAACTTAGTTGTCTCATCTTCATGTTGATCCAAACTAGTTCTATAGTCCATTAATATGTCTATAAATTCCTCCTCGAAATTTCTAGCTTCCTTCTCATCAAGGAATAATTTTTTTTCAAAAAGTATTGTTTCATACTCAGTTGCTCTAAATTCTTCCTTCAACCTCTCATACATTATCTACCTTATATTCCTTTGCAATTGATATCATCTAACCTTATTCTTCTTTGTCCTGCCATATCTCTAGTCTTCCTGGATTTCCTGTAGCAACTACTTCAAATGATTGAGTTCAACTCTTAGCTCAACCATATCCTTCTCAAATTCCTCATTACTCATCTTCTTTATGTCAGTTGATTTGGCATTCTTCTTCATTTTATTGTGACTTCTCCTCTTTGATCCCTTGACATTACTATTAGTAGCCATCCTTTCCTTCTTCTGTGAACTCTCCTTTATCTAGTTATGAGTTGTAACAAGCCTTCTCCTCTCTACAACAAGTTTTCTACTTGTTACCAGTGCCAAGTCATCCTCTTAGTACCCTCTTTTCTTCTGGTCCTCTGTAGTATAACCTCTTCTCGAGCACCTCTACTCCTCAACTTTCAAATTTGTTGGCTTTTGCATCTTCATCTTCTCACCTATTCACTTCTCTTGAGAACTTTGTTTTCCTCTCTTCAACAATTTCATCATTTTTTTCTCTCCATTTGAGACCTCTACCAGCTCCTCTTCCTCTACCACAGTTTTAGTTGACTACCATAGGTTCTCTACCGTTCTTCCTCTTTTCTAACTGCAACAAAATTCTTCATGACCAGAGTTAACACAAAACATCATATTTACTTTATAATATCTGTACCAATATCTTATGCTCAAGAATCTTCTTTTTGGTCCACTCCTTTGAACCAGTTCTCCTCCAAAAACACTTATGCTCTCTAATCTTCAAGCAGTCCTCCTTAAGAGTGCACCATCTCTTTCAACCTCTATGATGGGCTTCATTAATAGGTAAATAATAAGGCCCATATGACCTTCCTTTAGCCTAAATTTACCTCTTTCCTTGCATTTAATGGCATCTTTTTTACTATTATGTGGTTATTAGGAATACTAGAGGGTGATTATCATATCTCATGGCATAATGTGGTTAATGTATAGGAAATAAAGGCATTAAAATACATTTACTATGAAGAGACACGTTATAAGGAAGTTGGAGAAGATGTAGGAGGATGGTCTCCTACATTTACTCACTCAAAAATCGACCTATTCCCTACATTTACTCACTTCCATTTCGAATATCCACTAGCAGTTGATGGACTCAAAGACTACATGGAGAAATATCCATCTTTTTAGGAATTTTGGAGGGAAGAAACCCTATTTCAAGGATTTTACCCCTTAGTCACTTTTGTATAAATAATCAAGCTTAAGGGCTCAATAAGATTCAAATTTTTGTATAAGGATAAAGACTATTAGGAATTAAGAACTTGTTATTTCCATTTCCATTTCTGATGTAATTAAGCATTATTTTGCATTAATGAAAAGCCTATTTTTTATCCATAACTGAGTTTATTTTAGAGGGTTGAGTCCCTTTGGGTTAGGACCAAACCCAGAGGCTCTAGTCTCTCTTATTTGTATATTTCTTTCATGTATTCTCTTTCCTATAAATATTTTTCTTCTATGTCTAGTAGTCTGGTCTATGAAAATTTCTTGCATAGGTCTTCCAGTCACTTCTCTTGCGGGATGCATGGTTGGGGATATAACATTAGCAAGAAAAAAATATATTTGCTTTCCTTTGCAGTAGTTAGGTTTTTTGATTTGCCTCTTTTCACATACTTTGTTTTCTGCACATGTAGTAATTAATCTAACAGTTTTCTTTGAGCCTAGAAAGCATAATCTCTTATGGATGTAGGTCTTATGCATGCTATAAGTCAGATTTTATTTTGATGTAGTAGATAGATTTCAAATAAAATTAAACTCATCCTTTCTTGGTTATTTTCATTTTTCTGCAATTTAACTATTAGTTTAGCACCATTTTCAAGTTGCAAAAGAATAATTTTTCTGGTGTGCAAGTACTACTATTGTCTTGTAGGGTTGGAATTGTCATTCCAAACTCCTCCTCCCACCATTATCCTATTTCTTTCCACCTCACAACTCTCCCAAAACATTGTCCACCGAGAATACAATTCTGGGTTATTGAAGGCGACCCTGTGCATTGGTTTTTGTGAAAGATGGGCCCTTGAGGTGTAGTAGGCTTGGAAAAGGACTCACACAACCTTTAGCTACCCTATAATACCTTCCTCTACCTTTGGACCACCTTTACCACCCTCAGAATGCTCACGGATACAATCATGTAGCAATATAGGACGATCATGTAGCATCCTGTAGTAATCATGTAGCAATCTTGTAGCATCCTATAGCACCGTGTCAAATTGGCTCCTAAGGGTTGATTTTTATCTCCTAGCCTTGAATAATGTTTCATAGGCTCTAAACCCATGTTTGAGGGAGACCAAATACCACCTAATAATTTCCTTTCATCTGTTACATTACAACTATGCAATTAGGGTTATTGGACAGATTTATGAATTTGGTACTATAGTGATGATTTTCTTAGCTATCTCATGAAATATCTAATGCACTATGTCACTAAGTCTTCTCACTTTGGAACACAGTGATTAAAGGTTGATTACATGTTTTCTTCCTTTGTGTAAAGTAGATTAGGATTGCTTGCTTTGATTTATGCTTCTTAATCTAGGATTTGAATTCTAAGCATTAGTATTCCATTACATAGACTAGGTTTCCTTTATATGCAACACTTACATTCTGTAAATAAACTAGTGTTTGCATTTCTGCAAGTAGTGTAGCCTTTACATTTATGCAAATAGGGTTAGAATTTACTTTTGATTAAGCAACATTTCTATTCCTTTGTAAATAGAGTAATATTTCCACTTCTGCAATTAGAATAGAACTTTCCTATCATGGAATTTATTTCCTTTCCAATCTAGAATCAATTGATAGAGTGGTATTTGTATGCCTTGGTTTTGTCTTGAAAGTGACATGAGTCGAGCTTAACCTACTGTATTGTTGTCACTGCAACAAACACCCTCCACAATTTTTCCTACACTTGAATTTTGGAGCCTACTGAAGATCTTGTGATCTATCGTTCCATGGTCACTTTGTGGTCATCTAATGTTTTTCAAAGTGTTAATTTTTCTTCTAAAGTGTCAAAGTCACTTGCTCACAAATGATTTATCTTCGATGAATTCACAAACATACATCTTTCTATGCATTCTTAGATAGGCCTTGCACAACTCTTGAAGGTAAGGCTTGCGTAATCACTACTAACAATGATTTCACAATCCATAAGCATAGTGTACTACACAATACATGACAACAATCAATGTGTACTCTCCATTGATAGTCTTCCTCACTTTAGTTGTAATTGTACTTCTATTTCGGTGAGTTTCCTCAATTGTCACTCTAGTGCACCTTTTATTTCACAAGTGTTGCTTTCATGTTTAACCTATCATTTTTGCTTACATTCACTTTAATAAGTGTTGTTTTCAAGTTATCTTCACTCTTGCATGTGCCACTTTCACTTTCTTTAAGCCCTTGCAAGTGTCGTTCACACTTTCATTTACTTTCGCAAGTGTCATCTTTTGGCATGGAAAGTGTCACACATCGTAAAAATTGAGTTATGGTTCATTTCAAGAGGAAAATTTGGTACTAATTGGTCCTATATATCATGTATAATTGTATTAGACTCATTCCCAAAGTTTTATGCATTGTCATACTAATGTTGTCACTATCATCTGCAGACTTTCAAAATCTCTCCTAATATTCTGCAACTTAACAATATTGACTTCGGCCATACCTTTATAACTTGTTGCCAAGGTATCCAATGTTGTCTTTGCTGAAGGCATGATCATAATATTCTGGAACACTTCTCAGTCTACTACTTGCTGGATAAGCTGCAATGCTTGTGCATTATTATTTTTGTCTTTCTTCCATAATTCCCTCTCTGCATTAGTGAGGGCTAGTTCTTCTTCTTCATTTTTAGGTTCTAAAAACCCAAACCAGACATGATCCCAAAAATCATGAGCCTAAAATATGGTTGCCATCTTAGTGGCCCACACATCATAATCCTTCCCTATAAATGGTAGAAATTGTGACTAGAAATTTGAGAAAACCATATTTCTTTAAAAAAAATCCTTCTTTTATAAAACTCTAAATTTCTCTTTTATAATAAACTCCTATAAATTTATAATAATAAAAAAAATTATAAATTATCTTTATAAATCAAAATATGATCCTTAAAAAGAAGCCTTTCTAAACCTTTTAGAGACCTTCCACCACACCTTTATAAAAATATTTCAAAAAATCCTTTAATGAGCCCCACTCCTTACAAGTGTTCATATAAATCTAAATCAACCACTTTTGAATTAATAACATTTCGAACTCTCTTAAAGCTCAAATGGATTTTCAATTCGGTGCTTTATGACTTTTCAAAACCGTATGCCACGTGACTCTTGAGCAAAACAATTTTTTTTCGAACCGTTTTGAAATAACATACGGATTTTTTTAATATGTCATGGGATGTGCGCACCGTCGATACCACTGAGCTGCACACACAACTTGAATTTGGGCGGACACATAACTTGAATTTGGGCGGATTCAAAGTTAAACGAAATATCCTCAGTTTTTATACTACTTAGGTGTGAATTTTGTAAAATTAATAATGTGATAATTTGGCAACACATTTTTTTTTAAATAGTTAGCGTTTTTTCTATTGGTTCTCTTTTTACCCACTTTGCAAGCACCACGAATCTTGTAATCTTTTCTCAGCTTTGATATTAATTTGTTGGAAAGACAAAGGAGCCAAAACATAAATTTCACACATAAGGCACACGAGTTGTGGCTCCTCTATTGATCACACAAAACTTGATGATTACAATGAACCTGGTGAAGGGTATTTAAACCTTTTCGACTAGCGACTCACCTAAAATAACTTGACAAGCAACAACACACTAAATTCTACTATGAATTAACTCGACTTGAAATGACTTAACTTGACTCCCTAAATTTAGCCAACTCTTTATGCGTGAGTAATTAGCTTATTTTAACAAGATCCACTCACACGTGGAAACACAATCCTCTGCAATATCCTTTCACTTTGGAAATCTTAAGCTTAGGCGTATTGCCTTTTTGCACGGCAACTATAAACGTACATGACATTGATAGTGATATGAGCTTTCATGAGTAAGACCACTCAGTTATGGTAAAATGTGTCTCCTTTTTACCATCAAACCAAGCCATTCAATATTTGTTTCAATGTCGAGGCTGCCACTGCTCATCATATGACAACAACGAAAATACCTTCGTCGTGGAGGTCTTTGTAGCATATTGTTCGTCCGCATCCACAATCATCACGTTCTACCCACCTAATGCGCATATTCACATTCATTTCATTCCTTCAATTGATTATAACTTCTTAATCATACATTTCCATCTTTGTCTGATGTTCTAGAGGAGGTTGTGAAACTGAATCAATTGAATTGAGAGGCCTTATGGAGATTGCGAGGTGAAAATTGGTTGTAGCTCTGAGTCAGTCATTGATTGATAATGTGGGAGATGCCAACAAATCCTTCCATGTTATTTCAACCCAACCAACAACCTTGGGTGCTCGAAACATACTTTCGAGTACTCTCATTCTGTTGTTCTTTTTCCTTACCTATAGGTCAGAAAAAAAAGGTTGTCAAATGTTTTATGGATGTAACCTTTTTGGGTAGATGAGACAACAAATGTGACAAAGGAAATTGGCGACCAACAAAGATGGTTTTTACTAGTGAAAGCAGTTCTCTGGTTAAGGTAAGGTCAATCCCAAATTTTGGGGTAATGTGATGATACTCATGGATAAAGAGTGGGCAATACCTAATGGTGGTGAATGTTATGAAGGGGCAAGAGGGAAAAACTATGGAAATAGAGGAACCCACATAAACATTTATAATATTTCAATTAGTAAACTAAAACAAGATAATAAAATAAACATTTAGACATAATCTAATTTAACGCATCATTAATTAATAAACATTTACACAAACAATTAGTTAATTAATTAATGATAAAAGGAATTGACATACCTGTGAAACATATAGACATTTAAAAAAAAACCATGTAACAAGATTTTTAATCATGGGTATTCCCCCACTTATCATGGAGAACTTTAACCTAAATAGGTTTTGTTATAATAGCATGGGCCAAATGCGATAGCTTACCAATACCACCTACCCAAAAAAACCATAACTCACTTCATATGACACTTGTTCATATAATATTTTTTAATTAATGAATTTAATTAAAAGAACAAAAAGACAACTTTTTTGCAAATAAATTTCTAACCTTTGATTTGTATATATTATTAAGAATATTTTAAAATATTCTATGGAGATTACATCCTTATTATCCACCTAATAATTATTAATAAATAAATTAAAATTTATAAATCTTCCAAAATAAACATACCTATGGACAATACAAAACAAATTCTCCATCAAATTTTTAAAAAATATTTTACACAATTAATTAACATAAAATATTCTTATAATTATAAAAAAATATATTTGTTTTGACTGACCTCGTCATTCTTCTTCTTCTATAAATCCGTAGTCTAAAAATTATGTTTTTGTTTTAATAGTTATGGAAATTTGTGTTAAATTTTAAAAAAAATTGGCAGGGACTTTTGTAAATCCAAGTAAAAATGTCAAAATTCATAATTTTAAGTGCCTTAGACATTTTTGAATTTTTTTTACTTAAATTCCAACCATTTTTTACCATCCAAACAATTCCATAAATACTTGAAACCATGAAGGCTTATTACAGGCTATATGCATCCCAAGAAAAGCATATCACTGCAGTCTTGGAATGATCCCATGATCATGTTAAAATATTGGAAAATGGGACACAGTTTGTTTAACTACAGAGTAGAGTAGGATTTATGGGGACTTGGCTTAAGTATTTGATAATGAGCTTCATGAGTGGAGCATATGTGTCCTGTAGGTATTTGGAGCAATTGACCTTTATTATATTAAAAATACTTTATATTTTAGTATTTTTAATATCTATTATACAAATTGTTAAAAGAATTAATAAAAATTTTAAAATTTTCATTATAACATAATAATATATTTAAGTATTTTTTAATATATATTATTTAAATTATTAAAAGTTTTTATTAAAAATTGATGTGAATGAAAAGATTGATTTTTTGTAATATTGGATTTTAGCTAATAGTTTTTTTATTATGTAAGGATAATTGGTTTCCCCCTTTGACTCTACTCTCAAGCTTGGATGCTTTTCATATCCACATCATTTGCTTATTCAATTTTAGGGTATTTTCAGTGCATTCTCCTATATCATTAAATCCCCTATGCAAATTTAGTCTATATTTGATTTAAATACATGTTGTATGATGTTGAAAAAACTGTTGTGACATTTCTATCTCTTTGTTTCTAGCTTATGTTAAATAGCTAATCCTCGGGAGTACATTTGTGTTATGGTGAGTGGTTATTAGAGTCTAAGAAAACCCAGACTGAATACAGTTTCTTGTATGTACTAATATGTACACATTATACATCATTCGTTGAGATCATTCATTAATATATAGTTGTATATGGTTTCCAATATTTTTGTCTAATAGTGGTATCAGAGCGTAGATTAATCTGCTCTATCGAATAGTATCAGCCATTAGTTTTTGTGCCATTGAGGGTGTTGCCATTGTTGCCTCACTGTGTGGAGATTGTAAACTACGTGTATGTCAAATTGGTGTTGAAGTGTAGGAAGCATTGGTGTTTGTTTTGCTGACTGGTGCAACTGCAGGGTGGAACACCAAGAGAGAGGTCACAAGGTTGGATTGGATCAAAGAAAGAATCTTCTATTTTTTTGGCCAGGTTTTGTAAGAGCGTGGTATATATGATACTCATCGAATTTAATTAAAATATTGTGTGGCCTCAATCTGGGCATCTGGAATTTATATAAACCAGAGTTGTGTTTTTCCATCGATGAAAAAGGCACATTCTATGGGAACCTATCGGGCGAGATTTATCCCTTGAGGACCCAATTTCATTCTGCAACAAGGTGCATTACCCCATGGACACTTTGTGTGTTGGGGATGTAGAATTAAAAAGAGCATTGTTGATGGGATGTACGCAGATGCCTCCTAGAGTTTCGATTCTTCTATGTAACCGTTAATATTGAAGACTAGAAATATTAAAACTTGTCGAGGTATTTTTGGCATTCCAGCCTAGACAATCAGGCCTACTTCTACATTTTCTTATTGTGGCTGCTTATTGAAGCACTCGACCCGAGCTAATGTGAGGGGCCAGTTTATTTTTTTCAAGAATTCGGAAGATTGTGTAAGGCATAGGATTATCTAATGTGTAAACTCGGCGTGACATGGTCATTAGAGGAAGAAATTGTCATGGAGGTGGGTATCAAGAACAACTAAGGACGTTATAGACCAGTTGGACGTGGACATGCAACAACGAATACTCTAAGGATATTTTTTTCATAAGATTCATGAAAGGATCCAAGAGACAAAATATGATCAGTGATGTAACAGACAAAGAAACGAGAGAGTAGACATTATATATCACCTATCCGCTTGCCTTAGCTTTGAAGATATAATTTGGAAAGAATAATAGATGATGGTGATTCATGTTTTCAGCTCTCTGCACCAACAACCTTTTGGGTATCATAATTTTGATTGAGGGTTTTGTAGTCGGTCTCATCGATAGAGGCTACCCTGACAATAATAATAAAAAATTGAACTGATGGCCTTGTTGTCATTGAGTGGTGGTGGAAGGTTCATTTTCATAGCCTGTATCACCATTTAATACAGTTAAGTTTGATAGCTCAAGCATCGAGAGCCGCAGAGGGCCTAGACTTCACCACATTTTTGTCCTGAATGGAGTTAAGGTAAGAACAGAGACACAAGGTTGGCTTTCATACCATTGATTTTTTTGGTGTTTTGAGTGTTGACTAGTGATTTTGGAGCCATAATATCTTTAATATGAAGTCCAAATTTGTCTTTTGCCTTTCTAGGGCCTTCAATGATTAAAATTTCATAGAAGTACAAAATTGTGTTTTAAATTTGTAGACGGGGATCCAGTGTTGGTCGTCTTAGTGGATGAACAATATCCTTTTCATTTTATTTTTTCGTTTTTGACATGTGAATTTCACAGTGATTCTGTGATAGTTTTGTCGATCTTTTAACGGAAGCGTACGTGATTTGCTATGTGTCATTAAGAATAAATTAAAACAATACAAGGAACTCCCAAACTCTGTACAAGAAACATTTGGTACCATTCCTTAGGGATTCAAAAACTATTTTAGAAGCAGATTTCCAAGGCTACTCATTGAATTCTACAAAGCTGAAGAGTGTTTTAAAGGCAACTGCAATAGAGAGTAGATTCAGTGTTTTTACGGCTTGTGATCAAACAAAAGTTTTATATAATACTAGTGACTGTGGGTGCCAAGTGAATTTAGGAGGAAATACAAAGCCATCAATTGGTGTTCTATTTTGAAGGTCAGTCATGCTAGTTGGAGGCTTTTCAATTCCTATATTTTAGTTGTCATATTTGAATTCAAAATTATGATTAAAAGCTCTCTTTCATATATATTTTATTTCAATGTAAATGAATGCATTATCGATTGAACCTGACACCCGAGATTGACTAAAATGACTCAAATTACAAATATATTAGATATATTAAATAATCTTAATAGTTCTGCTACCGATGAAATTGTATATATCAACAAAGTAAGTCTTGTTGATATTACAATCCGTTTACATGATGCATTGGAGACAGTTGAATTTCTCCAGATTGAGTCTCAAGTGCAACGAGACGATCCTAATTCCAAACAATAGTTGAAGAGTAATGAAACCACTTTAGAAGCAAATTTGGATGCAACGGAAAGTCATATTCAGGCAAGGGTATGCAAGAGTCATTTGCATACATATTTGAATCATGTCGTTCCCAAAACATTTATAAGACCGTGGGAATAAATTACACATAACAAACAAAGCATTGGTTTGGGATATAACAAGGATGTCCTGGATGTATCTTTTCATATTCCTGATTTTTCTAAACCTATACAATTTTGTTGTGCTGGATTTTTGGATCGTGTTGTTTCGGAACAAATTGATTGGTGCGAACATTGTGACAGAGTTGGACATGTGAAAGAGCAGTGTTTTGATCTTCACTAGTGTGAGCATTGTGCAAAGCGCAATCACCATTCAAACAAATGTTCCAGAAAGAAGACTATTGCAAGAGAAAAACTAAATTTTGGATGGATTTCCAAGAATATTTACATGTCGTACTGCAGGATATGTTTGAGAGTGTTGACCAACCTTGCAGTGATGAATAATACTTCATCTTCTCACTCTGTATTTGACAAGGGGGGAATTGATAGAGTTGTGATGGTCTACTACAGGTTCAAATATTTTTCAAGTGAGCCTACGTCATCATTCCACAAGTGAGCCTGAGCCACAACCTGTACTAGTTAGAGCCATTGTTGTAGCCAGAGAGACTTCAGTTTTTTTGCTGAATGAGTTGTTTGTGAACAGGAACTTCCAAATTTGGAATTTTTTGAGGAACTACATTGATGGTTCTAGAGTTAATGGTCACCTTAAAACCACACTTTTGGTTTCTCTGAGAACTACGATGAAGGTTCCAGAGTTGGTGTTGGTTGAGACCTTGAGTTCTCCCACATTGGTTTGTGGTCATCCTTAAAAACAATTTCTGAGAGACATTCAACTCTTGGCTGAGACGAATTTTTGCATTTTGAACTCTCATTCTTGGACATTGATACATCACTTCGAATTAACATGGCAATGTTAAACAACTAATCCTCAAGATTGGATTTGTGTTATGGTGAGTGGTTATTAGAGTCCAAAAAGACTCGAAAACTGAATCAACGGTTTCTTATATGTATTAATATGTACACATTATACATCATTCATTAATATATATTTGTATTTGGTTTCCAATATTTTTTATCTAACAACTTAACGTTTTATCCCTTGATCTATAGTTTATAGTGAAGTTTCCATTTTTTAGTGTTATAGAATATTAACCTTCAAAACACTATTATCTCTGATGAGCATTAATTTATCCTATAACTCACTCTTCCAATCATTCATTATGCTTTGTTAGTCATATATTTTTCTTTGTTTTTCATTGGTTTTCAATAACTTTAACTAAAATGCTATTATTTTTCATTCATATTCAATAATTTTAACTAAAATTTTATTATTATGCATTATCATTTTTTTATATGAATATTCAATCATCTTCTCAATTTTTAATATACATAATTATATATTTTTTTAAAATAAAGAATTTCCACATTCACTAAATTTAATTTTATATATTTATAAATCTATTTAATTTCCACACTTCACATTTATCAATAAAATTTTGAAATTAAAAAAAAAAAATCGCAAATATAAACTCATACTTCTATTATAGGGTGATGTATTTGCCAAGTTAAAGAGCAATGAGGGGTGGTCGAAAGATATTAAGTGTATATCGGAGTTAAACAACGTTGCCCCCTCTCCCCTACCCTATTTGGCATTTACATTGACAAGCAAGGGTTCCCTAAACCATGGACTCAAAGCCTCATTATCCCTATTTTTAAAAGTGGGAATACAAATAACCCCTCTAATTATTGTACAATTATGATCAGCCCTCTCCTAGCCAAGTTATATGGTATTATTTTGGAAAGGAAGTTGAGCATATGGCTTGAAAGTGAAGGTAAGCAGGCTAAAGGCCGAGCGGGTTTTAGAAAGCAACGCTCAACAACAGACCACCTCGTTATGCTTAGGATCATTGTGGAGGAATGTGTAATGATAAATCTAATCTCTTTTGTTGCTTTGTGGACTTTAGAAAGGCTTTCGATATGGTTCCTAGAAGCAACCTTTGGAACATATTAGAAGAGCTAAAGGTTCCTTTTGAGTTGAGATTTGCCACTATAAGGTTATACGTGAATGTAATTGCCAAGTTAAAGAGCAATGAGGGGTGGTCGAAAGATATTAAGTGTACTAGCGGAGTTAAACAAGGTTTCCCCCTCTCCCCTACCCTATTTGGCATTTACATCGACAAGCTAGAAGGTTGTTTAGAGGAAGTAGGATGTGTTGGCACGATCTTAGCTGGGATAGTCATCATCCTTCTTCTCTACACTGATGATATTGTTCTTCTCGCAAGGTGCCCATCTTATCTTGATAAGCAACTTATTCTTCTTAAGGATTTCTATTGTACCATGGGTATGATTGTTAACACTGACAAAAAAAAAGTATGATTATCAAATCCAAGAAGGACACTTACGCTAATTTTATGTATGACAATAATATCTTGGAGGAAGTGTTTTCCTACTAGTACCTAGGAATTGATATTCATCACAAGCTCAACTGGAACTATAGCATTGAGAAAAGGATTAATAGGGGATGGAAAGCTTATTTTGGACTTGAAAATAATTGTAAAACGACAATCCTCGTAATGTGGGATAGAAAGAAGTTCCTCTTTGAAACTTTAGTCACTCTAGTTATCTTATATGGATGTGAGGTTTAGGGTTGTAGCATCTCTAGAGAATCCCGAAGAAAGATTGAGGAAATCCAGAAGCATTTTATAACGTATAACCTCAAAATTAAAAGCAACACGCCCTATCCTATTCTCCTTAAGAAGCGGGTCTTTCCCCTATCGAGAGCCTAGCTATGACTAGGCTTCTGTTGTACAAGCACAAACTCAATAACATAGGAGACCATAGACTTCCTAAGCTAGCTTTAAATTCCAGCCAAAACCACATAAGGCTCAAACGAGGTTGGTATAAAGGCACGAGGGCCTGGTTAAACCATTGGGAGATCGACGAGAATGTTGCTTTGAAAAACATTAATAACATTAAAAATATTGTTACTTCTAAGTTCAAAGAAAAAATGTAGTGTGAGAAATATTTAGCAGCTAAAAGAAAATTAAGATATTATAAGGAGGTCATCAACCCCACCCTAGAAGATCAAAAGTATCTATCTATTTTAACTAGCTCAAAGAAGAAAATTAATATAGCTAAGATTAGAACGAACTCTCATGAGCTCCATAGTGAAACGGGTCGTTGAGCAGTTCCTAAAACGCCATGGATGGAAAGGTCCTGCCATCTCTGTGAGAATACAAACATCGAGGATGAAAATCACTTCTTCTTAGAGTGCCCCACGTACAACCACATTAGATCTCAGTTTCAAAATCTTTGTTGCAATACTGACCTTCCTAGCGTTTTACATTGTCAAAATTACAGTGAGCTCGGGAGTTCTCTCCAAGCTTTTTAAGCATAGGAATAAAATCTTAAATCAAACTGAATAATTTGTTTCTTTAAGTCCGATAGACCAAAGTTTGGTCTTAGTGGACATTAACCACCACCACCACCACCATCATCATCATCATCATCATCATCATCATCATCATCATCATCATCATCGTCGTCGTCGTCGTCGTCGTCGTCGTCGTCGTCGTCGTCGTCGTCGTCGTCGTCGTCAAAGTTTGGTCTTAGTGGACATTAACCACCACCACCACCACCACCATCGTCGTCGTCGTCGTCGTCGTCGTCGTCGTCGTCGTCGTCGTCGTCGTCGTCGTCGTCATATAAACTCATACTTATATTATATTCAATCTATTTTATTAAAAAAGAATGTGTATTGATTTCTGTATAGACTTTATCTCTTTTCATTAAAATCTTAATCTAATAGATTTATTTTAAATTAATTTATAACTACTCTATTTTCTCAGTAAATCTGTTATCTTAATTTACTTTTATTAGAATTTATATTAGTTATAAATAAAATGGTATAAATTTTTTAAGTTTTAAAATTATAAATTAATTTTCTATTTTAATATATGATGTAAAATAATGTTCAAATGATTACTTAACTGTTAGTCAAAGTGATGATTTTGAGTATAGTACAATTATTGCTTATAAACAGGAGTCCAACATGGCAACATTGTTTTAAAATGAAAGAGAAAATGTCGAATCTATATTATTTAATGTAAAGTTGGAGACGTGACATCCAATGCAACATTGTCGATGTGAAAGTTAACGAAGTTTTTAAACAAAAGCTTATCCAATACCCATCAAAAGGGGTTATCCTAGATGATTTTTGCATGGTTCAAATTTAAAAGTTGCATTGTCAATGTGAAAGTTAACGGAGTTTTTAAACAAAAGCTTATATTTTTTATTATTATTGGTTAATTGATTTATCAGGATATTTGATGATTAGAGTGTTTTTTTAAATAATTTTTAATTTTTATAAATTGGTTTTAAACTATATAAAATTAGTTAGTCTAATCAGGTATATCCACTATTCAAAAATTAGAAATTCAAATTTTGAAAATTCAAAAATTAATTTTTTATTTAAAAATAAAAAATAGATTTAATTTTACAAAAACATTAATAAACTTTGCAAATAGTTGTTAAAAATTTGCAAATTAATTAAGAGTCAAACCATTTTTATCTAAACAGATTACAATATTCTTCGACAAGTATAAAAATTATAATTTACAAGACTTAAATTTTATAAATTATGAAATCAAATTTACCAATAAAAAAACATCCCTCTATAATGTAGGAAAAGCTATAAAAGAATATAAACTTTGTGACTCATAAAGCCTTGTCACACAACACTCAAATAAAAAGGAAACTTATCTCCTCCAACCTATTCCAAAGCTTTGTCTAAGATATGTCTAAATATTTTCTATTATCAATAAAACAACACTATACATCAATTTCGTTATTAGAAACAATTCTCTATACTGATTTTAAGAGTAACAAGGTGGTCCACAAAAGAATGATATCTCCTAAACCTAGCCAAGATTTTATCTCATTTTCCCTTGATTCATATCCAAAGGATAATCTTGTTTTCAAAATAATTATTGTTGATTTTTGGGTATTCCCTAACCACACAAGTTAAAAGAGAAAAAAAAAAAAAGATAATTTAATTTGTAAAGAGACATGCCACTTACGCACCCTAAAATCAATATAAAAAGACACATGAACTTCTCATTTTCATACACACTCATAAAGTTAAAAGATTGAAAAAATAAATTTTAAATTAAAAGAAAGAAAATTTAATTAAATTTTAAATTTAATACGCAAATAGATATACCTCTTGGGAACCTTAAAATCACTATTAAAAGACACTTGAACTTCTCATTTTCATGCACACTCATGTCACTCACTCATCACTCATATTTTTCTCTATCTCTTACATGTGGGAAGTAATCTGAGGAAGAGGCCAAAGTTTCTATAGAGTTGAATTTCTAAGACGGTTAATGTTCTACTAGTTGAATTTTTTGAGTGTATTTTCTTAATGATATTATGGAGTGTGTTAAATTAATATCCAATATCATTGGAAGTAATTTTTAGTAGTAGAAAATTGTTCTTGTATAATTAGCACTTAAAAATAAAAAAATGTGTATACTTTGGATAGAATGGGGCTAATCACAATGATCCTATAGTTAGAGGGAATGCATTTATCCCCACTTCTAAAAATCGGTACAATAAAACTTTGCAATTAGGTTTTAGAGATGCCATACTTCACTAGTAAATTTAAGAGCATGTGAATGTGAGGGATGAGAATAGACCCTCAAATTTAAAAAAAATCATCTCGCTATCTTTAAATATCTTTATCCTTCCCATTTACGAGCCTCTTAATCAAAAAATCCATATCATGTAGCGAAAAGAATTCATCATTTTTTGAAAATGTCCATGGAATTAGGGGATTCATAAAGATTATTAAAGTAGGAATTCAAGTTTTTCAAGGCAATCATATTATTTTCTTTAATTTTATTGTAACAACCCTAGTTAAAAATCCATGTAAATATATATATATATATATATATATATATATATATAGACCACAGTCATGGGACAAGTATTCCAAGCTGAATGGTGGGAAAAGCATCCTAGTGGGTATCACTTCGGTTTATTATGGCTAAATAAATTGGCAAAGGCAATGGTAAAGGATTTGAAAAGGCATGAGGCATTAATTGACATTTTATTTATGAAAATAATGGAAACTAGAAGGTGAAAGGTCACAGATTGCATGTGAGGAGGAAAATAAAGAAAAATAATGGAAAATTAAGAAAATAGAGGCCTCATTGATAAAAAGGCTTCTCAGGATTAGTGGGCGAGCTTGGTTAGTGTAAGCTTTTTGTTAGTTCAGTTTTCAAGCTCTCATTCTATTCTCTATCTCTCTCATACTCATGGACACTTAGAGTTTTCTTGGAGCACTCTTGGAGAGTGTGGCATACTTAGATGCTTGAACCAAGACGGAAAAGGAAGAGCAGGAAAGCACAAGAGGACATTGGGATCAGCAGATGCAATGGGTTTTGATTATAGGTGTCGTGTTGCATGTATATTTTACTCACTAGTTTTGGTATGCATGACATATGCATGTGGTTTATTGGTCATGGTTTGCCATTGGCATGGAGGATTTCCTGGATTGGCAGTGGATTTTCTTAGACATGCCATTTACGGGATAATCATAGTGTTGTGGGTTCACTTCTTTGCTTTTCTAGTTGGTTCTCATGTTTCCTTTAGCTTGGTTTGAGTTATTAGTTCCTAGAGCCTTGGTTGGACAAAAGCTCTAGAAGCCCTATAACGACTTGGGTTGAGTACTAGTCCTGGAGCCTTGGTTGGAATGATGCTCTAGAGCCATGTAATAGCTTGGGTTGTGTTATTAGTTTTGGAACCTTGGTTGGAAAAATGCTCTAGAGCCACTAGTAGGTTGAGTTACTAGTCCTGTAGCCTTGGTTGAACAAACACTCTGGAGCCCGACAACAATTGTCGGTTGAGTTACTAGTACTGGAGCCTTAGTTGGAGAAACGCTCTGGAGCCCGACAACAATCGTGGGTTGAGTTACTAGTCCTAGAAGTCAGGTTGGAACAAATGCTCTGAAACCCTGAATAACTTGGGTAGAGACTGATCTGGTAATGGTTTGTGATGTATGATTGTGAGGTGGAATGATTGTTTGATGTGTTTATGTGGTTTGACCTCTGGAAACCCTGGTTCAGTTTTTATGGATTGTTCCATGGGATCCCACATTCATTCTTGGAATATGGAATGAGGGTGACTGGCTGAAGAAAGATTTGGTTTATCCTAGCCTATGTTCGAGTGGTTCATAGAAGTCCCAAACCTAGCTGGCCTTTGCATCATTAATATGAGATTATTTCTCCTTGTTAATTCATGAGTATTATACAAGTTTATATGTAGATTTATGGTTTTGTTTCCTTGGTATTTATGTTTTTATTATGTTGGTTATGAGCATGTATTATGATAGTGGCTATGTATGGATTTCATCATGTTTTTACTTGTAAATGAACGAACAATGTATCTATGGCGTAATAGATGACATTGCAGCTAATGTGTTGAGGCATCAATGCTTCCTAGAAATTCCCAAATAAGTATGAGACCCCTATGTTACGTTCTATTATTAATACTTGTAGATTTCATGTTTGTGACATGTTAAACGAAATGCGTATCATGGCTAGTAGGGGTCCAGTCTAGTCCTTGTCAATGCTTTTGTAAATGTATCTTTGCACTGGTGTGTAAACTCATTTTTGAAGGTGTCACTGAGTTTTGGGGACTAAATTGGGCTCTAGGCTTGAAAACGAGGCACAAATTCCAGAGTCACATGCACAACACTAGAGAAAAAAAGTCCCTAGAAGCTCCCTTTCCCTTATTGTGGGAGCTTATGGAGCCTCCCAGATGTACCCTTGTCAATAACAAGGGAGATTTTAGGGGTTTGATGCACTAAAACTTTAGTTGGTCTCATGGGCTGGTTACCTGAATGGTTGGGATGACTCCTAGGAGTTTTGTTACTGATGTGGAAGGTCTTTTTGATGTGTTCTGCCAGTTCCACTTCCTTAACTGACACATAGGGAGTCCAATAATATCATAGTAACTTCTCATCACATTTTTAACCTGATTGGCCAATTACCTGGGTAGATTTGGGAGGAGAGTGTTACATTTATGGATCAGATTTTTTCTCTAAAACTTCCTAGGACCAAATAAAAAAAAATGTAGAGTTGCTATCACAGAAAATATAAGTTGGCTCCTTTTGAACATTTGAAAGTTCCTTCAATAATATTCTCATCCACACTAATTAACAAGTTGTTGAAGTTGAAGCTACATACTTTACCTCTGCAAAAGATATTGAAACAATGGGTTGTTTCTTAGATGCCCACGAGATCAAATTGGCTCCCAAGTGAAAAACATACCCTTAGGTGTTTTTGCAATCATCTAAGTTGCTTGCATAGTCGCTATTTGTATAGTCTGAAAGTGAGCAATCTTCAAAATTTGTGTAGAACAATCCATAGTCTAGTGTCCCTGCAACATATCTTAAGATTATTTTTGCAACCTTCCAATGGAAATTCTTGGGTGATTCCATAAACATGGAAACAAAACTAGCTGCAAACATGATGTCAGGTCTAGTTGCAGTGAGATACAAGAGACTACCAACTAGACTTTTATATAATGTAGAATCAACTTATGGTCCTTCATCTTGTTTTCACAGCTTAGTGCCTAGAGAAACTGGAGTGTCAGTTGGTTTGCAGTTGATCATATTGAACTTTTTTAGGATGTCAGTGCTATGATTTTGTTGACAGACAAAAATTCCATTAGCAGATTGTTGAACTTCAATGCCTAAGAAGTACTTCATGAGCCCTAAATCACTCATATCAAACTCTGCTTGGATGGAAACTTTCATTTCTTCTAAAATCATATTACATGTATAAAGAATATCATCAACATAAAGGCAAACAATGAGGCTTTTACCTTCATGATTTTTTGTATAAAGAGTTGACGCATGACTGCTTCTACGAAGTCCACTTTTGATGAGGTAAGTTTCGATTCGACTATACTAAGCTCGGGAAGCTTGTTTCAATCCATATAAGGCTTTCTTCAACTTGTACACCATATGCTCCTATCGTGGAACTTCAAAACTAGGGGATGATCCACATAAACCTCTTCATGCAATATGTCATTTAAGAACGTAGATTTTACATCAAGTTGAAAAACTTTCCATTTGTGTTGAGTTATAGTGACCAGAATAGTTCTAGCTATGTATGGTCTTGCTACTAGAGAAAAGGTTTCACCATAGTCGAAACCAAACTGTTGTGAGAATCCTTTGGCAACTAGTATTACCTCATGTTTCTCATTTTCTCCTTTTTCATTCAGTTTGTTCTTTGTATACCCACTTGAAACCAACGTTGGTTTTGTCTCTTGGGAGATCAACCAATTTCAAAGCCTTGTTCTTCTCTATGGTTGTGATTTCCTGATTCATTGCATCAACCCAATGTTTCTCTTTTATTGTCTCTTCAAAATGGGTTGGTTGATAGGAAAGAAAGGAAAACATATTCTATTGATGAAAGTCGTGCTCCTGCTCATATATAATCATTGTTGGATTAACTGTTAGAAGATGTACGATTTTCAAAGTGGTATGGTTCTTCCTGTATCTACAATCTCGGTTTTTGTGGTGGATGAATAGACAAATTTAAAGCTTCATCAATTTGATCAGACCAAGATTTATTTTTAAAAACTTTAACATCTCTGCTTAAAACAAATTTCTTGGTGAATGGATTTTAAATTCTATAGGATTTTTATTGTTCACCATAGCCTACAAAGATACATTTTTCACTTCTATCATCAAATTTCTTTTGCAGCTTCTTACGTACATGTAGAGCCCAAGAGTGTTGGGATACACTTCAAAATGCCTATGCAGATCCAACCCAACAAGCATTAGTAGCCATGACCATTAATCAGAGAAATGTTGTTGTAGATCTGAGAAAGAAAGAAAAGAGAGCCAAATCCTGGATGCATAATTCAATTGCTGACTCTATCTTCGACAAGATAATTGACGCATCAATAACAAAAGAAGCTTGGGATATTCCAAAAGTTTTCTATCAGGGTAATGATACAGCGAATATTGTTAAATTGCAAATATTATGGTCTTAGTTCGAAACCCTAAAGATGACTAGCTCAAAGAATGTCGACTAATTCATGACTAGAGTCATGGGCATTGTCAATCAAATCAAACTTATTGGTGAAACCATTACAGATCGGGAGATAGTTGAAAAATTCCTCTAAATCCTACCAAAGACATATGACATGGTTGTAACAATCATTCTATAATCCAAAGATCTTACAACTCTCTCAGTAGAACAATTGATCGAATCGCTTCTATCACACGAAACAAGACTTAACCTTGGAGAAGATTCCATGGATTAAGCTGTCAAAGCATAAATCTCTCTTGGCAGAGGCAGAGGCAAAGGATATAGAAGCAACAACAAGCGAGGCAGAGGAACAGGCAGATCTACAACATCATCATGCAGTAGAACAATCGAGATCTTCACGGAACTAGACACATAGAAGTAGAACATGGAGAAAATATAATGTCTAGTGCTATTACTACAAGAAATTTGGGCATTATGAATATGAATGCAGAAAGAAATAGTCATATCAACAAAGAGTTACCATCCATATCTCCAACAATAAAGGAGAATCCTCTGATACCATGACAAAGAATGCAAAGTTGTTATCACAGAAAATAGGAGTTCACTCCATTACCAATTTTGAATCTATTCTCTGTGTATTTCCACCTTTGCATTCTTTGTCATAAAATCTAAATAGGTACTCTATTATTCTTTATATGATACCTCTCTAAATAACTTGTTATTGGAAGTACAAAGTGTTCTTGTAAAATTATGATACATGTATATGTTGCCAGCTAAATTCTTAGATTTAAATTTTCTATTTAAATCTTTTAAGAATATATCTATCTTTACTTTTGTCAAAAAATATATATATATTTTATTAATTTTCCATGGAACTTTTATGCATAAAAATATTTAGAGCTAGGATTAAATTTCACATAATTCATAACTCTCTTGTCAAGCTCATGAATACAAGTCAACTCATTAAAATTTAGCCACTTCATTACACCATTACAAATTAATATTAATATGTTTTCAGAATTGCAAAATTTCGCTAATTATTATCACACAAATGTTTAATTGTTATGGAACAAATTTTTAATTAAATCTTCAAAAGTTTATTTTTTATGACTTAAAAAACAAGGTCTTTCTCTTCATTTGAAATCATTACTTAATCTAATAATTTAATTAGATGTAATTCTATATTAAAAACAAGGTCTCTCTCTCATCATTTGAAATCATTACTTAATCTAATAATTTAATTAGATGTAATTCTATATTAAAGTTTCTTTATTAAAAAGGGTTATTACCTTAGTTTCTCTCGATTTCTTATTGTGATTATCTCTTCCAAATGTATGATATAAACAAAATTTCCTATTTACAAAAAGTAGCGTTAGTATACTTGACATAAACAGATAGGTATGTAAATTTTTATTCATTTCCTAGATTTTTATGCAATATACTTCTGAAATGAGTCTAAAGTTAAATGTGAACATGATAGTTATCTGGTGAGATTTCATAAGTATGAACGGAGAGACGAGAACCAGCTATGCTGACCATTAAAATTCATCGATGATGGAATGGATCGCTGTAGCAATATTTTTTTTTATTAATTTCAAAAAATTTCAACACAATCGCCTGCAATATCCATCCTAACATACACGATATGGACTGTCACATGAGTTTACACCACTGACTTAGTCTCTAGTATTTGAAGTTTTGTGGAATTCAATCACCTCTATTTTACCATCTAACCAACCCATTTCGATGTGGAGGCTGCGACATGCCATCACATGACAAGGGCAAAAATACCTTCGTCGTGGTTGTGCTGGCAGCATACTGTTCCTCCGCAACGACAGCCATCACGTTGTAGCCGCGTAATGCGCCTATTCACATTCAAATAATTCCTTCTCACTTCATTCCTGCAGCTCATTATAACTTCAGCTGAATCGTACATTTCCATGTCCGTCCGACGTTCTTGAGGAGGCTGATCAATGGAGATTGCAAGGTGCAAACTGGGTGGCAGCTCTGATCCTCCACGAGTATCAGATATTAAGGGAAACCAGTCGTTGATTGATAATGTGGGAGATGCCAACAGATCCTTCCATGCTATTTCAACCCATCCCATCAATTCGGACGCTCGAAACATAATTCCCAGTACTCTCATTCTGCTGCTCTTTTTCCTGACCTCAGACCTAACAAACTGTTTTTGCAATTCAGAAATAACATGAACATCGTCAATATTCCCACCACTCCAAGCAGAATGTTTGTTTCCATTGAGGGTTTCGCGTTGCCATCACCTCCCTCGTATTCACTGCTATATTATTATTTCCCTTGCCATTGCCACTGGACAGATAATATCGAACGAAAAGACTGTCTCTGCCCCGGGCAGGCTTAGCTATAACATTTCTAGCCTCCAAAATCTCCAAATTTATAGCCATACCCTTAATGATAACCCTTCCATAGGGATCTATTCTATTAGTCATTGAAGCCAGATTTGTGTATCAGCCAGAAGCTTATAGTACTAACAACCTTGAGCTTTGCAGAACTAACAGCTTTGAACCACCTGTGCATGCTTAACCCAAAGCATACCAAGATATACTGAGAAAGGACCTATCTCTATAATATTAAGGCTGCGATTCTACTTTTGTGAGAATGTGTAGTTAAATATGCAATCCAGATCATCTGAGTAGAATCCAATAGATTTTATTTCAATAATCTATTGACTACTTGTTTGTTCAAATTGGGTTTAGCCGCCACTAGACTGATCTAGATCATCTCAGTAGAATCCAGTAGATTTTATTTCAATAATCTATTGACTACTTGTTTGTCCAAATTGGGTTTAGCCGCCACTAGACTGATCTGAGGGGTACGCATTATGGGAATAATAATATTATCAAGGATTTATTGGCTAATGAATCAAATTCAATGCTTAGACTTTAAATAATGCAGCAACATTCGGATGCGTGGAAGTACAAGACGTCCCATTGTAAACTATAAGTTGGTGGATTATATGCCCTTTTAAACATTTCTCAGATTTGGAAATCTTTCTTGTCACTTTCTCATCATCGGTGAATGTTTACGCATTTCCTTTTTTTATAAATTCATTTTCTTAGGATTGATTTTAATGGATTTAGATTTTACATTCCTGAGAAATTTAAATCAAATTAGAGAGCAACATCAAAATCAAAATCAATTTTGAGTGAACTTGTCTTTCCCCACATCCCCAAACCTAAGGGACGTTTAGGAATCATGACTGAAGCATCATTAATTAGCCAACATTAATGAATAACAACCGATTACAATAATATATATATGAATTCAGCCATTGAATTAGCGCTGATAAAGGAGCCTCTTCTATAAATATTTTAAAATATATCTAAGAAAAGCAGATTATGCCTTATCCACTGCACGCGTGGAATATATACATGTTGCTATTACAAAATTGGAAAAGTCGTGGAATGTATACAGATTTATATTTGAAAATTGGAAAAATATATTTTAAAATATGAGGGCTTATTACAGATACGTGAAGAAAAGCACACTCTGCGTTATCTACTGCAGACGTGGAATGGCTACAAGTTGCTAATTAAAAAATTGGAAAAAGACTTGGACAATAAATGACAGCTTATTAGAGGCTATGCATCCCAAGAAAAGCAAATCACTGTAGAGTTCGAATGAGTTCATGATCCTATAAAAAGATTGGAAAATGGATCACAGTTGTTTCAACTACTCTGAGAAAGCGGCAAGTTTGTCATCGTCATGGCAAGGTGAAGGTGAACGTGCAATGAATAGGGCGAAGTCTACCTAATTCAGGGGTTGCTTTTGGTTAGACTGAGGTTATAGAATTTTTTATAAAATTGTAATTTTTTTTCAACATATTATGAAATTTTTTATTAGAAAATTTAATTTCAACGATCGTAATTACTAAATTGACAGCAAGCAATCATATTTCTCTAGTAGATTTTTGCAGGTTGTGGATTTTATTAGTACGTTTACAGAAGTTTTAACAGGAGTACGAGTTCTCTATTTCACAACACACATGAGATAATTAAAGTCAAATGAGTAGTTAATATAGAGTTGGTGAAATGTATGGTCAAACTTTTACTCTAGATACAATGGCCCATCTTTTGTCTTAATGTTTTGTTCAGTGATGCATTAATGTGTCAGAAATGTATGTTATGATAAATATGAAGGTAAAAGTCTTTTTCATAGACGAGGGTGAAATTGTGAGAGGTGACGAGGATAAAAGCTTACAGCAATCGCGTAAAAACATCTTAGTTACAAGTTTTTTAGAGAGTTACTCCACAACCTCTAGTGAAAGTAAATCACAGTAAGATTTTTTGTTTACTTCGTAAGGAATAGGGGTCTCCATATGTATGCATTTCATGTATTCCAAATATAATCCAAAGTTTAGTTTTGCTGCTCCAAATTTTAAGTGTTAAATTTCTGGGTTTTCTGTGTTTTTTAAGCTCTTGTCCAGTGGCGATTTGATGGCCGCAACTAACGATTTGATTTCTACAAGTGATTAGTTGAGGGAAATACTCCTTCTCCTGTGCCTAAGATTTGATTTCTACAAGTGATTAGTTGAGGGAAATACTCCTTCTCCTATGCCTAAGATTTGATTTCTACAAGTGATTAGTTGAGGGAAATACTTCTTCTCCTGTGCCTTTGTAATTTTTTTCATGTGGTATCAAAGCCAAGTTAAACTCTGCCAGTGTAAAAACAAGTGTTTTTACTGGCAGTTAAAAATGGTTTTGAAGGCAGATTTTTTTGGAGCGTATTTACGAGCACGGAGAAAGTTTTTTTGACAGCCAAAATGGCAGCATCAAGCACAAGCTTGACTAATCCTTAGATACCTCGGTTTAATGGAAAAATTTATGACTAGTGAGCTATAGCAATGAAGGTTTTGTTTTCTTCTCAAGAAATTTGGGATTCGGTGGAGAATGGGTTCCAAGAACCAGTAGATGCAACCACATACAATGTCTTGACACAAGCAAAAAGGGCTTTGTTGAGGGACAACAGGACGAAGGATTCAAAAGCCCTATTCTACATCTTTCAAGCAGTTCATGAAAGTATTTTCTCAAGGATTGCAGCAATAACAAAGTCCGAACAAGCATGGGACACCCTCTAGACAACCTACCAAGGCATGACAGAAGTTAAGACAACAGAACTACAAATGTTGAGGAGAGATTTTGAGACAATTTGTATGAAAGAGTCTGAGAATGTAGACTCAATTTTTTACACATGTAATTGCACTGGTTACTCAAATCAAGTCTTATGGTGAGACACTTGAGAAAAGGAGAATAGTTGAGAAAGTTTTGAGAAGTCTGCTATCAAGGTTTGATGCCATTGTTGTGGCCATAGAATAGACAAAGGATCTCTCACAGTTTTCAGTGGATGAGCTTCATGCATCACTGATTTCTCACGAACATAGATTGAATAGAGCAACAAACTCCTCCTTGGAGCATGCTTTCAAGACAGAAGTTTCATTTGGTCTAAGTAGAGGCAGAGGAAGATCAAATGCTAAAGGAAGAGGAAGAAGCCCATACAAAGGTGCAAGATGCAGCCCTTCAAACTCAAGTGGAAGAGACAAAAATCAAAATTCAAGTCAAGGCTCAAGCCAGAATCAAGCACAATGTTAAAGGTATGATAAATCTCAAGTTCAATGTCATTAATGTAAGAAGTATGGTCATTATGCAAATGAACGTAGAAAGAAGCAACATGATATAAGTAACAAAGCAAGTGTAAATTTCACAAAGGAAAATCATAACCGAGATAGCGGGTTTTTAGCTTGTAATGTAGCACAAGAAAAATAAAGTGATGTATGGTTTCTATATTCAGGGTGTAGCAACAACATGACAGACAACATTGAAATGTTTTCCAATTTAGATGAAAGTGTGAAATCTGAAGTGACATTAGGGACTGATAGCAAAGTCTTTGTCATGGGCAACAGAAGAGTCAATATTCTAACAAAGAAGGGGTAGAAGAAACACATTTCAGATATTTATCTTGTCCCTAGTTTGAAGCATAACCTCATAAGAATTGGAAAACTCATGCAAAAGGGCTACAATGTATTTTTCAAAAACGATGAGTGCACAATTTTGGATAAGTCTCCAAGTGGACAATTGATTGTAAAAGTTCGGATGAAAAGCAATAGAATGTTTCCCCTAAAGATAAAATCAGATTTGAAGGAAGAAGGTGCACAAGCACAACTGTCAATGAATTCACAAGAAGATAGAAGAAAATATGCAGCTGTCACACAAGTAAACTTTCAAGAAGAAGTCAAAGATGAAAATTGGTTATGGCATTTGATATTTGGTCATCTCAACTTTGGAGGTTTGAATTTGTTGCATAGGAAAGGCATGGTGAAGGGATTGCCACTCATAGAAAAACCGAACAACCTATGTGAAGAATACATCTTTGTAAAACAACATAGAGAGACATTTCCAACATAAAATTCAATAAGGGCAAAGGCGCCTTTGGATATTATCCATTAAGATTTGTGTGGACCAATGCATATGCGATCAATTGGTGGCAGCTACTATTTCTTGAACTTTGTAAATGATTACATAAGGAAGACATGGGTCTACTTCCTAAAATAGAAAATTGAAGTGTTTGAATGATTTCACCAATACAAAGCTCTTGTTGAGAAGCAATGTGGGCACTACATAAAAGTCTTGAGGACCGACAAAGGTGGTGAATACATCTCAAATGACTTCCTCTGTTTTTGCAAGGAGCATGGAATTCACAAGCAATTTACAACAAGGTATACACCTCAGCAAATTGGTGTCACGGAAAGGAAAAATAGGACCATTATGGAAATGGCAAGGAGTATGTTGAAGGCAAAACATTTGCCAAATTATTATTGGGTTGAAGTTGTCACTTGTGTAACATATATCATGAATAGGTGTCCAACCAAAAGTGTCAAGAGCGTGGTTCCTGAAGAGGCATGGAGTGGAATAAACCATGGTGTTACTCACATGAGAGTGTTTGGATGTGTGGCGTATGCACATGTCCAAGATGATTTGAGGAAGAAGTTGGATAGCAAGGGGGAGAAATGAATATTTGTTGGATATAGTGATGAATCCAAGGCATACAAGCTCTACAATCCATCAACCAAGAAGGTCATAATCAGCAGAGGTGTGTAGTTCATAGAAGAGGAAGCATGGGATGGAAGTTTGGAGAAGACACTCAATGTGAAAGCATGTATATCACATGAGAACAAAGTGGAATTAACAACAACAAGCAATTCCTTAACGATGATTACCTCTACTCCTATTTAAGCTCAACAAAGAAGTCACCAAGCAATGTCGTCAACAAATAATATGACGACGTCACGCAGTCAAGCAAGTGCTTCTCCAAGCATGCCACAAAGACCCACATTGTCTTTTATTTCAAGCGCAACACCAAGTGGCATGTCAAGCCCATCTTTTGAAAGCAGAAGAAAAAAAAATAAGAAATTTAAGTGAAATTTATGAGCAAAATGAAGTTGATAATAGTGTTGGTCTAAATTCCTTATTTGCATTTTTTTGTCATATAGATGACTCAATCCATTTTTAGGATGCAGTCAAAGAATAAAAATGGGTTGTGGAAATGGATGAAGAAATAGAAGAAATAGAAAATAATGACACATGGGAGTTAGTGGACCTTCCCCAAGGAAAAGAAGTCATTGAAGTGAAGTGAGTCTATAATACCAAGAGAAACGTTGAAGGAAAGATTGAAAGGCATAAAGCAAGGCTATTTGTCAAAGGATACAAGTAGTAACATGGAAGAGATTATGCGGAGATATTTGCACCAGTCATGAGGATGGAGATAGTGTGTACAGTGGTGTCAATTTCCGCCTAACATAAATGGAAAGTGTATCAAATGGACATAAAGTCAATGTTCTTGAATGGAGTGTTGAAAGAGGAAGTTTATTTTGTGCAACCACTTGGTTATGAGGTTGAAGGCCAAGAAGACAACGTGTATAGGTTGAGGAAAACTATTTATGGGTTGAAGCAAGCATTGCGTACCTGGTACAACAGAATAGACGCTTACTTGTTGAACAATGGCTTCGACAAATGTGACAGTGAGCCTATTCTCTACATCAAAGGGAGTGATGGTAAGCTTCTTATTGTTGTATTATATGTAGATGATTTGATTTTTATAGATAGTGATGATTTACTCATCGTTGATTTCAAAGAAGTCATGAAAAGTGAATTTGAAATGACTAACTTGGGGTTGTTTTTGGGCATAGAATTGAAGCAAACATAAAATGGTATTTTTATTTCCCAAGCAAAGTATGTAGTAGACATTTTGGAGAGGTTTAATATGAAGAAATGAAAGGCTGCACCAACTCCAACTGTCATGGGGTTGAAGTTGAGAAAAAAATATTGTAGCAGCAATGTCAATTCGATATTATACAAATGTATGGTGGGAAGTTTGATGTATTTGACAGCAACTAGGCTTGATATAATGTATGCAGTAAACTTGGTGTCAAGGTTCATGGAGACACCCAAGGAAACACATTGGATTCTAAGGTATGTCAATGGGACAAAGGAGTATGATATTTTGTACACCAGAAAAAATGAGTTTAGGTTGGTTGGTTATACCGACAGTGACTGGGCAGGAAGTCTCAATGATAGAAAGAGCACGTCCGAATATGTTTTTGATTTGGGTTCTCGAGCCATTTCATGGGCCTCAAAGAAGCAGCCAATAATGTCATTGTCAACAATAGAAGTTGAATATGTCACCGCAACAATAGCAACATGTCAAACAATTTGGATGAGAAGAATGTTGAGGGATTTATGCCACGACTAAGAGGGAACAACAACTATTTTCTGCGACAACAGTTCCGCAATTGTACTATCAAAGAATTATGTTTTTCACAAGAGGACCAAGCACGTTGATGCTAAATATCATTTTATTAGAGAGTTGATTAACAATGGTGAAATTGTCTTGCAGCATTGCAGGCCACAGGAACAGTTTGTTGACATTTTCACAAAGGCATTGACACGTGATTTTTTATTTTTTATCTCAAAGACTGTTTGGGAATTATCAATGGCAGCAGTTGTGATTAAGGTGGAGTGATGGAAAAATTATTCTCAACCACCACAATTACTAAACTTACAGAAACCATACTTGCCAAGTAGATTTTTGCAGGTTGTTGATTTTGTTAGCTTACTGAAGAAGTTCTGACCAGTAGTACAAGTTCTCCATTCAGCAATAGACATGAGATAATTAAAGTCACATGAGTATTTAATATAGAGTTGGTGAAATGTATGGTCTGAGATGTGAAGAGGAGAAAATCGTGGAGCAATTTGTGGAGGGCGCATAAAAACATCTTAGTTACAGTTTTACAACATCTAGTGAAACGTAAATCATAGTAAGATATTTTGTTTTACTTGGTGAAGGAGCCTCAATCTCCATATGTAAGTATTTCATGTAATCGAAATATAATTCAAAGTTTAATTATGTTGCTCCAAATTTTACCCTATATGTTTTAAGCTCCTGTCCAGTTGGGATTTGCTCGCCGCAATTGAAGGTTTGATTTCAGCATGTGATTAGTTGAGGGAAAGACTCTTCCTCTCCGCTTTTGTAATTTCTTTTATGCAACCTCTAGTGAAATGTAAATCACAATAAGGTCTGTTATTTTACTTGGTGAAGGAGCTTTAGTCTCCATATGTATGTATTTCATGTAATACAAATATAATCCAAAGTTTAATTGTGTTGCTCCAAATTTTACTCTGTATGTTTTAAGCTCTTGTCCAGTTGCAATTTGATTGCTGCAATTGAAGGTTTGATTTTAGCAGGTGATTAGTGGAGGGAAAAACTCTTCGTCTCTGCTCCTATAATTTCTTTCATGCAACCTCTAGTGAAACGTAAATCACAATAAGATATTTTGTTTTACTTGGTGAAGGAGCCTCAGTCTCCATATGTATGTATTTTATGTAATCGAAATATAATCCAAAGTTTAATTGTGTTGCTCCAAATTTTAATCTTTATGCTCCTTTCCCGTTGCAATTTGATTGTTGCAATTGAAGGTTCTATATCAGCAGGTGATTAGTTGAGGGAAAGACTCTTCCTCTCTGCTCCTATAATTTCTTTCATTTTTGTTGTTAAGACTAGTTGATATTGGAAATAGACAAGAGAAATTTACATTTTTAAATAAATTTTAAGTATGATCTATGTTGGAATTGAGCAGAATTTTAATTTTTAAATAAATGAGTGAAAAATATTTAAACTAAAAAAATATTTTTCCTCTAATATATCATCAAACTGATGATATGAAAAATATTTGAAATGTTTTTCTTTTTCAAATCCAAAAATAACCTATTATCATTTCAAACCCTTTATTGCATTTGCATAGAAGGACAAAAAACGGATGGGATGCCAACTGTAAGGCCCACGAGTTATGGATCATTTGGCGAAGGGCGCAGGACAGGCGAGCAGGCGATGAGTTGGGACATCCAGCGAGTTGGGGCGCACCCACATGGTGTGACAAGCTGACCGAATGGAGGAGACGAGCCAACGTGCGACGCGAAGTCATCTTGTGAAAATGACTAAGTGTTGGGAAGTGGAAAGTTTCTATGTGGGGGGGGTCCCGCACATGAGCACCCACACCATGGGCGACACGACAGAGGGGCGAGTTGGACAAAACGGTGGGTCGGCTTGGTGAGTTGATGCCCCAACCAATGGGCCAACTGCCATATAAGTAAAGCATTGGAATGGTGGCAAAAATCATCCAAGCAAAGCTTCCAAGTGTTTATGCAAGCTAGGAGGGCGAGCTACTTGGAGAGTCTGAAATTGGGCGAAGTGCATGCAGAGTGGGCCATAGCACAAAGCCGAAACAAATGTAAAAAACACAGTTAGGTCGTGCGAAGGCGTTCAGGCAAGGGTGTCAGCGTGAATGACCAAACAGGTGAGGGCGTCCGAGGGAGTAGGCCTAAACAATTGAACGGGCGAGGGAGTCCTAGGGCATTTTTCTGAGCGACCGTTCAGGCGAGGTCGTTCGAGGTTGTTCGGGCGAGGGTGCCACCCTGAACAATTGAACGGGCAAGCTCGTTCGAAGGCGTTCAAAGTTGTGCGAAGGCGAACGGGCAAGGGCGTCTGCCCGAACGACTGAACGGGTGAGGGTGTGCGAGGGCGTCCACCTGAATGATTGAATAGGCGAGAGCATGCAAGGCCGTCCGCCTGAACTACTGAACGGGCGAGGCCTGCCCGAACGACTGAATGGGCGAGGGTGTGCGAGGGCGTCCCCCTGAACGAGTTGAGGGCATTCAGTTGAACGAGTTGCAGGTGAACAACGTGCTGAACAGTGCAACGGTGAACAAGTTGCGATGGAGGGTAGAACCGGGGCACTCCGAATGGTGGTTTAGGTAGTCTGAACGGTGCAGGTTAGGTTGCATGGTTGTGACAGATATTGTACCAAGGAAACTTGGGGTTTCCTGCAAAGACTGTAAAACTATATATTTTATGTAAAATTGTTATTATCATCGGGTAGACTCATATTTCAGGGAGTTACCCCTCTCATTTAAATATCCGTTGTGCATATGTGTAAATGGTAATAATGATGAAGATGCTTAATTGAATGTTTCTGCTGTGTATGTGAATGTTATACTTAAGAAAGTTGAAAAATAAACTAAGTATATAAAGTATTATTAAAAAGAAAGTGGTTGGTGGTGTCGCACCCCCATTCGTGCGGTTGGAAGAGTATCGCCAGGGTAGGGGCGTGACAGGTGGTATCAGAGCTTGATTCAATCGAACCCGTTGTACCGAAGGAAGTGTTACACGTCATGACAGGTTTAGCAGGGGTGAGGCTTCATGCTTGGACCAAGCTGAACGACAAAACATGGCAGGTTTGGAAGAATGTGAAGGGAGGCTCTTGCTGACCTTATACAGGTTGAAGCGGATGAAAGAAGAGAACCCACGGATTCGAGATGAACTTGAAGTCTTGGAAAGGAATGTTGAAGATGAACTTCTTCGACTTGGTTGGGCAATGGAGCAGGTTGTAGCTGCAGATTGCGATGACAAAGAAGAGGAAGCTGTGATGTTTGAGGATGTTGCAGATATGACAATGATGGAGGATGAACTTGAAATTGTTCAAGTTGAACCAGGATCATGCAGTTTGCAGACATTGGTGGATGAGGATACTCACATGGAGGAGCCTCATGATGAAGTAAGTACTACTTATACTTGTGTTTCATTGGAGCTTTTGGTAGATGGACCGTATGCAAGGAAGGGAAAAATCAGTTTGCCAATGCGATGGAGAGTCTTACCATGGATGTCTATGATGAGACCTTGTATGGAGAAGCAAGGACCATTGACTGTTGCAGAGCTTGTTAGGGTTTTTTGTGACTTTATGGTAGAAGGTGAAAATTCCCTTGACAAGAGAGAAATGTGAGGATAATTGCTGAAGAATGGGTCATGCTTTAGCCATATGGAGAAATTGGTTATGTGCTTGACATGACTCATGGACAGATTGGAGAAGGGCACACACTTGAGTTTGATGATACTTGGGTGGACATCTCATGGCCGAGACCAAGAGGAAGTCTTGGTGGAACCTTCAGTGGGGGAGTCATGATGGAAGAGACTCATGTGATGATATATATGGGGTGGGTGACCGAGTTCATTAGACTGGATTGTAGGCTTGGATCAGGATGACTAACGTTGTGATGGGTCTACTTAGTTGGACAACATGGGAAACCAGAGTCATGGACATCGAGTTGGAGACATGGAGCATGGAAGTATGATGTAGGGAAATTATGCAGGAGCACTTGTAGAGGTGTCACTTATGGGCATCCAATGAGGAGTGCCAAGGCAGGGATGTTGTGCAGGTGGATTTGCTTATGTGACATGGAGATGTTTTACTTATGAGCCGATGGATATGTTGTACACTCTTGTACAACAAAGCCATGGATTTGGTTGGATTTCTAAGCAGACTATGGAGCATTCCCACTACATGGAGAGCTGAGGCATCTTGCAAAGACCTTTGGGCCAAGACATGTATGCTTGTTAGGATGTTGGTTGGAAATGACTCATGGAGCTCATGATGACATGAGGTTGTGACTTTTGGGGACTTCATATTATGGTGGACTTGGAGGATCTGATGCATTAAGGAGTTGAGGTGAGGGACTTTGATGCAGTAGGGGTGCATACTTTTGAGTACATTTGTGGGTGTGCTCGAGAGAGTCACTTGATGAGGAGGATCAATATGAGACACTTTGGAGTGACAGAGTTGCAGTGATGATGATGCCTTGGTGGCAACACCTGGGCATGGGTTGAGCCGAGACTTAACTACTTTTGATACATGGGAGCTGATTGGTCTATGATCATGGGCAGCACATGGATGATGATGTTGGGATAGATGTGGCTGATTTCATGCAGCACATTGATACCAAACATCATGGGCAGCATGTTGCAGACAAGATGGAGTTTACTTCATGGATCTGGGCATGGCTTACACTTTGATGGAGATGGAGATGGATTCTTGATCGAGTTGGTGTTGTGATAGGAGGCTAGGAGAAACAACTGATGATGGCATGAGGATGTGCATTATCATGGTTTGAGCGTGATAGTTGGACTAATCACCCGACTAGTTCGAGTCATGGGGGCTATAGCAGTGTACAGAGATGTGTTAGCATTGTGTTGGAGTATCATGGCAGCAGTTCACACGATGACGATACATGATGAGGTCGACACGATATGTTGCAGTAAGCATGTAGCTTGAGTTGGAGGGACCAGCCTTCCACAGTGGGGCAGCATGTGGGGATTGCGATGGATGTGGTTGATGATCATGGATTGAGGAGACTTTTTGATTCATGGAGACATAAGCCTTTATGGTTTATGTGATGACAGAGCAGAGGCAGGCAGCATGAGCATTTTGATGTTGGAGCTAGCGACACTTTGCGACGTCGTATGACGATGTTGTCGAGGATGACAACCATTTAGAGTGGGGAAAAATGTAAGGCCCATGAGTTATGGATCATTTGGCAAAGGGCGCACGACGGGCGAGTGGGCGATGAGCTGGGGAAATCGGCGAGTTGGGGCATGCTCGCATGGTGCGATGAGCTAACCAAACGGAGGAGACGAGTCAACGTGCGATGCGAAGTCATATTGTGAAAATGTCTAAGTGTTGGACGGTGGAAAGTTCATATGTGGGGCGGTCCTGCACATGGGCGCCCACACCATGGGCCGATGCGACAGAGGGGCGAGTTGGACAAAACGGTGGGTCGGCTTGGTGAGTTGATGCCCCAACCGATGGGCCAACCCCCATATAAGTAAAGTGTTGGAATGGTGGCAAAAATCATCCAAGAAAATCTTCCATGTGTTTATGCAAGCTAGGAGGGTGAGCTACTTGGAGAGTCTGAAATTGGGCGAAGTACAGGTGGACTCTTGGGCCATAGCACGGATCCGCAGCAAATGTAGAAAACGGAGCAGTAGGTCATGCGAAGGTGTTCGAGCGAGGGCGTCAGCTTGAACGACTGAACGGGCAAGGGCGTCAGCCTAAACGACTCAATAAGCGAGAGAGTCTGAGGGCATTTGTCTGAACGACCATTCAGACGAGGTCATTCGAGGGCATTCGGGTGAGGGCATACAAGGGCACTGACCTGAACGACTAAACGGGCAAGGTCGTTTGAAGGTGTTCGAGGTTGTGCGAAGGCGAATGGGTGAGGGTGTGCAAGGGCGTCTGCCCAAATGACTGAACGAGTGACGGCGTGCGAGGGCATCCGCCTGAACGATTGAACGAGCGAGGGCATCTGCCTAAATGACTGAATAGGCGAGGCCCGCCCGAACGATTGAACGGGTGAGGGCATCTGCCTGAATGAGTTGAGGGCATTCGGTTGAACGAGCTGCAGATGAACAACGTGTTAAACAGTGCAACGGTGAACGAGTTGCGACAGACAGTAGAACCGGTGGGCACTCCGAACGGTGGTTCGGTTAGTCTGAACGGTGCAGGCTAGGTTGCACGGTTGTGACAGATATTGTATCAAGGAAACTTGGGGTTTCCTGCAAAGACTATAAAACTGTATATTTTATGTAAAATTGTTATTATCATTGAACAAACTCATATTTCAGGGACTTGCCCCTCCTATTAAAATATCTGTTGTGCTTATGTGTAAATGGTAATAACAATGAAGATGTTTAATTGAATGTTTTTGATGTGTATGTGAATGTTATACTTAGGAAAGTTGAAAAATAACCTAAGTATAGAAAGTAGGCATAGTCCACAATCGCAAATATTGTTAAAAAGAAAATAGTTGGTGGTGCCGCACCCCATTATCTATATAAATGTTGCAAAAAGCTATAAATATGTCATTAATTTGATAGTCATTTAAAAAAAATAAAAATTTGAAAAAATAAGATTTAATTATTAGTTATTAAAGTTAAGATTTTGGTTGCATAACATTTTTCAAGATTTAAGTTTTTATCTTTTAATTAAAAATTTACTTGCTTATATCAATTACATTTATTAATATAATTATGTTAAATTAAATCAAAATTAATACTATTTTTTTTTACATTTAAATTAGGCAAATTATAAATATCAAACTTACCATTCCAAATTCATAAAATAAATAAATAAATAAAGTCCTCTCATCTTTATCCAACCAATTCCATACCTAAATAAATTTCACTGCTTAAAACTCAATTCTCGCAATGGAAGGTAAGCACAAATATGCACAGAGTGTTAACCTTCCACCTATCCGAGGGGAGTGGAAAAAGCTAATTTTTCCCAAAAAAGTAGGAAATTCCTTATTGTTAAGCGGAAAGAAATTTCTTATAATAGAAACCCTTGAAGATCAAGTCTTCCAGCAAAAACGTGACTGCGACTTTCTCGGGTTCAAAGAAATAGACAAATATTCCGCAATGATACCATCATTTGGAAATGTGGAATGGACAGTGCGATCGTTAATCTAGAATGCGATGAAGCCATCTAAAGAAGTGAAGTTGGTCCTTCAGTCAAGAGTGTGACTTAGATTAAATCCTCTGAAAAATAAATATAGCCCTATAGAAATGGGTCATAATTGATTAAACTTAAAACTGAATGTGTCATAATTGATTAAACTTAAAAGAATAGGCGTCATGAAAGTGTCTCACAAGAGCTAATTTTTGCTTGATTATAGCTAAAATTTAAGAATCAAATATTTAAAGTCGTGCCCCCTGTGCTTTATTAGGTTTATAGGTCAAGAAAATAACATTATTAGAAAAAAAATTGGGATACATTATTTAATTTGCTTTAAAATTTTATATTTTCATTGGAAAAAATAATATTTTTTAAAATATCTATAAAACTATAGTTCTATTAAATTTAATAATTCATGAAAAAATTTAATGATTCATGAAAATTTATATAATGAAATTTAATATAATTATAATTATTTTTAAAATAAAAATTCTAATTTCATATTTTTAATATCAAATATGATAAATTAGCGCAACCACATTTACTAATGTGATTGATAAACGCCAATAAATGTATATGAAACATATATACAATCACGTTTTCCAATGTAGTTGATATATGCCGATAGGCTTATATCAGCCACATTAATAATTATTATCGGTATTTAGGATTATTAATAACTATGTAAATATTATCAACCAGATTTAGGATTATTAATAACTATATAAATATTAACAACGAGATTATTTATATATATTATTATATAAATATTATAATAATAATATAACTCCTGATATATATTAATTAATAATAAGAATAGCTCATAATAATATATTATCATTATATTATTAAAATAATATAATAATATAAAATTATAATAAATAATAATAATAATAATATCTAATTATAATATTATAATAATAATGTATTATTATTATATTATTATAATAATAATATAATCAATATTATTATAATAATAACAATAAAGACCAATTATTTATTATTCATAATAATTAATAACTATACAAATAATAGCAACTATATTCTTATATATTTATATATTTATGATTATTATATTAATATTATTATAATAACATAAACTCATAATAATATTAGTATTATTAATTATTATTATTATTCTTAGGCCTTAGTATTTTTAATATTTATCTTAAGGCTTGTTTACATTAATATTGACCTTAAGCATAGGAGAGCAAAGTCTTTCACTTTATCTGAAGATGCAGAAAAAACCAATCATTATGTTTGTATTGAGGAGGCTAGTGTTATTGCTAAAGTTTCCCAGTTCCATCATCAGAAATTTAGGGAAGCTCTTGAGATTGAAAAGAGGCCGAGCAATCTCAATAGAGAGGATGGCTAGAAAATCAGTAGGTGTTGGGTGCCAGCACTCTCTTCCTAGTCGCTTTTCCGCCCCCTCCTGCCCTCCCCGCCCTCTCCTCGTTTCATGGCTCATCTGATTTTTTGATCTGTTAGATTATTATAATATTAAGTTAAGTTAGCATATTTATTTTATTTTATTTTAATTAAAATATTTTTTCTTTCCACCCCTTGGCTTATTTTAATATTTTTATACTATTGGTACCTTTTACAACTAACTACAATCTTAATTAAATTAATATATATATATATATATATATATATATATATATATATATATATATATATATGAATTTAATTTTTTATGAGGTAATTTAATCCTTTAGGTATATTCATATATACAATTAATTTAAATATGGATAATTTAAATTTTTTTTTTTTTGGTTAATTTAACAATTAGATATTCAATTTAACTTAATATTATTTTCTCATTCTAATATTTATATTTTTATGTATTTATTAAATGAATACTTTTTAACTAACTATTACCTTAATAACCTATTAAAAATTACTTTATATATATATATATATATATATATATATATATATATATAAATAAAGGTAAGGTCACTTAATTCCATTTAATTTACTAAATAATTTATTTTTGTTTTTAATAAATAATACCTTTTTAACTAACTATTAACTTAACAACCAATTAAAATTACTTTATATATATATATATATAGAGAGAGAGAGAGAGAGATATTTAAAGGCATGGTCACCTAATATAACTAACTTCCATTTAATTTATAAAAAAAATTATGACCCTGGTCCAAAAGTCAAATTTAGCCATTGGTCAAGTTAGCTGTTGGAGGCTTTGCTCAAACTATTTAACATGCAAAGCTGGATCTGTTTCTTCAACTTGTCCTGACGATGAACCACACTGATTGGTTCAAAACGGGTCAACAAATGATATTTCATATGATTTACGCTGAAAAATCTCTCGTAAACTATATAAATATTATCAAATAGATTTAGGATTATTAATAACTATTTAAATAACTATATAGGATTATTAATAACTATATAAATTTTAACAATCAAATTATTTATATATATTATTATATAAATATTATAATAATATCATAATAATAATATAAACTCCTAATATATATTAATTAATAATTAATAATAAGAATAGCTCATAATAATATTAGATTATCATTATATTATTAAAATAATATAATAATATAAAATTATAAAAAAAAAATAACAATTATATTGTATTATTATAATAATAATATCTAATTATAATATTATAATAATATACAAATATAATTATTATTATAATAATAACAATAAAAACCAATTATTTATGATAATTAATAACTATACAAATAATAGCAACTATATTCTTATATATTTATATATTTATTATTATTATATGAATATTATTATAATAATATAAACTCATAATAATAATAATAATAAAAATAATAATAATATTATTATTATTATTATTATTATTGTTTTTAGGCTTTAGTATTTTTAATATTTATCTATGGGTTTGTATACATTGGGTTTATAATATTAGTCCCTTTGTTTATTATTACCTAAATGTTTAATACTAAAATCCCAAGGGATTATGAACCAACGGAAATAATATTAAACAAAAAAGACTAATATTATAAACCCAACGGATAAATATTAAAAACGTAAGGGATCAAGAAGCACAAGGAATTGATATTATAAATACAAGAGAAACATAAAGATGACCATACTTAAATTCACTGCGTAAACCCCCATACGTAAATTCAAAAAAGAGTCAAGGGATCTCTACTTGAATGGTTCATGAGGCACAATACTTGCTAAGGTTTTGCAAATGGGGTAGCAAGCTAAGTGGGCTTGATTGTGGGGAAAACTCCACAGTTAAGCGCGCTTGAGCCAGAGGAGTTCTGGGATGGGTGACCTCCTGGGAAGTCCTGGTTACCGGGTGCAAGCCCTGGAAGTGATGATTGATGCTATGTGATTCATTTCACTAGTTTCAATCCCACTTCTTCACCCCTGTGAGCATCACCCGATGCAATGAGTGCTAAGTGAACTATTCAAAAATCATGAGAAATTAGTCAGTTACGACTACCTCTCATGGAAATGGTCATACATGAATGACTTTCTTAACGCAGTTGAATCCCAAAATGATATCTAATATGATTGATATTATAAACCCATGTTAATAATAAACCCAAAGGATTAATATTAAAACCCCAAGGGATTATGAGCTGAAGGAAATAATGTTAAACCCAAGGGACTAATATTATAAACCCAACATTGGTAAACCCTAACATAAATATTAAAAAGACTAAAATAAACATGGTTTATTTTCATGGTGAGAAAATCCTTGTCACAATGTGACATTCAACCATCGTTGGCCATGGTTGTCTATGATTGACAATGGTTCACCATGATCAATATTATAAACCTAAGGGAATAATAAACCCAAGGCATTGATATTATAAACCCCAAGGAATAATAAAATTAAGTGATTAATAAGAAAACCCCAAGGGATTATGAACCCAAGGGAATAATATTAAACCCATGGGACTAATATTATAAACCAAACATTGTTAAACCCAAATATAAACACTACAAACACTAAAATAAACATGGTTTATTTTTATGGTGAGTCAATCTTTGTCAAAATGCGACATTCAACCAAGTGACTAATATTATAAAACCAACATTGGTAAACCCAAATATAAATACTACAAATACTAAAATAAGCATGGTTTATTTTGACGGTGAGATAATTCTTGTCACAATGCGACATTCAACCATGGTTGACGATGTTTGGCTATGATTGACAATGGTTTACCATGATTTATATTATCAACCAAAGGGAATAATAAACCCAAGGGATTGATATTATAAACCCAAGGGATTAATACTAAAACCCAAGGGATTATAAACCTAAGGGAATAATATTAAACCCATGGAACTAATATTATAAACTTCACATCGAGTACAGGCAAATATCAATACTACAAACACTAAAATAAACATAGTTTATTTTGATGGTGAGACAATCCTTGTCACAATGCGACATTCAAACATGGTTCACCATGTTTGGCTACGATTTATATTATAAACCTAAGGGAATAAAATAACCCAAATTTTGATATTATAAACCCAAATGAATAATAAACCGAAGGGAGTAGTACTAAAACCCCAAGGGATTATGAACCCAAGGTAACAATATTAAGCCCAAGGGACTAATATTATAAACCCAATATTTGTAAACCCAAATATAAATATTACAAACACTAAAATAAACATGTTTTATTTTCATGGTGAGACAATCTTTGTCAAAATGTAACATTCAAGCATGGGACTAATATTACAAACCCAACATTGGTATACCCAAATATAAATACTACAAACACTAAAATAAACACAGTTTATTTTGATGGTGAGACAATTCTTGTCACAATGCAACATTCAACCATGGTTGACCATGTTTGGCTATGATTGACAATGGTTTACAATGATTGATATTATAAACCAAAGAGAATAATAAACCCAAGGGATTGATATTATAAACCCAAATGAATAATAAACCCAAGGGATTAATACTAAAACCCAAGGGAATAATATTAAACCGAAGGGACTAATATTATAAATCCAACATTCGTAAAACCAAATATAAATATTACAATGTCTAAAATAAACATGATTTATTTTCATGGTGAGACAATCCTTGTCACAATGTGACATTCAACCACGGTTGACCATATTTGATAGTATAAACCTTGTTGGAATAATAAACCCAAGGGATTGATATTAAAACCCAAATGAACAATAAACCCAAGGGATTAATACTAAAACCCCAAGGGATTATGAACCCAATGGAATAATATTAAACCCAAGGGCCTAATATTATAGACCCAACAATCATAAATCCAAATGTAAATATTACAAAGATCAAAATAAACATGATTTATTTTCATGGTGAGACAATATTTGTCAAAATGGGACATTCAACCATGGGACTAATATGGTAAACCCAAATATAAATATTACAAACACTAAAATAAACATGGTTTATTTTCATGGTGAGACAATCTTTGTCAAAATGCGACATTCAACCATGGGACTAATATTATAAACCCAAATTTGGTAAACCCAAATATAAATACTACAAAAACTAAAATAAACATGATTTATTTTGACGGTGAGGCAATCCTTGTCACAATGCGAGATTTAACCACGGTTGACCATGATTGTTATTATAAACCTAAGGGAATAATAAACCCAAGGGATTGATATTATAAACTCAAAGGAATAATAAAACTAAGGGATAAATACTAGAACCCCAAGGGATTATGAACCGAAGGGAATAATATTAAACCCATGGAACTAATATTATAAACCCAATATTGATAAACCCAAATATAAATACTACAAACACTAAAATAAACATGGTTTATTTTGATGGTGAGACAATCATTGTCGTAATGCAACATTCAAACATGGTTGACCATGGTTGGCTATGATTGACAATGGTTGACCATGATTGATATTATAAACCTAAGGGAATAGTGAACCCAACTTATTTACATTAGAAACCCAAATGAATAATAAATCCAAGGGATTAATACTAAAACCCCAAGGGATTATGAACCCAAGGGAATAATATTAAGCCCGAGGGACTAATATTATAAACCCAACATTTGTAAACCCAAATATAAATATTACAAAGACTAAAATAAACATCATTTATTTGACATTCAACCATGGTTGACCATGATTGATATTATAAACATGAGGTAATAATAAACCCAAGGGATTGATATTATAAACCCAAATGAATAATAAACCCAAGGGGTTAATACTAAAACCCTAAGGGATTATGAACCCCAGGGAATAATATTAAACCCAAGGGATGAATATTATAAATACAACATTCGTAAATCCAAATATAAATATGACAAACACTAAAATAAACATCATTTATTTTCATGGTGAGACAATCCTTGTGACAATGTGACATTCAAGCATGGTTGACCATGGTTGGCTATGATTGACAATGGTTTACCATGATCGATATTATAAACCTAAAGGAATAATAAACCCAAAGGATTAATATGAGAAACCCAAAGGAATAATAAAACGGATGGATTAGTACTAAAACCCCAAGGGATTATGAACCCGAGGGAATACTATTAAACCCAAGGGACTAATATTATAAACCCAGAGTATATAAATCCTAAAACAAATATTAGAAACATTGAAATAAACATGATGGGCCATCACTGATTTTCGTATTGAGACAATCCTTATCACAATTCCATGTTGGACCATGTTTGACTTAGGAATAATAAACCCAAGTGATTGATATTATAAACCCAAGAGATTAATACTAAAGCACAAGGGATTATGAACCAAAGGGAATACTATTAAACAAAAGGGACTAATAATATAAAACCAAGGGAATAATAAACCCAAGGGATTGATATAATAAACCTAGAGGAATAATAAACCCAAGGGATTATTATTTATTTTCATGATGAGACAATCCTTGTCACAATGTGACGTTCAAGCATGGTTGACCATGGTTGGCTATGATTGACAATGGTTTACCATGATCGATATTATAAACCTAAGGGAATAATAAATCCAAGGGATTAATATGAGAAACCCAAAGGAATAATAAAACAAAGGGATTAATACTAAGAGCCCAAGGGATTATGAACCCAAGGGAATAATATTAAATCCAAGGGACTAATATTATAAACCCAACGTATATAAACCCTAAGACAAATATTATAAACATTAAAATAAACATGATCAACCATCATTGATTTTCATATTATAAACCTAAGGGAATAGTAAACCCAACTTAATTACATTAACACTAAAAACCCAAGGGATTAATACTAAAACCCTAGGGATTATGAACACAAGGGAATAATATTAAGCCCAAGGGATTAATACTAAAACCCCAAGGGATTATGAACCCAAGGGAATAATATTAAGCCCAAGGGAATAATATTATAAACCCAATATTGATAAACCCAAATATAAATACTACAAACACTAAAATAAACATGGTTTGTTTTGATGGTGAGACAATCCTTGTCAAAATGAAACATTTAAACATGGTTGACCATGGTTGGCTATGATTGACAATGGTTGACCATGATTGATATTATAAACCTAAGCAAATAGTAAACCCAACTTATTTACATTATAAACCCAAAAGAATAATAAACCCAAGGGATTAATACTAAAACCCCAAGGGATTATGAAGCCAAGGGAATAATATTAAGCCCAAGGGACTAATACTAAAACCCCAAGGGATTATGAACCCAAGGGAATAATATTAAGCCCAAGGGACTAATATTATAAACCCAACATTTGTAAACCCAAATATAAATATTACAAAGACCAAAATAAATGTGATTTATTCGTGATGAGACAATCCTTGTGACAATGTGACATTCAACCATGGTTGAACATGATTGATATTATAAACATGAGGTAATAATAAGCCCAAGGGATTGATATTATAAACCCAAATGAATAATAAATCCAAGGGATTAATACTAAAACTCCAAGGGATTATGAACCCAAGGGAATAATATTAAACCTAAGGACTAATATTATAAACCCAACATATATAAACCCTAAGACAAATATTATAAACATTGAAATAAACATGGTGGACCATTATTGATTTTCATATTGAGACAATCCTTATCACAATTCCATGTTGGACCATGGTCGACATCATAATAAACCATGTTTGACTCAGGAATAATAAACCCAAGAGATTGATATTATAAACCCAAGGGATTAATACTAAAAACCCAAGGGATTATGAACCAAAGGGAATACTATTAAGCAAAAGGGACTAATAATATAAACCTAAGGGAATAATAAACCGAAGGAATTGATATAATAAACCCAAAGGAATAATAAACCCAAGGGATTATTATTTATTTTCATGGTGAGTCAGTCCTTGTCACAATGTGACATTCAAGCATGGTTGGCTATGATTGACAATGGTTTCCCATGATCGATATTATAAACCTAAGGGATTAATATGAGAAACCCAAAAGAATAATAAATGAAGGGATTAATACTAAGACCCCAAGGGATTATGAACCCAAGGGAATAATATTAAGTCCAAGGGGCTAATATTATAAACCCAACGTATATAAACCCTAAGACAAATATTATAAACATTAAAATAAACATGATCGACCATCATTGATTTACATATTGAGACAATTCCTATCACAATTCCATATTGGACCATGGTCGACATTATAATAAACCATGTTTGACTCGGGGATAATAAACCCAAGCGATTGATATTATAAACCCAAGGGATTAATACTAAAACCCCAAGGGATTATCAACATAAGGCAATATTATTAAACAAAAGGGACTAATAATATAAACCCAAGGGAATAATGAACCCAAGGGATTGATGTAATAAACCCAAAGGAATAATAAACCCAAGGGATTAACACTAAAACCTCAAGGGATTATGAACCCAAGGAATTATTAATATTAAAAAGTTGAAAAACGAAGAAACCCAATAATTTGATATTATAAACCATTGGGAAATAATAAACCCAAGGGAAAATTTTTAGAAACCAAAGGGATCAAAAATGGCAAGGGATTAATAGGAAATAATTTTTTAAACCCAACAAATTGATCAACCCACGTGGCTATGAATATTATAAACCTAATGGATCAATAAACCCTAGGGATTGTTAATATTATGAAAGTATCACGTTAATAAATTGAAGGAATAAACATTGTAAATGTAAGGGATTAATATTAAACTTTAGGACTATTACTTAAACCTTAATATTTTGGATTAATAAAACAAAGGGAATAAATGATAAACCGAAGGAATTATTAATATTGCAAACTTAAAGAACAAATAAACCTAATCATTTAATATTATAAACCCAAGGAAATAGTAAACCGAACCTAAGCCCTAAATCCATGGCATCAATATATAAATATAAATAATGCTATAACACACAAAAAAAAAAAAAAACATAAACCAAAACCAATATAAGAACCACGTTGCAAACCATAAAGCATTAAAACATGATAAATCATAATTACATTAATAATAACACATTTATATCACTACATTATAAGCAATAAATAGAATTTAAGCCATAAATACATTGATATCAATACATGAATATATTAATAGTATAAATCTCAAGAATATTGATATAAACACCTAGAACATGAAATCCCAAACGATAATATTATAAATGTAAACAATATTTTCATTTATGAAAGACATGAACAAAGTGAAGGGATCCACACAAAAGACCACAACAATCAGAAATGAAAGAGAAAGATATAAAATAGTAACACTGCCATTAGAGCAAAGCAACATAAATGAAAAAAACACATATAAATTGCACACATTGGATTTAAAGAAGAACAACATAATAGGACATTTTAAGACCAGAGATATACAATTTTGTACATAAAAACAACATTAGTGTTTAAAATAATCAATTTAACCAACATTGCAACCACAGAAAGAACATTGAGTCTTAACATATATTTTTTGTTTTCTTTACATCAAATAATTCCACTACAATTGAAGTTCAAACAATGTTTCAAAGTCATCTATGGAGCGGCCTCTTCCAAAACACAACCAGACCGATGACAAAAGCAACACCAATTCAAATCAACAGGATAATGATCACGATACTTAACACTTTCCAACCAATTCCTTCTTGTTCTCCTCCCAGACTCCCTCTGTTGCACATGTTTCAAGTATTTTATGTGTGTTTTTGTTTGATCTAGCTCACGAATATGATCATCAAGAAATGACACAAAAACAAAAGAAAAATCAATAAAGACATGCACAAATAAATAAGCATATATATATATATATATATATATATACATAAAACATAACATCCCATTTTTATTTATGTTAAAAAAATTAATGTTATAGTGTTACATGAAAAAAGCAATATCCCGTATTGTTTTGGAATAATATATGACATCATTATTGTCCATATCTGCATTTGAAAGACACAAAAACAAAAGAAAAATCAATAAAGACATGCACAAATAAATAAGCATATATATATATATATATATATATATATATATATATATATATATATATATATATATATATATATATATATATATATCTATAGATAACATAACACCCCATTTTTATTTATGTTAAAAAAATTAATGTTATAGTGTTACATGAAAAAAAACAATCTAGTGTTACATGAACCAAACGATATAAAAATTTCTACAAATACAAGCCTCATTTCAAAATGCAATAGAAAAAATTGTAGAAATAGAATAAAACCGTGGCCAATATTCAAAAAATGAATATTGGCCATGGTGATGGCCAATATTCAAGACCTCCATTTTTTCATTTCATGATGTAATATGAATCCACAATATTAATATCAATATGAACTAGTTATAGAAATGATTTGGAATGATTGGTTCATATAACTCATTGTTTATGTTTGAATGGTCTGTTGCAAAGAAAAGAGAAATAGGCACTTAAAAAAATAAATAAGTAAAATGAACAACATGAAAAACGATGTAAACAACTTTCTCAAATATTACTATGAATATGATGAATTTATTAATCTAATAAATATATGAAAATGATTATTATATTAAAAGTAAATCAAGAGAATAATAAAAGCAATTCAAAAAACATACTATAAAGAAGGTCATAATGTTATTAGTTATATTTCATAGTGATATGGACTTCAATCACTCCTCTTCCTTCTTCCTAATTGTAACATATGTGCTATCTTTCATCTTGGCATAACGTTGAAAGAAAAAGGCGGTGCAAGGCATAAACAATCTATTGATTTCACTCTTGATATGGCCGTGAAGGTAAGGCCTTGCTACTCTTTATTCCCGATATCAACTGACGCTCATTCTAAAGTCAATCCCTGTGACTTGTGGATTGTAATAGCCCATGCCATCTTCAAAGGAATTTATTTTCGATTTCCTCTTATCACTTGGGTGATAGGGACAATGTTTGGATTGCTTGCATCAAATGGAACACCAACATACTTATCAAAAACAACAGTTGTGAACATTGGAAGTTGATGTGGCTTAGAGGTAGGCGGATAGAATATATCCTTAACAAAACCAAGTGCACCATTCACCAAGCCAGCTTCAACCCATAAATTACATGTGAACATAACATGCTGACCACGACACAACAAAACTTCACGGTCCAATTGATCATCATCAACACCACTGATTTTTGAACGCCTTGAATGCTCAGCAACACATCGTGCAATTGGAGAATTTAATGATTTTAACATATGCCTATTATGGAAGGAGACAAAATTATTTGTTGGAAACATGTGAACTGCTGCATTAAATAAATCTCTTTCTCTAGGATGCAACCTCATATCAGCCCGTGACATAAGAAACTCCCAATCTTCAAGAAAAGGTTCTATGTTTCTTATGTTATTGAGGACTCTACGAAAACAAGATTATTTCTCATTATTCCCTTGTTGGCGAAAGATTGTGTCAAGAGTGACATCAATGTTGAATTTGTTCCATAAAACTTTCCCTGCTGTATTACCTGCATACAAAGGCTTATCTCTGATAAGAGACAGTTGGCCAAGGTCACCCACAAGGATGATGGATCTGCCACCAAAAGGACAATTCTTTTTCTCTGGAAATGCTTCTCGTAATCGAGCATCTATTTGCATAAACAACCTTGATCCTAGAAAGCTCATTTCATCAATCAATATATATCTAACATGTCGCATTTCTTCTTGGAATACTACAAGTGACTGCCCCTGTAGTGGCTGCATATCTTTAATTGGAATTTTTAGAGCTGAGTGTATTGTTTTTGCATGTATATTAAAAGCAGTTATTCCTGTTGGGGCAAGAAGAAGCAAAGGGCTTCTTCCATTACTTGATGAATTAGAAAGAGCTTCAAAAATACAATGGATAAGGAAAGACTTCCCAGTGCCTGTAGTGCCCTGAATAATCAGAAGAAGAGCTTCACGAATCTCATATTCAGCAAAGTGCCTTAAGACAATTTCAAAAACAAGTCGTTGTTTTTTCGACAAATAATCTGGAGATGCAAATGTTCTGTTTGAAAGGTCAATAATATCACACGTTGATTTTGCAGTCCTTATAAAATTAATAGCTTCTTATGCAACATCATCAGAAATAGTTGTACTTTCCTAGTCAAAGGATATATCAAAGTCCCTTTGACCAAGGGTGTGAAGATCAGAAACATTCACATCATTTGGTGGAACCAAACGGGAGAAAATCTGCCATTCTTGAAAATCATCTTCAAGATTCATTTCCTGGTTAGAAAAATTACCATCTTCTTCATCTTCAATATTGTCTATAATTGATGAATGTCAATCAACATGCCATGCTTGATATCAAAAATTCCTCTAACTTTCAATAATAATTTAAGCTAAAAGGCCAATTTATGCAGGAATGTCACGAAATGGCTTGTACAATAGCAATTATGTCCATCAAAAGGTTTGAAATTCCTTTGAAGCCTCACTAGGAATAGAATAAAACTGTGGCCAAACCTGAACAATAGCATGAACATCTCTAGGCTTCCATGGATCTTGTTTACGCTTGCTATCAAATGTCCAAGATCTTGTTGTTTCTATCAAAGATAGATGTTCAAGGAAAAAAGGTCTCTTCTAATAATTTTAAACAAAAGTATTCTCAGATGAACATTGCAAGCCATCCCTTGATATTTTCCTAAAAACCTTTCTTCCAACATTTAAGGAAACAAATTTCCGACTACAAACAACAAGAGGTAGCTTAAGCAACATATGGCATGTTTCTTGTGCTCCACTGTCACGGTCAACAATCGTTTCTGCAAGAAAATTTCTATATGCACATAAAGCATGATCCTCAGAGCCAATATAATTTGAAATTATAGTTAACATATGATGATAACTTTCAAACCTTTTTTCTGTGTTCGATGCATACTTAGCAATGTATTTCAACAAAGCATAGCGAGAAAGCACTAGCTGGCAATCAACATTTTCACGCCACATTGTTAGAAGGTTAATGTGATGTACATTCAACCTATAATCATTTCTTGCTGGCTCATATTTTTTTCTTCCTTGATCATCTATGAACAATCTTGATTCATCACAAAGATCCCGTGGAGCATTGTACCGACATGTTAGAATAGTTCCCTTTTTGCGCAAACAAGAATCTACAGTACACTTTGTGTGCCTTTGGACACGGTTTAACAATTCTTTGTAATCATTATGAGGATTAGAAGAGAAAACCTGACCAGTATTCAAAAGGCAAGGGTCACCATTAAGGATTCGTGGAACCATTATGTTGCGACGATGTATGTCATGTGGATTCCATGCAGTTACATATTTGTCGAAGAATATCTTTGCAAGTTGTACATCAGAACTATTTGACCAATCAAGTATTTCCATGTCAAGAGCATCTTCTAACCATTGGAAACCATGGATATGTGCTGAACCTCTATGTTGCCACTCATATATGAAATAAATGAAGATATAATTACTACAAACAATATAAATAGAATCATAATAAAAGTTGAAAAAGTATAGAAAAAAATTTGAACACAAACATGTACCAAAAGTCTTTAGCTTTACGATATTTTTGGATAACTTCCTCTTGAAAAATATTGAATCTGTGGTGCATAAATGTCGCAACGATATGAGGTACTGGATAAAATTCTCAATTTTCATACGATGCTCATTTGAAGAACGAGAATGTGAATGTATGGGCATGAGGTTATGCAACTCTAGCCACTTTGTGTCAGCTGCACTCAAAGTAAAAAATAAAGATGGACATCCTAACTGAGTAATCATGTCCATCAATTCAGATTGACACTTAGTCCAATATTCCCTTGTACCTATCAGAGAAGAACCAAACCGCATAAGATGCTCAACCAACTTATTATTTGGTAAATCAGATAGTTGGTGACGCAACTCCTCAACTGTTGTAGGTGAGTTATCATGTAAATGTTTCTTTGCAAAAACTGCAGCAGTTTCTTGGCTCTGATGTCGCGTTATCATGTTTAATAGGTAATATCGAAAGTGAGGATAGCTTCCAAATCTCTAATCATAGTACATAAGAAGATGTAATGCATACTCATGAAGTTCAACACTACAAATACGTGGTTGCAACCAATTAGCATCACCAGTGGGGAACAATGTTTGGAATTCCATATCTAATAACCCCTATGTATTATATTCATTCACTGGAGAGGTTCCAATACTGGGCCAATCCATGTCTTGAACATGTGAAGAATCAACCTTATCAAGAAATGCTCTAATTGCTTCCACTTCTCTTCATTCATTTGGTAGGCGAGCAACAAAAGAAGAAGGATGAGAGGGAAAATGCTCAGCATGAAACCCTTCATATTAGTTTCATTGATCTCAACTTCTTAAATATCACAATCAACAAATTTAAGCCTGGAGGAGACATCTATTGATCTTTCTGGCAGAGCATTCGCTGAATCATAATCAATTACAACATCTTGATAATATTGATCATGTTGGATTTTAAAAAGCAATGCAACCATCACTCGAGATATTTTCACATAACATTCATAATATTTAGACTGAGCGCCATGTCTCCTCAAAATTAGAAAGTCAATATCTTCAACATGTCGAGGAAGGCTTTGTACAATTGTAGAAATATCTTGAGGAAAGCTAATTGTATGACCACTATACTTATATTGCCCACCTCGAGCATGTGTCACTTGCAAAACAGGATTCACATGTGCTATTAGCATTTCTTCAACTTGAGTAAGAACTCTTAAAATATGAGGTTGCTGACCAGGATCCATGTTATTATATCAACAAAAATGATGGGCTCCTCTTTGACTCTTACATCGTCTGCAAATAGGTCCTTCAAAATGTCTCACAACATGGATTTCGGGATATGATTTTTGGCAAATGTGGCACATTTGGACCACTGACAAGCTATCTATCTTTGCTCAAAACCTTTTATGCACTGCAATAATGTTTTCATCAAAATGAATATGATCTCTACTCGCCGAACCATGTTGAAAACCATTTGGATGAGTAAAATCTCTTCTAACATTTACTTCATCTTCAAAAACATGAGATTCCCTTCGCAAATTTGAAGCATGTGGAATGGATCTATGAGAATGTCTTTCCAAATTTATGGTGTGCATTTCGCGAACCTGAGAGGATGTAAAGGTCTCTTTGTCATAAAAGACTTTAAAATTTAGTTTCCAACTAATTATAAATGAAGAAAATGAAAAAGAATCAAATGCATTCAAAATTTACATTTGTGTGTTCATCTGGATGAGGGTTATGAGATGGTTGCTCTTGGATTCTAAGATCAGTGGATGGAATATTTTTGGATGTAGTTTCTTTGCCTATATTCAAAGGAGTTATTTCCTATTTCAAAAAAATAAAATACGTTATAAAACTAAATGTCCAAAAAAGAAAGATTCAAAAATTGAAAATAAATCAAATACATTGAACATCTACATTAGTTTTACAATTTGATGTTTTTGATTCCAATTCTCCAACTTAATGAGATGAGATCATGGTTTATCCTTGTCAAGATACGTCTAAAACAATTTACTTTTATAAAACACTACATTCTTAGGGGGTGAAGTGCCACCAAATGCAACAACAACCCTTTGCCATACCCTATCAAGACTACTACAAACATAAAATTTAGACTGCATTCTGTCATAGATATGTTTTAGAACAACCCAGTCATATTTTCTACTGCTTACATTTTCCAATAATGAAAAGAATCCCGAGTCTCCAATTCGTATTGGCCCTATGTTTTTAAATGCCTTTGTAAATGGATTCGTTACAAAATAGTTGTGTGTTTGGGAGCATTCTGTTGGTAAGGATAAAACCACCATTGGTCCAACAATACACTCTACTATGTATCTTGAATCTATGAATCCCAAATGAAATTGATATATGTGGCCATTCTGATTAAGGTATTGAGAAGCAAAAAAATTGTCTTCACTATTGAGGAAAGGAACGAGAAATCCAAATTCGTTCGTAGAGACATTCTTGCAACGTAAAAAGAAAGAAGGGTTTTGCAAAGCATTCTTCCATTTTTTACAAACAGTGCCAAACTTTATCACAACCAATAAAGGGAGCCATAGGAAGACAAGTTCAAGAACTTTGAATGGAAGACAACTCCAAATAGTTGGATCCATGATGAAACAGTGAAATCACCTAACAGTAAAAAAAAGGCATTTGATATCAACAAAACAATTTAATGTTGAATAAAATTATAAGTAACATAGATACATAATTTACCATACACAATTTTCGAGTTTGTTAAGGATAAGAAATGTTAATGGTTGTGTAAGAGTGAAATTTGAACTAAAAAAAATAGTTGGTGAACAACTTGGTTTTTTTGCTAGATTCAAGATCACATGGCTACCTGTTTTGTATAGTAGTGAATTTATTTTAGTTATATGTTTTAATTATGTATGTAATGTGAATGACCTAAATAATTTCTGGTTGGAATTTGACCAAAAAAAATTGACTCAATCATAATGGATCCAAAAATATCAAATTAAAATTATATTACTAAATTTCTAAAACAACATATTAGTATATATTAATTTTTTTCATATTTAGAATTAATCTAAAATCACTTTACTTATTTATTAATAAAACAATAGATTGTTAATATGATAAGATAATCCTTGTAATGGACTGCATTAATATCACAACCTAAGCATTCTAATGGACTACATTAATATCTACATGATTATGATTATGTGGTATATGGAGCTTAAATTAATAAATATTAGGAAATTTAAATAATAAAAAATGTAATATGTTTTATGTTTGTGAGATTTTTCAACATAATTTTATATATTTATAACTTTTTTTAATTATTTGAATTTCTTAATATTTATTAAAATAGTATTTCTTACTTAATAATGTAATTTTTAACGATACACTAATCATAATAGTTATAATTTAAATGTTCTTAACCATTAAGAAAATGTGTTTTCTAAAACAATTAATTCTATATGTCTCCATTGTTTTAAAAAAATAATGATATATAACTTGATCTTAATCTTAAAACTGAATTATTATTTTTATTTTCTGTGTTTATAAATATTTTTAATGGGTTGTCTAACAAGTAGATGTTAACGAATTTTTGGTTGGAACTAACTACATTTTACTTGTGATTCCAAACAATCTTTACTCAAATTTACTTGTATTTTTTATTTATTTTTGTTGAATCAAATTTACTTGTGATTCCAAAGAATTTTTGCCAAATTAAAAACAATAGAAAATCTAAAAACACGTGAATTTAAACATATATTAAGTAAGGTGTTTAAAGTTTCTTTTTAAAAAATCGAAAAGATTTGTTTTATTGAATCAATCTATTCTTATACATATTTTTATTATACAATGTTTTTTTTGTAATTATAATTTATGAAAGAAATTAAAAAAAATGTGTTTAAAATTTCTCTAAAAAAAATCAAAAAGATTTGTTTTATTGAAATAATCTATTCTTATACAATCCATTTATGAAGGCAAAGCGGAGGTGAAATGGCGGCGACTAGGGTTTCAGGTTACTGAGGAATTTTCCCCATGGAGGGACGCAGAGGAGGGAGCTCCACTCCCTCCTACAAGGAGGCGGTGGCCGGCAAGGGCAAGAGACCTCCGGATAAAGGCAGAGGTAATGCTGAGGAAGGACGAAGAAACAGGGAGGAGGAAACAGAAGGCACCAAACCGAAGGAGAATGATGGCACAAAAGACAAGGAGGAAAACGATAAAAAACAGGGAACAAAAGACAAAAATCAGAAGGGACCATGTAAACCCAAGGTTGAAATCACTCCTAGAGTAGTTTTAAATGATCCAGCACTGCAGGCGCATAGGGACCACATGCGGACTTATGCAATCATATGCAAATTCATGGGGTTATGGCCCAATGAAAAAGCATTACAAACATGGATCAGATACCACTGGAAGCCCAAAGGAAGCATTGATCTTCATCTGGGGTCCAAGGGTTTCTTCACTGTGGTGTTCACCAACATTGAAGATAAAGACAGAGTGTTTGAAGGCGGCCCATACTTCTATGCAGCAACAGGGCTCTACATGAGACCTTGGATGATGAATTTCGTTCCGGAGAGGGAAACTTTTACTTCAGTCCTGGTTTGGGTAAGACTCTATTCTCTACCTCTGGATAACTGGCAAACAAAATCGCTAATTGCCATAGGCAATACATTAGAACGGTTTGTCAAAGTTTCTGAAGCCACAAGGAGGGGAAAATATACCTCCTTTGCAAGGATCTATGTGGAAATGGATCTATCTAGGGCTCTTCCAGATGAGATCATCTTGGAGGTTTTTGATGAGGATTGGGTGCAGACAGTAGACTATGAGCATATCCCTTTTAGATGTCACAGATGCCATGAACATGGGCACCTTCTAAGAGACTGCCCTCTTAGTAAAGTAGAAAACAAAAACAAAACTAACACATTGAAAGACACAGACAGCTTTCACAAAGTAGCTCATAAAGGAAAAAGCGGCAAAAAAGGGCCAAAGCAACACCAGGCTGAAGGACAAAAAGCTAGTCAGAATCAGTTCCAAGTACTCGAAGAGGATGAAGAAATAGCAGTAGAAGATCAAATAATGAATGAAGGTTTTGAGAAGAAGGAGAAGGAAGAAGGTAATGATCAAACACAGGAACACGAAAAACAGAAAGGGATCATGTTGAGTGATTCAGAACTGGAAATGGATCAGGAAATGACCCAGAGTGAGATGGAAACAGAGGACAATGAGCTTCAGGAGATTCTTGAAAGAGAAAACCTGGATCTAGAAGGGTTCTTGAATCAGGGAACTACTGGTGGGGTAGAATCACTACCACAAGAAGAGTTCAATCGAATACAACAATTATTCTTATGGAAAACTCAGGCAAAGGGCTGGGAGGAAGTAAACAACATTGAAAGACAAAGTAATGAAGGGGTGAAAGCAGTAAAAATGACTCCGGGGTTAGCACCAAGAAATCCAGGAAAAAAAGAGGCAGGAAAAAGTAGAACGAGCTACTGATGGAATGTGGAAAGCTTATGATAGACTCAGGTAAGATGAAAGATCTAACTAGTTACTCCTTTACCAATCTTTAATTATGAAGTTCACAACTTGGAATATTAGAGGTCTAGGTAGCAAAAGAAAACAGAGAATGTTGAATAACAGAATGAAACAGGCAGCTCTGAATATAATTTTTGTCCAAGAAACGAAATGCTCCATTCAAAAGTTAAGGCAAATACATAGTAAATGGCTCAACAGATTTGAGTTTCTAGAAGTTAAAGCTGAAAATACAGCAAGGGGTATCCTCACTCTCTAGAATCCCCAAAAAATTGGAATAATTGATGCGGAGGCATCAAGGAACTATTTATCAGTGGTCATTCAGCCTGTAGGGGATAGAAATACTTATCTAGTCACGAATGTTTATGGCCCTCAAAGGTTAGATGACAAAATCAGGTTTATAGACTCCTTGGTGGATCTCAGGTTCAGGCATGCAGGTTTACCTTGGGTCATAGGAGGGGACTTCAATATGATCAGATCTCTCTCGGAGAAAAAAGGGGGCACAAGAGCTCTAAACAAAGATTCCTCAGCCTTCCAAACCTTTTCAGAGAACATGAAGCTTGTTGATATTGAGACAAACAATGGCCTCTGCACTTGGAATAATAAAAGAGGAGGGGATTCCCAGGTAGCCTCCAAGTTAGATAGATTCATGATCTCTGAGGATCTCATGCTTATAGACAAGGAAATAATAGCAGGAATTCTCCCTTTTGGAGGTTCAGATCACTGGCCGGTTCAAATGGAGATCAAGGGCATAGGTACCCCTAGAAATTGACCTTTCAGATTTGAAAATATTTGGCTTTCACACCCAGAATTCATCAGCAACATTGAAAAATGGTGGGCGGAAGATTTGCAGACTCAAGGATCAACAATGTTCCTACTACACAAAAGATTAAAGCACATCAAGATGAAGCTAAAAGCTTGGAACAAGAATGAATTTGGAAATATCTTTGCAGGTAAGAAATCGGTAGAAAATAAAATGTTGGAGCTCAATCAAGCTTTGATCAAGGAGGGCTTTGATAAGAACAAAAATGAGCAAGTAGAGAAACATCATCAAGAATGGGAAAAGTTGTGTAAACAAGAGGAAATTTTTTGGAAACAAAAATCTAGAGTTCAATGGCTAAAAGAAGGAGAGTGCAACACTAAATTTTTCCATAAATCCACCATTGCAAATAGGACTCACAACAGGATCTCTGTGATCAAGGATGAGGATGGGCAGATACTTCAATCCCATGAGGAGATAGAAGCAGTGTTAGTCAGGCACTTCCGAGGTATTTCCCAGGAAAACATTTTAGTAAGGGAACCATTCATTAAGGACATCACTAAGCACATTCCTAAGTTGGTTTCCAGAGAGGATAATTGTAATCTCAACAGACCTGTAACCGAAAAGGAGGTCAGTGAGGTTCTCAAGGAGATGCAAAATGGCAAAGCTCTAGGTCCAGATGGATTCAATGTGGACTTCTTCAAAGTTTGCTGGAATATTGTCAAAAATGATATTCTAAGGGTTGTGGAAGATTCCAAGCTGAACAAAACTATTTTGAAGGCTCTCAATACCTCCTTCATCGCCCTAATTCCAAAACAGGATAATGCTCAAACGCCAGAGAGGTATAGGCCCATCGCTTTATGCAATGTGGTTTATAAGATAATTTCCAAGGTAGTGGCCAATAGACTCAAACCTTTGTTGCCTACGCTAGTTTCGGGGGAACAATCTGGTTATGTGGAGGGCAGACAAATACTAGATAACATCATTCAAGCTCACGAGGTGGTTCACTCATTAACCAGTAAAAGGAAAGCAGGTATGATAATGCAATTGGACATAGCCAAAGCATATGATAAAGTGAACTGGACATATATCAAAAGAGTACTTATTGCGTTTGGTTTTGATCATAATTGGGTCAGATGGGTCATGGCCCTGGTGACCTCCTCTAGCTTTTCAATTTTAGTTAATGGTTCTCCCTCTGAAATTTTTCTTCCGTCTAGAGGACTCAGACAGGGTGATCCACTCTCTCCTTTTCTCTTCATCCTTATGATGGAAGGGCTAGGGCGGACCATCAAGCATGCTAAAGTAATGGGCAAAATTCAAGGACTCCAACTATCGGAGAATGGTCAAGCTCTGACTCATCAACAATTTGTTGATGATACCATGTTACAGGGAATTCCCACAGTCAAGGAAGTGCTTGCTTACAAACAAATTTTGAATGACTTTGCTAAGGCAACAGGTATGGAAGTCAATCTTTCCAAATCAAAAATTTTCTTCTTTAACACCCATATAGCCATTCAAAGAAATGTCTCCAGAATTCTTGGCTTTCAAAGAGAATCCCTCCCCTCTAGGTATTTGGGAGTCCCTCTTATGGCTAAACCTTTGCACAAGAGCATTTGGGAACCATTAACTATCAAGATGCAAGATAAGGTCAGGAATTGGACAATCAGATCTTTAAATTTGGCTGGCAGATTGGTTCTTACAAAGGCAGTGCTCCAAGCTATCCCAGTCTTTATGCTATCAGCTCTCCTAGCTCCAAAAGGAGTCTTACAGAAATTTAGAAATATCCAAAGAGATTTTCTTTGGGGCAAGGAGGAAACTAGGAGAAAATGGGCTTTAGTCTCATGGGAGAAGATCTGTAAACCCAAGAATCAAGGAGGACTAGGATTGGATGATCTAGAGATTCTCAGTAAGGTTCTTGGGGCCAAACTTTGGTGGAGGTGGGTTAAGGATCCTAAGGCTCAATGGGAAAGTATCTGGAAGGAAAAATATGCCAGCTCCTGGCATCCTTCTGAGCTAATAAGAATGTCTGGAAACATGAAGGGCTCTCCCATATGGAACAAGGCCTGGGAGAATAGAGAGGTGGTTCAAAAAAACAGCTTCTGGGAAATCAGAGATGGAGATATGGCACTCTTTTGGGAGGATAAATGGCAACAAGAACCAACACTATTGAAAGAGGAATTTTTGGGCCTCAAGCATGAGACAGACAACCAAGGTTTAGTAAAGGTTAAGGACTTTTGGGAGCAAGCTCACAATACAAGAAAATGGAGAACATGGAGAAAGATAGATGGCAAAGAGGATAGAACCCTTAACAGTAGAGTGGAGACTCTAAAAAGGATGTTGGACCAGAGGATGATTTTAGTCACGAAAGGACAGGATCAACTAAGATGGGGTAGCAATAAAGAGGGCAATTTTAATATTAAGGAAGCAAAAGGTATTCTCCTTGGGCTAGAATCCCTAGCTCCGGTTAGAACCTGGCAGAAGCTATGGAGGCACAAAGGCTGGATGACGATTAAACTCTTTTTGTGGTTGGTTCACCACAGGAAAATCTTAACATGGGACAATATTAGAAAGAGAGGTATGCTAGGACCTTCCAGATGCCAACTTTGTGAAGTCGAAGAGGAGACATTGGAACATCTTCTCAATGGTTGCATTTTCACCTCAAGGTTATGGGACATTTTTGCCACCATCTTCAATCAGTCAGATAGAGAAAAAGAAATTATTACTAACACCTTAAATAATTGGAGGAATAATTTTTCACATTATGAAGTTCTTAATTGTAACTAGGCTCTTTTGCCAAGTTTCATCATATAGAATGTGTGGAAAGAAAGAAACAAAAGAATTTTCAAAGAAGAGAAGAATTCCTCGCTTTGCCTGTTTGATCAGATCTTGAAACAGCTTAAAGAAACAGTTGGCACCACAGTAAGGGATCTCCCCAAAAATTCTCCCTCAGAGGCTGAATTGGGAATTCTCAGGCAGTTAGACATGCAGGGGCTTGTTCCACAATGTCTAGAAAGGAAAGTAATCATGAGGGAAAAGGTTAAAGATTTCTGGAATCCCCCTCCGATAGGTTTTTTGAAGTATAACATCGATGGAACTTCAAAAGGCAACCCAGGAATGGTTGGCTTTGGAGGAGTTCTTCGGGACGAAACAGGAAGCATCATCTCCCTCTTTCATTGTCATTTAGGAAAAGCCACCAACAACATGGCAGAATTAATGGCATTGGAACAATGCTTAGAATTCCTGAAATAGGACAACTACCATAATGTGATAATAGAAGCCAATTCAGAGTTAGTCATCAACGCGACAAAGAGAATTAGTCATGGAATAAGGCTGGAAAAAGTTACAAAACACTTGAGGCTAACAAGAGTTCTTCATAAAATACAGGAACATCTTCAGGAACTTCACACACTTAGATTCATCCATGTGTGTAGAAAGGCCAACAAATTGGCGGACATTCTTGCCAACCAAGGTGTCAACTGTAAGGACAACAGAATTTCGATGGGTTGGCTGGCAATGTCGCAGAGCAACCTAAAAGAACTTTGCCATAACTAGGCGGAAGAGGATAAAGAAGTGTATCAGAACAAAACTAAGGAAGCCAATACGTAATGAATAGATTTCTGCAGGGTTCTCTTTTTTGGGCGGACAGGTCTACGATGGAAGGTTGGCTAGGGTCGGCCTTTTCAGCTTTGGTTATTACAATCCTGAATTTCCTCAGTGTCTGGAGCAGGGTTTTCTCAGTTAGGAGAAAAGCGAAGAGTAATAATCAACGGCCTTGTTTTGGCGGCAACATTCCTCCTTTTTTCCAGTATCGGGAGAAAAAACCACTTCACAAATGGTTTTGGAGCACTCGCACTGCTTTCAAGCCGAAGGTGGTTTTGTTTTTTTGGCAGCGATGCCATACAAATATTGACACGTGGATGAGGGCCCGATCTGAAAACCACCCTCATCGCACACTAAAGTCCGATATTTTCAGTCATGCGATTTGCTGCTCAACCATTTGATTCAGTGAGAATGATCAACGATCTGGATGGAGTGAGCGGTTTGGTGGGGTCGGAGGGTTAAACATCATGCTTTTTCATGGTGCGATGTGTATCTCCATCGTCAGATTTAAGAAGAAAAATGAATGGCAGCAATTAAATGGTAGGTCAGGGATTTGTTGGTGCGGGTATTTGTGGGGAAGATTCATTTTTCCTGCGACTCCAGTGGCCTATTTTTGTATATACTCTGAAATGTTGGGTGGGAACTTTTTGAGGCTTGAGGGCTTTGATTCTATAGGACATCTTCATATTTTGCCTTAGACTACACAGTGTGGTGGATTGTGTAAATATTGGAAATTATGTTTGATTTAATGGTATAGAAGGTACGACTCTTGCTCAAGCAAAAAAAAAGAATTAATCTATTCTTATACAAATTAATCTATTCTTTAAATTAATACATTCGAGCTAAAGATATATACATTATACATTACCCATATTACACATATACATCATGGAAATTCGTACAATATTAATGATAACCAATTACATTTAAATACACATGTAAATATTCATAATTATACCTCACACCCTTTTTTTGAATCCAACAAAATTTCCTCAAGCAACCACACACACATAAGATTTGACATTATCAATTAGCACGAAAGTTGGGTTTCTTTATCCACTTGATTATGATTATAGGGTATATGAAGGTTAAATTGAAATATATTGATGGCTAATAGATGCAATGTGAGAATTTCAGGAGTAAGACGTCCATCTAATTGAATAGAATAGTGTTTAAGAGCTATATCTAATTTTTTCAAAAAAATATTTTACAAGGCTTTTAAACAAGTAGAAAAAAGTGTGACATTCTTTACAATGAACATTTAATAGAACAACATATTCCACTTGTTTGGGTGCCAAAGTTAATTTATAGTGCCACATAGTTAATTTATAGTGAACAAATAGTTAGGTTAATTATGAGTAATTTAGATTAATGAATAATTATGATTAATTATAATTAACTATGGTTTATTTACGTTTATGAGTAATTGACTAATTCTATGTGTTATTTAGGTTTATGAGTAATATACTAATTCTATGTAGTTTTTAGGTTTATGAGTAATTTCTAGTAATTCAGGTATACACCATTAAATAAGTTAATTAATAAATAGTTATGATTTAAATATTTATTAATTATTTGTGATTTAAACAATTTCTCATTTAATAAATATAGTTTTAATAATTATTGCAAAACTTATCTCATTTCATTAGTATAAACATTAAGATCATTGTCAAATTAAATCATGAATTATAACTAACTTAGATTTATTACTAATTATCATTAACTATGAGTTATTTAGCTTATGAGTAATTGACTAATTGTATGTTTTAGTTTTCAGCTTTAGGAGTAATTTATACTAATTTAGGTACGTGAATAAACAATTTCTATTTCATAAAAAATTTTGATATAAATATTTATTAATTATTTAGAATTTAAACAATTTCTCATTTAATAAATACTTTTTAAACCATTATTACAAAGCTTAATTAATTTCATTAAAATTAGTATAAATAATTATAATATCAAAAGATTTATTAAAAACAAAAGAATGTTAATTTCAAAAAATTAAAAAAATCAATAATTATATATATATTTTTACTTGGAAAACAAAATTGAATAAATTTAAAAATATTTGATAGTAAATCACTTTCTCTTTTAAAAAAAATAATTGGTATCATATTAGTTTAACTATTAAGATTGAAATTAGTTTAATTATATAAATCAAATACCTAATAATTTTTTTTTATCAAAAACCTTTAATTTTAAAATATTTTATTTTAATAACTTATTAACTTATCAAAATCATAAAACTACAGATTTACTGTCATAAATTTATTAAAAAATTTCAACAATACACCTCATAAATTGTAAATAAAAATCCTTGCAAAAGTGAATGCAACCTAATCTACAATGAGAAAGATATGATGAATGATGTTAGAATAAATTTGAAATGACCAGAAAACAACTTGATCAATTTTCTTGGTTTGATTAAATTGACTCGAGTTCCAAAATATTCTGTTAATTGTTGGTTGCTGGCAGGTGGCTACCTTGAGATCCTTTAGCTGTCATATTATAATTATTCATAATAGTAGATTATATATCAAAAAGAAAAGAAAAATGTTAAAAGAAAAAAGATAAAAACATGTTTATGTTAATAATTATTTGTGATATTTTTGAATTCTTATAATTCTTGTTAATATTTTTAAGTTCTTTTTTATATTACTTTATTAAACAATTACCAAAACCAAAATACAAAGATCAAAGATATAGACCAAGATCTAAGGAGGCCTTCGGCAGAATGGAATTTGCTAGAAGATCTGGGCAGCTTTACCCCTATTTTGCTTTCTTGTTTATTTCTCAACTATGAAATTACTTTATTAAACAATTACCAAAACCAAAATACAAAGATCAATCAGCTACCAGTAAACTTAACAATGGGCTAGGTAGTTGATACCAGTAAACTTAACAATCTGAATGTGATTTTTACTTAAAACTTTCTTGATCACCTATTCTATTACTAGTCTCACCAATCCAGTTACTTGCTTGGAAGTGGATGTAAAATTTCATCAAAATAACGACCCAACTTGCATCAAAATAACAACCGCAATCTTCTGACAAAGTCGATACCTCTACAAAATACCTACAAACTCATATCTTAGTGTCTGTTTTCTCATTTAGCATAACTCTTCTCCACACAATGATGTAAAGCAGCGTGGTAGGATATGACTAACAATCCCTATTTCATACAGTTCACTGTGGGAAATAAATCCCTTTTATTACCAAACTTGCTTATTTTAAAGCTAAGTGAGAGGAGCTATAAGGGTATAATAAAACCCTTTTATAAAAGCACTAGAATCAAGTTGTTAATAGTATAACATGCATGGCCAATTAATATAATATATGCCCATGAATCATGATTGTGGAACAAGATACTATATTGTAGCACGTCAATCTTATCTCAGAGCCCCCTTCTTTATTAGCAAGCTCCTTTCATCGGTCGGACATTGCTTCGTGACCACGCATATAGCCAACACAATAAACCTTGGTCCTCGACATTCTAACTTCACGATTTCATGTGACCAAGCCCCAAATATTTGGTGCGCAACTCTTTATCTGCCCAGGACATGCCATTTTCTCTATTGGTCTCATCGACCAATATGCCAGCTCCATGTCGCTACAGCTACACATCATCCTAGCCTTATGTCATCCCAACGCTTTCGTTTGTTGCCCGCTCTCAACACTCCCACGAGATAGACTTCGAGATGTAAAATTATGTGTTAACTAACTTTCAGTTCCCCAACCTCTATTGTTAAGTGATGACTACCTTTGACTTCTCCATTTCTTTGACCTCTGGGAGGAGTTAACACTCCTTCATGGGTCGTGTCAATATTTCCGTCCAATGCATTGGTTCCACTTCACCCCAGTGCTCTCCACATTAGCTTGCTACCACATCCGCCTAGTGTCTAATCATCCCAATTGTTACTTTGATTTCACCTCTTTTGATCTTTCGGGGAAGATCCTCCAAGACACGTCATCTTGGTGTTGGGTTCAAACAAACTCACAACCACTTCAGAACTTAATATGTTCCAACCCTATCTAAGCACGTCACCCTGGTACCTTTTATTCCACGTCACCCCAATGCTGAGTCATCTCGACCTTCCTTTGTGATCCCTCCTTTTTAATCACTTTAGGTAACAGACTTCGGGAGACGGAGATGTTTTCTATCAAACATCAATCACAACCTCTTTTGGATGATAGAGTCCCACAGATATATTAAATTAAGTCTTGACCCATTTTTGCTTTGCTTTTTTCTCAGTCTTTTTTATGCGACAAACCTTTGAAGGCCTCGGTGAATTAAGTCTTGGCCTTTCTCAATCCTATGGTCTTCTTCTTGCAAGCTTACACACAATGATTCGGCTGTGGTTGTTATTCAATACACTATGATAGCCACGATTCTGCTACACCACTTTGATTTCTTTGGATCGTTGATCTACTTGTTGATCCATAATCAACAGTTATTATTCATCAAATATAAATGAAGGGACTTCGGCCCTGCTCCAAAGGATTTTGGCCTCCTATATGTAGTCGATTCCTTTGTATTTAAATTGTGTTCTCAGACACTCTCCCTCCTGAACTCTATCGAATGGGTTTTACAACCTCTGCGACTTCCTATGCATTCACTCTAAGAGCAATCCCTCCCAGTGTAAGTGTAACACCTGCAACATATCTGCACTCAAGTATAATTTATAAGGCTCACTTATAATCAACAAAATATTTCCACACAGAACAATTCAAAACACTTGAAAAAAGTGGTTCTTTCTATTAAAAAATACACACATTCTATACAAAATTACAAAAGACCTCTCCTTGGTGTTGAAAACGCAGCAAGAAAATATCAATTTGACCTTGCCTTGGTCAAACTAGAGAAAAATTGATTTTTCACATTAGCAGAAATCTTGGAGGTAGTTAGCTGAGGTGACATGGCACTTGTCACTCAGTTAACTCAGTTAATTCGAGTTGGGAAAGCTTGAGTTCAGTTCATCATGATTGATTGCTAATTTGTAGCAATCTAATTCAGTTGAATTAAGTTATTGTCAATTAAACTAGTTTGAACTGTTGGAGGAACTAGTGGAAGGTCAGTTGCGTAAATGTGACTTCAACCACTATCAGTGATCAACCAATTAACTAATCAATCAACCTAAAATAATTGATGCATACATAGAATTTGAGTTACCCAGTTGAGATGTAGATTCCAAGGTAGCGTACTATCATTTGTAGACTTCCAATCTGTACAGGTGTTGCATGCAATTGGTGGATCATCCTAAGGAATTGTACAATTAAATTTGAGGAATTTCCTAAATAATAGGGGCCTAATTCCTCAAGGAACAATGCAATGAAATAGGAGCTTAGAGGGCTTGAAATCTGGCTAGGTGTTGGCCAGGGCCAGTTAGTCAAGCAAAGAGATAGGTTATACACTTGTAGGTTGTGGTCAAGCTTAAACAAGCATATGCATTACATCTCTATTATCTGATTAATGCAATGCAGATAGGAAGGGGTTTTGAACAGTTTCTTTCCCCTAGATAAATCTCTATGCATGTATGATATGTTTTCTTGCATGTTTATGATTTTTGTTCTCGATTGTGAATTGAATTCTGGAGAGCAGTAGAGTAGATTTGAGTCTTGTGATTTAGTAAATTTCATGAGCAGTTTCAAATCTACACCATAATTTCTACACTTGGCCTAATTTAACATATAATTGGCCCTTTTTTCTCTTTTGGACATCTTTGGCCTCATTTAACCTATCCTCACTTGATCCCCTCTCTCATGATATATCAAGGCCTCTTAATATTACATATTTATACAATGGAATTTGAATCCATAATTAGTTCAGATCCACAAAATCATCAACAAATTCCTATTTCTAGATCCTCTAGATCCACACATCTTTCAATAGATCTAACTAACCCTCAAATCTCTCTTAACTCTCTTGATATTTTTGAGATCTCTTCTTATAAGTAGATATGATTACAATCTCAATCCTATTTACACAATTTCTCTAGTTTTTCTTAAAAGCATAGGAAATATAAATAATCAAACAATTACACTCAATTAGGGAAATATTGTAGCGGCTACAACACCCTCCAAAATTTTGGCCTACATCCAAATTTCAGAGCCTTCCTTGGTTTTTTCCGCCTTGATGGTCACAAACACTTGGGCTCTTCCCATGAGATCTTGTCGAGTTTTCACACCCTCTTCACTTGATCGATCTAGTAATTTTGAAGGTTTGACTTTGGGTGTATGAGTTGTTTTCACTCTATCGACGTCAGTCGTGCTCACACAAAAAGTTGTAAACATTGTAGTGTCATTCGAAGACATATTTCAACTGTCGCACTTGTCGCTCTCAACCTTCAAGTCAGTCTCACTAAGCACATGTTATCTTCTTGGTTTGAGGTGTCTTGTCATTGAGTCGTGGTAAGTGTGTGATTACATTATCATGTCTGCACGAGTACACTTGCTTTCACACTTAGTTAATTTTCCTGAAAATATTTTGACCAGAAAACCCTCCGTCAACTAGACCCAATCTCAGTGACCTTGCACTACTGCACAGAGCTTGAGGTTGTCCTCTAGGAAGTCTTCTCTGCATAGTTCTGGAAATAAGCTAGCTGACTGACTCCCAGAACTACGCAGAATTTGTCCCAGAAACTGATCCAGTCTGTGCTTCCCGCAAGACCTCTCATCAAGCCTCCAACATGTCGACTAAAAGAAATGACTTGAGTTGTGACCCAGGGCTGCATTGATTTCCAAAATTGTGCAGAGATGTCCTACCAGCCTTCTTCCCCGCTATGTAATCAACCCAGGAATTGCGCAGAGTTATCTTGTCATTCCCTTCTTTCCCACTCTGCAACCAGCCCAGGAATTGCGCAGAGTTGTCGTATCCTACCAGACCTTCTTCCCCGCTATGAAACTAGCTCAGAAACTACGCAAAACTATCTAGGCCTGGACTGTCTTTCAGGATTGCGCAGTTTTGACTAGCAACTCACGCAGCCCGACCTTGTGGTCCTTTGGAAAACTGCACAGATTTTTCTATCATGCCTCCTGCTATCGGCACTTCCTTCCCCGGAGAAATTGCATAGATCCCAACTGGATGAAATGCCGAATTCTCCCTTGGAAAATTGCATAGATTGAACAAATAGCTCCCCGACACCCTGCATGGCCTTCCTCCCAGAAATTGCGCATTTTTGCCTCCTAGCTGGGTTTTGTCCCGCAACTGTCACTGTTGTCTCCAATTGTGAAAATATGTCTCCAAGTGACATCTGCACATTTTTTCCTGACAGTGCTCGGGAGCCTCGCATCTCGGCCTATATTGTGCTGCCGCACTCTTAGTTCTATGTACCTCTCCCAGTCACCTACACCAAAATGGAAAACAATGCATCATGATAAACTAGGAGATTTTTTTCGATTTGATGTTGTCTCATCATGAGTGATTGCAGGAACAGGTACATCAATGAAACATGGCACAACGATGAACGGGATGGAAAAGAGGCGCATTGTATAATACTTTCTCGTGGTCCAACGAACATATGAAGCACATCAAGCAAGTGAGTGAAAGGGACATATTCACATGCACCATTAAGCAAAGACCAAGACCATCGAAGACCCCGTAGACTTTTCCATGTGGAGGTGAAGACATGTTACACTAAGAGCATATCATCACTCAGTAGCACAACAACTCGACGTGAACACCACAGTAAGTAGTACATGTGAGCAGTGTCATGTCAATTTGTATCATGAGTTGTCTCAGCCACATCACTACTATGGGCCATACTTGTTGTAATCAATGTAATGTAAAGTGGGAGTCCAAGAGACCCACATTTGAAGTCAAATAGTCATGTAAAGTCGAAAATTCATAGGAATTCAAAAAATCATGAGGGAAGTCGAAGAATCACAAGGGTAAGTTGTACCCCCTTAGCTATATATACCCCCTTCATTGTATGAGAAAATAACTTTTCACCTTGGATCCTCCCACATAGCCTTGAGAGTCTGTAGTCTGTCCTTTGAGGAGCAAGGAGTGGCTCTAATGTCCCACTACTAGGGCTAGTGATGTATGGTGTACATATGTGTCTTAGATATTTTTCTTAATTCAGAAGCATGTCTCAGGCCAGCACATTTTCATGCATGTTTTATATCTGTTTGTAAGACTATTCTTTAAACGTTTGTAATGCGTGTTTTCTTAACCTATACTAAGATAGTTGAACAACTTCGGTTATTTTAGTACTCATATTGTTTATCACTGGTGTCCTGTCCATGTGGACTACTCCATCGGGCATTAGACAAACCATCTTTATGTTTTCTCGGTTTTAACGACTGTCACCCTCATTTGGACTACTCCGCTGGACAGTGTACATGTTCTCCCTTGAACTTTGATTTTCACAACTGCTGCATCCACCGTGGACTATTCGGTTGGATGTCGGACAAACCCTTGTTGTTGTTTGCGTGTGTTTCTTCCTGGGTTGGGACTATTCCCTATCATCAAGAGACTCACTTTACCTCCCCCCTTTGACAGTAAGAGAGCCCGGACACATGGTTACATTAAGCACTCACCAGGAATACTCACTTCGCTTTTTTGAAGTTACAAGCATAAAACTGTCATGTGCTGAACAACGATAGATAAGGAAAATCTCTAAGATAATGGAAATCGGGCCATCATACTAGATGGGACTCCTACACCAAATGGTGTGAGTTCTAGTTGGGACTTCATACTGGGGATATGCCCTTTGTTGGCAATTCCAACACCATCAATAGGAACCAATGCCCTTGGTAATTGAAATCCACTTTTAATGAGGTAAGTGTTGATTCAACTATACCAAGCTCAGGGATCTTGTTTCAATCCATAAAAGGATTTCTTCAAATTCTACACCTTCTGCTCTTGTCCTGGAACTTCAAAAAACAGGGGGATGATCCACATAAACCTCTTCCTACAATATGTCATTTAAGAAAGAAAATTTTACATCAAGTTGAAAAAATTTCCATTTGTGTTGAGTTGCAGTGACCAGAATAGTTCTAACTATGTCTAACCTTGCTACTAGAGCAAAGGTTTCGCCATAGTCGAAACCAAATTGTTGTGAGAATCCTTTGGTAACTAGCCTCGCCTTATGTTTCTCAATTTCTCCTTTTTCATTTAGTTTGTTCTTGTATATCCACTTGACACCAATGTTGGTTTTGTCTCTTGGGAGATCAACCAATTCCCAAGCCTCGTTCTTCTCTATGGTTGTGATTTTCTGATCCATTGCATCAACCCAATGTTTCTCTTTTATTTCCACTTTAAAATGGGTTGGTTGTCAGGAAAGAAAGGAAAACAGATTCTATTTATTAAATTCGTGCTCCTACTCATATATTTCCCTGATGCTGCTAGTTTTTTTTTATTTTCTTTTGAAGATAATGAATCATTGTTGGATTCACTATTGGAAGATGTACCATTTTCAAGGTGGTATGGTTCTTCTTGTACCTACAATCTTGGCAATAATGGTGGATGAACATGAAAATTTAAAGCTTCATCAATTTAATCAAACCAAGATTTACTTTCAAAAACTTTAACATTCTACTTAAAATAAATTTCTTGGTGACTGGATTGTAGAGCCTATAGGATTTTGATTGTTCACTATAGACTACAAAGATTCATTTTTCACTTATATAATCAAGTTTCTTTTGCAACTTATTAGGTGCATGTAGAGCCCAAGAGTGTTGGGATACACTTCAGAATGCCTATGTAGAGCTGACCCAAGAAGCATTAGTAAACATGACCAATAATCAAAGAAATGTTGTTGCATATATGAGAAAGAAAGAACAAAGAGTGAAATGTTGGATGCATAATTTAGTCGATGACTCTATCTTCAATAATATAATCGGTGCATTGACAACAAAAGAAGATTGGGATATTCCAAAAGTTGCATATCACGGTAATGATACAATGAATATTGTTAAATTACAGACATTACGGGCTTAGTTCGAAACCTTGAAGATGATTGCCACAAAGAATGTTGACGAGTTCATGACTAGAGTCATGGACATTGTCAATCAAATCAAACTTATTGGTGAAACCATTATAGATAAGGAGATAGTTGAAAAATTCCTCTGAAGCCTACAAAGAAATATGTCATGGTTGTAATAGTCATTCTGGAATGCAAATATCTTACAACTCTCTCAGTTAAACAATTGATCCAAAATGGATTTTGGATAGACTCCTAAGTCTAAGTGTTCCTCACTGAGGAAAATGAAAGTCCAAGGAAGTTCCTAGGAATAGCCCCATTGCAGAGATCTTTTCATTCTAAATCTAATGCAACTTGAATGGGTAAAAATGGACTTAGGATGTAGAAGTTATTGCAGAAAGAAGATGCCCTATGTTCTTTAGAAAAAGAGGAAAAATCCTCTAAAATGGGCCAAAAAAAAACCCTTATAAATGGAAATCGCATTGGAGGAGGGCCAAAGGCAAACTTAAGCAGAAAGCGAAGCCACCCCTGATTGCTGATCCCTGACATATTGGGTCGAAGGTAGGCCTGCGCATAGAACATAAGGTAAGGACCCTCAGGCCGATGCAATATGTCGATCGTTGATATCGGTAGATCGGCATCGACAGTGGCATGGGGCTTAAGGCGAGACCCCGCGTCGAGCGATATTGTGATCGCCGATATCGGCGTTGGCGGATCAGCGTCGGCATAGGCCATGCCATAGGGAAAGACCCCAGGTCCATGTGATACGCGATTGCGATCAATCGCATCGCAATATCGTGTCGGAGTAATACGACAGAGCGGGGCCATATATATATGTGCCGATACAATGCGACCGGGCCCGAAAGGGTTATAAACGCCACTGTATAATTATTTCAAGTCCGATATGAGCCATTTTTCGAGATTTTCTTTGTATTTGGGATTTTTAACAATAAACCAAAATACAAAGGAACCCGCACCTATGCGACTTGCGATAGCGATTTAAAGGTGGACCCGATGGAATATAGGGTAGATTTAAGGATATTTGAAGTCCGATAAATGACAAAATGATGAATTTTCCCGTGTTCTTAATGTATTTCTCTGTGTAAATAGAGAACGCTATTTTTGGGGATTTCAAAGGCCCGATGGTCCCTTCCGTTGCAGAACAGGTGGCCACCATCCCTAAAGGAATTTGGCAATGATTGCTAACACTCAGAGAGGGATTTGAGTGGACAAAGGCCGACAGCCAGAGAGCCCAGAAAATGAAATGAATGGACAACATCGATTGGCTTAAAGCCACAGAATGACAGAAAAAGAAAAAGATAAGTAGAGAGCCAAGGCGCAGCTAAAAAAAGAAAAAAATTGGAGGCTAAGCCAAAGTAGGAATCTAAGGCAAAAGAGAGCAGCGCAGAAAGGGAAGGCAGAGAGAACGTAGAGCTAATGCACAGAGCAGCTGAGTGGAGTCACTTGGAAGTCAAGTGAAAAGCCCAAGAGCTGTCATTTGTAGAGAGTTAGAGCCAGAGCCAAGAGCCAAAAAGCTGAGAGCTTCAAAGCTAGGGAGAGATGGTGTTCTGAGCCCATTGTTCCTATGTAAAACAGTGGAGTTGAGCCAAAGAGCTTGCAAAAGGACTTTTCCATAATCCCAGAGAGCCTAGTCAAATTGACTAGAGCTCAAGGAGATGTAGCCCAAGAGTTTTGGGTGAACTCCACATTAATTTGTTGTCTTATGTGTGATGCTTGTTGCTGCATTGTTCACTGTTATATGCTTTATATTAGTTTAAACAAAATCATTTACAACACATAAATAGTTTAAACAAACATAAGCATACACCCATTATTTTCAAGCACATATTTAATTCTGCATTGGTTAATCATAAAGACTTGGGAATATTTAAGCTTTGGAAGTGGGAGAGGTCCTTGCAAGTTAGACAAGAAGCCTAAGTGCCCCATTTTCAGATCAGGTGGTATCATAGCTTGAGATTGATTAACCCCACCTTCGAAGAAGGTTATATCAGAATTCTTGATTGATAAAGCAAAGACTGCTTTTCTGAAATGTGTCTAAACAACAACAAGCTGATTGTATGCTTTGTTTGCAGACTGACTATTGTTTAAGTTTGTAGAGGTGAAGGGAAAGCTATTGATAGCTCAATCCAGGAAGGACAAGAAGGAAGAAGGGCTGAAGGATTCTTCTATCCCAAAAGACCTCGAGGCAGCCCTCAAGGCACAAAAGGTTTGTTGCAAAAGGTTTCTTAAATAAACTCTTTAGTAATCTTGTTTGAAGTTCTTTTGTTCAGTGGCATAATGACAACTTCTACAAGTGTATCCTCAAATTCCTCCTTCATCACAAGACCCTATGATGGAGACTTCAAGCAAGACTTTTTCATCATGATGGAAAAGGTGAGAAAAATGTATGAGGATGGAAGGAAGAGCAGCATACTTAGAGAGCAGTTGAATTCCATGAAGGAAGAGAAGCAGTTGCTTTCTGACAGACTGGAGGAAATGGAGAGGCAACTTCATATTGAAAATATGAACCTGAAGAGGATGCATGAGTTGGAGTCACAACTCTTTGTTGCCCAAGAAGCCTTAGCAAGTATCAGCTTGAAGAAGAGGTAGGCCATTCCAGTTTGTCTTCAAATTCTTCTAAGAATGCTTATATTGGTTCTTTTGAAAAACATACTAGAGGCATAGGTTCCAAGCTAATGTCCAAGATGGACTATGAAGGAAAGGGCTTGGGAAAGCATGTGCAAGGTATTGTTGAACCAATAATGGTTGAGGAAAGGCCTAAGTATTTGGGTCTTGGCTATGGACAGTCTTATGGAGAGAGTTACAAAGCTGCCATGAAGGCCATTGAAATAGCTCAAAGAAGGAGTTGCATTGTAGAGTGTGAATATTGTGTTCAAGAGGAATGCAATAGCTTGAAACATCACTTGTAGGATGCAGGTGTTCAGAAGCACACACTTGAACCTGGTTCTAATCATATTCCTTTTGATTTTGCAAAGCATGGTAAATTTCCACATAAGCATGGGAAAAGAATTGCATGTTACTTTTGTGACCATCATGTTTCTAGATGTTGGAAGAGAATGGCCACATACAGGAAACTTTTGAAGGAAAATAAGCAAAAAGCCAAAGGTCCATTGGACAAGGAAAATCATGCTGTCAAGAGGATGCACATGTGTTGCACTTACTACCATAAGTAAGGGCACCTTGTTGAAAGATGTTGGACTCTGAATCCAACAATTCTTCCACAAAAGAAAAAGAAGGTGGAAAGAGAAGATGACAGAAATGGAAAGGAAGTTTCAATGAATGATGTGTCTCAGGATGATTCACATGTTGATGCTGATGTGTAGACAAAGGAAAGACCTTTGAACTGGATTGGTAAGAAATGGTTAGAGTTCTTTTCTAATTAAGGATTGCATGTCTATTGATGCGTCTATTGGCATTTCTTTGTTGATGAGATGCAAGTTGTACGTTTCTACCAAGATGGTGAATGGAAAATATTGAGTGGGAGACTCACTTTGTTGCGGCAACATTATATTTCATTTCAGCTTCAAAAGTACAATGTGCTTAAGTGAAAGTTGAAGGATGAAATGCATGCATAAGCATGATGTGCATGAACATAGGGATGTTGATGTTTTCCTTGTATTTGAACTTGTATGTGTAATTAACTTATAGGGTTGATTGCTTCGACAAGCATGTGATGCAATGTTGACTTGAGGAAAGTTGACTTAGTCTCCAAGATGGAGATAGTGATGAAATGTTTCATCTTTTGAAAAGAGTCCTAATGGTCCTTTTCTACATGCTTGACTTGAAGGGTCATTTGTTTTAAAGGCATGTTTTGTGGGCTTGTTGTCTAGTCCATCATTTGTATGCAGATGTAAGACATGGAGGTGTTCACAAGATGTGAAATCTGTTTCTTTTGTTGAAGCAGGAGTTTAGGCCATCCAGTTGTTGTCTGTATTTCTGTTGTTGTTAACAGTTGTTGTTGACAGCTTTTCAAACAGGTACAAATGAGATTTTTGTGGATCAGGTGTACTTCACATTTCTTTGAGCCACCTTGGATCAATGGTCAAGGTAGATAAGTTTAAACTACCTTCTGTGACCATCTAAGTAGGAGTTCTGCAAAAAGGCAAGGAGGAACATAGTTCTTCCCAGGAGGACCAGCATATCCAGGAAGGAAAATGGTCAAAGGCTTTGGTTCAGAGGCACTACGAAAGGCAAGTGTATGTAGGCTGGAAGAAGAGGGTGTTGGTACTCTCGAGTACTATTCAGATCAGTATATCAGTCTTTTGGAGACCGAAAGTTGTTTTAGTAGGAAGGCGTGATCCAAAATGGATTTTGGATAGACTCCTAAGTCTAAGTGTTCCTCACTGAGGAAAATGAAAGTCCAAGGAAGTTCCTGGGAATAGCCCCATTGCAGAGACCTTTTCATTCTGAATCTAATACAACTTGAATGGGCGAAAATGGACATAGGATGCAGAAGTTATCATAGAAAGAAGATGCCCTTTTTTCTTTAGAAAAAGAGGAAAAATCCTCTAAAATGGGCAAAAAAAAAAACCCTTATAAAGGGAAATCGCATCAGAGGAGGGCCAAAGGCAGACTTAAGTGGAAAGCGAAGCCACCCCCGATTTCCGATCCCCTACATATCGGGTCGGAGGCAGGCCTACGCATAGAACATAAGGTAAGGACCCTCGGGCCAATGCGATATGCCGATTGCCGATATCGGCGGATTGGCATTAGCAGTGGCATGGGGCTTAAGGCGGGACCCCGCGCCAAGCGATATTATGATCGCCAATATCGACGTCGGCGGATCGGCGTCAGCATAGGCCATGCCATATGGAAAGACCTCGAGTCCATGCGATACGTGATTGTGATCAATCGCATCGCAATATCGCATCAGAGTAATAAGACAGAGCGGGTCCATATATATATGCATTGATGCGATGCGACCGGGCCTGAAAGGGTTATAAATGCCACTGCATAATTATTCCAAGTCCAATATGAGCCATTTTTCAGGATTTTCTTTGTATTTGGGATTTTTAACAATAAACAAAAATACAAAGGAACCCGCGCCTATGCAACTTGCGATAGCAATTTAAAGGTGGACTCGATGGAATATAGGGTAGATTTAAGGATATTTGAAGTCCGATAAATGGCAAAATGACAAATTTTCCCCTGTTCTTAATGTATTTCTCTATGGAAATAGAGAATGCTATTTTTGGGGATTTCAAAGGCCCGATGGTCCCTTCCGTTGCAGACAGGTGGCCACCATCCCTAAAAGCGTTTGGCAATGATTGCTAATGCTCAGAGGGGGATTTGAGTGGACAGAGGCCGGGAGACAGAGAGCCCAGAAAAGGAAATGAACGGATAGCGCCAATTGGCTTAAAGCCACAGAATGACAGAAAAAGAAAAAAGATAAGCAGAGAGCCAAGGCGCAGCTAAAAAAAGAAAGAAACAGGAGGCTAAGCCAAAGCAGGAAGCTAAGGTGAAAGAGAGCAGCGCAGAAAGGGAAGGCAGAGAGAACGCAGAGCTAATGCGCAGAGCAGCTGAGTGGAGTCACTTGGAAGTCAAGTGAAAAGCCCGAGAGCTGTCATTTGCAAAGAGCCAGAGCCAGAGCCAAGAGCCAGAAATCCAAGAGCTTCAGAGCTAGGGAGAGATGGTGTTCTGAGCCCATTGTTCCTGTGTAGAACAGTGGAGTTGAGCCAAAGAGCTTGCAAAAGGACTTTTCCATAATCCCAGAGAGCCTAGTCGAATTTACTGGAGCTCAAGGAGATGTAGCCCAAGAGTTTTGGGTGAACTCCACATTAATTTGCTGCCTTATGTGTGATGCTTCTTGCTGCATTATTCACTATTATATGCTTTATATTAGTTTAAACAAAATCATTTACAACGAATAAACAATTTAAACAAACATAAGCATACACCCATTATTTTCAAGCACATATTTAATTCTGCATTGGTTAATCATAAAGACTTGGGAATATTTAAGCTTTGGAAATGGGAGAGGTCCTTGCAAGTTAGACAAGAAGCCTAAGTGCCCCATTTTCAGATCAACAATTAACTGGATCACTTCTGTCACAAGAAACAAGACTTAACATGGGAGAAGATTCCATGGAACAAGCTTTCAAAGCACACGTCTCTCTTGGCAGAGGCAGAGGTAGAGGATATAGAGGTAGTAGCAAGTGAGGAAGAGGAAGATGCATATCTATGGAAAATCATCATGCAGCAAAACAATCAACATCTTCAAAGAAATAGACAGATAGAAGCAGAACATGGAGAAAATCTAATTTCTAGTGCTATTATTGCAAGTTTGGGCATTATGAACATGAATGCAAAAAGAAATAGTAGGCTCAACAAAGAGACAGTGTCCATATCTCCAACAATGAAGGAGAATCCTATGATACCATGGCAAAGAATGCAGAGTTGTTATCACAGAAAATAGGAGTTAACTCCATACCAATTTTGAATCTATTCTCTGTGTATTCCCGTCTCTGCATTCTTTGTCATCAAATCTAAATAGGTTCTCTATTATTCTTCATATGATACCTCTGTAAATAACTTGTTATTGGAAGTACAAAGTGTTGTTGTAAAATTATGATACTTGTATGTGATGTTGCCATATAAGTTCCTAGATTTAAATTCTCTATTTAAATCCTTTAAGAATATATCTACCTTTATTTTTGTCAAATCTATATATATATATATATATATATATATATATAGATATATATATATTAGTTTTCCATGAAACGTTTGTGCAAAAAATATTTAGAGCTAAGACTAAATTTAACATAATTCATAATTCTCTTGTCAAGCTCATGAATACAAGTCAACTCATTAAAGTTTAGTGACTTCATTACACCATTATGTTGAAGCCTCATAATTCTGTTGCTCCAACATGGGGGATAACCACCTGCTCCGGACCTTAAATACAGCTCATTTTCCGTTTGAAGTGATGGCTCCGACTGGGGATGATGAGACCAGCTTCCCAATGTGGTTTTTAAAATGAGAATGCGTGGTTTTGAAGCGATTGCAATAAGAATATTGATAACTAAATGGCCTATTCTATCATGCAAATATCTAGCTAACTTAATCTAATATAAACCCGGGTATTCTGTGTGATATGTGATCTAAAAATATATATGTTTGACATGTGATAATAAAGATCATTCACGCATTAAACAGAGATGATAATGTGTAAAGATAATTTATTTGACTAAATAGTTAGTCAAAGAAATGTATAAACTATTTCGCATATATTAATTATCATATATGAAAATAAATACTTTCAGCTAGGCATCATACAATAGTGCAATTAACACATAACATAAAGACCATATTCCATATATAATTCATGAAAACAAAATGTTATCACTAATTAAACAAAAACATAACTAATCATACAAGACAAAAGTACCATATGTGTGAGGTTCTGCTCATTTGACTAATGAGATAGATCAACTCCTTTCTTCAGATCAAATTATTCTCCAAGTATACAATAGTGCATCAACAAAGGAAAGTAGTTTGATATTCCAAAGAAATGACAATGTTCCATAGTTTCATCAAGGCATTCACAAACTTACAAAGGTGCATTCTTTGCAATTGTTTTTGATAAAATTCAGGACCCTTCTCCAAATGCATGAGAAGGGTATAATTATTATCCAACTAAAGTTCAAAAATAGATTATACAAAATATTTGAGGAGGTTTCAAACAACCTTCCTCTTAACTAGCAACTAACTCCAAAAATAAAAATGATTTGATGAGCAGAGGTTATAACGATGATTTGTTGTTTGCTAGCTTCTCCTTTAGATCACATATATTGGACATCGGTTTCACTTGAGGAGGTGCCCCAAACTGCGTTCTGACATGCCCTGTGAAGATAACATTTATGAGAGGTGGCCGCATCCTTTGAGTTGAGTGGAGTGAACAATTGAGTGTCATGATTTGGCTATGAGGTTTGACAGGGTATTGCCAATATGCCTCTAAGTTAGTCTTTGATAACTTTTTGATCGCTTCCCTTTGGGTTTTCACCTTTGCCTTCAATTTTTTATCTAAGTCATTCAAATCTGGCAGTGCCTTTGGATTACCTTCTTTCATTAAGTTGGTAGTGTGCAAAGTATGATTTATTGTTTTTACTATGTTCTTTGTCACTCCTGCCACTCTTGCCACTGCTAATTCAGCTTGCTTGATGCGTGCATCCCAATCTGTGAATAAATGTCCTTATGTGTCTCCTCAATCTTGGGTATATTAGCTCTCATTCCTTCTTCAGTTTCCTTCCATACAATGAATTCAGCGATTTTTGTATTTAAATAATTAAATTCAGTCCTCTGATCAATCGCCTTATCCGTTAGGTGATCACTCGTAATCAGATAAGGAGTGACATGCGACATTCTTTGGAAAAATAAATATTGTTGTTTTGATAGAAGGGAATTTAGCTCTAATGCTTCTTTGATGAATTCATCGACAGTAGGGACATCTTTATATTTTTCCATGGCTTCTTGCAATTCTTGGATTTGCATGTTCTTCGTAGAGATGTCTGCTTCATGGCTTATCTTTAATACCTCCATATTCTACTGCAATTGGGCTAGTTGTTCAGCGGCTTGCTTGTTCACACTTTCCTTCTCAATTTCAAGTTGTTGCTTGAGCTGCGCTATCTTTTCTTCCCTTTCCCTTAACAAAATAGATACATTTGTAGCTTTATCCATGGTGGCAGTTGCATATGCCCCTGTAAACTGTGACAGTTTAGTCAAATTTTCGGCAGCATTGGAAGGAATATCCTTCTATACTATGTCCATCAGCTCATTCCCTGGTGGGATCTCGGGTGTTTCCAGCCTCCTTCTTTTCCTCTGTCTTCTCACTACAGCCTTATACAATGGGTTGTAGAACACATCTAAAGGGGGGATTTCAGTTGCTTTTAGGATGATTTCCGATGTGGGCAAAGCAGGAACGATTTTTGTATGCTGCAAACTTGTCCGTTACTCATCCATCAGCTCAGACTCTGAAGTTTTATGAGTTTGCAGAGGAGTGTGATATTCTGTGGTTTCCTGGGCATCTGTTTTCTTAGGAGTATCTTGTAGCCACTTATTAAATTGGTCCCATTCTTGCTCCAATTCACTGCTTTTAATTTGGGGACTAGTATCCTTAGTTAAGTCACTTATGACCTATTTTTCAACTGACCTTCTGCTGGATTCCACTGTATTCTCTGTATCCTGTGCTTTCCTCGTATCCTAGGCTTTCTTATTAAAAATAAATTGATGCAATGGTAAAATGAGCCCATGACATATTTGATAAAAATGGGGTATATAATGGGATTCCCAATTCTGTTTGTGGGTGAGATGGATGGGGTAGGGGTCTTGCAAAGACCATTTCCAACCCATGATTGGAAATTTAGTACAGAAACAAATGGCATCCATGATATAGGAACTGAAGTAAAATGGAGGAAGATTCTTTGTGGAGGTGGATCTCTTTTGACGGTACTCAGAAATTATAGCAGTAGCTAGGCTATCAAATAGGATAGTGGCCTAATTCATTATGTGGGAATTGACACAAGCATCAATTAAAGGAATCCATTCTATGGAAAACTTGGTATTATTAGGTAATCCATATAACCTACGGAACATAGAAGTTGCATAGTTATAGGGGTTTTCCAAAGAAGCTACAGGATACATACCCGTTTTATCATATTTGAATTTGTTCTCTAGGACCCTTCAGCCCTGGATCATCTTAAAAGGTTCTTCATTTTTCTTTGCAAATTTGGTTAAGTATGATTTGTCATATATGTCCTAAGGGTCAGGTATATGATACATTTGCTTCAGATCTTCATCTTTGAATGACCCCATTAGCTCCATCTTCTAGTTCTTGAATTGCCTGTCTTCAATACTGAGATTTTCGACCACCCATCTAATCATATCAGTGTATGGGAGTATTTTCGCTCTTGCTCCTATTCTGTGAAATAAGGAGCAAGAAACATCTTTGAATTGGACCCCCGAAGGTTTTATTGAGTCAGTTGTCACCTTTGTGACTGTAATTTTAGGCCGCTCATCGTCAAGAATGTTATATATGACTTCCCATGATGTCGCTCCTCCATCGGCGCTGCAAACTGTATCAACAAAAATAGGCTACATATCTGATACCTCAGACTTTGTAATGCTCTGCGTCTTCTGCTTTTGCATCACCTTCCGTAATGTCTTCTATTTTGAAGTTTGCCTGAAACAAAAGAGATATATCAGCGCACACAAAGGAGGGCAATTAAGGCTGAGAGTTCTTTGAAATGACTTTGAATCGTGGAAATATTTTGCATGAGATTTCAGTGTTAACTAGCCATAACTTGAAAACATCAATTCCTCTCCTCGAGCTACTAAACATTAATTACTCTGTCAAACCACTCATTATTACATTAAAATTTAGTAACTTCTCCATGCTTCACGCTTTATTCGCACATCGCAATTTTCAAACGTTTCCATATAACGTTATTCGAAGTTAATGTGAACTGCGATTGCGAAAATCGAAATATCGCATTTCGCAAATTCTTAAGCTGTGACACAGTGGCATGCTTTATCAATTTGCGATTTGTGAAATGCGATCACGTGTTATTAAAGTGTTGTGATCGGAAAATCGCAGTGGGGACCCATTGCATATCGCATTTTGGGATTTTTGATGGAATGTTAACGATTGTTACATGGAAAACTGTGAGATGCGATTTGCGATAAGAGCTTTAAGCATGAATTCTTTTTTGAAGGTTTTGTAAGGCAAATTTATAGACTTAGCATTTATTTTCAAGGCCTAAAAATCCCCATTTATATGTCAAATATTAACTATTACTCGTATAAATGGTGGTTGTTACATATTACACCACATTACAAATTAATATTAATATATTTTGAGAATGGCAAAATTTCACTAATTATTATGAAACAATTTTTTAATTAAATCTTCAAAAGTTTAATTTTTTTTTACTAACTAAAACAATGTCTTTCTCTAACATTTGAAATCATTACTTAAAGTAATATTTTAATCAGATGTACTTCTATTTTAAAACTTTCTTTATTAAAAAGGATATTACTTTCGTTTCTCGATATTTTATTGTGATTATCTTGTCCAAAGGTATGTTACAAACAAAATTTTGCTATTTACAAAAAGTAGCGTTAATCTACTTGACATAAACAGATCGGTATGTAAATTGTTATTCATTTCTGAGATTTTTATCCAATATACCCCTGGAACCAGATAATTATCTAGTGAGACTTAATAAGTCTGAACAGAGAGATGAGAACGAGCAATGCTGACCATTAAAATTCATCGATGATGGAATGGATCACTGGTAGCAATATTTTTTTTAATTAATTTCAAAAAATTTCAACACAATCGCCTGCAATATCCATCCTAAACATACACGATATGGACGGTCACATGAGTTTACACCACTGACTTAGTCTGTAGTATTTGAAGTTTTGTGGATTTCAATCACCTCTATTATACCATCTAACCAACCCATTTAATATCCATTTCGATGTGGAGGCTGCGACGCGCCATCACATGACAAGAGCGAAAATACCTTCGTCGTGGAGGTGCTGGCAGCATACTGTTCCTCCGCAACCACAGCCATCACGTTGTAGCCGCGTAATGCGCCTATTCACATTCAAAAAATTCCTTCTCACTTCATTCCTGCAACTCATTATAGCTTCAGGTGAATCGTACATTTCCTTCTCCTTCCCACGTTCTTGAGGAGGCTGATCAATGGAGATTGCAAGGTGCAAACTGGGTGGCAGCTCTGATCCTCCATGAGTATCAGATATTAAGGGAAACCAGTCGTTGATTGATAACGTGGGAGATGCCAACAAATCCTTCCATGCTATTTCAAACCTTCCCATCAATTCGGACGCTCGAAACATACTTCCCAGTACTCCACTGCTCTTTTTCCTGACCTCAAACCTAACAAACTGTTTTTGCAATTCAGAAATAACATTAACATCGTCAATATTCCCACCACACTCCAAGCAGAATGTTTGTTTCCATTGAGGGTTTGGCGTTGCCATCACCTCCCTCGTATTCACTGCAATATTATTATTTCCCTTGCCATTGCCACTGGACAGATAATATCGAACGAAAAGGCTGTCTCTGCCCCCAGCAGGCTTAGCTATAACATTTCTAGCCTCCAAAATCTCCAAATTTATAGCCATACCCTTAATGATAACCCTTCCATAGGGATCTTTTCTATTAGTCATTGAAGCCAGATTTCTGTATCAGCCAGAAGCTTATAGCACTAACAGCTTTGCAGCACACTTATAGTACACACCGCCTTGAACTTTGCAGAACTAACAGCTTTGAACCACTTGTGCATGCTTAATCCAAAGCATACCAAGATATATATAGGTATAATGAGAAAGGACCAGATTTTATCTCTATAATATTAAGTTTGCAATGAGCCTAATGGATTCTACTTTTGTGAAAACATCTAGTGAAATATGCAATCCAGATCATGTTAGAATCCAATAGATTTTATTTCAATAATCTATTGACTACTTGTTTGTCCAAATTGGGCTGATCTAGATCATCTCAGTGGAATCCAATAGATTTTATTTCAATAATCTCTTGACTGCTCGTTTGTCCAAATCGGGTTTAGCCGCCACTAGAAGACGTCCTATTGTAAACTCTAAAGCATTTCTCAGATTTGGAAATCTTTCTCATTACTTTCTCATCATCGGTGAATTTTTATATACTTCCTTTATTTTTAATTCATGTTCTTAGAATTGATTTTAATGGATTTACATTTTACATTCCTGACAAATTTAAAGCAAGTGAGAGAGCAATTTCAAAATCAAAATCAATTTTGAGTGAACTTGTTCTTTCATCCCAAACCTAAGGGACGTGTAAGAATCATCAATGAAGCATTCATTAATTAGACAGCATTAATGAATAACAACCAATTACAACTACAATTACAATTATATATATATATGAATATGAATTCAGCCATTGAATTAGCGCTGATAAAGGAGCCTCTTCTATAAATATTTTAAAATATGACGCCTTATTTCCAGCTATATGCATCTAAGAAAAGCAGATTATGCCTTATCCACTGCAGGCGTGGAATGGGTACATGTTGCTATTACAAAATTGGAAAAGTCGTGGAATGTATACGGGTTGCTGTTAGAAAATTGGAAAAGTATATTTTAAAATATGGGTGCTTATTACCAGCTATGTGAAGAAAAGCAGATTATCCCTTATCCACTGCAGGCGTGGGATGGATACATGTTGCTATTAGAAAATTGGAAAAGTCGTGGAATGTATATAGGTTTCTATTAGAAAATTGGAAAAACTGGAATGTATATAGGTTTCTATTACCAGATACGTGAAGAAAAGCACACTCTGCGTTATCTACTAATTAAAAAATTGTAAAGAGACTTGGAGAATAAATGACAGCTTATTAGAGGCAAATCACTGCAGAGTTCGAATGGGTCCATGATCCTATTAAAAGATTGGAAAATGGAACACGGCTGTTTCAAGAGCGGCAAGTTTGTCATTGTCATGGCAAAGGTGACGGTGAACGTGCCACGAATAAGGCGAAGTCTAACTAATTGATGGTTTGGTTTTGGCTAGACTGAGGTCATAGAAAAACAAAGCCGCGACATTATGAATTTTTGTTATTAGCGTCGTTGAGAGTGGAATTGGATTCGAATTTTTGTTATTAGCGTGGTTGAGAGTAGAATTGGATTACGGGAATTTGTACTTTTAATTATGGCCATGGTTTATATTGGAACTGAATTTGAATTTTGATTCTTAAATAAATAATATTTATCGTTTATATTGGAATTAGATTTGAATTTTGATTTTTAATTACGTGGTAAATATAGTTTATATGGGAATTGGATTTGAATTTTGATTTTTAAATAAATGAGTAGACACGATTTAATATAAAAAAAAATGTTTTCTCCAACTAAAAAAATATGAGAAGTATTTGAACAGTTTTTAGTTGTAAACCCAAAAATAACTTTTTAGCCTTTTTCAAAATTTTTAATTATATTTGCATTTGAAAAAAGCACAAGAGTAGATGGGAGGCCACCAACGACACTCGAGTCTCTTTACCCTATCATCCAACATACACTCTGAATTTTCAATTCTTGAATGTTGGTAAGCAGCCTAAATATGTTCTCGATTGTTGTTGTCCTCTCATCGCTCTGTACTACATCCATCTCTTATTGTGAAATAATCTCGTGTTCAAGTCATGTACATCATCGCAATTGTTCAAAAGATGTCCACATCTATGTATGTGGGGTGGTTTGGCGATATTAGCTTTGCTATGTGTGAAAAGATGAAAGGGTCTTCGTACTTTTTGCAAATTGTATTTGTTAAATTTTCATAAGAAAATCTATAACTTTTGATCAATTATGATATTACATATTGATTTAGATCTTGGGGAGGCCCCAAAGATCTGAAAATTTGAATTGCCAGAAGAAAAAGAGGAAAATGCCCAATAACCAAAACCACAAAGAAAAAATTATTAAAATGGAGAATAACTGTAAAAGCTACATTGTGGCAGACAAACTGTACTTTTACAATATGTGACTTCTTACTTATAGTATTTTTCAGTTACAATACCACGGGTCAATTCCATGGGTGAATGAATACCATGGGAAAATACCATGGGTGGATGTCACTTACAATACCATGGGTGGATAAATACCATGGGTTGATGCTATTTTCCATTTGAATCATTCCTCCCCCCTTAAGAAGCAATGGTCCCCATTGCGTGAAGTTCCCTCCTGCAAAGCATTTGTTGAATATGAAGAGCCACTGAAGAGAAGGGTTTTATGTGGTTAACCCATAACCATGATGAACAAAAATCCAAGGATAGAGATGCCTTGTAATGCTTGTGACCAATTGTGATACTGACAGTGTGTGGCCTAGCAAATGGACTTTGATGATGTCTGGGTTTGTGGATAACCCATAACCATGACAAACGAAGATCTGAGGATAGAGATACCCTGTAATTCTTGTGACCAACTATGATACTAACAGTGTGATGCCTAGCAAATGGACTTCGATAACAAGGATTTTGTGCGATTGACCCATAACCGTGATGTTGGTTGTTGATGAACTAGTAGGTGCTTGCATAGCTTGGGGTGGATGGTCACGTCTCCAAAGAACCCAAGTTGAATGCTGCTATGCTGAAACTGATGAATGTGAAGCAGATGCCTACTAAAGCGGGATAGGAGTGCACGTCTCCAAAGGGAACCTGCTCCGAATGTTGCTCCATAATTAAAATGGACATAACTCAAGCAATATAACTTAGAATGTTTATTATAACCTGTTTTTGGAAACAAAAGGACCAATTTTCATCTTCTCATGTGTTAGAAATCCTTATCTCGACACTCTAGAATCTCAAATTCACGCTGCAACTTTTCTACCATCAAAAAAGTTCTGAAAATATAGCTGATTTTAAATCAGCGATATCTCCCACATCCGAACTCTGATTCGATCCATTTATTTTTTGAAATTGAGCGATTTTTCAAGAGGAGCTCAGATCTACAATCATGTTTCTGAAATTCTGCACCAAAATTGCAAAAAAAAAAAAAAAAAAACGATAGGAGAGTTGTTGTCTACGAATTGTCATCAGAAACATTTCTGTAACATAACTGATTTTAAATCAGCGATATCTCCCTCATCCAGACTCCAATTCGGCCGATTTTTTTAAATTTGGGTATTTTTTCGCAAGGAATCCAGATCTGTTATTTTTTTTTGTAAATTTCACATCAAAAATTTCAGTTCTGATCTGCAAACTCACCGCCCAAAAAAATTCTTGCAAAAAAATTAAAAAAGAAAAATTCTTCCCGCGTGGCCCAGAAAAATGCTCTATGGAGGACGTAGAACATGCCTGAAGTTTGTTGAATATTGCTGCAAAATTTGAAACTGAAATATGCATCAAACCCTCATTCCCACAGAATCATAACCTGCGTTGATACCACTGATTCGAATCTTGGGGGGAGACCCCCAAGATCTAAAAAATTGTATTGCTAGAAGAAAAAGAGGAAAATGCCCAATAAACAAAACCATAAAGAAAATTTTATTAAAATGGAGAATAACTTTAAAAGCTACATTGTGGCAGACAAACTGTGCTTTTACAAAATGTGACTTGTTACTTATAATATTTTTCAGTTACAATACCACGGGTCAATTCCATGGGTGGATGTCACAATACCATGGGAAAATACCATGGGTGAATGAATACCATGGGTGGATGTCACTTACAATACCATGGGTTGATGCCATTTTCCATTCGGATCACATATATACAAGAAGTGTTGTCTCAAGATAGGGAAACTATCTTGGACACACAATCAGTTGGTTGAGAAAATATCTAACCCACATACCAAACTAGGGACATATAGATATTAGCACTCCTATAGAATAGGAAGAGACTCCTTTACATAAGAAGTCACAATTGAAAGAAGTAGGAATTACATTTTCCAACACACACCCTTAATTTCTACTTGTCTCTATATCAATGTTCAATATCTACATCTGGTCCAATTTGGTAATTACACATTATACCTTGTTCATGCAATTTTCGATGTCCATATAAAGGAACGAACATCTATCGAAATGCATGGGTTCCCAACCGCTGCAACCGCAATCTACTAGGAAGTCCTTCACATACATGGTTTATCCAACCTTTCGATGAACTCCCCCTAGATATACAATTTCATCTCATGGAGTCTAAAAGCAATACGTCCCACTCAAATGTATCCATCCCGCATTACACATTCTTCCAGGGTGTCAAAACTCTCTAACAGAGGGAACAAATAACAAACAGTATGCATGCCTCTCTAGGTCTTACAAGAAGTACATAAAACATTTTAAGGACCACAATTAACCATTACAAAACAATAACATGTAGATTTGCTATAATTACAATGTGTGACTCATAATACATCATCATTATGATTCTATTCTACAAACTCTAACAAAATTTCACTTCGTTGTCCATCATCCTTTAATATTTGATGCAACTCTTCTAATGCCATATTTAGTCTCGCGTCTTCATCATATGCTGCAAATTTGTGTATTGTTGGAATGACCAATTCCAACAAACACTCAGAATTGTGACAATAGTTATTCAGACCAATGTCACTTCAATAATAACTAGAAATACCATGACATGACATACTTATTATGAAAATCACTAGCACTAGCCCCAAAATCTAGCATTCAACTTGATCAGACACTACTGGAACCTTTATGATTCGACCAATAATTTCCAGCTGCCCAATTAGATTATGTGCAGCTCAAGCACCTTCCTCACTAGTGTATTCACTACTATACTCATCCTACATATCATGATTGATATCAAGCTACATGTATCACACTTGAATAGTTTTGATAGGTCTTGCAAGAGCATTTGGCTTTAGTGGCAGTGCTTCCACTCCCTCTTTTGGATTTGGAAGCACCATAACATCTCCAGGCTTCCAACCATTAGAGATTTCCATGGCCAAAGTGAACCAAGAACTTCCCCTTCTTTAATGAGGTTATTTAGTAAGGCCTGGAAAAATTTGCCTTCTGTAGAACCACGAGTTGCTCCATCCATTTCTTGAAGCAACTGATGTAAGGAGCTCCAAATTGAAGATAATTTGGTTGGGACCATAATTCCTCGTGTTGCTCCACATACAATGGCCCTAATACAAGAAATATATGAAGGAGTATAAAGATGGTTGCCTTCCAATTTCCCTTGTACAATTGTTCCAAGGTGAAGCTCCAAAATACTAGTTAGCAATTTTGAGCTAACATGCAGTTGGGAAGCAAGTTCTGCCAAAGAAATTTGTCTAAACTCTTGCAATCTTTCATTGATTTCCTTAGATACATAGTACCAATAGATAATTGACAATTTCTCTCCTTGCATTAACATTAGTTTTGCATTCTTTGCAACAATATATCCATCCTATCTCTTCACATGATATAAGTCCACTCCTAATATATATGCAAGCTCAATTAAAGACACTCATCCCAATCTACCTATTTCTGCCTCCATTTCAGTTCTCAAATGATCCCAAGTGATATATTCTTTGCCGGAGATGGTATGGATCAAATCATATTCAAGCAACTCCAGAAGAGTATTGACAAGTTCCACGACATTACTCTCAAACAATCTCACGCTAGACTTTGTTTCCCATGCTACATGAAATTGCCTCTGCAATTCCGCAAGTTCTGAATCCATCCTCGCACCAAATAGGTTGTCAAGCCACAGTGGTACCCTATCTATGCCTGAACGATTCAAAAGCGGGCACATAATCCACACTGCACACGATTTTCAATCGTTCACCACACCACAACATCTAACATGAACAGTGAAAGCATAACTATAACACAAAACCACACACTCGATATCCTAGCTACACAGCACAAATTTCGACCTCCAAGAAAGCTCAAGCTAAGTCTTAGCATCCACTCTCACTGCCTTGCTTATGCCTCCAACTCATGTGCTTCAAATGCACATCTATTATAGGAGCACGAGATGCTAGAGAGAAGATTTGACTTAATAATGGAAACCACAGTTCACCACCATGGCGGAAGAGATCCACCACAAGCAGACCATGCAGATCCACCAATCGATTCGCTCACGCCACGTTGCAGGGATCCCCTAATCTTATCAAAAATCTGCATCTAAGCAAACAGATCTCGATCTCCTGGCAAAGGATCTCAACATCCCTAACCGCCTGCAAAGTAACAAAATAAAAGGAGAAAAAACACACATACATAGTCTCTGGTCGACAGTCTCCCAACACAAACCCATCTCCTTCAGAACCAACTTGAAGATAGTGACTCTCATGGGATTCACACAATGAATTATGGGATTAATGGGTTGCATTCAATTTACCAAACTAGGCCCGTCCTTCAACACATTCGCATATTATACAACACCAAATGTGATTTTCAAGCATTCGATCGTCCTTTCCTTGCCAGCACTCAATCGTCCCTTCCTTTCCAGTAGTCAACTCAAGCGATCAATAGATTGTTGTTTTCCACGCCAATTTCAAGTCTCTAGCTAACAAGTCTGATAGACAAACCAAAAAATGAATTAACAAAAAACATTCACCAAAATCTATATTTCCCTCGACCCAAGAAGGAGCCAAGGACTAGGCCCTCACAGGCTCTGATACCATGTTAAATTTCCATAAGGAAATCTATATCCTTTAATCAATTATGGTATTACATATATACAAGAAGTGTTGTCTCAAGATAGAGAAACTGTTTTGGACACACAATTAGTTGGTTGAGAGAATATCTCAACCACACACCAAACTAGGGACATATAGATATAACTAGTCCTATAGAATAGCAACAGACTCCTTTACATAGAATGTCACAATTGAGACAAGTAGGAATTACATTTTCCAACAACATTTGGGATTTGGGTTGTTGGAAATGCAAGTTTTAGTCCTAGTTCTTTGTGAAAGATTCTGAATATGATATGAGAACTGGATAATTGCTTTCTTTTTTGGTATGATATTCATTCAAGATATCTCAAAATGGAAGATAAGATAATTTCTATCCAAGTCGAGGGAAAGAAAATCCCAGGAACATTCTTGTTGAATTTAAGAGATTAATTTTCTTTTATTTTACTACTTGTGAATGTTAACGGAAAGCAAAGAAAACACGTCTTTTTGTGAATATATATTTAATAAATAATGGAAAATAAGACATCCTTATATTTTATTTTCATGCTTTCGTAGATCTCGACTGCTTGATGACCTAACTCTTACTAGTGATCTATAAATAATCAGAAATATTTGAATTTGATCTGTAAAAATGGAAGACCCAAATATCAATATGGATGACGTAAATATCTATATGGATGATAATCCATCAGAATCTAAGAAGTGAGTGAGGAAATCATGGTCTCAAACTACTTCAGAAACCTGGTTTCAAGCATACAGGGAGGCCATGTTAGAATATTAATCATGTCGTCCACGACTGTTCATGACGCTGACAAACCCTGTTCATATGACAGCGAGCTTACTATTAGCCAGAAAGGTAATTAATAGTCGGTAGGAGTCAGTGGATATCACTGTTGATTCTCTGGCTTAGGCATGTATAAATAATGGTGATGGCTAATGAAATAATCAAGCTCACTTTGGGAGTTTCAACATGGTATCGAAGCCATGCTCGAGTAAGCTCAATGGAGGCAAGAGTTGTGGGCTTGATCTTCTGTTTGAAGAGCAGTTGCTCCTTGTGTGTGGGAGCTTAATTGTTGAGCACTACGTAGAGGCAACAAAGGTTGTGTGAGTTTTTACAAGGTTGTGTGAAGCCCAAGTTCCTAATGTCATGGAGTAAGGCTGAGTAGAGAGTCGATATGTCACCGGAGGGCCGTTGTGTGATGTTTGTGTCACTTCAGCTCCAGAGGGCTGAGATTTGTGACAGTTGTGAGGCTATAAGCAGAGTAAGTTTGTCCAGTGGTCGAATCTCTGTGTTTAATTGCAGTCAAGCGGAAGCCCATTCTGTGGAGAGAACCTTTGGTTCTTAATTCAAAATTTTGATTTGGTCAGTGGGCCTGGCACAAATGCAGGTTGAAGAAGAATTTTTTTAGTGAGGCAATAGCAACGACGACACATCCTAGTTGCAAGGGAGTGCCTTGTAAGATCTAGAGGACGTTGGTATCATTTCAGAGTTCGGAAGTGATATAGTGAGCAGTGTATTGGACCATGTGCCATTAAACTGAGGGAGTTGAACCACCATTCCCAGGCTATGTAAATTGAAGCTTAGTGACTGAGCAATGTTAAAAGGAGATTTCATGTGATGATGGTTGCTTTTTTTCTTTAGTGGTGTAAAGTGACCATTGTTATGGTTGTCGTGAAAACTGAGGTGTGGCTATAGGGATCGAATAAATATTGTTGTGGAATAAAACCAAGGTCCAAACTTTGGTTAGAAATTGCACGTGGAGGATGAGTTATTTGAATTGTTCAAGGTCGTTGGAAAGAACTGCGAGAGATTTGCTGGAAGCGGAACAGTAGACCAATAAGTTGAGAAACACGTGAGCATGGATTTTTGTTTGAATCCCATTGTTGGTGTTGAGGAGCCTCGTACGAAGTTTTTCACTAAGGCTGCGTGGAGCGTTAAGTATGGGGAGAAGTCGTGTGAAGCCTGTGAGTTGACCTGCTTAGTGAGTAGAGCCTCAGAGAGTGTGGAGGCATCAGAGTTTATTGTATATGTGTTGAAGCCACATCGTAGGGCCATACATATATATTTGTGGCCGAAGTATGTTCATATTGGAGATTGGTGAAGCCGCATTTTATTGTCTGTGGGTTATTGCTGAACCAACTGCATGTATAGTCTTGTGTGAATGCGAGAAGTGTAGTGGCGCGAGATCCAAGGGCATTGAGTGCAGCCGCTATTGGATCTGATCCAACATTCATTAAATATACATTGAATATGATTCCTGTGTATGAGCACGAGAAGTCTTTCTCTGGATCCCCTCACATACTTTTGGTATGATCTAGGTGAATCCCTTTTCTCTTCAGAGCCACAGTTATGAGCTCTATGGTGTGAGGATTCGTGAGGGCTTAGTGGTGTAGTTGCGTGTAAGCCTGGAGCATGTGAAGGACCCTGAGTGTGTAGTGTTGTTGTGTGATAGTTGTTGTGCTATAGAGGTTCTAGTGGAGTGTTGGCAGATAGGAGTGTTTGCAACCAAGTTTCTGTTGAAGAGGGTTGTGCCGACCGTGACGCCTGTGTGGCGTAGAGATTTTCTAGTGAAATGTTGACAAATAGGAGTGTCTGCAACTGAGTGTCCTCTAAAGAAGGTTGTGCTAACCATGACACCTGTGTGGCGTAGAAATTATCTAGTGGAGTGTTGGCAGATAGGAGTGTTTGCAACCAAGTGTCTATTTAAGAGGGTTCTGCCAACCGTGACACGTGTGTCACAAAGAGTTTCCAATGGAGTTTTGGAAGATATGAGTGTCTGCAATCGAGTGTCCGTTGAAGAAGGTTGTGCTGACCGTGACGCCTGTGTAGCGTATAGAGTTTCTAGTGGAGTGTTGGAAAATAGGAGTGTCTACAATTGAGTGTCCGCTGAAGAAGGTTGTGCCGACTGTGATGCTTGTGTGGCATAGATCACAAATTATTTCTAGTGGAGTGTTGGCAGATAGGAGTTCCTACAACCGGGTGTCGGCTAAAGAAGATTGTGCTGAATCTGACGCCTGTGTGGTGTAGATCACAGAGAGTTTCCAGTGGAATGTTGGCAGATAGGAGTGTCTCTAACTGAGAGTCCGCTGAAGAGGGTTGTGCTGTGTGAAACCAATAGCAAAAAAAAATGAAAGCCATGTTAACAAGTTTTTTTTATTTATTGTTGTAAGCCCTAGCCGAGACTAAGACTAGTAGGCACTTTAAAGTCTAGTTCATCATAATTTAGGGGAGATTTGTTAGAATATTAATGACACCCTCTGTGACTGTTCATGACACTGACAAACTCTATTCATATGATGACGAGCTCACTGTTAGTTGGCGAGGTAATTAATAGTTGGTAGGAGTCAGTGGAGATCACTGTTGATTATCCGGCTCAGGCATGTATAAATAATGGCGATGGCTAATGAAACAATCAAGCTCACTTTGTGAGTTTCAATAGGGAAAATTGAATGGAGAATCAAAAATGCCCAGAACATCAAAAAAGTTCTGAAAGGAAAGATGATAGGTCCAGGTCTCTGTAAATATCAGTTTTTGGTGCTCGGTGTTTAGATTGCAAATATGGTTATCAACTTAGTGAAAACCTATGGGTTATCTGATATCATTGTTTTTTAAACATAATTTTCTTGCTTTATCATTCTATCATGATTTTTTTTCCTTTATCTACTTATTATCCTGTCGCAGGCAGGGATTACACATTTGGTAATACTTTGAATACTAATTAATTTGCCCTTAATTTGACTAAAAATTAAACATCATTTTCTGAAGTTAACATTATCATATTTGGGACTACTAATTACATTGCACTTTTACTAAAAATTAAACATAATTTTCTAAAGTTAACATTATAAAATATATATATATATTTATATATCTTTCTTAAAATATTTTATTCTGTTTTTCTTTCCTTTCATTGGTTACTATCTTATTTTGTAATAATTTCTTTGAAATGTACCATTGGTATCCTGCAATGTATCATTGTTATCATACCTATCATACTAGTACTGAAAATAAACCATTTAGACAATCAATTCCAAACATTCACCTTTGTTGACATGAACATCATGTTTATTGATAGCAACAAAAGAGTATGAACTAGTTATTTGACTCCCCTACTCGAAATCTATCTTGCACAAGTAGAGGAAGCTTATGGGACCAGACGAGGCATCCGAAGCCATAGAAGACTCCTCGTCACTACTCGTAAAGCTATACACCCAATAATCATAATTTCGTATCTTTCAAGAGCCTCTACCAAAATCAAACTTTTATTCTGCCACTGGTTAATATAAAACTCTTTGGTTGTACTTTTGTAACTACAGTTATCTACACAATGATCCAAATACATTTTCCAATGGGATTCAAAGATCTCACTAGTCATGGTATCTACGTATTCATGATGTATGTGTATTCTTGAATGATGTATATTTTTAAGTATAGATCAATATTTTTTTTTGTCAAATTGTCTATGATACTCTAGGCTTGGCATGTGGCTAGAGGATTCGTGATCCACGGGCATCTAATTCATCAAATTTATGACCTGGGTTCTTCAAAGTCACGTAGGATCGTACTTGGCGAGGGCCACACCAGCCTTAATATGACTAGATTTTTTAGCATGCCTCCTCATCTTAGCACATGGCACAACCACGCCTCATGTTGTCTTGCAGATGAGGCCCATCCTCAACCAGTTGTGCTAGTGGGACTTGACAAGTATAAGTCAATATTAATTCATATTAAAATACTTTATTCATAACCTACATTCGATATTTTATTTTCCCCAAGGAAAAATCGTAATTTCCATTAATATTTGAAAATTGCATATTGTAGATGCTTAAAGAAGCATATGATGTACGTTGTGGAAAACCACCTTCAGATGTTCTTGTGCAAAAAACCCCCTAGGCTATACTTATACTATGTGCATAATTACATGTCCAAAAAATAAATATATACATAAGACTGTTTGGGAGAAAAAATTATTGGTAATAGCTCAAAAAGTCATGAAATCAAGCCCTGTTAGGCCCCTATATTCTTTGGTCAATATATGGGCGATGGTAGTACTGATAGAAGTCCATTCCCCTCTATTCCTGGATCAACCATAGGCCCCAAGGCTAGATCATGACCCCCTCGGATAACTCATCGGAAATTTGGTTGCACTCCCTGTAGATGTGATGACAAACGATGAAGTCAAATTGGGATTTGAAATGCAGTGCATCATCGATTATATTTCTGAGAGTGTGTACATGACAGATAGATGTACAGTTGAACCAATTAATAATGATCTTGGAGTCACCATTTATTTGAGTGTGTCTACACTCTTTATCTAAAGCAAAGTGCAAAAGATGTCTGAGTGTGGTCAATTATACAAAGCTATTAGTGTCATTTCCCAACCCCATCTGAATTTTAAAGGAATGGTTCTCAAATAGGTGTAATAGTCCCCCCCCCCCCCCAATACCCCTGTTCTTGGGAAGATCCATCAAAATAGGCCCAAGGTATGCTTCTTTCTATAACTTCAGGGGTGACGGTACGAAGGGGAGTAGGTCGATCATCATCAGGAATACTGGAATAAATGCATATCACATGTGCAAAGGCCTATGCCCAGTGAGGTATGATATCACTGAAAATGGAATTACTTCGGGTGGGCCAAATAGCCCAACATACTAATAAAGAGAGATTTCTAGCTTTATGAGGCTGGGTCGAAGTCCACCATGATTTCCAGGCTTCAAGGATGGATTTCCCCGACCATCGAAAGGTGATAGAGAGGGAGGAGAGGATCAAAGACAAAAAAACGAGAATGGTGGGACAATGAACGAAAATATACTCGATATATTCAGAGGCCTGTTGGCATAGGTTGCACCAAGTAAGGCCATGGAAGGAGCGCTTCACTAAATTCTCTCATGTAGGAGCTTTGTGGTGAAGTACGGTCCACATGAAAACCCTGGTGTGGGGAGGGGCCTTCAATTTCCATAATAAAATCAACCACCGGTCAGTGATTGGTGGCTTATGCACCGAGTATATAATAGGGTAGACATCCTTGGGAGTGTAATGACCATGCTTGGAATGTGCCCATATAAGTTCATCATCGCCTTCAATAATCCTAACATGTGATTCAGTAAGAGCATTAGTGTAACTGTGCCAATCAGGATGCCAAGATGTATAGCCGATTTCCAAGCCTATGTAAAAATATTAGTATTTTCTAGGTCTACAATTTGATCAAGATAGTTAATACCAGCATTAGATAAAAATTGAAAAAGATCAGGTGGGAGCCTGTATGCATTACCACATCCGGGCCATGGATCCATACCCACACGAACAGAGGAGCCCAGCCTAATTCTCCAAGCCAGTCCATCACGAATGTAAGATATAAAGTTTAAGACAACATGCCAAATGGAAGATATGTACGGCTTGTTCCAAGTGGGAAGTCTGATCCAATCAAGAGTGTGAAGGGGCCATATGTATTTTTGATAAACGTCCTCTATCCATAAGCATTTTGTTGTGAGGATTTTCCAACCCATCTTGGTAGCAAGTGCTTTAGAGAAGGAATCAAGGTTTTTTAGTCCCCATCCTCCCCATTTCATTGCAAGTGAAATCAAATCCCAATGAACCCATGTATATATGTGACCATCCTCTTTCCCTTTCCATAGGAATCTGCTGCACAACTGTTGAATTCTCATATGTATTCCCTTTGGGATCCAGGCCATGGACATCCAGTAGACCAAAGTGGCCTCCAACACTATTTTAATTAAAACCAATCATCCAGCTCTAGAGAAGTATTTGTGATCCCAAATATTAAATCTCCTTTCAATAGTGGCCACGAGCTAGGTCCAAAATAAAGTCTTGTATTGTAGAGGTTTGAGTCGAAACCCAAGATACTTCAATCCATCATCCAATGATAGAAGTGATAAAGGAAATCTCTAGTGTGCAAATTGAATCTCATGGGGTGTGCATCCTACAGAGGAGATTATATATTTCCGTGTATTATACTCCATGCCAGTAGCTCAACAAAATAATTTCATTAAAGATAGTAAGGCTGATGAATCACCAATACTCCCATTGAAGAAGATTAATACATCATCAACAAATAGTAGATGTGTAAGGATGCAGTTGTTGGTGATCTTGATACCTTGGATTCGATCAAGTATGCGATCTTCTGCAATGAGCTGCCTCAGGCCTTCCATAACAAGCAGGAACAGAAGAGGGGAGAGGGGACAGCCCTATCGAAGACCCCATTCTGAATGAAAAAAGCGGGAGGAAGATCCATTAATAATAACACTGAATGAAACCTTGGTAATGCAACACATGATCCAGTTGATGAATTCTAGGGGGAACCCCAAATGAGTAAAGAGCATTCTCAAGTAAAGCCAATTAGTACTGTCAGAAGCCTTTGCAAGGTCAATCTAGAGAACCATGCCTTTCAACTTCTTTATCTTGATGGAGTGTAATACCTCTTGTGTAGTACTAATGGCATCATGAATTTGACAATGATTAAGAAAGGAAAAATGTTTAGGAGATGTTATCACTGACAAAATTTCAATGCCAAATGTCTTACATTTGTTTGATGGTAAAGCACATAAATCCTTTTAGCAGTTTCGCAGCGCAACATGTTTAGGTGATTTCGTAGCGCATAATTCATATTTTGCATCGGCTGCGCTACGAAATTGGGGATTTGTTCGAATCCATAGCGCATCTCACCACAGCTGTCATATTTTCTGCAAGAATTTTACGGGGATAACATGTGCAAGGTCTTACATGTCAGTCTTGACACGTGTTCTGTAGCCTTCAAATTTGATTGAGGAGCTAGGACAGGTAGATACCATTCTCTCGGATAAAACAGGGACCCTAACTTGCAATCAGATGGATTTCATTAAGTGCTCAATTGCAAGTACTTCGTATGGTGTTGTTGCAAGTGAACTTGAGATTGCAGCAGCAAAGCGGATAGCAAAGCATCTTAATGATCAGAGTTTGAATCCACTAGATGTCCAAAACTTTGATATTAAGAGCCAAGGTTTGAATGCATCAGAAAACAGTTTCAACAGCTCACGTTTTCAGGAGCCAGATATTAAACTGCGGATTGAGGGACCAGAGTCAACTGAAATGACTGAAAGACCTGTCATCAAGGGATTTAACTTCAAGAATGACCGGCTTATGAATGGGAACTGGTTGAAAAACCCGCATGCAGTTATGCTTCTATTATTCTTCCGCAATTTAACAATCGGCCATACAGTCATTCCAGCAAAAGACGCAAAGAGAACTAAAAAAAAAGGGTTTGAGCGTGAAATTGTGGATGGTCCAATTACTGAGCATGACTATCATTCAGGTTCTGAGCAATTGGCACCAATTTCATCTCATTTATCTGTTTGCGGCTCTATATCTGATGATGATGCGTCTGAGGTGTCTGATGAAATCATATTGACAGATAGAAGATCAGATAGTGAACGCATTGTTGCTCATCTAATGCAAACTAAAATTAATGAAGAACATGCGAGCTCTTTATTGTTAGTTAATTCTTTGACTGACCAGGAAGCTATTGATAGCATGGAAAAGAGTGCTTTTCTTGCGTCAATGTTTTCACATTTACCTAATCAGTCCTGTGACGAAAACACCAACCAAACCTCTGGTTCATCAAGTTAGTTCAGCTCTAGTCAATCTCAAACTAGAATTGAAAACAAAGAATTCAGTCCTCATTTGGTTGATATGGGTGAAATTAAAGGTGACCAACTGTCTTGCAATGAAAAATCTTTAATACAGTTTGAGGATGGGAATATCCTTGAAGATGTCAATGTTGACAAATGTGGCAGCGATTCAAAAAGTACTGAGGTTATCTTAGTGGCAAAAAACTCTGCAGCTAGTAGTACATTTGTTTCAGATACTCCAATAGAACAACCTCCTTGTACTGATGCCACAAATGTTAGCAGTTATGAAGAAGCAAATCAATGCACTGAAGAAGTGGTGGTAAGGACAAATGAGTCCCAACTGAACTTTTCAGTTGTCGAGGGACTAATCAAATCTCTTAATACAGCTGAGTCCTTCTATAAAGAAAGTATGGACAGTCTTCCTCTTATTTTGATAACTCATGATTCTGTTGGCTCATTTATCAGTGTTGAAGATGGTTCACTTTCGTGCAGTCAGGCTTCCAGCTCCAGTCAGATTGTAACTGTTGATACATTGGAAGTTTTTATTACTGAGGAGATTTTTCAACTATCTGAAGGAGAAAGCTGGTTTGCTAAAGTAAATGGTGGTTGTGTTGAACATCCTGGATCAAAAGCTTTTGATTTAAACAGCAGATCACTTCCAGATATTGAGCTTGGATCAAACAGAGACATAATTGCAGTTGCTTTGGCAAATCTAAAAAGGCAAGGAAGAAGTTAGGATTTGAGTTTGATGTAATTAGACCTGGAGAGAATGATATTAAGGGCAGAATGTCATTGAAGAAAGTGTTACATGGAGGAATGGGCTATTTCTTTGTGGAGCCCCTGATTCAGCTGGTCATTCTGGAAATGCTATTGCAACTGATAAAAGGAGAAATATATGTTTCTTGAAAAGTTGCAAGCAAATCTTTTCAAAACAATCAAAGGAGTAAGGTGCTTAAGCCATGAACATTGGCGATCATTTAGCCATGAAAGGAAGACTGCGTCTTTTAAACAATTCAGCAGTTTCGTAGCGTGCTACGAAACTGCTGTAGGTGATGGTTTTAACGCAGACAAACAGTTTGGTAATATGAGCGGGAATTTTCAAAAAGAAACACCTAAAGGATATGTAAGAAACCAAATGAATCTATCAAAGCCGTTCAGATCAAGACAGGTGTACCTTTAAAAAGGTGGAATATTTTAACTCAAGTTGAAAGTTTCTGTTATAAAGCCACTTTATCACCGTTCATGGGGTATTAAATGAATTGCACACAAGGAATTTTGGCCTGCACACTTGTCCATCGATGAAGCCTCCAACACATCAGGAACATGGTAGTGTTCTATATTTTTGGGATATTAAAGGGCTAGAAGACATGTTGCTGTATATTCGAATAAGTTGTGGAAAACTGGAACCGAAAAGCAAGGGATATCTCCTAACACCACTGAAGCAGTTAAAGGGGTCAGCATCCAAGGTCAACATGGAGTATTGATTACCCATCTCAGCCATCTCAGCCAAACTGAAAGAAGACCAGGTGTCAAAGAACGAGGAGTAGCCACTATGGCATGGAAAGAGAGTTAGAGTCCTAGTTAATTTAGAACTTCTTTTTAAAGTTCCAGTCAGCACTTTATTTGTATTTAATAGTCAGTTAAATAGCTGATAGGTGTCATTAGAGATAAGGATCGAGTTATTAAATTCCCCTCATGCTGGAGGAGGAAACTCGAATGAGGTAGAATAAGAATTCTATATATAGCTAAGACAGTGATAGAATGAGGGTTGGATATTTTATAAAACAGAGTATTGTTTTGGCTTATGTAAAGACAGAATTCAGTAATATCAGTTGATTGTTTTTCTTCTCAGGATTCATGAGGGATTTCCATGTTTAGAATGGGTGTTTTATTCCTTCCTTAATGTCTTTTACAGTTGCATATATGTGTAATCACTCAGAATTCATTGATCATGCTCTGACTTCCTGTATGCATGTATGAACTGTGGTTTTGTATGATTTGTGTTCTGAACATCTAAATGCCAAATGCCCTGACTTCTATGAAAAGGCAGTCTCATTATTTACTGAAGTATGATTGACTCCATAGGCCCAATGGAAACTTGTTTAATGTTTTTCCAGCCTTAATGTTATTCCACAAGAGTTAGCCATCTTATTAATAGTCAAAATCAATAACCCTTTGAGAGAGCCCTCTCAGGCTAAGGAGGCTAAGCCTTAGTCAAAAGATTGGTTTGAAACAGTTACTTGAAGTCTTCCCGGTCTGCAGCCTTCCAGGGCTTGATTTTGAGATAACATTTTGGTGCGTCTACCGGGAGCCTGAAGTCTATTCATTCCCAAAATTAAGAGGTTGAACTTCTGAAGGTAGCAGGAGTTCAGACATCTATTTGAGGCTGCAAAACTACCTTGGCGACTCCACACATCAAATAACAAATTAGAAGGTGACTCCACTGCTAGAAGATCAGTAGCTTGATGAAGTTTCAAGCTGAATTCCACTGCAAGAATGAATGCCAGGTATGCTCCTATGAATTGGTCTCATATCCCTGGTTTTCCAAATCCTATGCCAGAGGTTGATTGGTTAGATGATCTTCCAATATTCAAAGATGAAAAGAAGGATAATGCTGCTCTTCATTTGGTTAAATTCCACATGCATATACGCAGTCTTAAGGTTCATGTCCCTGAAGATTGTCTCATGAAAATGTTTATGACCACTTTAGAAGGAAAAGCATGGTCTTGGTATAAAAGTCTGGAAAATGGTTCAATATATTCGCTTGCTAGTTTTCATGATGAATTCTATGAAATGTATAAAGAAGGTTATCCTTCCTTATTGCTGCTCAAAGATTGCTGTAGACATTCTTTAAGTCTTATTCAGTATTTGGAGGATTGTTATGATGATGATGAATTTACGGATGAAGAAATTTTAGAGGCTCTTCGTAACAATGCATTCCAGCACCAAGGAGAAAGTATAACATCTCATGAAACGCAGCATGAAGATCAGCAGGGGTTTATTTGTGAAAACCATGTTTCATCCTTTGATATTGATGTAGAGATGCAGCAGATTTGTCAGGCTTCAGATCATCATGAGTATGAAATCGATTGCAAACAGCAAGAAGAAGTACTGGAAGATAGCTTTTACGACCCTCAGGCAGAGGAAAAGCTTGTTCAATTTTGTAATTCCTTGCAGCAGCTTACTTCAAATAATAATCATAATAGTGAGGAAAATTACATTGTTTGTGAGCATCATTCAGAAAGGCAATTGGATAGCATATCAAATAAATTTGGTGTGGCTGAGGATAAGTTGTTTGAAGATATAGAATGTTATGAGAATCAGCAAACTAACCATGTGTTTTTTGACCCTATAGCTGAATACATGGAAAAGATTTACTGTTCAGGCTTCCAGTTATATTTTCATGTTGAAGAACAGTTACACCTCATGCTGCCTTGGTTACTTCAGTATCTGGTTTATTTTTGTTTCAAGCACAGCCAAAGGACTCAAATGTCAGATAAGATAAGTGATTGGCTACATTGGAAATTTCACATTGATTGAGCTGAAAGAAGTTTGAAATTGATAGGGTAGGTAGGTAGGATAATGCAAATAAGCTCAAGGTTGACTGAGCATTTTTCAGTAGATATAGATTTCTTTCTTCCACAGTGATCATCAAGTTCAAGCTCGAGGTGAAGGCCCAAGGAACTTAAAGAAGATGTTTGTCAAATAAATTTTATAAGGCACTGGAACTGCAGGTTCTTAGTGTACCGCAAGGGCACACTATCCCAAGTGGAGCCACTGTTATCACTGACAAAATTTCAATGCCAAATGTCTTACATTTGTTTGATGGTAAAGCACATAAATCCTTTTAGCAGTTTCGCAGCGCAACATGTTTAGGTGATTTCGTAGCGCATAATTCATATTTTGCATCGGCTGCGCTACGAAATTGGGGATTTGTTCGAATCCATAGCGCATCTCACCACAGCTGTCATATTTTCTGCAAGAATTTTACGGGGATAACATGTGCAAGGTCTTACATGTTAGTCTTGACACGTATTCTGTAGCCTTCAAATTTGATTGAGGAGCTAGGACAGGTAGATACCATTCTCTCGGATAAAACAGGGACCCTAACTTGCAATCAGATGGATTTCATTAAGTGCTCAATTGCAGGTACTTCGTATGGTGTTGTTGCAAGCGAACTTGAGATTGCAGCAGCAAAGCGGATAGCAAAGGATCTTAATGATCAGAGTTTGAATCCACTAGATATCCAAAACTTTGATATTAAAAGCCAAGGTTTGAATGCATCAGAAAACAGTTTCAACAGCTCACGTTTTCAGGAGCCAGATATTGAACTGCGGATTGAGGGACCAGAGTCAACTGAAATGACTGAAAGACCTGTCATCAAGGGATTTAACTTCAAGAATGACCGGCTTATGAATGGGAACTGGTTGAAAAACCCGCATGCAGTTATGCTTCTATTATTCTTCCGCAATTTAACAATCGGCCATACAGTCATTCCAGCAAAAGACGCAAAGAGAACTAAAAAAAAAGGGTTTGAGCGTGAAATTGTGGATGGTCCAATTACTGAGCATGACTATCATTCAGGTTCTGAGCAATTGGCACCAATTTCATCTCATTTATCTGTTTGCGGCTCTATATCTGATGATGATGCGTCTGAGGTGTCTGATGAAATCATATTGACAGATAGAAGATCAGATAGTGAACGCATTGTTCCTCATCTAATGCAAACTAAAATTAATGAAGAACATGCGAGCTCTTTATTGTCAGTTAATTCTTTGACTGACCAGGAAGCTATTGATAGCATGGAAAAGAGTGCTTTTCTTGCGTCAATGTTTTCACATTTACCTAATCAGTCCTGTGACGAAAACACCAACCAAACCTCTGGTTCATCAAGTTAGTTCAGCTCTAGTCAATCTCAAACTAGAATTGAAAACAAAGAATTCAGTCCTCATTTGGTTGATATGGGTGAAATTAAAGGTGACCAACTGTCTTGCAATGAAAAATCTTTAATACAGTTTGAGGATGGGAATATCCTTGAAGATGTCAATGTTGACAAATGTGGCAGCAATTCAAAAAGTACTGAGGTTATCTTAGTGGCAAAAAACTCTGCAGCTAGTAGTACATTTGTTTCAGATACTCCAATAGAACAACCTCCTTGTACTGATGCCACAGATGTTAGCAATTATGAAGAAGCAAATCAATGCACTGAAGAAGTGGTGGTAAGGACAAATGAGTCCCAACTGAACTTTTCAGTTGTCGAGGGACTAATCAAATCTCTTAATACAGCTGAGTCCTTCTATAAAGAAAGTATGGACAGTCTTCCTCTTATTTTGACAACTCATGATTCTGTTGGCTCATTTATCAGTGTTGAAGATGGTTCACTTTCGTGCAGTCAGGCTTCCAGCTCCAGTCAGATTGTAACTGTTGATACATTGGAAGGTTTTATTACTGAGGAGCTTTTTCAACTATCTGAAGGAGAAAGCTGGTTTGCTAAAGTAAATGGTGGTTGTGTTGAACATCCTGGATCAAAAGCTTTCGATTTAAACAGCAGATCACTTCCAGATATTGAGCTTGGATCAAACAGAGACATAATTGCAGTTGCTTTGGCAAATCTAAAAAGGCAAGGAAGAAGTTAGGATTTGAGTTTGATGTAATTAGACCTGGAGAGAATGATATTAAGGGCAGAATGTCATTGAAGAAAGTGTTACATGGAGGAATGGGCTATTTCTTTGTGGAGCCCCTGATTCAGCTGGTCATTCTGGAAATGCTATTGCAACTAATAAAAGGAGAAATATATGTTTCTTGAAAAGTTGCAAGCAAATCTTTTCAAAACAATCAAAGGAGTAAGGTGCTTAAGCCATGAACAATGGCGATCATTTAGCCATGAAAGGAAGACTGCGTCTTTTAAACATTTCAGCAGTTTCGTAGCGCGCTACGAAACTGCTGTAGGTGATGGTTTTAACGCAGACAAACAGTTTGGTAATATGAGCGGGAATTTTCAAAAAGAAACACCTAAAGGATATGTAAGAAACCAAATGAAGCTATCAAAGCCGTTCAGATCAAGACAGGTGTACCTTTAAAAAGGTGGAATATTTTAACTCAAGTTGAAAGTTTCTGTTATAAAGCCACTTTATCACCGTTCATGGGGTATTAAATGAATTGCATACAAGGAATTTTGGCCTGCACACTTGTCCATCGATGAAGCCTCCAACACATCAGGAACATGGTAGTGTTCTATATTTTTGGGATATTAAAGGGCTAGAAGACATGTTGTTGTATATTCGAACAAGTTGTGGAAAACTGGAACCGAAAAGTAAGGGATATCTCCTAACACCACTGAAGCAGTTAAAGGGGTCAGCATCCAAGGTCAACATGGAGTATTGATTACCCATCTCAGCCATCTCAGCCAAACTGAAAGAAGACCAGGTGTCAAAGAACGAGGAGTAGCCACTATGGCATGGAAAGAGAGTTAGAGTCCTAGTTAATTTAGAACTTCTTTTTAAAGTTCCAGTCAGCACTTTATTTGTATTTAATAGTCAGTTAAATAGCTGATAGGTGTCATTAGAGATAAGGATCGAGTTATTAAATTCCCCTCATGCTGGAGGAGGAAACTCGAATGAGGTAGAATAAGAATTCTATATATAGCTAAGATAGTGATAGAATGAGGGTTGGATATTTTATAAAACAGAGTACTGTTTTGGCTTATGTAAAGACATAATTCAGTAATATCAGTTGACTGTTTTTCTTCTCAGGATTCATGAGGGATTTCCATGTTTAGAATGGGTGTTTTATTCCTTCCTTAATGTCTTTTACAGTTGCATATATGTGTAATCACTCAGAATTCATTGATCATGCTCTGACTTCCTGTATGCATGTATGAACTGTGGTTTTGTATGATTTGTGTTCTGAACATCTAAATGCCAAATGCCCTGACTTCTATGAAAAGGCAGTCTCATTATTTATTGAAGTATGATTGACTCCATAGGCCCAATGGAAACTTGTTTAATGTTTTTCCAGCCTTAATGTTATTCCACAAGAGTTAGCCATCTTATTAATAGTCAAAATCAATAACCCTTTGAGAGAGCCCTCTCAGGCTAAGGAGGCTAAGCCTTAGTCAAAAGATTGGTTTGAAACAGTTACTTGAAGTCTTCCTGGTCTGCAGCCTTCCAGGGATTGATTTTGAGATAACATTTTGGTGCGTCTGCCGGGAGCCTGAAGTCTATTCATTCCCGAAATTAAGAGGTTGAACTTCTGAAGGTAGCAGGAGTTCAGACATCTATTTGAGGCTGCAAAACTACCTTGGCGACTCCACACATCAAATAACAAATTAGAAGGTGACTCCACTGCTAGAAGATCAGTAGCTTGATGAAGTTTCAAGATGAATTCCACTGCAAGAATGAATGCCAGGTATGCTCCTATGAATCGGTCTCATATCCCTGGTTTTCCAAATCCTATGCCAGAGGTTGATTGGTTAGATGATCTTCCAATATTCAAAGATGAAAAGAAGGATAATGCTGCTCTTCATTTGGTTAAATTCCACATGCATATACGTAGTCTTAAGGTTCATGTCCCTGAAGATTGTCTCATGAAAATGTTTATGACCACTTTAGAAGGAAAAGCATGGTCTTGGTATAAAAGTCTGGAAAATGGTTCAATATATTCGCTTGCTAGTTTTCATGATGAATTCTATGAAATGTATAAAGAAGGTTATCCTTCCTTATTGCTGCTCAAAGATTGCTGTAGACGTTCTTTAAGTCTTATTCAGTATTTGGAGGATTGTTATGATGATGATGAATTTACGGATGAAGAAATTTTAGAGGCTCTTCGTAACAATGCATTCCAGCACCAAGGAGAAACTATAACATCTCATGAAACGCAGCATGAAGATCAGCAGGGGTTTATTTGTGAAAACCATGTTTCATCCTTTGATATTGATGTAGAGATGCAGCAGATTTGTCAGGCTTCAGATCATCATGAGTATGAAATCGATTGCAAACAGCAAGAAGAAGTACTGGAAGATAGCTTTTACGACCCTCAGGCAAAGGAAAAGCTTGTTCAATTTTGTAATTCCTTGCAGCAGCTTACTTCAAATAATAATCATAATAGTGAGGAAAATTACATTGTTTGTGAGCATCATTCAGAAAGGCAGTTGGATAGCATATCAAATAAATTTGGTGTGGCTGAGGATAAGTTGTTTGAAGATATAGAATGTTATGAGAATCAGCAAACTAACCATGTGTTTTTTGACCCTATAGCTGAATACATGGAAAAGATTTACTGTTCAGGCTTCCAGTTATATTTTCATGTTGAAGAACAGTTACACCTCATGCTGCCTTGGTTACTTCAGTATCTGGTTTATTTTTGTTTCAAGCACAGCCAAAGGACTCAAATGTCAGATAAGATAAGTGATTGGCTACATTGGAAATTTCACATTGATTGAGCTGAAAGAAGTTTGAAATTGATAAGGTAGGTAGGTAGGATAATGCAAATAAGCTCAAGGTTGACTGAGCATTTTTCAGTAGATATAGATTTCTTTCTTCCACAGTGATCATCAAGTTCAAGCCCGAGGTGAACACCCAAGGAACTTAAAGAAGATGTTTGTCAAATAAATTTTATAAGGCACTGGAACTGCAGGTTCTTAGTGTACCGCAAGGGCACACTATCCCAAGTGGAGCCACTGTTATCACTGACAAAATTTCAATGCCAAATGTCTTACATTTGTTTGATGGTAAAGCACATAAATCCTTTTAGCAGTTTCGCAGCGCAACATGTTTAGGTGATTTCGTAGCGCATAATTCATATTTTGCATTGGTTGTGCTACGAAATTGGGGATTTGTTCGAATCCATAGCGCATCTCACCACAGCTGTCATATTTTCTGCAAGAATTTTACGGGGATAACATGTGCAAGGTCTTACATGTCAGTCTTGACACGTATTCTGTAGCCTTCAAATTTGATTGAGGAGCTAGGACAGGTAGATACCATTCTCTCGGATAAAACAGGGACCCTAACTTGCAATCAGATGGATTTCATTAAGTGCTCAATTGCAGGTACTTCGTATGGTGTTGTTGCAAGCGAACTTGAGATTGCAGCAGCAAAGCGGATAGCAAAGAATCTTAATGATCAAAGTTTGAATCCACTAGATGTCCAAAACTTTTATATTAAAAGCCAAGGTTTGAATGCATCAGAAAACAGTTTCAACAGCTCACGTTTTCAGGAGCCAGATATTAAACTGCGGATTGAGGGACCAGAGTCAACTGAAATGACTGAAAGACCTGTCATCAAGGGATTTAACTTCAAGAATGATCGGCTTATGAATGGGAACTGGTTGAAAAACCCGCATGCAGTTATGCTTCTATTATTCTTCCGCAATTTAACAACCGGCCATACAGTCATTCCAGCAAAAGACGCAAAGAGAACTAAAAAAAAAGGGTTTGAGCGTGAAATTGTGGATGGTCCAATTACTGAGCATGACTATCATTCAGGTTCTGAGCAATTGGCACCAATTTCATCTCATTTATCTATTTGCGGCTCTATATCTGATGATGATGCGTCTGAGGTGTCTGATGAAATCATATTGACAGATAGAAGATCAGATAGTGAACGCATTGTTGCTCATCTAATGCAAACTAAAATTAATGAAGAACATGCGAGCTCTTTATTGTCAGTTAATTCTTTGACTGACCAGGAAGCTATTGATAGCATGGAAAAGAGTGCTTTTCTTGCGTCAATGTTTTCACATTTACCTAATCAGTCCTGTGACTAAAACACCAACCAAACCTCTGGTTCATCAAGTTAGTTCAACTCTAGTCAATCTCAAACTAGAATTGAAAACAAAGAATTCAGTCCTCATTTGGTTGATATGGGTGAAATTAAAGGTGACCAACTGTCTTGCAATGAAAAATCTTTAATACAGTTTGAGGATGGGAATATCCTTGAAGATGTCAATGTTGACAAATGTGGCAGCGATTCAAAAAGTACTGAGGTTATCTTAGTGGCAAAAAACTCTGCAGCTAGTAGTACATTTGTTTCAGATACTCCAATAGAACAACCTCCTTGTACTGATGCCACAAATGTTAGCAGTTATGAAGAAGCAAATCAATGCACTGAAGAAGTGGTGGTAAGGACAAATGAGTCCCAACTGAACTTTTCAGTTGTCGAGGGACTAATCAAATCTCTTAATACAGCTGAGTCCTTCTATAAAGAAAGTATGGATAGTCTTCCTCTTATTTTGATAACTCATGATTCTGTTGGCTCATTTATCAGTGTTGAAGATGGTTCACTTTCGTGCAGTCAGGCTTCCAGCTCCAGTCAGATTGTAACTATTGATACATCGGAAGGTTTTATTACTGAGGAGCTTTTTCAACTATCTGAAGGAGAAAGCTAGTTTGCTAAAGTAAATGGTGGTTGTGTTGAACATCCTGGATCAAAAGCTTTCGATTTAAACAGCAGATCACTTCCAGATATTGAGCTTGGATCAAACAGAGACATAATTGCAGTTGCTTTGGCAAATCTAAAAAGGCAAGGAAGAAGTTAGGATTTGAGTTTGATGTAATTAGACCTGGAGAGAATGATATTAAGGGCAGAATGTCATTGAAGAAAGTGTTACATGGAGGAATGGGCTATTTCTTTGTGGAGCCCCTGATTCAGCTGGTCATTCTGGAAATGCTATTGCAACTGATAAAAGGAGAAATATATGTTTCTTGAAAAGTTGCAAGCAAATCTTTTCAAAACAATCAAAGGAGTAAGGTGCTTAAGCCATGAACATTGGCGATCATTTAGCCATGAAAGGAAGACTGCGTCTTTTAAACAATTCAGCAGTTTCGTAGCGCGCTACGAAACTGCTGTAGGTGATGGTTTTAACGCAGACAAACAGTTTGGTAATATGAGCGGGAATTTTCAAAAAGAAACACCTAAAGGATATGTAAGAAACCAAATGAAGCTATCAAAGCCGTTCAGATCAAGACAGGTGTACCTTTAAAAAGGTGGAATATTTTAACTCAAGTTTAAAGTTTCTGTTATAAAGCCACTTTATCACCGTTCATGGGGTATTAAATGAATTGCATACAAGGAATTTTGGCCTGCACACTTGTCCATCGATGAAGCCTCCAACACATCAGGAACATGGTAGTGTTCTATATTTTTGGGATATTAAAGGGCTAGAAGACATGCTGCTGTATATTCGAACAAGTTGTGGAAAACTGGAACCGAAAAGCAAGGGATATCTCCTAACACCACTGAAGCAGTTAAAGGGGTCAGCATCCAAGGTCAACATGGAGTATTGATTACCCATCTCAGCCATCTCAGCCAAACTGAAAGAAGACCAGGTGTCAAAGAACGAGGAGTAGCCACTATGGCATGGAAAGAGAGTTAGAGTCCTAGTTAATTTAGAACTTCTTTTTAAAGTTCCAGTCAGCACTTTATTTGTATTTAATAGTCAGTTAAATAGCTGATAGGTGTCATTAGAGATAAGGATCGAGTTATTAAATTCCCCTCATGCTGGAGGAGGAAACTCGAATGAGGTAGAATAAGAATTCTATATATAGCTAAGATAGTGATAGAATGAGGGTTGGATATTTTATAAAACAGAGTATTGTTTTGGCTTATGTAAAGACAGAATTCAGTAATATCAGTTGACTGTTTTTCTTCTCAGGATTCATGAGGGATTTCCATGTTTAGAATGGGTGTTTTATTCCTTCCTTAATGTCTTTTACAGTTGCATATATGTGTAATCACTCAGAATTCATTGATCATGCTCTGACTTCCTGTATGCATGTATGAACTGTGGTTTTGTATGATTTGTGTTCTGAACATCTAAATGCCAAATGCCCTGACTTCTATGAAAAGGCAGTCTCATTATTTACTGAAGTATGATTGACTCCATAGGCCCAATGGAAACTTGTTTAATGTTTTTCCAGCCTTAATGTTATTCCACAAGAGTTAGCCATCTTATTAATAGTCAAAATCAATAACCCTTTGAGAGAGCCCTCTCAGGCTAAGGAGGCTAAGCCTTAGTCAAAAGATTGGTTTGAAACAGTTACTTGAAGTCTTCCTGGTCTGCAGCCTTCCAGGGCTTGATTTTGAGATAACAGGAGATATATGTGCAAATAGGATGGGCTTAAGTCGGATGGTAATGATCTTGGCAATAATTTTATATATGAAAGTGCAAAGTGAGATGGGGTGAAAGTAATTGAAGGACTCAAGGGAATCATATTTAGGGATGAGAGAAATGAAGGTTGAATTGAGAGCCTCATACATTCGACCACTGGTTCGACCCCCAGTAATTCAAAGAAGGCCAAGTAGAATTCGACCAACCATCCATTAGGGCCATGGCTCTTGTCCTTTTTAAAACATTTTAAGGTATTCTCCTGCTCCCCCATAGAAACCGGCGTGTAGAGATCCTTATTTGCCTCCTGATCAACAAACCGAGGAAAAAGTCCTGCCACCCTAATAATTTCCACCAATGTTGCTTCCTGTGGGGCCTTGTAAAGATTTCTAAAGTGTGAGGTGCTGAGTGATGCCAGATGATTGAAAGAGTGAACTCTCTGACCTTCCTCATTGGTCATCAGCGAGATGGTCGACACCCATTTTCATATTGGTGATAGAATTTAGTATTATCATCTCCCTCTTTTACCCAGATGGCTCAACTCCTGAGTCGCCAAGTTACCTCTCTTTCTTTTAGAATCTTATCCCTTTCGATCTCTAGTTCAATGAGGTGGGACTTGGTATCAATAGATAAATAGCCCATCCCATTAGCATCTTCCAGGTTGGAAAGCCCAGTCTCAATAGATTGGAGTTTAATATCATCCATCTTTCTCTTGTTATGGGCCCAGGAAATGGTTAATTGCTTGAGTTTAAGAAGGTTGTTGGAGAAGCCTTCCGAAATGGTTCGACCAGAATCAGGAGGGTGAGATTTCAAAAATTTTGAGACCAATCGGATATAGCCTAAATCCTTTAACCAAGTGGCATATAATTTAAAGGGAGATTTTGGTTTGTGAGCATGACCAACGATCTCAAGATAAATGGGAGAATGATCAGGTAGGCCCCCTGATCCAACCCTCTACCTCTAGTTATAGAGGGTCCCAATGAGTCGTTCCTTGATGAGAAAATGATCTAGCCTTCGAGCCAACATCGAATCTCTAGTCCTTCGATTCCTCAAGGTGGGTTGAAGATGAGCCATGGGAATATCAATAAGCCAATGATCATCTAGAAGAGCCTCCAAAGTATCAGATAAAGGATCAATCTAAGCATTATGCCCCTATGATTCAGCATGTCCAATGGAAAAATTGAGGTCACCTCCCAAAATGGTATTATCAACTTGTAAAAGGGTTGAATTGAGGATTTGTTCCCAAAATACAAATCGGTTGTGGTAGGGGCCATACACAATAATCAATCGAAGATCCATCGCTAGGTCGGATGAGAAAATATATGCACCAATGAATCCATTCCTGCCCCAAATATTTGATAGTCTTACCTATCTAGGATTAAATCTAATGGCAATACCCCAGATCGCCCTCGAACATCTAGGGCATGAAATTTCCATCTAGGTACAAGTGATTCCAGCATAGGTATAACCATATCAATAAGGCCAAGGGTTTGTTGAAGGAATAGGACATCGACCCATTCAGTTTCCATAAGTCTCCTAAAGGCTAGGTTTTTAGCAGGGCTAACCAGCCGACAACAATTAAGGGATAACCACTTCATGGGGGAGATGAAGATAGGGGGCTTTGTGCTCTAAGAACCCAATCAATGGCGATTTTTCGACCTTCAGCAATGTCGATACCAGCTTGATGAATGGCTTCGGATATGGAGGAGTGTCTGCCCCGAGATTATTTAGGGGGCTTAAGGGGAGGGATGATACCAATTCCATAGACATCTGTGGAAGAGGATTTTTCCAAGGAGCAGAGGTTGTAGGAGTGGGGTGGGCGCAAAGAGTATGATCCCTCCGTTGGAGGGACAGTCAAGGGGGGTGTGAGAAGGAAGAAGGCATATTAGAGAAAATAGGAGGTGGATGTACCAGGGAACGAGACAGGGGAGGTGATGCAGGTGCATATGTCAAGATGCAATGTGATAAAGAGGATGACAAATAAGAATCAGAAAGAGTAAGAGATGAATCAAAAGAACAGGAGGCAGGGTTACCTGATTAGAGCACTGCAGTGGTCGCCGCCCGAGATCTTATAAGTGAAGGCAAGGGAGGATGAACCGGAGTGGTGACATGCTTCTTCTCCTGAGCCTTTTCCTTTGACAGATTACCAAGAGCTAAGGGCATCCACTGTTCTTGTGAAACCGACTTGTCTACCAATCCATCAGTCGCATTCTCCAGAGGAGGAACAGATATTACCAGGGGGAATTCCTTATATAAATGTCCAATCTTGTGGCATCGTTTGCACCTGAAGGGAACCCATTCATAGTTGAGAATCTGAATGCGGGTGAAATGATTCCAGTGAAGGGTAATTTGTTCCTCCAATCTTTCTCTAGTATCAAGATGAACCAGGATATGGGCCAAAGACATACTACCCTAGACAATGAATGATTTCTCATGATCTAGGTAGGTACCTAGTGCATTTCCAATGTTCTTGAAGATGTCTTCGTACCAGAAGTGTAGTGACAAACCAAGTAACCGCACCCAGATAGGACCAGCCCCCAATTTCTCCCGCTCCGGATCAAACAAGGGACTCCATTGCTTGAGCAAGACAGGTGCAAGCTCGATATGCCAATATTTTGAGAGCACCCACGTAGTGTAGTATGAACGTTGAAACCAAAGGGTGAACCAACTACGCGAGAGAGAGGTAACCAATGGAAATTCAGAGAGTATCCATCCCCATATTTCAATGATACATTATCGAAGCCTAGCAGTGGAATAAGTTTTCCCTGGTACATGCCCTACAAGAACACGGTCTGCAGTATCAACCACATCCCCCATCTGAATCCCTTCACCGAATTTGAGAGAGACGTCTTTGTTCCTTTCTTTGACACACTTGGACTTCTTCCCTGTTTTGGGATGCTCATTAACCTGGGGACCAGAGGACGGTTCGGGAGGGGGGTCTAAGGAGTCATCAACCCTAGGGTCAGAGTCGTAGTCCACGAAGTTAATAGCGGGTTCGTCAAAGAAGTCAAATGAGAGAGGGGCAGAAACTAAGTGGTTAAGGGTTTTCGGCTGAAGAGGAGGAGTTCTAGGGGGAAAGACATCGGTTCCAATGGCGAAATGAGATGGAAATCGACTACAAGAGGAATAGAGGAATAACCCGAGGAATAAGAGGGGGTGGTGGAGTCAAGGCATGTAACCAAGAAATGTAGGGATGTCGGAGAAGGGGGAGGGTAATCAGAACCCGACCAAGGTTACGAGTCTGCAGGCAGAGAGACATCTGGACATGGGGAGCTAGGGCCAGTTGGAAAATCTGATGTAACGACCATAGGGTAACTAACAAAGGAGACTAGGGGTGCAGATAGTGACACATCCAACAGGGGATGGGGTGATGTAGTCTAGATGGGCACAGATACATACAGGTCGTTCGTATAGTAAACCAGATCTACCTCCATATCTGCCAACCTGTCCACTGACCGTGATGTGCAAGTGGAAGACCCAGTGCCAGATGCCAGGAAGGGTGACGAAAAAAAGGTGAAACGATGGTCCCCAAGGCACTCACAAGGTGAAGAGGATAAGGGCATAGCCCTCAACCTATATTAGCAGACTTGCGAAACCCTAACTGAAGTCAAAATTGCTGCAAAAAGGGTGTAGTCGCACCATCATAAAAAAATCCTTTCACATTGGATATTTTATTGTATACAACATAAAAATATTTTCTTTTAACATTTTTTTCTATATAAAGATATATGAAGCTGATATTCATATAAGTTAGTTAACATAGATTTTGAAATAATTTATTTAAACTTTACATGAAATTATATTAGGTCATATAGACAAGCATAGCATATTCTTTTTTCTTTTTTATTATGGCCCACATTGCTTTTCTATTTAGAGAATATTTATGTTTATTTTAGGAGGACACTTATTAGCTCCAAGTTGAGCATGTACATACTTGCACATCCCCTTCACATTGGGCTTTAGAATGAGTCTCTCAGCTCAATAACTATGTTGTTCTCTCCTTGTATATCCATGAATATCTATCGTTTAATAGTCAAATGGTTTTAATTTTACATTCACAATTTAATACAATATAAGTGTCCAAACCGTGGTTAGCCTTATGTTTTTATAAGAGACTAAGAAATTCATTTTTTTTGTGATTTGAGGGTGTAGTTTATTCTTTTCCTGAATTTATATTTACTCTATGTCAAATTTATATTTCATTTCATGCTAAGATGTTGTAATAACAAGTGCTGCATGCAGCGGTAGTCCCTGCCGGGGCCTGCCAGAAGGTCTACGTTGCAGATGGCATAACGGCCGAAATTTTTTTGAAATTATTTTTAAATACTGAAATCATAAGAGTAATTTTTTATTTTGTAATAAAAAGATGTCGGTCGAAATTGTTTTCAAATTATTTTTGCAGATTTGTTTTTAAACAAATTGTATTGGTCAGAGTACAAGATGTCGGTTGAAATTGTTTTCAAATTATTTTTGCAGATTTGTTTTTAAACGAATTATATTGGTCAGAGTACAATAATTTTTTTTATTTTTTAATAAACATGTCTTGTCTATTGTTGGCAAAGCAGTGGTGGTGAGCCAGATTAGATCCCTATAAATGACTATTAAGATATAAAATTCTTAAATAGTAGTTGATTAATTCACACTAAAAAGACTCACCGTAAAAACCAATAAATCACTTTAAAATATTAATTATGGATTTAGATATCAAAATTACTTATAACTTTAAAAATTAATAAATCCAAATTGTCCAAAACTTTTATTTAATATATATTTAATTTATCTATTATAGCCTTTATATTAATAAATAATTTAATCAACTCCTTTTACATAAAAATTTAAAGTTAAATAATTTTTAAAAAACATTCGAATTTCTGTTTATTTTTAAAAATATGAAATCATGATTTTTACATCACAATTGTTATGAAATCCTATTGATTTTTAATTTGTCAAAAATATAAACTTTATTTTAATATAAATAGTACAGTACGAAGACTTGCGATAAATATATTGCATTTATTTGTCCGTGGTCCTGATCCTCCGCCCACTAAGTTTAATATCAAAATGGGCTCGTTGACCGAAAGTATCGTCCTAACAATTTGGACATCAGCGCTTGCATACATAGACAAGTTCGAAATAGGAAGACAAATCAACTATAGAAGAAACCCATCCCTGCCATTTTGACATTAACCCTTTCTACAGTTTTAACATCAACATATCCGTTCTTGCTTCAACATTTCCATTACCATTAGGAGGGCATGGGATTTTCATGGCAATTGCCTCCTTGTAAATTTGACTTCCTTCTCAATTTCACAGGAAAAAAACAAACTGCTTTCATTGAAAAACAAAGTTTACATATACAGATCGCATTATCCCCATAGCCCAGTGAAAACCAAAAAGAAAGAGCAGTAATCCGGAACATACCTTCCAGAAATCGCCAAAAATACATCATAACAAATGTTGCACATAGGCACAGCTCCACAATGGGCCAGAAGAACTAAAAATTGCCCCATGCAATCTAAAATTGATCCACTATCCAATCAGGGACAAGGAAAAACTAAAACTACCAAAACAAAAAGGAACTACGATAAGCCTCCACATGATCTAGAGGCCCGCATCAGAAACCCAAAAATCAGAGGAAAAATAGAGCAAGTAAAGAAAAAAAAAACCTAGAGCTAGAAGAGGAAAGTCCCAGATCCACGGACAGAGCCATCCACCTGAGAGTCAAAGTGGATCGAATCATGTTTGGAGAGAGCACCAGCACACAGATTCTGCTCCCAAAAAACATGCTCGAAGGTGATGTTGGAGAAAGAGGCCATCAGATTTTGAGCATTCTGCAACCAATGTTGTAGGCAAGGCATTATAATGAAATTGGAGAAAGAGGCCATCAGATTTTGAGCATTCTGCAACCAATGTTGTAGGCAAGGCATTATAATGAAATTGTGGCTCAGAGCCCAATCTATAACTATTTTGGAGTCTCCCACAATGTGAATCTTGTCAAATAGTGAGCCAGGAAGCGTCCCCCAAGAGCCAATACCTCTACCTTGAATTAGTGCCCGGCCCACCAAACCAGTAGAAGCAGTAGACAAGTGATGAACTGACCTTAATATACGCCCTCATCCGCACTTACCACTTAAATTTGGCCTTGTTGCCATCGTGCATTGCAAAAAAAACAACATTCGGTGTTGTTGCCATCGTGGAGTACTTGGTAGGTGCCACGTTGGCTGCAATAGCTCGTCCCGTGGCACCTTTGCTCTTCTTCAATAACAAGTTCAAACCCCATCCCCATCGTCATGTAGATCTTCCGTCAAAATCCATATAGATATCCAATTGCTTTTTCCTATGTAAATTCGAATTTTATTAAATTTTATTGCCTTAGAGCAATATAAAGAAATAAAATATAAATGCTTGTTGAAAGTGAATTTAAGTTTAATTCAGGAGTTGCATTATAAAGAAAAATCTGGAAGTCTGAATACGTCTTCACTAGCCGCATTTTAAAAAGAAGGAAAAAATTAAAAATCGGAGTGATCCTCTTTTAGACTTTCAAGTTTTATTCATGCCCTGCATTAGACTTGGTGCCTGACCTGCATTTTACAACAAATATTAAAAAATTCTAAAACTTTTTGCTGGGAAATTTACTTGATGAGCTGCATAATTTGTATAATTTATAAAAATATTTAGAAATCTGAATGTCAAACCTTCTCGTCTGAGCACTAGAATTTATAAAGAGCTGTCTTTTCAGGTGAATCTTTTCTGTAAATTAAACTTCATTAAAGAAAATTCAATCGTTGTTGCATTTTTAAGGAATACTTAGGATTCAAAACCCAACAAGACCCAGATGCGACATCTCTGTAAATCAAATCCTAAATTAGTAAGATTAAAATGAATGATATCAATTGTAGTAGTCCCTTAATCAATACTTGTGTATGAACCAGCAGCGGCAGCGGCAGAGACAGAAGGGAAATCAATACAGAAAGAAAGCATACCTTGGATGGTAGGTTGGGTTGGTTGCATTATTTGAGCAATTACCATCGGAAACCATTTCCTTTTAGGGGATGCATGTGATGAATTATTGATGTCCACAGGAATTTAGGATGATAAATAATAAAGTAGTATGGTACTCTGGCCTTTATTCAGGATTGTACAAACTCTAGGTTCGCCATGGTATTCAACATGGGCTTATGTAAGCATGGTCAGTAAAATGTATTATTGTGTAGGGTTGAGGAACTTTGGTATGGCCAGAGTTCTATATATTTACAATTTCTCTATACAATTTGTCATTTTCTTCTTTATATGTACAATGCATTCTACTGCAATCAACAATGTCTTATTGAGCGTTAATAATTGAATGGTGGTCGATGTGTTGACTGTTATGGCAGGTGGTGTATGGTTTTTCAGATTTGAAAAACAATTAAAATCCAATAGTCTATATATTAATCAATATAAAATATTGTACACCAAATTAAAAGTAGGTAAATGTGTTTAACTTAAATGATTTAATATAAAAATTCATAATTTACTAGATAAATTAATAAGTGATAGAAATTGGGGGTTAGAAGTAGGTAAATGTTTTTAACTTAAATTATTTAATGTAAAAATTCATAATTTATTAAAAGTAGGTAAATGTGTTTACCTTAAATGATTTAATATAAAAATTCATGATTTACTAAACAAATTAACAAGTGATAGAAATTGGAGGTTAGAAGTAGGTAAATGTTTTTAACTTAAATTATTTAATGTAAAAATTCATAATTTACTAAATAAATTAATTGAAGTTGAAAGTTATTTTTAATTTAAAGAATATATATTCATTTTCATAACGGAAAGTTGAAAACTACTTATATTAATCGAATTATGAAAGAATCGTGGAGTGAATGTGAAATACCATAATTAACTAGTGAATTAAATATGCATTTCAAGTAAATATTACGCCTATCAAACAGTATTTTAAGTAAAACATTATCTTTCTCATTATTTAAAATACTCAATTTGCAAATTTAACCAATAATCAAATTTGATAAATTTTTGATGTCTAATATATAGATTTATAATCCTATTTTCTTTAAAATATGAAATGTGTAAATTTAATTTAATAATAAAATTAAACCGTAATATCCATCATTGATACAAATATTTATTTATTTTTACGGCCACCAAATATGGTTATTATTTTTAAATTATAAATTATTTTTGGAATTTAATTATGGAATGATAAATTCTGCAGTTATGAGTAAATATTGTTTTACCAGGTAATTAGTTATGGAGATAGTTATCTGTTCCAAAACTAAATCTTAGTATTTTTTAGTTTTAATGAAAGGATCAAGAAGATAGAAGTATCTGAGATAAGGAGAAGAAAAAAACATTGCGTTAAAGGGTCAGACAGCTATGTCTGGTAATTAAAGGGTACTGAAAGGATCAAGAGGACAGAAGTATCTGAGATCAGGAGAAGAAAAAAAAACTGCGTTAAAGGGTCAGACAGCTATATCTGGTAAAGACCAGATAACCAATAAACATTAAAGTCTACGAGGAGAGAGAACACTCCTGAAGTCAGGAGTAGCATGGGGGAGATTTACCAAATCATATAATCTCATGGCAGAGAGGAAATTAAAATATATATATTGTTTTAGATTCAATCTTGAACGTTTACCAAATCATGTAATCTCACCGTAGGGAGGAAATTAAAGTGAGGATCTTGTTTTAGACTCAATCCTTAAATGATTTAATATAAAAATTCATAATTTACTAGATAAATTAATAAGTGATAGAAATTGGGGGTTAGAAGTAGGTAAATGTTTTTAACTTAAATTATTTAATGTAAAAATTCATAATTTATTAAAAGTAGGTAAATGTGTTTACCTTAAATGATTTAATATAAAAATTCATGATTTACTAAACAAATTAACAAGTGATAGAAATTGGAGGTTAGAAGTAGATAAATGTTTTTAACTTAAATTATTTAATGTAAAAATTCATAATTTACTAAATAAATTAATTGAAGTTGAAAGTTATTTTTAATTTAAAGAATATATATTCATTTTCATAACGGAAAGTTGAAAACTACTTATATTAATCGAATTATGAAAGAATCGTGGAGTGAATGTGAAATACCATAATTAACTAGTGAATTAAATATGCATTTCAAGTAAATATTACGCTATCAAACAGAGTTTTAAGTAAAACATTATCTTTCTCATTATTTAAAATACTCAATTTGCAACTTTAACCAATAATCAAATTTGATAAATTTTTGATGTCTAATATATAGATTTATAATCCTATTTTCTTTAAAATATGAAATGTGTAAATTTAATTTAATAATAAAATTAAACCGTAATATCCATCATTGATACAAATATTTATTTATTTTTATGGCCACCAAATATGGTTATTATTTTTAAATTATAAATTATTTTTGGAATTTAATTATGGAATGATAAATTCTGCAGTTATGAGTAAATATTGTTTTACCAGGTAATTAGTTATGGAGATAGTTATCTGTTCCAAAACTAAATCTTAGTATTTTTTATTTTTAATGAAAGGATCAAGAAGATAGAAGTATCTGAGATCAGGAGAAGAAAAAAACACTGCGTTAAAGGGTCAGACAGCTATGTCTGGTAATTAAAGGGTACTGAAAGGATCAAGAGGACAGAAGTATCTGAGATCAGGAGAAGAAAAAAAACTGCGTTAAAGGGTCAGACAGCTATATCTGGTAAAGACCAGATAACCAATAAACATTAAAGTCTACGAGGAGAGAGAACACTCCTGAAGTCAGGAGTAGCATGGGGGAGATTTACCAAATCATATAATCTCATGGCAGAGAGGAAATTAAAATATATATATTGTTTTAGATTCAATCTTGAACGTTTACCAAATCATGTAATCTCACCGCAGGGAGGAAATTAAAGTGAGGATCTTGTTTTAGACTCAATCCTTCTTGAACATTTACCGAATCATGTAATCTCATGGCAGAAGGAAATTAAAGTGCGGATCTTGTTTTAGATTCAATCCTGAACATAGTAAACAGATAAGTAAAGAATTTCTGGTATAAGTTATTCTCCGAATTTTAACTTGATAATATATGTAAATCACTGTTGAAAAGAACAGAGTCTCTTCTTTCTAATTTTAATTTTGAAATATTTCATCCAGAGTAAAAGTATAGCAATAATAGAAAAAACTGAAGAGTAAAAGTATAGTAATAATAGAAAAAACTGAAGGAAAACCCAATAATAGAAAAAACTGAAGGAAAACCCTCTCTATAATTACAGAAAAGAACTATCGCTAGATATCAATAATATTATTATAGTACTTGAATATAGAAGTACATTGGAAAATGACAAAATTCCTGTAACATGAGAAAACCTCTCTATAATTACAGAAAAGAACTATCGCTAGATATCAATAATATTATTATAGTACTTGAATATAGAAGTACATTGGAAAATGACAAAATTCCTGTAACATGAAGTAAAACTGGAAAATGACAAAATTCCTGTAGCAACAAGTAAAATTGGGAAATGACAAAAACCCTGTAATATGAAGTAAAAAAATGGAAAGAGATAGGATCGTAAACATTGTTAACACAATATTAGATATAGAGTAAAACCTTTGTCTGTCCTTTATTAAACATCTGTTCTTTATTAAACAAGGAAAAACAGTGAGATTAGTCTCTCAACCGAAGGAATTTCTCTCAAACCAAAAAGAGAACAAATATGCTACAGATTAGCATATTCAAATTGGTTCCCAAATATGGTACCAAAATCATTTACTTGTATTATAATCAAACCAATGCATGGCAAACACACTATCTAATTAAGCAAAGCCCCCACGACTACAAACAGAAAGAAAAAGAAACAGAGAAACTTTAACTCACAAATAAATAAGGAGTTACAGTCCTAATCAGATAGCAAAACCCGTAGTATTTCTAAAGGATCTGTCAAAGAAGTTTTTCCCTTTTTTCTAACAGAGAAAAATTTTATGAAATTCATAACTAAAACGCAAAACTAAATGAGGATTAAACTCTGAGTCACAATAAAGCTCTGTATAAAGAGCTAGAGTAAATTAAATATTTTGCGTAATATAGGAAAAAATAACTTACAGTATTCCCAAAACTCAGCGTAAATAACTTACAGTATTCCCAAAACTCAGCGTTGAAATACATAGAAAGAAACGATTTGAAACTTTGCATATAAATTGGAATAACAAGGACACCCACAAGGCACATTGCATACGAAACAAAGATATGCCGAGTTGAGAATGCGGGGAATGCAAGCTGTTAATCACCCACATAACCAAACCGAGAAAAAGGAAAAATCAAATATATATATATAGGGAATAGATACTGTTAATCGCCCACATAACCAAATTGGATACAAGCTGTGTTGTAGATATACACTGTGTATATATCAGGGTGAATGCAGATTGATGCTATGAAAAGATCCAGATTACATTAAAAACCCAACATGAAAGCCGTTAAGGAAAAACAGACAGAGCTACCTGAAATCTGAAGGGAAAAACCACCAAGAAAACAATGATGTTCTGTCTGGGAGCAGGAAATACAAAGAATGTGTTCAATGTTTATCTACATTTCATTCAACTCGGCTCGATCCGCCCTCTGAGATCTCTGCAATCCAGAATAGGACTAGATCTCGATGAAATTCTTGATGGCATTGTAAATATGTCATGTGCCACAGCTAAGTGACATGCATCAAACACTTGGCTTCCTCTCTAACTTTGGCCCCAACTGCACTTAGGATAAAATGAATTTTGGATAAAATGAAGGCACGAAAAAATCACTGCTGCAGGGTGCCAGAAAACTTTGTATAAAACAAAGTTACCACAATATTTTTGTCTCGGGCCACGTGAAGGCCGCAATAAAAGGTACAGAGTCAACGATCAATCGATCGCTATAGTCCAGGCAGGGACTAATTATTATAGTCCCCAAAATCTATATAGTTTTTATTTAAACTTAAACTAGCAAAATAAATTATATACTAAATTATCATAATATATAGAAAAACATGGATACATAATACTTTAGTCAATATTTTGGTTAAACTTCTTATTGGATTTTTCATTTTAATTAACTAATTTATATTAGTTTTTTGAAATTAAATTAAAATATTTATTAAATATTTACAACATTTTAATGATGGTAATTCATTTTATTTAACTAATTTATATAAGTTCTCAAACATAATGTTTTACATATTATAAAACTACAAAATTCTCAAATTTAACATAGAATTTGAAATAAAACTCATTTTTTTATATTACTATATTATCATTTGTGTAATCTCAATGTATATTTTAAATAAAGAAAATATTGTTCATCAAGTGAAAAATAAACTTATCAATTATATTGATCTTAAAAACATATACCTAATATTAAAAATATATACCTAATATTAAATAAGTATACTAGAGTTAAATAACGAAAATACTGATCATCAAGTGAAAAATAAACTTATGACTTACCTAATATTAAATAAATATACTAGAGTTATGTACTATAAATAAAATTTTATATATACTTTAAATTTTGAAAACTTAGTAGAATTAAATTAATCATAATTTAATTTACAAGTTTTGAATGCACCAAACACGAATAACTAGAACCTAGAGGGGAATCTTTGTTTCAAGCAAAGTGTTTGATAAATTTACAAAAATTAATTTTAATAATGAATTGATTTACAAAAATTAACTTCTAGAAAATAAATGTAGTCCTATGGAAATTGGGTCACTTCACTCAAGAGTGTGACTTTGATTAAATCCTCTCAAAAATAAATATAGCCTTATAAAAACGGGTCATAATTGATTAAACTTAAAAGAATAGGCGTTATGAAAGTGTCCCACTAGAGTTAATTTTTGCTTGATTATACCTAAAATTTGAGAATCAAATATTTAAAGTCGTGCATCCTGTGCATTATTACGTTTATAGGTCAAGAAAATAACATTATTAGAAAAAAAAATGGGATAAATTACTTAATTTGCTTTAAAATTTTATATTGTTATTGAAAAAGATTAAAGATAATATTATTTTACATATTTATAAAAAGATAATTTTATTAAATTTAATGATTCATGAAAATTTATACATTCAAATTTAATATAATCATAATTATGATGTTAAAATAAAAAATCTAACTCCATTATTTTAATATAAAAATATGATAAATTAATAAAAATAATTTGATTTTCTAAATTATGGATAGTTATATGTTATGCTCTTAACCTGCAAAATAATACCCAGATACAGAATATGCGAAGAAAAGATACCCAGAACACAGAATATGCGAAGAAAAGATACCCAGAACACAGAATAGCAATGATTTTATTATTCAAAGAGCAATGTTCACATGCCTCTTCGAGGGGGCAACCTCCAATAGAGCAGAGCTCGATTACAAAATAAGACACGATGCTCCTCGCAGGGAGTCTCTATCCTTTATATATGACTCATACATGCAATACCATGGGTCAATACTGTGAGTTTTATTAATACAATCTATCTAATACTACGGCTACGGCCCATTTGCAACTAACTGTGGTCCCGTCATTAATTTCGGGTTAACCACTTACAAAATATATGGGCTTTATTGACTCTTTGACTATGACGTGATCCCAAGACATAAATAAGGAGGTTAGGGTGGGACCCTAACATTATATTTTTAAGATATCTTAATATTTTTTTTTTTTAATGCATGCGTGGCTAAGATGTGACCAAAAATCTCTATTCTTGAATGTGACAGGTGCTTCCATACAACCCACTATATGAAATAACTCTGTTTTATTACCAAACCTGTCTATTTTAAACCTAAGTGGGAGGAGCCATATAGGTATAATAAAACCCTTTTATAAAACCATTGGTTTCAAGTTGTTAATAATATAACATGTGTAGCCAATTAATATAATATATGCCCCTGGATCATGAATGTGGAACAAGATACTATATTGGAGCACGGGGAGGAGTTTTACCTTTACTTTATACGTGACCAATCTTATCTCATGGCCCCCATCTTTATTAGTAAGCTCCTTTCATTGGGCGAACATTACTTCGCAACCACACATATAGCCAACAAAATAAACCTTGGTCCTCGACATTCTAACTTCACAATTTCATGTGACCAAGCCCCAAATCTTTGGTGCACAAATCTTTATCTGCCCAGGACATGCCATTTGCTCTATTGGTCTCTTCAACCAATATTCCATCTCCATGTCTCCACCACTACACATCATCTCGCCCTTACATCATCCCAACATTTTCGTTTGTTGCCCACTCTCAACACTCCCAGGAGACAAACTCCGGGATGTGAAATTCTTTGTTAACTAACGTTTTGTTCCCCAGCCTCCATTAAGTGATGACTTCCTTTGACTTCTCTGTTGCTTTGACCTCTGGGAGGAGTCAACACTCCTTCGTGGGTCGTGTCAATATTTCCATCTAATTCATTAATTTCACTTCACCCCAATGCTCTCCACATTGGTTCGCTACCACATCCTCCCAGTGTCTAATCATCCCAAATTGTCCTTTTATTACACCTATTTTGATCTTCTAGGGAAGACCTTTGAGACACGTCATCTTGGTGTTGGTTTCAAACGAACTCACATCCACTTCGCAACTTAATATCTTCTAACCGTATCTAAGCACATCACCCCGATGCTGAGTCATCCCGACCTTTCTTTGTGATCCCTCCTTTTTAATCACTCTGGGTAATAGACACCAAGAGACGCAGATGTTTTCTGTCAACCATCAATATTGACCTATGTTCGATGACAGAGCCCCACAGATTTCATCAACTAAGTCTCAACCCTTTTTTACTATGCTTTGTTCTCAACCTTTGTTATGCGACAAGTCTTCGGGAGCCTCATTGAATTAAGTCTCGGAACTTCTCAATCCTCTGGTATTTTGCTTTCAAGCTTACACATAACGATCCAACTCTGGTCCTTATTAAATACATTATGATAGCCACGCTTCTGCTATGCCACTCTGATTTCTTTGGATCGTTGATCTACTTGTTGATCCATGATCAACAGCTAATATTCATCAACTATAAATGAAGGGACTTCGGCCCTGCTCCAAAGGATTTCAACCTCCTCTATGTAGTCAATTCCTCTATATTTAAATTGTGTTCTTGGACACTCTCCCTCCTGAACTCTATCCAATGGGTTTTACAACCACTACAACCTCCTTTGCATTCACTCTAAGTGAAATCCCTCTCGAGCTAAAGTGTAACACCTGCAACACATCTGCGCTCAAGTATATTTTACCGAGCTCACTTACAAACAATCAATTAAATGTTTCCACACAAAATAATTCAAAAAACTAGAACAAAATGGTTCTTTCTATTAAAAAATACACACATTCTGTAAAAAAATTACAAAAGGCCTCTCCTTGGTGTTGAAAATGCAGCAAGAAAATCTCAGTTTGACCTTGCCTTGGTCGAACTATAGAAAATTCAAATTTCCACATCAGCATAAATCTTGAAGGTAGTTAACTAAGGTGACAGGGCACTTGTCACTCAGTTAACTTAGTTAATTCAAGTTGCAGAATCTTGATTTCATTTCAACATGATTGATTACTAATTTGTAGCAATCTAATTTAGTCAAATTGAGTTATTGTTAGTTAAATTAGTGCTAATTGTTGGAGAAACTAGGGGAAGGTCAGTTATCTAAGTGTGACTTCAACCACACTTAGTGATCAACCAGTTAACTAATCAATCATCCCAAAATAATTGATGCATGCAGATAATTCGAGTTACCCAATTGAGATGGATATTCCAAGGCAGTGTACTATCAGTCGTAGACTATTCCAATGTGTACAGGTGGTGCATGTAATCAGAAGGTCAACCTAAAGAATTGCACAATTCAATTTGAGGAATTTACTAAATGATAGGGGCCTAATTTCTCAAAGAACAATGCAAATAAATAGGAGCTTGCACGACTTCAAATTTGTCTAAGTGTTGGCCAGGGTTAGTCAGTCATGTAGAGAGATAGACTATACACTTGCAGGTTGTGCTCAGGCTTGAACAAGCATATGTTTTACATCTTTATTCTTTGATTAATGCAATACAGATAGGAAGGGGTTTTGAGCAGTTGCTTTCCCCTACATAAATCTCTATGCATGTGTGATATGTCTTCTTACGTGTTTATGATTTGTGTTCTCGATTGTGAATTGAATTCTGCAGAGTATTAGAGTATATTTGAGTCTTGTGATTTAGTAAATTTCATGAGCAGTTTAAAACCTACTCCATAATTTCTACACTTGGCCTAATTTGCAATATAATAGGGCCTTTTTTGCTTTTAGCCATATTTGACCTTATTTAGCCTATCCTCACTTGATCCCCTCTCTCATGATATATAGAGGCCTCCTAGGATTACATATTTATACAATGGACTCTCAATCCATAATTAGTTCAAATCCACAAAATCATAAATAAAGTCTTATTTATAGATCCTATAGATCCACACATCTTTCAAGAGATCTAACTAACCCTCTGTTGTAGCGGCTACAACCATCCTCCAAAAATTTGGCTCACATGCAAATTTCAGAGCCTAACTTCGATCCTGCGATCGATCATCCTTGGTCACTTATTGGTAAGATGATGATTTCAAGCTCCCCTCCTTGAACCTACGAGTTGTCCGCGTTCTCATCTTTATGCAGCATGTGTCATTTTTGGGCATAGGGGTTGTTGTTTGTCATGCAAATGGAATGTTGTTTTGCTTCAAGGGAAAGAATGTGCACGAGTGGTTGTAATCACATAGAGATGTTTCACACTCACTTCACGCACTCTTGTCATGAAGGTTGTTTCATCAAGAAAAGTATGTCTTATGCATTATGGATGGTCTACGTTGTGACATTAAGTGTGCATGTATGATCACAATGAAGTCCTATCAATGTTTACATATGTTTCACTGAACTCACACTTAGCCATTTTCCCAAGCAACCTAGCCTTATCCATCTTCTCGGAACTGTGTGTTTTTTTTCTGCAACCATCAAGCTTCCTCCCTTGCCTACTGAAACCCCGCAATGCACAGAGACACCAACCTCCCTTGCCTATTAGAAACAAACAAATTAAAATTACTTGTGTTTTCCTTTACGAGAGATAGATGAGAGAGAAGCAGAGAGCACCAACCTCGGTCTTTCACTAGACTTCTCCTTGCTTGTTTCCTCTCTCCTTTTATAGAGCTTTCGCCACTCCTTTCTCGCTTGTCCCACTTCAAAGAACACCTGTAGAGTCAAGGCAGCAAAATACCATCAAAGCATAGAGATCTATAACCATAAATAATGTAGGATCAGATGTACATTAACCATATATATGAATACACAAACAAGATTCAGAGATATACAAGCATATGGAGGAAAACTCAAATAGATTTATTGATAGAAGCAGTAGAAGAGAGGATTACAACCAGGTTCTCTGATCCAGCATCATCCTCCCAGCATGAAAGCCCTCTTCACCTCATACAAAGCAAGATCACCCAGCAATGTCTTCAAAGAGAAATCAACAGCACTTCCTTGCAAATTACAAAATTCCAGCCTTTGGATCTCTTGGATGAGGGATCCATATATAGATGTTCACAGGAGAGTGAGTCAGCTTTTGAGATTTTGATTAGTGTCATTTCACTAATAGTTCTTGGTTCCACTTGGAGATTTCAGATCTCTTACTCATCCCTGGGCGAATTCAGAGAGGCAAGTGTCATATAAGCAGTTTCTAGAAGATTCTCTGGGTTTCCAGCTAGCACACTGCTTCTGCCATTTGTCTGCTCTTTCTCATCACACCCTACAGAAGGGCTTTCCAGTATGCATCGCACCCCCATGTGTAATAGGTGAGATGCATTGCACCCTATGCATGGAGTAGTCTGTATGGTCTTGTTTTGACCAGTTCTGAGTAGTTTTTCAGGGAGAACTTCTGGGAGATGATGTAATCAGCTGACCTTGTTCCTTTAGGGTATGAAACAACACTTTTAGTGGTTTAGAAGCCCTTGGTTTATGGACATATGTGATTGGGGTTGCAGTGCCCAAATATGTCTATAACAGTTGCCCCCTAAAACATGAGGTCGTAAATCCTTTTGATGTCGGGTGAAATGCTTTATAATGAGGATCCAAGGTTTTTCGAACTGGAAGGTGACCTATAATAAGAAACAATACAATACATTATCCTCACAATATTTTCATGATCTAGCTGAGGCGGGCGTTCCCATGCTCAGCTTTATAAATTCATATTCATGTACATAAGACAGACAATCGTCTATGTGGCAGACTGATGATTCTGGTAGAGCCATCATCCTTTAGTTTGGATGATTATCTGTGTAGCAATGATGTACATTTGATGTCTTTATTTTCCTAAATATATTGCAACCCGGATGGATGAAACTAGATATGGGGTCTTCAAACTCGTTCAATCTTCGCCCGAAGTACAAATCAATCCATGTGAGAAGATGTTCTGATGTCGAACATGGAAAGACATCGCCTGATTACCAGCCAATGATGTAAGTTGTTAACAGGTGCAAGAGGAATCACCGATAATGATGATGACCCTCAAGGTACTACAGTACAATTCACGCAGTGTGAATACATGAGTTGATGTCGAACACCACGTAAAACATTTTAGTCGAAGGCCATTGATGTAGACCTGTCGCCGGAAGTGAGAAACTTGCCATTGAGGCATGCAAGCTTCAAAGTACTGAAAGGGGTGTCCCTATGTCAACTTCTTGGATAATGAGCTAATGTCAACAAGAAGTGACCCGTCGTAGGAGGGCCTTAATGAATCCCACATCTACGACATGGAACGGAGCAAATGATTTTGTGGAGGTGAAAACGATCTGATGATACAAGGTTCAGGGTGGCGGTCATGAAAAATGGAGAGTGAAGGTATTGCAGCGGATGAGACGTTAGCTAGGTTGGTGAATTCTCTAAGCGACTTCTCTTGAACATATCAGCGACACTGAGATGGATTGGTAGCATTAACCCCAAGGTGGATGGTACGGTGGACCAATGGTGATGTGACCGGTGAACGGAATAACCCAACTTGACTCAATCATGGTGACGGAGTGAAAGTGTCATGTTCAAGAGCGACCTGCTACCAATGAAGCTATTCAAGTTTTCTTCCCCTTTTTCCCCAGTCATTGTTGACCAGTACCTCTTTATTTTTGTCAAGCTTGAGGAGGATAACATATGCTTGTTCTATAATTTTCCCTTCAGGCAAACCTGTCGCTATGTTTTAACGAGCCTAGTGATATTGAAACTCGCTCTTGACTACATGGACAAGTTTGTCTCTATTGTTTTAATGAGTTTAACGACAAAGATAACTCGGTCCTTTTCAATTTTAGAGAGTCTAAAAAGGGACGGAAAGGCAACTCTAGTGGTCCTTTTTCGTAATGTAATCCCTTAAGTCTGAAAAAGTAAAAAATAATATGAAAAGGATGACTTTTCAATAGTTTTAACGAGCCGAACAAGACAAGCGCTAGATCTTTTTGTGTAATAATCCCTCAGGTCCAAAAAGATTAAAATCTAGAGGAGGGATGGCACTTCTATTTGCTTTAATGAGCTAGAGAGGCCAATTGCTCAACAATGTTTTCATATTTTACGAGCCAGATGAAAAGAGCTTAAAGGAGACTTGTTTTTTGAGGAACGAGTGATTTTTTTGGATAGCAACTGGTTATAGGTAAAGTTTGGAACATTCCAATCATGGCAGTGGAGAGAGGGTGGCTAATAGAATCACTTGTCGCAGTTGTTCCTCAAAAGGGTAAACAACCAAATGGAGGCATATGATCGGCTAAAAAAGAGTGGGGGTGATGGTAAAGAACACGACCAAGGTTCAAAAGCTGATAGTCATGCTATCAAAATGGTTATTTACTGGAGGTGGGGGTTCATTTTTTAATGATCTTGAACTCTATGGAAATATTTTCTCATTGTTGGGTTTATTTTTTAACGAGCTTGAACTTCGCGTAGCACTGCTCACGGCAAGGTTTATTTTTTAACGAGCTCAAACTTTGCGTAAAACTACTCATGATAATAGTCAGAGACATTGATTTCACCTATAACACTATGTTCTTTTGACGGTCGTGCTGCCTGTTCTATTACTCCATCAAATTGATTAGAAATGTGAATACATGTTTGAAAAATGATTTAAACAACCATATTTTACTCGAACTATGTGAATAGTAACATAAAAATAGTTTTTACCTCTCACTTTTATCATTTCATTTTAATTTGGGATTTTTGGAGCTCTGGAGGAGTTTCCCCCTTTGATTTTCACCAACTGATTCCAGGAGATTCTGTGGACTATTTTCGGTGCCGTCTAGACCAGGTAGGAGCTAACCCTGAGCTCTTCAATTGCATTCTTTCCTTTTCTGATTTTGAGCATGCTTTCTTGTTCTTCTAGGCCTCTGGGGTTTGAACAATTCGTTCTCTCCCCATCGCACCCAATGTATATCGAAAGGTGCGATGCATACTGAGCTGGCCATTGGCAGTTAGGATGCATCTCACCCAGTACACAGCTGGGGTGCGATGGGCGCAAAAGGGCAAGTTTATGCACTGTTTTTCATGGAAATTTTTGCCTGTTTTTGCCTAAATCAGGATCCTAATTCTTCTCTTGTTTGTTTTTCAAAGATTCATTGGATCAAGATGGTCATTACATGGCATGAGCACGAGAATGAAGAAGAGGACATGGCTGCTTTACATGATCCGGGTACAGTGATTGCTTTGTGGAACTGTGGTTTGCTCAAATTCTTCCACATATCTAGCATGAGGCAACAAATCAATTTGTTGCAATATTTTCTCGATGCATGGGATCCTACCAACCAAGTGTTCCAGGTTTGAGGTAAATCCATCCCTTTGACAGTTGAGGATATCTACTTCTTGACCAGTTTATCGAGGCGTGGTGCCCCTCTCTCACTATCAGGATCCGCCTATGGAGGTGAATCCGTGAGGGATTATATTCACCGATTCTGTAGAGATGGATCTCAGCCGAGCAGGGATGACAAGATCAGTATTCGAGATGTCACTGACTGGTCCTTGAGGACTATCTTATTCACCTTTGCTAGATTGGCTGGTAGTGTAGCTCTTCATTTGGCCAATAGGTCCTATATGCAGTATGCTCTGGAATGCCTTGAACCAAAGGTATTCAACTCGTGTGATGCAGTACTTTCGGTTATAAAAGAATAGCTCTCCAAGGTGAAGAACGGAAGGTCTAAGAACTTTGGTTATGGTTCTATTCTCACCGCCTTCACCTTGGAGAAGATCCCACTGATGCAGCCACAGTACATTTCACTTGGACCGCCAGTACCAACGGAACCACGGATGCAGAGATGGGTCGATCTTATGGCTAGACATGTTTGGCAGTCGCAGATTTCATTCTCTGATGCCTTCTTTGAGTGGTTCGACTGTCAGGAGATGGTCTTTGCTGAGTATCCATATGCTGGGATGGATTTCCGGGGTGACCCAGATTTGGTGCTGCCGGCCGGCGAGTAGTGGGGTGTTATAGGTAAATGTTCTGACCATATCCTTGTTTATTGTTTTTATAATGTTCTTATGTCTTTTAATGCTATCAAGACTAATAAAACTCATATATTCATGCAGATATTGGACCCGTGCGACCAGCAGTGCGCCCGAGGGTAGCAGCTGCCGTTCCAACAGGAGAGGCTATAGGGAGGGTTGTCCTTCAAGATCTAGATGTAGACGAGACCCTTGTAGTATTGCAGGATCATATCAAGGGTCTCACCCTTGGTATCCAGGATGTGAGGACCGACGAGTTACCTCTGAGATTACAATGCCATACCATTGGCGTTCCGAGTCGATGGACTAGGCTCTTACATATGATCACACAGGTGGTGACTTTTTATCACCAGCACCATTAGTCTAGGGTGCTTCTCTGCATTTTTGAGTTTTTGGGTCATGTGACCGATTTTGTCTTGGACACAAAACATCTTTGATAAACTATAAACAATTATATATATTTTTGATTTTCGAAGCTTTATTTTGGTTAAGTTATATGATCCTGATGCAAATGTTGATTGAAATGCTTTCTTTTATAAATGTTGCAAATGTCTATCTAACACATAATTTTCTAATGAATCAGTTAATGTGTTTAAGTTTATGGAAATGTGTTGATATTGAATAGAATCAAATTGCCTTTCCAAAATCCTAACCCTTAGGAACATACGATAGATAGCTGGATTCCGAACAGAATATATGCCAGTAAGCTGTAGGATGACAAGTTGTGAATCTAGCCTGACAAAAGGTCGGCGTATGCCACGTGCGATGGCATCAGAGAGAATTTCTATCAATGCGCTATACTCAGCGATGTTGTTCGTTGATCAACCAATACATACTCCTCTAAAACTCACTAACTTGCTGCTTGGATCAATAATGGCCCAGGCCACAGAAGATAGGTTCTACGTACTATGACTAGCTCCATTGGCATATCCAACGAATGATTCCAATAGGTTCGACATCTGCAACAAATGCAAGAATGGATTACCTAAACAAAAAGATCACTCTTGACGAAAACAAAAATGTAACAAAAGCATATAAAGAGGTTACTACACCTAGTCAAGCATAGTAACGCTTAAGGTACAACCCGTTTCAGGGTTGTGCCAGTGGAATTCCATCGTAATCTACTAGCTCGTAGGTTCCTTTTGCTAACATTCATTTAACAATGTAGGGACCCATCCACAAACATTGGAACTTACCTGCTCCCAATTTATCGGATTCCTAATCGTAAAGCAAGACTAGGTCACCTTCTGAGAAGACACGGGGTTTGACATTTTTATCAAACTACACCTTAACTCATTTCTTATGGGCTTCATTAACCAAGGCGGCATCACAATGGGCTTCATCCAATTGGATTAGTTCCAAGAAACGAGCCTCTTCCTCTGAAGTTCCGGGGAGAAGGTCGATCGCGAGCTTGAGAGATGAAATCTCACATTGAATTGCTAAGACAGCTTCCAGGCCATACACCAGCTAAAAGGGTGTAAACCCGGTCGCATTTCTTACCGAGGTTCTATACACCCACAAGGTTGAGTATAGGATTAGGTGCCAACTCCATTTGTGGACTCCGATCATCCTTTGCAGCATGCGCTTTAGGACTTTGTTGATGGCATCAACTTATCCGTTAGCTTGTGGATAATACGGAGTAGAACTGTTGTGGGACAATCCTAGTTTGGCAACCAATTCGACCATCATGTGATTGCGAAAATGCAATCCATGATCTGTGACTATAGCCTGTGGAACACCAAACCTAGAGACTACATTATTAAAAAAGAAAAGAGCAGCCATTTCGCCACTGTTGTTTAATGTAGGCATTGCCTCGGCCCATTTCGTAAAATAGTCAACTGCAACTATGATATACCCATGCCCCCCGGCTAAGGTGGGGTTACATGTCATGAAATCTATGCCCCATTTGGCGAATGGCCCAACAGAAACTACTGGTTGCAAAGGTGCAGGTGATATTCTAGTTTTGCGATCAAAGATTTGACAAGCATGGCAATTTCTAACTGTGGTTATGCAATCTTTGAACATTGTTGGCCAAAAGTAGCCTGCTCATAAAATATTTTGTGCTGTGGCGTAACCAGATTGATGCCCCCCACACGCGCCTAAATGACAATCATTCAGGACTTTTTCGGCCTCCTCATGGGTGAGGCACCTTCGCAGAACTGTATCGATACCACGACGGAAAAGCGTATCACCGACGATCATGTAGTCTTTTTCTTGGTATCAAGTACGTCTTTGTTCAAAGCAAGAGGTATTAGGCCTCTATGTTTGGGTTTGGAGATAGATGATTATATCTCTGTACCACGAATCGCTTGATGATATCAAAAACAAAGATTCATCCACGATTGTTGCTTTTGATGTTGAATCGTTGGACGACGATGGGAAATCGCATAATAACTCCGCGAAAAATAGAGATTTCTTTGATTTGGACTTTACGAATTCCAGATCAAACTCTTGCAAAATAGCTATCCATTTTGAGTATTTTCCCCCAAGTAAGTGACGCGACAGAATGTAAGTTATTGGGTTGCAATCTGATAAAATGGTAGTTTTGCGGAAGAGGATATAGTGTCGAAATCTTTGTACTACTTGAACAGCTGTGAGATCCAGCTTTTCAACATAGGAGTATTTGCTTTCTGTATTATTTAAGTTTCAACTTAAATAATAGATAGGATGTTCGATTCCATTTTCTTCTTGAACTAAAACCATTGCGATGGTTGTATCTACTACAGCTAGATACAGGTTAAAGTCTTTTTGATAATCAAGAGCGTACATTAATGATGCTTTTATTAGGGATTCCTTTAGAGCATCAAAGGAAGCTTGCACAACCTGATCCCAGTTGAAGGGTACTTCTTTTTTCAAAAGACACATATAACCTTTGGCAAGTTTGGCATAATTTGGAATGAACCTCCTTAGAAAGTTTGCTTTCCCTTGGAGTTTCTGAATCTGAAGCAAATTTGAAGGTGGAGGCATATTGATGATTGCCTGAACCTTACATGGGTCGAGTCGAATTCTGTCCTTAGAAACCATGAAGCCAAGTAAACGACCAAAACCAACACAAAACACACACTTGTGTGGATTGAGTCGTATCTTGTAGTGTCAGCAACGTAGAAATATAGCTCTCAAATGCCATGGATGATCAGTCTGCTTTCGCGAATGAGCCAGAAGATCATCAAGATATGGTTGAACAATGTTCTTGATGTCATGGAAGGCATAATTCATAGCCCTCTGAAAGGTTGCCCCTGCGTTCTTTAAACTGAAAGGTAATTTGCGGTAGGTGACTGTGCCCCACGGACATATAAATGCAGTCTTCGACTGGTCCTGTGGATGGATATCTATTTGATTATACCCGGAAAATCCATCCATAAATGAAAAGATTTCGCATTCGGCTCATTCATCAATTATCTGGTCGATGAAGGGTGTAGGGTAGTTGTCCTTTGGACAAGCTTGAGTTACATCCCTGTAATCAATGCACACTCTAATCATTCCTTGTTTTTTCATCACAGGAATAATATTCGATACCCAATCAGTTAGAGGAACCAGGAAAATGAAACCAGCATGTAAAAGTTTTTCAACTTCTGCCTTGATGGCAGCGACTTTCTTCGGGTGCACCTGTCGAAGCTGTTGTTGTACTTGTTTGACATCTGGATACATTTTTATTTCGTGTTCAACTATGCTTGAGTCGATGCCTGGCATTTCTGCATATGACCATGCAAAGACATCTCTGAATTCGCGAAAGAGAGCGCAATATATTTCCAGTTCTGAAGAAGAACAAGATTTGTCGACATGAATATTCTCTACAACATTAGGTTTGATCGAGATATTTATGCCAATAGTTTCTTCAATATTGGACAAGTTTCACTCAGAGTCCACCGTATTTACAGTATTTGATAGAAAATCAAAAATTGAAGGATGATCAAGGTCGTTGTAATAATCTTCGTTGTAATCCGGAAGATGGGAACGATGGTGGTAATCTTCCCATGGTGCCTTTCCTATCATCATTGACTGAATAATTCCTTCATCTGTAGAATGTACATGTGACCAAGGATCTGAAGAGGTTCCATATTCCTTTGACCTATCCACCCAAACACTTGATGAGCGTTGATTTGGGTTTGCCGCCCAAGCTGAGGAAATTGATTGCTACAAAATCTCTATTGGGCTTGGAGGCAAAACCTGTTGATGATCCATGCTAACAAAATGTTCGGAAATCTTCTGAATGGAAGATATCATATTGCAGGCTCCTACTGTTGCCACTTCTGCCAGATTACTCGGAGGTGATAGGGAAAAAGAACCCATCAAGGTAGGGTCTTTCAGAAGGCCTTCTCCGACATTTTGAAGCGAATGAGAGCTTCCATGGATCATTGGAATGCTTCCTGTAACTTGTGAACTATTGGGGAGAAAGGTTGGTTGATCAACGATTGTAATTCCTCCTTGGAAAGGAAATGAAATCTTCCTAAAGTAAGTTGATACAATAGCAGCCATGGCATAAATCCAGGGCCTTCCCAGTAAAATATTGTGATCGAGGTTTCCATCGATAACTTCGATGTTAATTTCTACTGTTTTGCCCCCCAGTTCAACTTTTAAGTTACTTAAAATCTCGTACAGGGTGTATGTTCGTCCATCGAATGCTTTTAATGTCATTGTTGATCTTGACAAGGGTGGTGATCCTAAAGTTTTCTAGCAACTCATTGACATAATGCAAGTAGATTCCCCCTCATCAATAATTGTTCGATGAACAGTTTTGTTGAGGGCCTTCACTTGGATGAGGAAAGCGAGTTGAGCTGGTAACTGAGGTTCAAATCCTTTATGGTTAAAGGCCACCAGATTGGAATCCGCTGGGTCAATCCCACCTATTGCTGATAATAGAGCCTGCTTTTGGGAGGGGCAATTTTGCAGTACTTCAAGTGTCGACATAGCGGATGGTGATTGGGCCAAATCCTCTACTATATTATAATTCTGTGTTGCTCGGGCATGAGGACTAAATGTTGATTTGTGTACTACTCCCTTTGGCGGCTTTATCATTAGCTCAAGAATGATGGGTGGCACAACTTTGGTTGAAGTTTTTGTCGAACTACTAGGTTGATCTGCAACCTTGTTGTTTGACAGCTATGGATTCCCATAAAATTTATTCCTTGTCAATATCAAAGCATCGTTTTGCTGTTTCAAAATGGACAACATAAGCACTTGGGATGGGGAAGCATTGTCACTAGCAACCAGATTGGTTTCTGGGTTTGGAAACGGGGCATTCAATACCGCTGAAGTTCTTGAATTCTTAAAGATTTTCTTAACTTCGGCTTTATATGGACAATCTCTCGTCCAGTTGTCCTCATCGCATATGAGACATGGCTGATTAGGTTTCTTTTGTCCATAAGGGTTTGCAGAAGATTTTTCAGGAGATGAATCATCATGTTTCTTCTTTTTGTTTTTCCCTTTCTTCTTGCCCCCTGGCTGCTTCAATTCTTTGCCTTTGTTGATCGACACAGCATTAATCTCTGAGGCAAGAAGTTATTCATTTTCATTTTGACCGAAAACCATACAAGCCTTCTTAGATGTAGCCTTTGCAATTTTCGTGATGGTTGTGCCTTTCACACCATCGCCGGCATGAGAGTCTTTGTTTGATTTAGGAGGAGGAGGAACGGAAAACTCTAGTCTAGGAGCATCAGGGATTTTGTCGTAGAGCGTGCCAGACTGAGTATAAATCAACTCTAGATATTGCGCACGAGCAATGACTTGCTCTTCAGTGACAACTCCCCACTTAGCCACATATTCTGTAATAGAAGGTAATAATGACTTAATAAACCATTCAGCTAGCAGTTGATCAAGAACATATGTTTTTACCATTCTATGACGACGTCGCCACTCATGAATATGATCAGATATGTGAGTGGCTGTCGTCTGCTTAAAATTGGTAAGAAGCTCCGTTCCTGTTTCGTACCTTATGGATAGCTGAAAATGGGTTAAAAAGGTTATGGCAAGGGCACTGAAGTTATCGAATGAAGCTCTAGGCAATTCGATGTACCATTTTGCTGCCGGACCAATTAACGTTCACTAAAAAAGGCGAAGCCTAATCAAATCATCGTTGAGAGTGTTGGACGAACACCACAGATGAAAATTCATCACATGATTCAATGGATCTTCACCTGGATTCCCATTGAATTTAGGAATATCTGACGGAATTTTATGAGGAATCGCCGACCACCAAGGGGCGTAAGCAATTGGATCATTTGTTAACCGATTCAGATCTAGTAATTCCAATGTTGCGACGAAAGGCAACTGTTGGTTCAGGTTTGGTGGAGCATACCCAAGATAAGATGGGATCGCCTGAGCAGTGGGTCTTTGCATACCAGCATAATGTATTTGATGTTGATAAATTTGATAAGGTTGATGGGCATAATCATTATGATATGATTGATGGTGACTGTTTTGAATATACAACTGCCCATTACCCGCAAAGCTTTGTTGCTTAGGTCCTCGGTGAGCTTGCTAGAATTGCGGTTGTTGATATTGCACCAGCCATGGTTATGAAGTCATTTGTTGTTGTCCAATACTCGATGTTTGACCAAGATGAGGGGTGATAGTACCCATTTGAGCCTAAGTCGCTTCAGTTAAGGAGCCAATAATCTGCGATTGTGGTTGAGTTGTTGAGACAAGAGGCTATTGTATTACGACTTGAGAGACTTGAGGTTGACATACAACAGGTAGTGCTTGTACTTTCAACATGATCACAATAGCTGGCGTAGTGGGACTATTTGACACAGGTAGATTTGGTTGCATTGAATATACAATTCTTGGTTGTTGAGGTAGTATTGGCACCCAACCACTAGATGCAATTCCGACTTGACCCGAATTTTGTTGTGAACTATCATATGGTTGTTCTCCTGGAGGGAACAATGAAAAGGCATACTGTCCCCCATATGGTAGCAATCCAGTGTTTAAAGGAAAAATTGGTCCTTGTAGACTGGACTGCCCAAATTGATACTGTTGAGGAGGATCAATTTGCTGAGACTCAACATAAGAAATTCCAAATATTGTTCCAGACAAACAAACGGGAACAGACCATACTGTCGAAACAGTTCCTAGGTGGACTCCATCTAGCGGTTGAGAGCTAGTTGGGACATATGGTACACCAGCGAACATTGTCAGAGTAGTGGCAGGAAGTTCTGCTACTGCTGTATCGGATGACACAGTCCTAGATGTCAATGGTTGTTCAGACATATTGAGTCTATCCAAAAGACTTCCTAGCAATTCTACAGGAACTTGCGATGAAGGTTGACTATCTTCTGAATTAGAAGGATATAGGTGGATCCCAGTTCCAAAATGTAATGGGGTACTGGATGGAAGATCCTCCACAATCTCTTCTATCACAATCAGTCCAGGTGGAAGAGGTAAACCGTCAGGTCCGTAAAATATTTCTAGTGCCGAAGAAGGTGCACACTCTGCAGCGATAGATGTTGGAGGGTTAACACTTTCCGAATTAGTCCTAGATGGAACTGGTTCAGGAATAGATGTGTTTGCCATTACAGTAGGATCAGTTCTAGTGTCCTCTTGTAACTGTGGAACTTTTTCTGTAGAGGTAGGGTTACCAGAAATAGTTGGAGTAACTGGAGTCTCCGAGGATGTTGAAACACAAGTTTCGAACAAACCAAGGGACTTTGACCCAGTTAAACGAGATCACTTGGCTCGAAATGGTTTTGTTTCTGGAGTCAAAGATGGTTGACTCGTTAGTCTCTACAAACGACGGGGTTTTGATTGACTTTCTTCCATGATTGCGGATTACTTGATCAACTCAAAATAAATAGGGGAAAATGTTATTCTGATTAAAATAAATTTTATGACGCTTTGACACAACTTACTTTTTCAATTTTTAAGAGTTGAGAAAAAGCTAAAGATGACTCTAGTCACCTTCGATTTTTAATGAGCCTGAAGTGACAAGTGCTCAAATGGACCTTTTCTTTTAAGGAGTCTGAAAAGGAACGAAAGTGACTACTCTGGAAATCTAGAAAGAGGGATTACCAAACCAATCGCAAAACTGCATAATACTTTTTACGGTACGGCAGTCAATCTTCTCGAATACTGTGTTCAGTGCATTCTGATCGATAGGGCGACAGACACAGCTTCCTAAGGATAAAGGATGTAGCCTATTGTGGTCTCTCAATATATACTCGACGGTACGTGGGAGCACAAGTCCGTACTAGCACTTGTCTTCTCAAAGAGGAGGAATCACCCAACCTACGATGAAAGCGATAGTTACCAGGCTTTATGATGCCGAAATACGTCTCTAGCCTAGACTTCTAAATGCTGTGCATTAGGTTCCAAAGCATTTTTATGTTCATTGAATTTTATTTTACAGTTGATATTTCATAAGAAGTTTGCATTTAAGTTTCACCGCATGATGTAGATATACAATTCCTAAATATGCAATCTAAGATGATAAACAGTCGTTTATTTTATTTTTGCAATGAAAATCCTAGCTACTAAGGAAAGAGAAATGAAATTCTTTCAACGTAGAGCAAAGAGCACACACTAGATGCACTTTTCCTAAATCAACTTTAGCATGAAGTCTTAATACAAATGCACATGCATGTATTGTTTTTTAGTTTCCTTAATGTGAAAATGACAAAAAGAAAACAAAGTATAGATCTGAACTATCTTCTTTCAAAGCGACAGTACTAACAATTTTCTTTTCAAAAAATGAAAGTAAAGCCATGACGACACTTTGCGATTTCGAATTCAAAATTTCTTTCGACACTTGAAATACTAATGATTCAAATCAAATACAATGGAAAAAGTTTAATCAACTGTCTGAAAGAGGAATTCTTTGTAATACTCTTTTTCTTGACTAAAAACGACACTTGTGACACTTTCAAATCAAAAGACGACAGTTCGATTAAGTTACTATTTGCACAAGAGAACTGTAAATGACGAAAAATACATAAAAAAATATTCACAATTCTTTATCAATGGAGGCTGAGTAATGCAAAGGAAGATGGTTTCAACAGAGATATACTGATCACAGACAGCAAAACTACTGAATAAAGCTGAAGACAATGAAGAAAAAACCAAAATCTGGAGGCAGAAACAGTCTCATCTGATCATCACACCTGTAACACAGGGAAATAGGGATGCATCTCACCTATAACACACGGGAGGTGCGATGCATCCAGACTGCCAAGAAGAGACAGTGCGATGGTCCAGGGACGAGACTGAGCTTGGTTTTTTGGTCACAGTTTGCAGCTAAGTTCAGGGATTTAGGCTGCGCTAATGATTGTCAATAAACACAAAGTATAGGGGCTGATCTAATGAGGTTATTTGAGCTACCACTAGGGCACTTAGGATTTTTACAAGCTAGATGTTCAATCCATAAACCAACCCGAAGATTGACTGAAGCAACGTCGATCTACTTTGCAGTTGCATAGCAAAAGCAGTTCGAAGGTTAGCTAGCTTAACTTTAGGCTCCATCTATGGTTTATGAAGCAAGCAACAGTAACGAAACAAACAAACTATTCGCTTCCCAGTGGAGTCACCATTTTGTTATTGGGAAAACTAGTGTCTATTTAGAGTTGCTAGTCCCACTAAGACGGGTAGCTATCTTAGAAACAAAAAGATTAAAGTTACTTGTGTTTTCCTTTATGAGAGATAGATGAGAGAGAAGCAAAGAGCACCAACCTCGGTCTTTCGCTAGTCTCCTTGCTTGTTTCCTCTCTCCTTTGATAGAGCTTTCGTCACTCCTTTCGCGCTTGTCCTGCTTCAAAGAACACCTGTAGAGTCAAGGAAGCAAAATACCATCAAAGCATAGAGATCTATAACCATAAATAATGTAGGATCAGATGTACGTTAACCATATAAATGCATACACAAACAAGATTCAGAGATATACAAGCATATGGAGGAAAACTCAAATAGCTTTATTGATATAAGTAGTAGAAGAGAGGATTACAACCAAGCTGTCTGATCCAACATCATCCTCCCAGCATGAAAGCCCTCTTCACCTCATACAAAGCAAGATCACCTAGCAATGTCTTCAAAGAGAAACCAATAGCACTTCCTTGCAAATTACAAAATTCCAGCCTTTGGATCTCTTGGATGAGGGATCCATATATAGATGTTTACAGAAGAGTGAGTCAGCTTCTAGGATTTTGATTAGTGTCATTTCATTGATAGTTCTTGGTTCCACTTGGAGATTTCAGATCTCTTACTCATCCCTGAGCGAATTCAGAGAGGCAAGTGTCATATGAGCAGTTTCTAGAAGATTCTCTGGGTTTCCACCTAGCACACTGCTTCTGCCATTTGTCTACTCTTGCTCATCGCACCCTACAGAAGGGCTTTCCAGTATGTATTGCACCTCACGTGTCTAATAGGTGAAATTCATCGCACCCTCTGCATGGAGCAGTCTGTATGGTCCTGTTTTGACCAGTTCTAAGTAGTTTTTCATGGAGAACTTCTGGGAGATGATGTAATCAGTTGACCTTGTTCCTTTAGGGTATGAAACAACACGTTTAGGGGTTTAGAAGCCCTTGGTTTATGGACATATGTGATTGGGGTTACAGTGCCCAAATATGTCTATAACAAGGTGTCTTCCCAGGACCCCTGTCCTGCAGCAGTGCCCTAAGACTAAAAAATGTGCAAATTTTTCCAAGCTGCCCTGTCTGTCTTGCATGCAGAAACTGCATAGATTGGCCTCCCAAGGCGTCATCTCGGCAGCAGTCATTATCCACTGAAATTATGCAGATCTACCTCTTAGTGACTACAGGAAAAGGTGACATGTTGGAATCACTTCGAAGGAGTTGAAGAGAAGGACCAAGGAACCAAGTAATTGAAAAGATCAGGACCGCATGCAAACTTTGTCAGATGCATGATCATCTTGAGGGTAAGTATGGCAAGTAAAGAACAACTTTCGAGTACACCTCTTAGTTGAGTTTGTAGGACTGATTGTCATTGTCATACCATCCTGTCCTCAGTAACATGCATGTGCGTAAACATGAAAAGTTATTTTATGTGTTTCTTCTACATGTCTTGCTTCTTTTTCACTTGTTCGACCAATTGTCGTCTTCGGCATGTCGATTTCTATGTCATTCTTGTGACCTCGTTCTAGTGATGGTGAAGGTTGTGTTCGAGTTATGTTCGATATGTAAACATCTATCACACTCACAAATGATGTTGTAAGTACTATCACGCAAGCGTCATCGTGGTCGTCCGAATGTCTATCACAAGTGTCGCACTTGTCGCTTGCACCCGTCATTCAATCACACTAAGTTCATGTTGTCTTGATGGTTCGAGGTGTTTGATCGTCAAGTCATGTTGAGTGTGTGTTCGTAAGGTCATACATATATGAAGTCACTTGTTCACACACTTAGTCATTTTGTCAAAACCATGTCGACCGGACCACCCTCCAACAGCCAGACCTTCACTAAGCTACATTGCATAGTCTCAACGCTTAGTGATCATGTACTCCAGCCTAGAATTACACAGATATTGAGGCTATCTCCTAGGCAGTCTGCACTATACAATCCTGGAATCGACTCGACTGACTGTCACCTAGAACAATGCAGAAGTTGCTCAGCAAGTCATTCCAAACTGTGCTTCCCACAACCAAATCCATCACACCTTTGGCTTGTCAATCGGAGAGTTTGACCGGGTAGTGACCCCGAGTCTCACTCCTCCCAAAAATTGCACATACACTGCCAAGAATTCTTGCTTCCACTGACCAATGAAACTATGCAAACATGCCAGACAGAAACGCATTGCATGTCACTACACGGTCCTAAAAAATTGTGCATTTTTCTGAACCAATCACCCTACTAGTAGGCCTGCCAATCCCCCTGAAAAGTGTGCAGTTTTTATGGGAAGTCTCCGAGCTGCCTAGCATCCCGCTCAGCCCAGAAACTGCACAAGGATTTCTAGCAAGCCAACTTCCTAGCTCTATGCAGTTTTGGCTGGTAGCCTCTCGTAGCCCGCTGCTAGCCTCCTCGAAGAATCTGCGCAGTTTTCACTGCTAGTCTCCCCTTGCTGCCTGCACTGTCTCCCTCGAACAATTGCGCAGATATTCCCTCCAGTCGAGCCAGATCCCAAGAACAGTCACTGTTGATCCGTATTTCCCATCTTATCCTTCTAGTGACATCTGCACAATTTTGATTGACAGTGCCCGGAGCCCACATCACGATTCGAAATGTGCTTTGCATCATTCCAGAGCCTTATCCTCTCTCCCGGTCACCTGCACTGAAAATGAAATATAATGCATCATGGTAGGCTAGGAGATTTCTGGATTTGATGTTGTCTCGTCATGAGTGATTGCAGATAGATGTACATGAATGAGGCATGGCACGACGACGAACAAGATGAACAAGGAGCACATGCTAGGAGACTTGTTCACAAATAGAATAACACACAAAGCGTACCAAGTAGAAAGCGAAGGACACACATGCGCATGCATGAACTATCAAGCGAACACCAAGACCATCAAAGACTTCGCACACCTTGCCATGTGGAGGTGAAGCTATGATACACCAAGAGCACTCTCAACATTTAGCAGCACTGCAGCTCGACATGGACACCACCATCAACATGGACATACCAACACTATCATGTCAAGTCATGTCATGAGTCATCTCGGTCACATCACTACTATGGGCCATACTGTTGTAATCAATGTAATGTAATGTGGAAGTCCAAGAGACCCACATGTAAAGTTAGAGAGTCATGTAATGATGAAGAGTCATGCAAGTCAAACAGTCATGAGGGATGTTGAATAGTCACAAGTGTCAGTTTCACCCTTGGCTATATATACCCCTCATTTGTAAATGCAAAATACTTTTCACCTTGGCTCCTCCCACATAGCCTTGAGAGTTTGTAATCTTTTCTTTGAGGAGCGAGTAGTGGCTCCAACTCCCTGCTATCAGGGTTAGTGATGTAATGGTGTACGGATGTGTCTTGCAACTTTCGCTTAATTTAGAAGCCTTTTAATAAGCTAGAATATTTTCACACATGTATTGTATTCGTTTGTAAGACTATTCTTTGGATGCTTGTAATGGATGTTTCTTTAACCTGTATTAAGATAGTTGAACTATTTCGATTCTTTTAGTACATATGTTGTTGGAAATGTGTTGTGTCAGTTGTTAACATTGGCTCACCTGTGTGGGCTATCCCGCTAGACACTCGACAAATTCATTCTTGTAAACTTGTTATAATTATCGTCGCACTCGTGTGGACTATTCCGTCAAGTGTTATGCGTGTTATTTGTTCACCTTGTGTTTGTGACTGCCGCATCTGTGTGGGCTACTCCACCAGAAGTTGTGCATGTATTGTTGTGTTGTGTGTCTCTAGCAGAGTTAGGACTATTCCCTTTCAATCTGAGACTCACTTCCACCCTCTCCCTCTGTGGTGAAAGAATTTTGAAACAAGTGACACTATGTACTCACCAGGCACGCGAACCTCGTTGTTAGAAGACAAAGTAAACCACTCTCATGTGCTGACAAGCAAGAGCTAAGGAAAATATTTCAGATAATGGCAATCGGGCCATCGTACCGATGGGACTCCTACACCAAATGGTGTGAGGTCTAGTTGGGACTTCATACTGAGGATATCCCTGAATGTTGGTTGGTCCATCATCATCAACATTTCTGGCGCTAGAAGGAGGGCCAGATGACAAGCTGAGTCCTCAAAGTTTGTTTTGAATCTTCCCACATCTATCATGTCTTATGTTACACTTAGTCCTCCGAAATGTATGTCCTATGGAAATGACTTTGAAATCCCAGAGGATTTCTGGAATGACTTGTCACGTAATACATACGATGGTGAAGGTGGAGCATCCGTTCTTAGACATGCAGTTGGTGTCGTAGGCTCCTATGAAAGGCATGAAATCCATGAAGATTACATGACCTGCATGTTGTTCGCATACACGCTTCGTGGGCACCCATTGCAATGGCTTGTCACGCTGCCCGAAAAATCTATTCACTCTTTCCACCATCTATTCGTAGAGATAACCCATGCTTTCAATCATTTTGATTGTAAAGCACTCAATAAAGAAATTCTGGAATTACAGAAAGCACCTGATGAATCCGTTGAGAAATTTCACACACACTTTTGTAATCTTGCGTACTGATTTCCTGAAGATGAAATTGATTGGGAATTCCTCGATGGAAGATTTAACTATCTTCTTTACATCTCCAAAAATCTGCAATTATTGGAATCATCTAAACCCCTCCCAACATACCTCGGTGTTAGAGTTTCCAAATCTAAAATGGGAGAGGTCATTGTCACAAGTGACTGGCCTTCCTCTTCTCATCAAATAGCTCTAGCTCCATAGTGTGAGGTGGTAGAAGGTGCACGCAAATTTGTTGAACGGTCACATCCTCCTACCCCACCTTCTCTTGATATCTGTGCAAATTTGGCTTGCAATCCTGTTGGTTGTCATGTGGACTTGTTACCTCAACCTCTGTCCCCACGCTCTACTGATCCTCCGGATTGTATTGTCTTGTGTTCTTCTGTTCCAGACTTCACACTTGTTGTGAATGAGGATCAGGTTGTCGATGGAATCAGTGTTGTGCAACCAACCTGCGCTATCATTCATGATGATTTTGTGTGGGAATCTAAAGAAGAACTCGCAGTAAACGATGTCTCCCTTCCATGCTCGCCTCATATTCTCTATCTTGGCCTCTCTTGCGATCCTTGATAAAAAAAAAATAGATTTATTAACTAAACGATTCTCTAGGTAAGATATTTGGGGAGTGTACAAACACTCACACAATCTATTACCATCAATCAAGAGAACAACCTAGTACATATAGGCTTTCTCACACTGAGGTGGTTTGAACCACTCCCTGAATATTAGGATCTGAGATCTAAAGTTAGACTCTCAATCCTATCATCACCATAACAATAAACTAAGTTTGGATTTATCCATTAATTCTAACACTCCCCCTTAATGGAGAAATGGTTCACTAAAAAACTCGAATGACATACAACGTCTGCTGGTCTCAGTCTTAGCCAGGCTTACAATTAAAAACATGAAACAACCTGGTAACAGAGTTTTCATTTTTGTCTTCTTGTTTGAGATTCCATGCTTGTTCATCTTGAGTCGAGGCTTCATCTTCACTTTCCTTGCCATGAGATAGTGATGTATCTTCGCCTCATTTCTTCCCCAGTGAAGGAAAACTTGAATTCTTGTTCTCGTCCTTCTCAGAATTATGGCAGGCTAGATAGGAGAATTTTCCTTCTCAGTATTTCTAGTGTCAACTATCTGAACACCAGCGATGCTATCTTCACCATTCATTACTGCAACTTCTATGTTGATTTCATAAATACATGGTGTTTCCAGCCATGCTTCAAGAAACTGCAATTCTTCTTCAAAATTCGTTGTTGTTTCTTGCCTCCAAACATCTGCAAAAAAAGCAATTTTAGATTTATAAAGAGGACCACATTTACTTTCATCTTCCTGTTCCTTTAGGAAATCTTTCATTTCACCATCTCTCCCTACTTCATCCCTTTCTGCTGTCACAATTATGCCTTCAGACTCTTCACTCAGTTCTGTTGCTGCAGGAATCTTCTGCGTTTGATCTGTTTGTGAAGATAGGCCTTCCTTCTCAACAAACAGTAATTCAACAATAAGATATTTTTCAATCATCAAATTGATCCACTCATCATTAGGTATATATGTCTCATCAAACTTGATTTATGCATCAAGAAAATTTTCAGGTTCTACATTAATGGATGTGTTTTCATCATCACAACTTTCATGTTTGGACACACATTCATCACCCATCATTGCCTCTTCAGTTTCACAATCAAATATGGGATCATTATCAAGATCAATATCTTCAGCATCATTTCCCTCATTCAAACAGTATTTCATTTCTAAAACACCCCATAAGAATTTTGTACTAAGAATCTCTCCATATTCATATATTATGTTGAGCATGATGTTGTCATCTATTGCAGATGTTATAAGACTTAATACTAATGCATCTCCACTATCATTAATAACATCTTCAACATAATCCAGTAAATTTACCTTCCATAGTACTGTTTTTATTTCATTTGCCCAGCTTTCATAATTCATACCTGAAAAAGATGGTAAATCTGGCATTAACCATTTAATAATCTCACCAAATTCCAAATCTGCATCTTGATCAGCTACTGGTCCATCAGCGTCAACCTGAAACAAATCACTAAATTCAGCAAAACAATGTTTTTCATTTCTCCTTTGATGCTTTCTCCTAAATTTTCTTCGAGACTCTTTTAGTTTACATTGAAGACCCATTTTCTCCTTCTATTTTCTCCCTTGCAAGAACACTTCAACCAGGAATAGTTCGCTTTCCACTGCACTTTTCTTGGGGTCAAGTTGAAGCCTTGGCATATAAATTCACCGATCTTGAAGGGTTTCTCAGCAGAATTCACTGGAGATTCAACAAGGATGCGACAGTCACACACGGATCTCGAAGGGTATCTTACCTGGAGAGTCGTTTAGTTAATAAATCTGCAGAGACACCAACCTCCCTTGCATTCTGAAATCCCGCACCCCACAGAGACCCCAGCCAACACTGCTCTCCAAAAATACGCAGAGCAGTCAGGCAGCCCACACTGCTCTCCAGAAATGCGTAGAGCAGTCCAGCTGCACTGCACTTAGAAATTGCGTAGAGGTGTCTTCCCAGGACCCCTGCCCTGCAGAAGTGCCCTGAGCCTCAAAACTGCACAATGTTGTCCAAGCTACCCTATCTGTCTTACATGTAGAAACTATGCAGACGGGCCTCCCAGGGCCTCATCTCGACAATAGTCACTGTCTGCTGAAATTGTGCAGATCTACCTCTTAGTGACTACGGGAAAAGGTGACATGTGGAAATCTATTCGAAGGAGTTGAGGAGAAGGACCAAGGAACCAAGTAATGGAAAATATTAGGATCACATGCAAACTCTGTCAGATGCATGATCATATTGAGGGCAAGTATGGTAAGTAAATAACACCTTTCAAAGTACACCTCTTACTTGAGTTTGCAAGACTGCTTTTCATTGTCATATCATCTTGTCCTCAGTAACGTACATGTGCGCAAACACGAAAAGTTATTTTATGTGTTTCTTCTACATGTCTTGCTTCCTTTTCACTTGTTCGACCAACTGTCATCTTCGGCATCTCGATTGCTATGTCATGCTTGCGACCTCGTTCTGGTGATGGTGAAGGTTGTGTTCGATTTGTGTTCACTATTTAAACATATATCACACTCACACATGATGTTGTAAGTATTGTCACGCAAGCGTCGTCGCGATCGTCCGAACGTCTATCGCAAGTCTCACGCTTGTCGCTCGCACCTGTTGGTCAGTCACACTAAGTGCATGTTATCTTGATGGTTCGCGGTGTCTGGTCATCAAGTCATGTTGAGTGTGTGTTCGCAAGGTAATACATGTATGAAGTCACTCATTCACACACACAGTCATTTTGTCGAAACCCTGTTGACCAGACCACCCTCTAACAGCCAGACCTCTACTAAGTTGCACTACGTAGTCTCAGCCCTCAGCGATCATGTACTCCTACCCAGAATTGCACAAAGCTTGAGGCTGTCTCCCAGGCAGTCTGCACTGCGCAATCCTAGAATTGACCTGAATGATTATCACCCAGAACAATGCAGAAGTTGCTCAACAAGTCATTCCAAATTGTGTTGCCCGTAAGAAGATCCATCAAGCCTCCAGTGGGTCAACCAGAGAGTTTGACCGGGAAATGATCCCAGGTCTCACTCCAAAAAATTGCGCAAAAGCTGCCAAGAATGCCCACTTCCACTGACTAATGAAACTACGTAGACATTCCATTCAGACACCCGCTACATGTCACTGCAGTGCCCTAAAAAATTGTCTAGTTTTCTCAACTAGTCACCTTGTTAGCCGACCAGTTGCTCCCCCTGAAAACTGCACAGTTTTCATGGGAAGTATCCAACTACCTAGAAACCCATTAAGCCCAGAAACTGTGCAAGGATGTCAAGCAGGCTAGCCTCCCAGCTCTACGTAGTTTTGGCCAGCAGCCTCCCACAGCTCGCTACCAGCCTCCCCGAAGAATCTGCGTAGTTTTCACTGCCAGTCTCCCCTTACTGCCTACATTGTCTCCCTAGAACAATTGCGCAGATCTGACCTCCAGTCGAGCCAGATCCCATGGATAGTCACTGCTGATCCCAATTGCCCATCTCAGCCTCCCAGTGACATCTGCAGAATTTTCACTGATAGTGCCCAGAGCCCGCATCCTGGCTCGAAATGTGCTTTGCGTAATCCAAATCCTTGTCCTCTCTCCCGGTCACCTGCACTGAAAGCAAAAGATAATGCATCGTGGTAGGCTAGGAGATTTCTGGATTTAATTTTTTCTCTTCATGAGTTATTGCAAATATATGTACATGAATGAGACATGGCCCGACGACGAGCGGGATGAACAAGGAGTGCAAGCTAGTAGACTTGTTCGTGAATGAACAAACACACAAATGGTACCAAGTAGCAAGTGAAGGACACACATGCACGTGCATGAACTATCAAGCGAACACCAAGACCATAGAAGACATTGCACACCTTGCCATGCAGAGGTGAAGCTATGATACACCAAGAGCACTCTCATCACTTAGCATCACTGCAGCTCGACATGGACACCACCATCAGCATGGAAATACCAGCGCTATCGTGTCGAGTCATGTCATGAGTCATCTTGGCCACATCACTATTGTGGACCATACTATTGTAATCAATGTAATGTAACATGGAAGTCCAAGAGACCGAAATGTAAGTTAGAGATTCATGTAAAGTTGAAGAGTCATGTAATTCAAACAGTCATGAGGGAAGTCAAACAGTCACAAGGGTCAGTTTCACCCTTGGCTATATATACCCCTCATTTGTACATGCAAAAGACTTTTCACCTTGTCTCCTCCCACATAGCCTTGAGAGTTTGTAATCTTTTCTTTGAGGAGAGAGTGGTGGCTCCAACGCCCCACTATCGGGGTTAGTGATGTAATGGTGTACAGATGTGTCTTGGAAGTTTCACGTAATTCAGAAGCCTGTTAAAAGGCTAACACGTTTTCACACATGTATTGTATTCGTTTATAATACAATTCTTTGGACGCTTGTAATGCATGTTTCTTTAACCTGTATTAAGACAATTGAACTATTTCGGTTGTTTTAGTACATATGTTGTTGGAAATTGTAATATTAGTTGCTAACGATGTCTCGCCCGTGTGGGCTATCCCGTCAAACACTCGATAGATTCATTCTTGTAAACTTGTTATAACACTTGTCACACTCGTGTGGACTATTCCACTGGGTGTTTTATGTGCTATCTATTCACCTTGTGTTTGTGACTACCGCATCCATGTGGACTTCTCTGCCGAAAGTTGCCCATGTCCTGTTGTGTTGTGTGTCTCTAGTAGAGTTGGGACTATTCACTTTCAATTTGAGACTCACTTCCACCCTCTCCCTCTACATTGCAAGAACTTTGACACAAGCGGCACTAAGCACTCAGTAGGCACATAGCCTTGTTGTTCAAAGACAAAGTAAACCACTCTCATGTGCTGACAAGCAAGAGATAAGGAAAACCTTTAAGATAATGGCAACCAGGCCATTGTACTGGATGGGACTCCTACACCAAATCATGTGAGTTCTAGTTGGGACTTCATACTGGGGAGATCCCCTGCACCGTTAACACCCTCGAATCTCTCTTAGATCTCGAAATATTCTTTTGATCTCTTCTTAGAAGTATATATGATTATAATCTCAATCCTATTTACACAATTTCTCAAGTTTTTCTTGAAAACATATGAAATATAAATAATCAAACAATTACACTCAATTAGGGAACCAACTCCCTTGGTAAATGAAATACCCTTAGGTTTAGTTAAAATTCATTTTGATTTGGAGGTAAGATGCTCCTGCGTCATACTCCCAAGGTGAAAAAAATTCATGGTCTCTGTTGGAGAGGTAAATCCCCTCTGCGGACAAAGGCGATCCCACTAGCCCAAAATGGGTCTAACAACAATCAATCAATGCTACCATGCAAGTTCCTAGTTGCAAATTGAAAGTGGATTATGAGAACCAACCTGGAGTCCAACGCTAGTGTCGTAGGCGAGCTGATACTCTCGTTCCCTTGCTCCGGCAGGTCACGATCCTCACGATCTCCGCGAATGGATACCTGCACATGCAAAGAACGAAGCGAATACAAGCATAAAATCCACTAAATACAACTATATATCGGTCAGAAAAGACATAGATCAAACATTATCATAATGAACAATAAGATCGGAACCATAATGATAGTCATTTATTAATGAATAATCAACAGAGAAAGATACAACCAAAGTTGTAACGTTGAATCTCTCCTCTGGCTGGGCGAGCGGCTACATACGTCTTGCAATAGACCTTTCTCTCTCTTTGATTATGAATACACAGCTCAGACTTCCGGCAGCATAACCTCCCTATGCTCCAAGACTCTTACTATCACTCAAGACAAGCGTTATCGCTACTAGCACTATCACCACTACTCAAAAATTAGCTTGCCAAATGCATGAGGATAGACTTTTATAGATGGAGAAGGGGAGGAAGATACAATGCATCAAGACACCCATTATGGATTGGCATTATCTCCAAAAAGCCGCTATGGATAGATGTAAGGGATAGATGATGACTCTCGACATCTAGAAGATTAGCTTTATCTTCAAAAGACTTCATGACTTGAAGGGAAAAAACATCCGGGCGCGCGTTTGTTAAAAATCTTTTCCAAACTCGGTTGGCGCGGGCGTTACTCTAAGACAAAGCGCCAATGGGCGCGCCTTCTTTTGAGGATCTCCCTCATTGGCGCGGGTAGTACACTGTGGACCCGCGCTAATGGAAAAAGGGCACTTTTCAGGGATATTTTGCAAGGGGTGTCTTCAGGGCACATGAAGTCCATACTTAGGGGAACATAATGCAAGTGTTTTTAAGTTATGTCACTGCTCACAGGTCCCGGAATGAGTCCTCCAAAGTACAGGAAAGGGGTAACAGGGACGGTGACCAATGGTGACAAATTACTGTGTAACAGATGCCCCCTAAAGCATGAGGCCCGAGAGAGAGAGGGGGGTGAAATGCTTTACAAGAACACATGTAACTGCCACTGAGAATCTGCATCGAGAGATACAACTGATAGCTCAAGTACATGATATATGTGGTATGGTCGCAGCCATCCATAAGAGAGTACATAATAATCTAGATCCATAGTGTGGGCGCAGCCATCCGGTTAGGATCAACGAATAGACTCAGGTATGGTCGCAGCCATCCAGTGAATGAGTCATGTAACAAGAATCATGCCTGGATTACAACAGACAAAATCCAGGGTCTTGCGCTCCATCTCGACCCGAACAAAAGTACAAGTTCAAGCATGCGAATATATGAGATGAAGTCGAACATGCAGAAACATCGTCTGTTTACCAATCAATAATGAAAACTGTTAACAGACGCGAGAGGTACCACCAATAATGACAATGGCCCTCAAGGTACTGTAGGTACAATCTACAGCGTGCGAATTAGTGAGCTGACGTCGAACATCCGTAGAATCATTCGATCGGAGGCCAATGATGAAAACCTCACGTCGAACACGAAGAACCTGCCATTGAGGCATGCAGGCTCCAAGGCATCGGAAGGGAGTCTCTAGATTAGCTTCCTGGATAATGAGCTGAGGTCGACAGGAAGTGACCTTGATCGAAGGTGGGCCATAATGTTTCCCACATCAACGACACGAGACAGAGAGATAATGTTGTGAATCAGGATTATGTGAGCTATCAGAGGGAGGTTGTTTTTCTGCAGAGGTCAACTTCTCTTGAACATATCGGCGGCACGACAGTGGAATTGGCAATATTTGACATCAATGGATCAGAGGTCATGGTGACGAGGCAATGAGCAGATGAGAGGTCAAACAAGATTACCCAAATCCACGGAGGCAAGTGAAAAATAAGATGAGATATTCCCACCCAGAAACGAAAGCAGACAAGTGCCATGTTCAAGAGCGACATACTGCCGACACGACAATAATTATGGTTCCATTTTTCTCCCGCCATTTCTGGCGAGTACCCCAATTATTTTTAACAAGCTTGATGGGGATAGCATATGCTTGTGAGGCGTCATTTTGATAGAATCCGATGTCATCAGGTTTTAACGAGTCTGACAAAGGAAGAACTCGGCGTCTTTTCATGTTTAGAGAGTTTGAAAAGACAGCAGAAAAGGAAACTCCAGGGGTGTCCTTTTTCGTAAAGTTGTGTCTCGCGAGCCCGAAAAAGTATAAAACAATGCTTGCAAGAACCGCCCGACCATTACGATCGAGGAGTACTTTTCATAAATAGTGATTTCGACCTGAAAAAGTAAAAAAGCGATCAAAACCACGTCGTTTCGTAACCATTAATGAGTCTGAAACGACAAAAACCCGGTAATCTTTTTATGTTTTAACGGTCGACAAAAAGAACTTAAAACGACCGCCCCTTATTAACGTTTAACGAGTCAAGAGGAGTAACTCGGCAATCTTTTCGTCTTTAAACGGTCAGAAAAGAGCTAAAAGCGGACCTCAAAGTAACCTTTTCACATGTTTTACTGAGCTTGAAAAAGTAGAAAAAAGGAGCTCATTTCGCCGCTTGAGTTGCACCAACACCTGTCATCATACCAAAAATAGCGTAAAACCCATTTTGATATAAATATATTCAAAAATACCCAAAAAATAATAATTTTAATGCATTTTAGGTCAAAAAATGCTATAAAATAGTGAAATGGTAAAAAACAAATTCACTTTTTACTTTTCACCTTGTGAGTTTACCATTGGAGGGTTTTGGGTGCAAACTTCAACCGTCGATTGTGATCAATCCAGGAAAGCAATCGAGCCGCCGTCTGGAGCAGGTAAGAGGTCTTGTCCTTAGCTTCATTTTCGTTCCATTTTTTCAGTTTTTCATCCACAGATGGATCCCCTGCAAGAGGATTTTCAAAATTTAGGGTTGCGCCATTGGCGCGGGTTTCCCACTCAGGACCGCGCCAATGGGATTATTTTCCAAAAGGGGGCGCGACATTGGCGCGACTATTTTGAAAACAGTCGTGCCAACCACGCGACCTAATTTTCCCATGGATTTAACCGTTAATTTTGCAATTTTCCTTGAATTATGGTTTCACCAGTGATCTAATGATGATATTTTCGACTTTATGGTTGCAGGGATTCGTCAAAATGGTTGTAGAATGGAGAGAAAGAGAGCATGATGCTATAGATGCTCTGGCACTAGAGGATGAAGCCTGCATGGATGCTTTGAGGGACTGCGGCTTAAAGAAGTTTTTCCTTACCTCCTATTTGCATGCACAACCGGAGCTACTACGATTTATCGTGGATGCTTGGGACATAGAGGATCAGGTATTCCGCTTGCGAGATCAAACACTGGAGCTGGATGTTTCCGATGTCTATTTTATCACTAGGTTATCGCGGAGAGGTGCACGACCCATTTTGACTGGAAGTAGGCCTTCTGCGGAAAAGATGGGGGAGGTGATGGAACGGGTTTGTCTGGGGGCACAGTTTAGATTGAACAGTGCCAAGGTAGATATCGTCACAGTTCCAGACCTAGTGCTACGGGTGATATTATTCACTATCACACGGACGGCTGGGGCACAGGCGCCCCATGAGGCCAGCAAGAATCATTTCCTGCTGGCAACCGAGTGTCTTAACCCTACTCTATTTGACTGGGCCACAGCAGTGACTACAAACATCAAGAGGCAGCTTACGAAGTGTAAGCGCGGGGGCAACAAACAATTCGGGTATGGATCCATTGTGGTATCCTTCTTCTTGGAGCGACTGCTGATTTTCCGGATTCAGGGAGGTATAGTGGCAGATCCAGTGCCACGGGAACCGAGGTTGACTCGATGGGCAGCACTGATGCCCAGGGGAGGAGGGGGCCAGCAGATGGCCTGGAGGCCCGAGTTCTTCATATGGCTTCGTCACCAGATGATCGTTATAGAGGATTGGCCCTATGCGGGCATCGATTTTACTGGAGACCCAAATCTCCCATTGCCTGCGGGAGAAGACTGGGATGAGGAGCTTGGTAAGAACTATTTGTGTTTTTGATGTTTTTTTATGTATTTAATTTTTTTTGTAATACATGCATGTCTCTGACAACAGCTATATATATGTATGCAGATGTTGGTGCAGAGCGACCAGCTGGTCTGTCTCACATAGCACGGAGGGTACAACCCGCAGCCGACCCTTAGGTAGAGGGTGGTGTGGGTGAAGAGCTAGAACAAAACCTTGAGGGACTCACTCGAGGGATTCCAGACTATGCCAGATTGGCGAATGTGCCCTTCGCGTACTAGAGGCACACAGTGGGAGTACCGACTCGCGTCCACCGTCTGCTAAGACGTTTGGTGCGGGCAGTGACATGCTATCATGAGCATCACCGTGATTAGATGCCTAGGTTTCATTTTTGCATATTTTTGAGAGACATGTTGTCTCCGGCCATATGAGATGAACATGTATTATTTTTTGGACTATGTAACGCGCATGGCGCAAACATTATGACACACACGTATATATATACATATGCCTATGGTTTATTATTGTGCTTTCATGTGCTTGCTTGTATAATATTTTGATTACAAATTACGCAAATGTCTATCTAATACATGATTAGCCAATGCATCATATAATGTGTTTAATTGTCGTGGAATATGCTGATATGTGATAAAATCAAAGTTCCTTTCTAACAATCTCACATGTAAATACAACCTTAGAATGCGATGGTCTCTGACGGAATATTGCCCGTTGAGCTGGTGGACGACAAGTTGAGAGTCCAGGTTCACTACCAATGCACGAATGCCGAGATTAATTGCTCCAGCAAGTAGCTCGATTACAGCACAATATTCGGCGACATTGTTAGTGGTACGACCCAAACACACACCTTGAAAATCTATCAGCTCGCCATGAGGATCATAGATCGCCCATGCCGCAGAGGACAAGTTGCGAGTACTGCGGCAGGCACCATCAGCGAAACCAACATAAGGTGCACCAGACATCTGCACAAGAAGCGAAAGACACAATAAGTGGCAATTACGCCTTTAAAACTGACACACATACACACAACACACTTGCTAGAGTACATGTATGTACAAAATAAAGTGTACAAGCATCATGCGTAGTATTTTTTCAGGTATAGCGCGTTTCGGGGCTTTCCGAGAGGGTTCCCTTCATAATCAATTAGCTCGTAGGCCCCTTTTTGCAAAACTTTCTTGACAATGTAAGGGCCTAGCCACATAGGCTCGAGCTTTCCTGCTCCTAGCTTATCGTTTGCCTGATCGTATAGCAGGACTAAATCTCCCTCAACAAAAGAACGTGGATGTACAGTCTGATCGAAGTGAGTCTTGACTCGCTTCTTTTGTGTTTCGATGGCCAAAGAGGCCAGGTGACGGGTCTCATCTAGCCGTTCCAGGTAAAGAAGGCGTTCTTCTAATGGGGTAGTGTTGGGAAGTAGCTTGACAGCCAATTTTAATGAAGGGATTTTGCACTCAATTAGAAGGGTAGCCTCCAGTCCATAAACTAGTTGAAATGGAGTGAAACCAGTGGCATCCTTCACGGAGGTTCGGTAGGCCCACAAGGCAGGGAACAACATCAAATGCCAGTTAGACTTATGCATGCCAACGGTACGCTGAAGCATTGTAACCAAAATCTTATTGATAGCTTCAACTTGGCCATTGGACTGAGGGTAGTATGGAGTCGAACTATCGTGCTGTAAGCCTAGCTGGGTTGTTAGTTCCGACATCATATGATTACGGAAATGTTTCCCGTGATCAGTGACGATGGCTTGAGGGACGCCGAATCGCGAGATAACATGGTTGAATAAAAATTGCGCCGCTGTGTGACCATCTTCAATTAATGTAGGCATCGCCTCGGCCCATTTAGTAAAGTAATCGACGGCAACGATAATAAACCCATGCCCCCCGGCCGAGCGAGGGTTACAGGTCATATAATCAATGCCCCATGTTACGAAAGGGCCGACGGTAACAACAAGGTGCAATGGAGCGGGAGGCGCTCGCATCTTCCGCTGGTATATCTGGCACTCATGACAAGAACGGACGGCAAGAATGCAATCCTTAAAAATAGAAGGCCAAAAGTAGCCAGCACGGAGGATTTTTTGGGCAGTAGCATATCTGGACATGTGACCACCACAGGCACCAGAGTGGTAGTCATTGAAAGGTAGCACCGGCATTTTTTAGACCGAAAGGGGGCTTCTTATAGGCAAAAGTGCCCCATAGACAGATAAAGGCGGTCTTGTGTTGATCAGCGAGAGCAATATTGATCTGGTTATATCCAGAAAAACCGTGCATAAAAGAGTACATTTCGCTTCCGGCACACTCGTCAATAATTTGATCAATGAATGGTGTGGGAAAATTATCTTTAGGACAAGCCCGATTAATATCACGATAATCGACACAAACACGGATTGTACCCTGTTTTTTATTCACAGGTACGATATTGGAAACCCAATCTGTGAGCGGGATAGGATAAATAAAACCAGCTTTAAATAGCTTCTCAACTTCGGCCTTAATAGCTGCAGCCTTTCGGGGGTGTACAGGGCGTAAACGTTGATGAACAGGCTTAGCACCGGGGTACGTGATTATCTCATGCACCACGATGCTAGGATCAATGCCGGGCATTTCTTCATAGGACCATGCAAAGACGTCACGAAATTCACAAAAAAGATTGGAATAAAGTTGAATTTCCTCCGGAGTACAAGTGACTCCAATGTGAAGATGTTCGACAATCCCTGGTTTCACAGAGATGTCGATTGGCTGGGTTTGCGTAATGTTCACCATATTTCCTTCAGAGAACACTTGATAAACTTGGATAGGTGTTTGAAGGATTTGAAATGGGAGACAAGGAGCAAACCGCTCGAGACAAGTAAGCATATCCTGATGGGCAGGGAGAAACGAGGAACGATGGTGAGAATCATGCCAAGGGGGTTTCTCGAGAGACATAGTCTCAATAATGGCTTCGTCGGAAGGGAATGTTTATTTTAAAGGGTCCGAAGAAGTCTCATCTACAAGCCCTGAGGATGGAGCGAACGAGTGGAGAACCTTGCTCGAAGGAGCAAGTTCAGAAGAGGGAGCCGATGCAGTAATGATTTCGACATAGTTGAGCTCGGCAGGGCTCAACGGCATCTGGTCGCCCCAAGAATCTACTTGGTCAGTGGGAGGGAGGATCCATGGATCAGAACAAGTAGTAATCATATTGACGGAAGCGACATTAGGAGGTGGGAGCGGAAAAACACCCATCAGGGTGAGATCTTTGAAAAGCCCGGCTCCCAGATTCTCAGATGATCTGGAGGTATGCTCCACAAAAGGAATATTGCCCTCAAAAGAGGAAGCGAAGAATGACAGCTGGTCTACAGTAACAATCTTCCCTCGATGAGGGAAACGAATGACATGAAACAAAGATGAAGCTACAGCTTGCATCGCGTATATCCAGCTACGTCCGAGAAGGAGGTTGTAGGTAAGAGTAGCATCAACAACTTCAACTTCCATTTCGACCGTCTTCCCTTCCAAAGAGATGGGCAAACATTGGAGTATACCATAAGGACGGGATGCTCTTCCATCAAAAGCTTCCAAGGTTGTGGGAGACTGGCTCAGCGTCGGAGATCCAATAGCTTTCCAATAGGCAACAGACATGATGCAAGTAGAAGCACCTTCATCAATGACTGTACGATGAATCGTTTTGGAATCAATAATAACCTGTATAAGGAATGCGATTTGGGGAGGCAGTCTCTGTGTATGGCGTTCCAAGTCAAAAGTAATTAAATCCGAGTCGGCCGGGTCTATGCCACCGATAGCGGATAGCAAGGACTTCCTCTGAGAAGGGCAGCTCTGGAGAACTTCTAAAGCGGACATAGCCGATGGAGTTTGAGCTAAGTCCTCAACGATATTATAGTGCTGTGCAGCATGAGCATTTGGGTTGTAAGAAGATTTCCGGAGTACTCCTTTTGGAGGGGGTCGAAGAGGTGTTTCAGTACTAGGTCTCTCGATGTGGAGCGGACCTGAACTGAACGGAGGAGCACTAGAGGGGATCTCAGGCTCTTTCCCGGCAGATGACGGATAATCTTTTGTTCAAGTACTGATATTGACAGGTATTGTTCCAGCCATAAACACTTGAGAACCGAAGGAAGAGGGAGGTTGAGAGGGGTCAGCCACCATTTGAGTTTATTGGGAGGGAAAGGGTTCTTTGAGCACCGCAGGAGTCCCGGGAGCGCCTTTCAACAAACGACTAACTTCGGACCACCTAGGGCAGTCTTTGGTATAGTGATATTCATCACAGATAAGACAAGGATACTTGGGTTTGCGCTTGGCACCTTCCTCGGGCGGAGGTTTAGGGGAGTCCTGTTTAGGTTGATCTGGCTTATTCTTCGCTTTCCCTTTCTTCTTTCCTTTCGAGGCTTTGTCTGTCGTGGTGGACTGGACGACATTGACCTCGGAAGTAATATTCAAAGCGGGTGTTACCTGAGAAGTGGGTTCATTCGAAGCACTTGATTTTTGCTTCCGAGGGTTCGTAGAATTTTTCTTCGAGGACGACTTAACAGAACCAATAATACCGTCAACAGTTGGTGTTGGCGGGGCTTTGGATGTTCCTGGTCTCGGGGCGTCAGGCAGATAATCATACAATGTACCTGACTAAGAATAAACCAAGTCAAGATACTGAGCGCGCGCGATAGCTTGCTCTTCAGTGACACACGCCCCCATGGCAATGTCCCGAGCTATTGGAGGAACGAACGAAGTCGTAAACCAATCGGTAAGGAGTTGGTCGGGAATCCAAAATTTGATCATACGTCTACGCCATCTCCATTCATGGATATGATCAGAGATATGCGTAGCCTTTGTCTGTCTTAAGGATGTGAGGAGGTGTGTACCCGTTTCATATCGAATGGGCAACTGAAAGTGAGTGAGAAATGCGATAGCCAACGAGTTGAAATCCTGAAAGGATCCACGATTGAGCTCAATATACCACTTAGCTACAGAGCCAGTGAGAGTCCTTTGAAAGAGGCGAAGTCGAATCGAATCATCAAGCCATGAATTAGATGAACACCACAAGTGATAAGTCATGACATGGGCTTGTGGATCTTCATTAGCTTTACCATCGAATTTTGGACAATCACCGGGAATTTTCGTTGGAATCGGAGGCCAATATGGATTATGGAGAATAGGATCATTGGTCAGTTTGGACACATCCAGTAATTCTAAAGTCGCTAAGAAAGGTAACTGAGGATTGAAAGACATCTGGGGCTGCTGATGGGATGGAACACCAGGGTTCCAACCAACTGGCGGTTGCCCCCAAGGGCTTGGTCCGGACGGATTTGGCCCCATAGGGTTTTGTTCGTAGGGGTTTGGGTTCTGCCCCCCAGCATTCCATGGATTACCAAACGGCCCTGCAGGAGCACCGTATGATTGCGGATAATTCTGATAAGGATTTGCCTGCAGTTGTTGATAATTTTGATATGGGGCAAACAAAGGTTGCCCTTGAGGTTGCTGGTAACCATACGGTGGCTGGACTCCAAACTGGGTTTGAGAAACAGGCTGAGTTTGATAGACTGGTTGGGATTGGACTTCAACTTGCATTTGAACACCGGATGGGGTTTGGGGTCCAGCTTGGGGCAAAAAACCGGGTTGAGCAGCGCCAGAAGGATGTCCTGTAGGTTGGGCTATCTGGCCAGAAGGTTGTACCTGCTAGGAGTGGAGTTGTTGTTGCACAGCTGAAGGTTGTCCTGACGGACCAGATGGCCGAGTGGGCTGGGCAGTTGGTTGGCCTAATTGGGTTTGAGGCTGACCGACTTGCCCAGAAGGTTGATTATACTGGACGACGGGCTGACCAGCTGGTTGAGTAGCTTGTCCAGATATTGGACCATACTGGACATTGGGTTGGTTTGGGTTAACATATGATTGACCAATTTGTCCAGTAGGATAACCTTGCTAGATACCAGGTTGGGCTTGTTGAACAGAAGGTTGACCTGAGTTACCAGAAGGTTGAGCATAAGAGGTGAAAAACGGACCACCAGAAGCAAAAGGGTTTCCCTGGAAGGGTTGCCCTTGTTGGTCTTGATGAGGTGGTCTTTGGGATTGCGCAGATGATATTTGGCCACCATGAAAAGAGGTGGAGCCCCAATCAATTGACAGCGGAACTGAAATCTCAACAATCGGTTGAGACGGCAAAGGCCCACCAAGATGTGGTACATACTGATCGTATGGGCCCTCAGGTGGGACGTTTGATGTAGGATCGAAGACTCCGAATAAAGAAGCCGAAGGACGACTAAAAATAGGAGTCGAAGAAGCTACAGATACTGTTGGAGCGGTTGTGATTAAGGTAACAGACATACTGCGACTTTGTGGAGTAAAAGGCTCCGTGGTGGGAAAAGCGAGTTGTGACCAAATAGAACTCATAAAAGGAGTTCTAGAGGACATAACATCCTTTATTGCTTTATAGCCTGGAGGTAGCCTCCCAGTAGTAGGAGTGCTACTAACAAGTGTAAATTCCATTGCGGTGGGAATTTCACCGCTCGTCGCAACAGACTCGTCAGTCGAAGTAGGGGATACGTCCTCCATGTCGGAGGAAAAAGGTGGGACTGAAACACGAGGAGAAGTGTATTCCCAAAAAGGGATACCGTCCTCTGAAGGTTCCCAAACAGGGTTCCAATGAAACTCGTAAGTCTCGTCGCCTGGAGCACGAGAATTAATCGGCTGTATACTCGAAACAACAGAAAGAGTTTCACTCACAACCGGTATCTCAGAAGACGAAATTGGTAATTCCGCTAGGATGAAACTTCACAAAACCCTAGGGAATCTAACGAGACAAGACCCTACTCAAACTAACGCAAACAAAATCTAATCGGGTAAATGTGTATCGTGGCAAAATAAATTTTAAGACAAAGGAACTGAACTTGACCTTTTCATGTTTTAAGAGTCGAGAAAAGGACAAAAAGGTGACTCTAGTCTCCTTCGAATGTTTAATGAGCACGAAGTGACAAGACGCTCACTGGCACCTTTTCTTTTAAGGAGTCCGAAAAGGATCAAAAGTGACTACTCTGGAGAACTAGGCAAAAGGTTTACCAAACAATCCATAAAACTGCTTATACACCTTGGCAATCAGATGAAAACCAAGGACTTCCCATACGGCAGTCAATCTTCCCGAATGCTGTGTTCAGTGCATTACGGCTTGTAAGGCAGCAAACACGGCTTCCTGTGGATAAAGGATGATAACCTAGCGGGGTCTCCACATATACTCGAAGGTACGTGGGAGCACAAATCCGTGCTAGACCACTATCGAGTCACAAGAGGAGGAATCACCCAACCGTAATGTGAAACAATAGTGACTAGGTTTAACAACGCCGGAACACGTCTCTAGCCTAGACCTCTAGAATGTATGCGTTAAGTTCCAATGCGTTGTTAGATTCATTCGGTTTATTTTACAGTTGATCTTCAATTAGGTTTCAGTTTTTAGGTCCTACCGTATGTGATCTCTCAGAATTTCCTAAATGCAAACTATATGCCAAAATATATCATTTCGTTCAATGAATGCTAACTACAGAAGAGTTGAGATCTTTCAAACAAACAAAATGATCATCAAACAATCAACAAAGATCCTAATGCAGCTAATAGCAATAAATGAAACTTTTTCTTTTTTTCTTTTTTTAAAGTGACTAATTGCCAATAACAATGAAGAATGCTAACTAATATAATGCAAAAAGATCGTTTGTTTTCTTCTTTTAAAATGGCATAATGCACTTAAGCAAATCTCGAGAGATGTTAACAAGTGTAAACAGGCAAATTTTACTCAATGCAAATAGAACCAAGTCTGAAACACCAAGACAAACTGTCAAAACAAGGAGAAGCACAAAGACCTCAATGAACCATGTGATCTAAGCTCAAACGAAGTCAAGCAAAATCCAAACGAGCTAAAGGTGAATTGCTCGAAGCACAAAATAATAAGTTTTGACAACCACTAGACAAGTGCAACAAGTCGACTGAACAATCAAAGAACCAAAAATTCCCACGGAAGGCTCGATATACAAAGCCACTAGATGCTCTAGGGCTGGGATATAAGATCGATGGAAATAGGCAAACACCCGAAGGATAAAGGTAAAAAACCAGTCAAACAGAGTTCTGACACACTCCAGTAGCTGAAAAGGATGTAAAAAGACAGAAATCTGAGTTTAAAAAGCTTCCAACAAACAAACTGGCAAAGTTCACAGGACTGGCGCGACTGTCAGCCTGTAACTAGCGCTATTAAGGAATTAGCGCGAGTTGCTTTTGTGCAACATGCGCCAACTGGCGTGACTGTCAGGCAGAAAAACGCGCTAACAAAGTTTGTTGGCCTAAAAAATAAATCAAGCAGTCCAGGGTCTGGTCGACAGTATTCAAACAGATCAAACAGCAAGAAACAACTTTAAAACTGACCCAAAAAGCTCATTTACGCAAGCAAGCAAGAGAAAACCAAAATGCAAGACAAACTCCAAGCTGTTCGGTTCGTAAACCAAACCGGAGATTGACTGAAGTAGCGTTGATCTACTTCGCTAATGCAAAGCAATAGCGTTTTGAAGGCTGCCTGGCCGTGCTTCAGGCTCCGTCCAAGGTTTATGAATCAAACAACAAATAGCTCCTCCCCAGTGGAGTCGCCAAATTGTTGGAGAGGTATATCCCCTCTGCGGACAAAGGCGATCCCACTAGCCCAAAATGGGTCTAGCAACAATCAATCAACACTACCATGCAAGTTCCTAGTTGCAAATTGAAAGTGGATTATGAGAACCAACCTGGAGTCCAACGCTAGTGTCGTAGGCGAGCTGATACTCTCGTTCCCTTGCTCCGGCAGGTCACGATCCTCATGATCTCTGCGAATGGATACCTGCACATGCAAAGAACGAAGCGAATACAAGCATAAAATCCACTAAATACAACTATATATCGGTCAGAAAAGACATAGATCAAACATTATCATAATGAACAATAAGATCGGAACCATAATGATAGTCGTTTATTAATGAATAATCAACAGAGAAAGATACAACCAAAGTTCTGACGTTGAATCTCTCCTCTGGCTGGGCGAGCGGCTACATACGTCTTGCAATAGACCTTTCTCTTTCTTTGATTATGAATACACAGCTCAGACTTCCGGCAGCATAACCTCCCTATGCTCCAAGACTCTTACTATCACTCAAGACAAGCGTTATCGCTACTAGCACTATCACCACTACTCAAAAACTAGCTTGTCAAATGCATGAGGACAGACTTTTATAGATGGGGAAGGGGAGGAAGATACAATGCATCAAGACACCCATTATGGATTGGCATTATCTCCAAAAAGCTGCTGTGGATAGATGTAAGGGATAGATGATGACTCTCGACATCTAGAAGATTAGCTTTATCTTCAAAAGACTTCATGACTTGAAGGGAAAAAACATCCGGGCGCGCGTTTGTTAAAAATCTTTTCCAAACTCGGTTGGCGCGGGTGTTACTCTAAGACAGAGCGCCAATGGGCGCGCCTTCTTTTGAGGATCTCCCTCATTGGCGCGGGTAGTACACTGTGGACCCGCGCTAATGGAAAAAGGGCACTTTTCAGGGATATTTTGCAGGGGGTGTCTTCAGGGCACATGAAGTCCATACTTAGGGGAACATAATGCAAGTGTTTTTAAGTTATGTCACTGCTCACAGGTCCCGGAATGAGTCCTCCAAAGTACGGGAAAGGGGTAACAGGGACGGTGACCAATGGTGACAAATTACTGTGTAACAGTCTCTTGACCATGTGCTTTCATATGTTAATGAAAATCCTCATGGGTCCCAAACTTTAGCTTCTAGATGCCTATCTGCCATGTTTCCATGTTACTGCGATGTTGGCTTTAGTTCTCCAAGAATCAACACTTTATGTTGTTGTTTCCCATTTGCTTTGCTGATGAAAATTTATTCAGTTAGTTGCACTTTCTTACTGGTTGTTCTCCTGAGTCTCTTATATCTTCTCATGGATGTCTTCCTCATCATCATCCACAATTCACAATTTATTTATCAAGATCTATCTCAGGTTGAAATTCATTTTTTTTACCCATAGGATTCTACATTTCCTCTTTTATCATAAAGTTATAAAACTATTATCAATCTATTGTTCACACTTTGCAGTCCTCTCCTCATTGTCTTTTAACATAATTTCCTTTTCCTCTAACTTTGTTTTTGCAAGCTGCATATGCATTCTTTGGCTTTCTATCCTCTTCTCCAATAAATTCAACTCCTCATACAATTCAACAAAATCACTTTGAATTGTGCCTGTGTCCTCCATGCAATATCCATTTCTTGGATATTATGTCAACCACTCCTCCAAAATTTATATCTCATCTTTACCTGTGCTTTCTTCCTTAGGCATGATACTTTCAACTAGTATTAAAATTTCCCCAAGCATGTCTTCATGAAGTATCTCTCAATCTTTTGTTGTTGTTTCATCTTCTTCACTTACACAATCTCCATGAGATGATGTTGATTCATCCTCCTATAAAATAGAAATTAAGGCATGTTCTACTTCAACAACTTCCCTATCAAATTTATGATCTTCAAGGTCAATAAACACATGTTGGTAAAATTTCTCTATCTCTACCATCTCTTCTAGACGTCTCATTTCTTCATCAACTAGCATAAGCACATAATTTAAGTACTAATCATCACTTCCCAATCCTGGAATCATACACAATGTCATATTGAAGAACATAAGGCTCTTATTTCGATGACTTAGTTGTCTCATCTTCATGTTGATCAAAACTAGTTCAATAGTCCATCAATATGTCTATAAATTCCTCCTCGAAATTTCTAGCTTCCTTCTCATCAAGGAATATATTTTTTTTCAAAAAAAATTGTTTCATACTCAGTTTCTTTGAATTCTTCCTTCAACCTGTCATACATTCTCTACCTTATATTCCTTTGCAATTGATATCATCTAACGTTATTCTTCATTGTCGTGCCATATCTCTAGTCTTCCTGGATTTCCTGTAGCAACTACTTCAAATGATTGAGTTCAACTCTTAACTCAACCATCTCCTTCTCAAATTCCTCATTACTCATATTCTTTATGTTAGTTGCTTTGGCATTCTTCTTCATTTTATTGTGACTTCTCCTCTTTGATCCCTTGACATTACTATTAGTAGCCATCCTTTCCTTCTTCTGTGAACTCTCCTTTATCTAGTTATGAGTTGTAACAAGCCTTCTCCAACTCTACAACAAGTTTTCCACTTGTTACCAGTGCCAAGTCATCCTCTTAGTACCCTCTTTACTTCTGGTTCTCTATAGTGTAACCTCTTCACGAGCCCCTCTACTCCTCAAGTTTAAAATTTCTTGGCTTTTGCATCTTCATCTTCTCACCTGTTCATTTCCCTTGAGAACTCTGTTGTCCTCTCTTCAGCAATTTCATCTTCTTCTTTTTTTTTGTTCTATCACAATTTCTCCATTTGAGACCTCTACCAGCTCCTCTTCCTCTACCACAGTTTTACTTGACTACCATATATTCTCTACCATTCCTCCTCTTTTCTAACTGTAACAAAATTCTTCATGACCAGAGTTAACACAAAAACATCATATTTACTTTATAAGATCTGTACCAATATCTTGTGCTCAACAATCTTACTTTTGGTCCACTCCTCTGAACCAATTCTCCTCCAAAAACACTTATGCTCTCTAATCTACAAACATTCCTCCTCAATAGTGCACCATCTCTTTCAACCTCTATGTTAGGCTTCATTAATAGGTAAATAATAAGGCCCATATGGCCTTCTGTCAACCTAAATTTACCTCTTTCCTCGCATTTAATGGCATCGTTTTCACTATTATGTGGTTATTAGGAATACTAGAGGGTGATTATCATATCTTAGGGAATAATGTGGTTAATGTGTAGGAAATAAAGGCATTAAAATACATTTACTATGAAGAGACACGTTATAAGGAAGTTGGAGAAGATGTAGGAGGATGGTTTCCTACATTTACTCACTCAAATCTCGACCTGTTCCCTACATTTACTCACTTCCATTTCGAATATCCACTGGTAGTTGATGGACTCAAAGACTACATGGAGAAAGATCCATCTTTTTAGGAATTTTGGAGGGAAGAAACCCTCTTTCAAGGATTTTACCCCTTAGTCACTTTTGTATAAATAATCAAGCTTAAGGGCTCAATAAGATTCAAATTGTTGTAGAAGGATAAAGACTATTAGGAGCTAAGAACTTGTTATTTCCATTTCCATTTCTGATGTAATTAAGCACTATTTTGCATTAATGAAAAGCCTATTTTTGATCCATAACTGAGCTTATTTTAGAGGGTTGAGTCCCTTTGGGTTAGGGCCAAACCCAGAGGCTCTAGTCTCTCTTATTTGTATATTTCTTTCATGTATTCTCTTTCCTAGAAATATTTTCCTTCTTTGTCTAGCAGACTGGTCTATGAAAATTGCTTGCATTGGTTTTCCAATCACTTCTCTTGTGGGATGCATGGTTGGGGATATAATATTAGCAAGAAAAAAAAAATATTTTCTTTCCTTTGCAGTAGTTAGGTTTTTTGATTTGCCTCGTTTCACATACTTTGTTTTCTGCACATGTAGTAATTAATCTAATAGTCTTCTTTGAGCTTGGAAAGCATAATCTCCTATGGATGTAGGTCTTACGCATGCTATAAGTCAGGTTTTATTTTGATGTAGTAGATAGATTTCAATAAAATCCAACTCATCCTTTCTTGGTTATTTTCATTTTTCAGCAATTTAACTATTAGTTTGGCACTATTTTCAAGTTGCAAAAGAATAATTTTTTTGGTGTGCAAGTAATACTATTGTCTTGTAGGGATAGAATTATCATTCCACACTCCCCCTCCCACCATTATCCTATTTCCTTCCACCTCACAACTCTCCCAAAACACTGTCCACCAAGAATGCAATTCTGGGTTATTGAAGGCGACCCTATGCATTGGTTTTTGTGAAAGATGGGCCCTTGAGGGGTAGTAGGCTTGGAAAGGACTCACACAACCTTTAGCTACCCTATAATTCCTTCCTCTACCTTTAGACTGCCTTTACCACCCTCATAATGCTCATAGATCCAATCCTATAGCAAAATAGGACGATCATGTAGCATCCTGTGGTAATCATGTAGAAATCTTGTAGCATCCTATAGCACCATGTCAAATTGGCTCCTAAGGGTTGATTTTTATCTCCTAGCCTTGAATAATGTCTCGTAGGATCTAAAACCATGATTGAGGGAGACCAAATACCACCTAATAATTTCCTTTCATCCATTACATTACAACTTTGCAATTAGGGTTATTGGACAGTTTATGAATTTGGTACTATAGTGATAATTTTCTTAGCTATCTCATGAAATATCTAATGCACTATGTCACTAAGTCTTCTCTCTTTGGAACACAATGATTAAAGGTTGATTACATGTTTTCTTCCTTTGTGTAAAGTAGATTAGGATTGCTTGCTTTGATTTATGCTTCTTAATCTAGGATTTCAATTCTAAGCATTAGTATTCCATTGCATAGACTAGGTTTCCTTTATATGTAGCACTTACATTCTGTAAATAAACTAGTGTTTGCATTTCTGCAAGTAGTGTATCCTTTACATTTATGCAAATAGGGTTAGCATTTACTTTTGATTAAGCAACATTTCCATTCCTTTCTAAATAGAGTAATATTTCCACTTCTGCAATTAGAATATAACTTTCCTATCATGCAATTTATTTCCTTTCCAATCTAGAATCAATTGATAGAGTGGTATTTGTATGCCTTGGTTTTGTCTTGAAAGTGATATGATTCGAGCTTAACTTACTGTATTGTTGTCGCTGCGACAAACACCCTCCACAATTTTTCCTACACTTGAATTTTGGAGCCTACTAAGGATCTTGTGATCTATCATTCCATGGTCACTTTGTGGTCATCTAATGTTTTTCAAAGTGTTAATGTTTCTTCTAAAGTGTCAAAGTTACCTGCTCACAAATGATATATATTCGATGAATTCACAAACATACATCTTTCTATGCATTCTTAAATAGGCCTTACACAACTCTTGAAGGTAAGGCTTGCGCAATTACTACTAACAGTGATTTCACAATCCATAAGCATAGTGTACTACATAATACATGACAACAATCAATGTGTACTCTGCATTGATAGTCTTCCTCACTTCAGTTACAATTGTACTTCTATTTCGGTGAGTTTCCTCAATTGTCACTCTAGTGCACCTTTTATTTCACAAGTGTTGCTTTCATGTTTAAAACTATCATTTTTGCTTACATTCACTTTAATAAGTGTTGTTTTCGTGTTATCTCTACTCTTGCATGTGCCACTTTCACTTTCTTTAAGCCTTTGCAAGTGTCGTTTGCACTTTCGTTTACTTTCGCAAGTGTCGTCTTTTGGCATGGAAAGTGTCGCACATTGTAAAAGTTGAGTTATGGTTCATTTCAAGAGGCAAATTTGGTACCAATTGGTCTTATATATCATGTATAACTGTATTAGACTCATTCCCAAATTTTTATGCATTGTCGTACTAGTGTCGTCACTATCATCTATAGACTTTCAAAATCTCTCATAATATTCTGCAACTTAACAATATTGATTTTGGCCATACCTTTCTAGCTTGTTGCCAAGGTATCCCATGTTGTCTTTGCTGAAGGCGTGATCATAATATTCTGGAACACTTCTTGGTCTACTACTTGCTGGATAAGCTGCAATGCTTGTGCATTATTATTTTTGTCTTTCTTCCATAATTCCCTCTCTGCATTAGTGAGGGCTAGTTCTTCTTCTTCATTTTTAGGTTCTAAAAACCCAAACTGGACATGATCCCCAAAATCATGAGCCTAAAATATGGTTTCCATCTTAATGGCCTACACATCATAATCCTTCCCTATAAATGATAGAACCTGTGACTGGAAATTTGAGAAAACCATATTTGTTTAAAAAAAACTTCTCTTATAAAACTCTAAATTTCTCTTTTTATAATAAACTCCTATAAATTTATAAACTCCTCAAAAAAGAGCCTTTCTAAACCTTTTAAAGACCTTCCACCATAGCTTTATAAAAATATTTCAAAAAATCCTTTAATGAGCTCCACTCCTTACAAGTATTTAAAAACGTTTGTATCACGTGTTACAAGTGTTCAAATAAATCTAAATCAACCAATTTTGAATTAATAACCTTTCGAACTCTTTTAAAGCTCAAATGGATTTTCAACTTGGTGCTTTATGACTTTTCAAAACCGTATGCCACGTGACTCTGGACCAAAACATTTTTTTTTCGAACCGTTTTGAAATAATATAAGGATATTTTTAATATGCCATGGGATGTGCACACTGCTGATATGACTGAGCTGCACATATAACTTGAATTTGGGCGGAGTCAAAGTTAAACGAAATATGCTCAATTTTTATACTACTTAGGTGTGAATTTTGTCAAATTAATAATGCGATAATTTGGCAACACAATTTTTTTTTTAAATCGTTAGCTTTTTTCTCGGGGTTCTCTTTTTACTCACTCTGCAGGCACCATGAATCTTGTGATCTTTCCTTAGCTTTGATATTAATTTGTTGGAAAGACAAAGGAGCCAAAACATAAATTTTACACATAAGGCACAAGAGTTGCGGCTCCTCTATTGATCACACAAAACTTGATGATTACAATGAACCCGGTGAAGGGTATTTAAACCTTTTCGACTGGCGACTTGCCTAAAATAACTTGACATGTAACAACACACTAAATTCTACTAAGGGTTAACTCGACTTGAAATGACTTAACTTGACTCCCTAAATTTAGCCAACTCTTTATGCGTGAGCAATTAGCTTATTTTAATAAGATCCACTCACACACGGAAACACAATCCTCTACAATATCCTTTCACTCCAGAAATCTTAAGCTTAGGCATATCACCTTTTTGTGCAGCAATTATAAACATACACGACATTGACCATCATATGAGTTTTCATAAGTAATACCACTCAGTTATGGTAAAATGTGTCTCCATTTTACCATCGAACCAAGCCATTCAATATTTGTTTCAATGTCGAGGCTGCCACTGCTCATCATATGACAACAACGAAAATACCTTTGTCGTGGAGGTCTTTATAGCATATTGTTTGTCTGCATCCACAACCATCACATTCTACCCGCCTAATGCGCATATTCACATTCATTTCATTCCTTCAATTGATTATAACTTTTGAATCATACATTTCCATCTTTGTTTGATGTTCTAGAGGAGGTTGTGAAACTGAATCAACCGAATTGAGAGGCCTTATGGAGATTGCAAGGTGAAAACTGGTTGGCAGCTCTGATTCTTTCATTTATTGATAATGTGGGAGATGCCAACAAATCCTTCCATGCTATTTCAACCCAACCAACAACCTCGAGTGCTCGAAACATACTTTCAAGTACTCTTATTCTGTTTTTATTTTTCCTGACCTACCAACAAATCCTTCCATGCTATTTCAACCCAACCAACAACCTCGGGTGCTCGAAACATACTTTCAAGTACTCTTATTCTGCTGTTCTTTTTCCTGACCTATAGGTCAAGAAGAAAAGGTTGTCAGATGTTTTATGGATGTAACCTTTTTGGGTAGATGAGATGGCAAATGTGACAAAGGAAAGTGGTGATCAACAAAGATGGTTTGTACTAGTGAAAGAAGTTCTCTAGTCAAGGTAAGGTCAATCCCAAATTTTAGGGTAATGTGATGATACTCATGGATAAAGAGTGGGCAATATCTGATGGTGGTGAATGTTATGAAGGGGAAAGAGGGCGAAACTATGGAAATAGAGGAACCCACATAACCATTTATAATATTTCAATTAGTAAACCAAAATAAGATAATAAAATAAACATTTAAACATAATCTAATTTAACGCATCATACTTAAGAAGGGGAACATGTGTCCTTCCCAAATGAGCTTGGCTCCTCCCCTATTGTTACCACAACTTGTAAAAACATTTAATGAACACTACATTATACTAATAACTAAAATAATCTATACTATGGACTATGAACATATGAAATTTTTTGCAAGAAGGGATAGTTTTATTTTACCATACCTAGCTATGTGGTACATCGAATGAATAAGCGACATCAATTGCAACATTAGTGGTCGAAATTGGCGCCAATGCATGTATAGGGCTAGGGAGGTATTATCAAGGAGTAGAAATTGCATACACCATATATTCAAATAAATATAGAAAACACACAATAAAGTTCATACATATATAAAGAATGCAAAGATGGTCAAGGTAATATGGCCTCTATTGGTCAAGCCCTGCTCTAGTGTTAGATGGTCCTATATCCCTTACAACATAGTTTTCAGTGGTTCCTCATGCGATGATGCCACCAAGTCGCCATACTACACTAGCGTGCAATTTAATGAAGCCTGTGATGCCTAGGTCTCAAAAATGGTATCAATAATTGGACTATATTAGGAAGAGGGGTTAGGCCTTACTCCAATTGGAGGAGGACCTAGTTCTAGGTTGCACCTGGAATTATATCTATCTTGCATAGAGTCATGACCCAACCCATTGGAATTCCCTCATGTCAACATACTTTACATGGAGTCTTAGCCAAAACTCTACCCATCACTTCCTCAAGAAGTATAGAGGTGCCTCTATATTATCACAAGGGGATTTATCAATACCATAAACCACCTATCCATCCAATTGTCTAGAAATGATTGGCAGGTGCACCAATCTATACAAATGCATTTTTTAGTTACAAATATTGGTTGATTGTATTTTGGATCAATAAACAAAGAAAACAGATATTTTTTAGTATTGTCGAGTTCTGTAATTTGGCTTTATTTAGATTGATTCTATCTAGTGTTCATACCTTATAGCCCTATAATAAAAAATATTGGTTGACTAGATTTGGGCATTGATATGGATGATACAATTGAGTTAAATGACCTTGCAAGAGACATTTGTAATAGCTCTCTAGTGTTTTGGAAATCCTGTTGGATTTCTTGGTTTTGGTTTGGTTGTTCTACATTTTAGTTTGGTGATGGTGGGCTTGGCTTCTAGATAGGTTCCACATTATTCGATTTCCCTATAATTCAATACAATTATTAATGTTTAGGGTATTAATTTGGTTATTTAAAAGAAAAAAAAAACATTAGAATGCTTACCTAGAATCTAAGGACAATGTATGGTGTTGATTTGGTGCTCAAGATTGTTTGGGGAGAGGAAAATTTTTTCATTGACTACCAAAACACATCACATGATCCCAATTTGGTAAAAAATGGGGTTGCATGTAGATAAATAAAATTTCCTATTAGGAACTCATGCATATTCCTAGAGTGTGTGAATGTTCTTGAGCATGTACATGTTCAAAGTGTATGCACGTTCCTATCCATAGTGAGCTGTCAACTTGACTAGCATCGTAGTTGGCAACTCGATGCTTTCCGAGCCTAAACACCTAGGAATGTGTGCACATTCCTACGAATGCATACACCTTCTTGCATGCACATGTTCTTAATGACCCCATTGCCACTTTTAGGGCCATAATATTTATGTGCCCACCATATACATGAATTTGATATTGTACTTATAAGCTACAAGATTGAAAGTACTATTTAAAACTTTTAAGAAGATATTACCCTTACCTTTGTCAAAAAATAAGTAGCTTTCATTATTGAACTTTCCTTCTGTAGGGTAATTCTATTGTGTGTATGTACAAGTCATCATGTTAGAGTTTGGCCACTTCATTACTCAATTTCAAAGAACATCCATCCATAGTAAGCATCAAAACACACACTTCATAATACATCTCAGATATGAAGTTACTAGAATAAAAATAAAAAATAAAAAATCATAAGAATTAACTAAATTATAATGTTAGTTAAAATAATAATTAAATAGTATAAATAGTATTATCATTATTATTAACTATTATTATACACAGTTAGTTAATTAATTAATGATAACAGGAATTGACATACCTGTTAAACATATAGACATTTAAAAAAAAAACCATGTAACAAGATTTTTAATCATGGATATTCCCCCACTTATCATGGAGAATTTTAATCTAAACAGTATTTGTTGTAATAGCATGGGCCAAATGCCATAACTTACCAATACCACCTACCCAAAAAAACCATAACTCACTTCATATGACACTTGTTCATATAATATTTTTTTAATTAAAAGAACAAAAAGACAACTTCTTTGCAAATAAATTTCTAACCTTTGATTTGAATATATTATTAAGAAAAATTTAAAATATTCTATGGAGATTACATATTTATTATCCACCTAATAATTTTTAATAAATAAATTAAAATTTATAAATCCTCTAAAATAAACATACCTATTGACAATACAAAACAAATTCTCCATCAAACCTTTAAAAAATATTTTATACTATTAATTAACATAAAATATTCTTGTAATTATAAAAAAAAATATTTATTTTCACTAACCTCGTCATTCTTCTTCTTCTATAAAGCCGTAGTCTAAAAATTATGTTTTTGTTTTGATAGTATTTTAAAAAAAATTGGCAGGGATTTTTGTAAATCCAAATAAAAATTGTCAAAATTCATAATTTTAAGTGCCTTGAACGTTTTTGAATTTTTTTTATCCAAATTCCAACCATTTTTGACCATCAAACAATTCCATAAATACTTCAAACCATGACGGCTTATTACCGGCTATATGCATCCCAAGAAAAACAGATCACTGCAGTCCTGGAATGGTTCCATGATCGTGTTAAAATATTGGAAAATGGGACACAGTTTGTTTAACTACAGAGAAGGAAGGTGTAAGTGGCATGGCAACTTGAAGGAAGACGTGCGGGATAAGGCGAAGTTTAATTAATTGACGTTTTCTATTTTTTTTTGACAGATTTATGAGATTGGTGAAGGCAAAGTTTAGTTAATTGAACGTTTGTTTTACGTCACTGTAATTTTGTTATTTTACAGAGTGTTTTTAATTTATAAATAAATTTCACATTACATTATAAATAGGTAACCTTGCTAAACAAAAATTAAATTTAAATAAGAAAAAATAATATTATTATAAAGATATTGGATATCTGAGGAAAGAAATGATTTTATTTCTAGTTTGTTGATTATTTGTAATTTAAGGGTTGTCCTAGTTGCTAATTGGCTAGCTCACACATAAAATAGTGTTTAATGAGATTAAATATGGTTAATGGAATTCTAAAAAAGGTAAAGAATTGTTTGATTGTTTTGAAATTTTATTTATATATTTTAATAAATGCATTCATAAAAAGTTATGATTTTTTATGAGCTTAAAGATTAAGAAGTTAGTATTGTAACAAATATTTTTAAATTATGATTTAATATGGGTGTATATAGGATATCTATTTAATTTATATATAGATAAAGTTTAGTGGAATTATTGGACGTTCTGACATTTTTTCTAGGTACATTTCTTGATCAATTTTGTCATATATTTAGTGGAGAATTGTAATCAAAATAACATAAAAGATGTTTTCTTATTCCATTAGAAATATCAAATGAATTTGATCAACTGTTCTCAATATGTTATTGAATACCAAATAATGCAATTGATCTTTATTATATTAAAAATACTTTATATTTTAGTATTTATTTCAGTATGTTTTAATATATATTATTTAAATTATTAAAAGTTTTTATTAAAAATTGATGTGAATGAAAAGATCGATTTTTTCTTATATTGGATTTTAGCTAATAGTTTTTTTACTATGTAAGGATGATTGGTTTCCCCCTTTGACTCTACTCTCAAGCTTGGACGCTCTTCATATCCACATCATTTTCCTATTCAATTTTAGGGTATTTTCAATACATTCTCCTATATCATTAAATCCCCTATGCAAAATTAGTCTATATTTGATTTAAATACTTGTTGTATGATGTTAAAAAAAACTGTTGTGACATTTCTATCTCTTTGTTTCTAGCTTATGTTAAACAGCTAATCCTCGAGAGTATGTTTGTGTTATGGTGAGTGGTTATTAAAGTCTAAGAAAACCCAGAAACTGAATACAGTTTCTTGTATGTACTAATATGTACACATTATACATCATTCATTCAGATCATTCATTAATATATTGTTGTATTTGGTTTCCAATATTTTTTTGTCTAATAGTGGTATCAGAGCGCGTAGATTAATCTGCTCTGTTGAATAGTATGAGCCATTAGTTTTTCTGGCATTGAGGGTGTTGCCATTGTTGCCTCACTGTGTGGAGATTGTAGCCTGCGTGTATGTCAAACTGGTGTTGAAGTGCGGGAAGCATTGGTGTTTGGTTTGTTGCCTGGTGAAACTGCAGGGTGGAACACCCAGAGAGAGGTTGAAAGGTTGGATTGGATCAAATAAAGAATCTTCTGACTATAAATTTTGTTGGCCAGGTTTTTGTAAGAGCGTGGTATATATGATACTCATCGAATTTAATTAAAATATTGTGTGGCGTTAATCTAGGCATCTGGAATTTATATATACCAGAGTTTTGTTTTTCCATCGATGAAAAAAGGCACATTCTATGGGAACCTATCGGGCGAGATTGATTTTAGCTAATAGTTTTTTTACTATGTAAGGATGATTGGTTTCCCCCTTTGACTCTACTCTCAAGCTTGGACGCTCTTCATATCCACATCATTTTCTTATTCAATTTTAGGGTATTTTCAATACATTCTCCTATATCATTAAATCCCCTATGCAAAATTAGTCTATATTTGATTTAAATACTTGTTGTATGATGTTGAAAAAAACTGTTGTGACATTTCTATCTCTTTGTTTCTAGCTTATGTTAAACAGCTAATCCTCGAGAGTATGTTTGTGTTATGGTGAGTGGTTATTAAAGTCTAAGAAAAGCCAGAAACTGAATATAGTTTCTTGTATGTACTAATATGTACACATTATGCATCATTCATTGAGATCATTCATTAATATATAGTTGTATTTGGTTTCCAATATTTTTTTGTCTAATAGTGGTATCAGAGCGCGTAGATTAATCTGCTCTGTCGAATAGTATGAGCCATTAGTTTTTGTGGCATTGAGGGTGTTGCCATTGTTGCCTCACTGTGTGGAGATTGTAGCCTGTGTGTATGTCAAACTGGTGTTGAAGTGCGGGAAGCATTGGTGTTCGGTTTGTTGCATGGTGAAACTGCAGGGTGGAACACCCAAAGAGAGGTTGAAAGGCTAGATTGGATCAAATAAAGAATCTTCTGACTACAAATTTTGTTGGCCAGGTTTTTGTAAGAGCGTGGTATATATGATACTCATCGAATTTAATTAAAATATTGTGTGGCGTTAATCTGGGCATCTGGAATTTATATATACCAGAGTTTTGTTTTTCCATCGATGAAAAAAGGCACATTCTATGGGAACCTATCGGGCGAGATTGATTTTAGCTAATAGTTTTTTTTACTATGTAAGGATGATTGGTTTCCCCCTTTGACTCTACTCTCAAGCTTGGACGCTTTTCATATCCACATCATTTTCTTATTCAATTTTAGGGTATTTTCAATACATTCTCCTATATCATTAAATCCCCTATGCAAAATTAGTCTATATTTGATTTAAATACTTGTTGTATGATGTTGAAAAAAACTGTTGTGACATTTCTATCTCTTTGTTTCTAGCTTATGTTAAACAGCTAATCCTCGAGAGTATGTTTGTGTTATGGTGAGTGGTTATTAAAGTCTAAGAAAACCCAGAAACTGAATACAGTTTCTTGTATGTACTAATATGTACACATTATACATCATTCATTGAGATCATTCATTAATATATAGTTGTATTTGGTTTCCAATATTTTTTGTCTAATAGTGGTATCAGAGCACGTAGATTAATCTGATCTGTTGAATAGTATGAGCCATTAGTTTTTGTGGCATTGAGGGTGTTTCCATTGTTGCCTCACTATGTGGAGATTGTAGCCTGCGTGTATGTCAAACTGGTGTTGAAGTGCGGGAAGCATTGGTGTTTGGTTTGTTGCCTGGTGAAACTGCAGGGTGGAACACCCAGAGAGAGGTTGAAAGGCTGGATTGGATCAAATAAAGAATCTTCTGACTACAAATTTTGTTGGCCAGGTTTTTGTAAGAGCGTGGTATATATAATACTCATCGAATTTAATTAAAATATTGTGTGGCGTTAATCTGGGCATCTGGAATTTATATATACCAGAGTTTTGTTTTTCCATCGATGAAAAAAGGCACATTCTATGGGAACCTATCGGGCGAGATTGATTTTAGCTAATAGTTTTTCTACTATGTAAGGATGATTGGTTTCCCCCTTTGACTCTACTCTCAAGCTTGGATGCTCTTCATATCCACATCATTTTCTTATTCAATTTTAGGGTATTTTCAATACATTCTCCTATATCATTAAATCCCATATGCAAAATTAGTCTATATTTGATTTAAATACTTGTTGTATGATGTTGAAAAAAACTGTTGTGACATTTCTATCTCTTTGTTTCTAGCTTATGTTAAACAGCTAATCCTCGAGAGTATGTTTGTGTTATGGTGAGTGGTTATTAAAGTCTAAGAAAACCCAGAAAATGCATACAGTTTCTTGTATGTACTAATATGTACACATTATACATCATTCATTGAGATCATTCATTAATATATAGTTGTATTTGGTTTCCAATATTTTTTTGTCTAATAGTGGTATCAGAGCGCGTAGATTAATCTACTATGTTGAATAGTATGAGCCATTAGTTTTTGTGGCATTGAGGGTGTTGCCATTGTTGCCTCACTGTGTGGAGATTGTAGCCTGTGTGTATGTCAAACTGGTGTTGAAGTGCGGGAAGCATTGGTGTTCGGTTTGTTGCATGGTGAAACTGCAAGGTGGAACACCCAAAGAGAGGTTGAAAGGCTGGATTGGATCAAATAAAGAATCTTCTGACTACAAATTTTGTTGGCCAGGTTTTTGTAAGAGCGTGGTATATATGATACTCATCGAATTTAATTAAAATATTGTGTGGCGTTAATCTAGGCATCTGGAATTTATATATACTAGAGTTTTGTTTTTCCATCGATGAAAAAAGGCACATTCTATGGGAACCTATCGGGCGAGATTGATTTTAGCTAATAGTTTTTTTACTATGTAAGGATGATTGGTTTCCCCCTTTGACTCTACTCTCAAGCTTGGACACTCTTCATATCCACATCATTTTCTTATTCAATTTTAGGGTATTTTCAATACATTCTCCTATATCATTAAATCCCCTATGCAAAATTAGTCTATATTTGATTTAAATACTTGTTGTATGATGTTGAAAAAAACTGTTGTGACATTTCTATCTCTTTGTTTCTAGCTTATGTTAAACATCTAATCCTCGAGAGTATGTTTGTGTTATGGTGAGTGGTTATTAAAGTCTAAGAAAACCCAGAAACTGAATACAGTTTCTTGTATGTACTAATATGTACACATTATACATCATTCATTAATATATAGTTGTATTTGGTTTCCAATATTTTTTTGTCTAATAGTGGTATCAGAGCGCGTAGATTAATCTGCTCTGTCGAATAGTATGAGCCATTAGTTTTTGTGGCATTGAGGGTGTTGCCATTGTTGCCTCACTGTGTGGAGATTGTAGCCTGCGTGTATGTCAAACTGGTGTTGAAGTGCGGGAAGCATTGGTGTTTGGTTTGTTGCTTGGTGAAACTGCAGGGTGGAACACCCAGAGAGAGGTTGAAAGGCTGGATTGGATCAAATAAAGAATCTTCTGACTACAAATTTTGTTGGCCAGGTTTTTGTAAGAGCGTGGTATATATGATACTCATCGAATTTAATTAAAATATTGTGTGGCGTTAATTTGGGCATCTGGAATTTATATATACCAGAGTTTTGTTTTTCCATCGATGAAAAAAGGCACATTCTATGGGAACCTATCGGGCAAGATTGATCCCTTGAGGACCCAATTTCATTCTGCAACAAGGTGCATTACCCCATGGACACTTTGTGTATTGGGGAATGTAGAATTAAAAATAGTGTTGTTGATGGGATGTACGCATATGCCTCATAGAGTTTCGATTCTTCTGTGTAACTGTTAATATTGAAGACTAGAAATATTAAAAACTGTCGAGGTATTTTTGGCATTCCAGCCTAGACAATCGGGCCTACTTCTACATTTGCTTGAAGAGGCTGCTTATTGAAGCACTCGACCTGAGCTAATGCGAGGGGCCAGTTTCCTTTTTTCAAGATTTCGAAAGATTGTGTAAGGCATAGGATTATCTGATGTGTTATAAAATCAGCGTGACATGGTCATTGGAGGAAGAAATTGTCATGGAGGTGGGTATCAAGAACAACTAAGGACGTTATAGACTTGTTGGACCTGGACATGCAACAACGAATACACTAAGGATGTTTTTTTCATAAGATTCATGAAAGGATCCAAGAAACAAAATATGATCAGTGATGTCACAGATAAAGAAACAAGAGAGTAGACATTATATATCACCTGTCCGCTCGCCTAGCTTTGAAGATATAATTTGGAAAGAATAATAGATGATGGTGATTCATGTTTTCAGCTCTCTGCAACAACGAGCTTTTGGGTATCATAATTTTGGTCGAGGATTTTGTAATCGGTCTCGTCGATAGAGGCTACCCTGACAAGAAAAAAAAATGAACGGATGGCCTTGTTGTCGTTGAGTGGTGGTGGAAGGTTCATTTTCATAGCCTGTATCACCATTTAATATAGTTAAGGTCGATAGATCATTCATCGAGAGCCGCAGAGGGCCTAGACTTCACCACATTTTTGTCCTAAATGGAGTTAAGGTAAGAATAGAGACACAAGTTTGGCTTTCATACCATTGATTTTTTTGGTGTTTTGAGTGTTGACTAGTGATTTTGGAGGCATAATATCTTTAATATGAAGTCCAAATTTATATTTTGCCTTTCTGTGGCCTTCAATGATTAAAATTTCATAGAAGCACAAAATTTTGTTTTAAATTTGTAGACGGGGATCAGTGTTGGTCATCTTAGTGGATGAACAATATCATTTTTATTTTATTTTTTCATTTTTGACAATTGAATTTCACAGTGATTTTGTGATAGTTTTGTCAATCTTTTAACGGAAGCATACGTGATTTACTATGTGTCATTAAGAATAAATTAAAACATTACAGGGAACTCCCAAACTCTGTACAAGAAATGTTTGGTACCATTCCTTAGGGATTCAAAAACTAGTTTAGAAGTAGATTTCCAAGGCTACTCATTGAATTCTACAAAGCTGAAGAGTGTTTTAAAGGCAACTACAATAGAGAGTAGATTCAATGTTTTTACGGCTTGTGATCAAACAAAAGTTTTATATAATACTGGTGACCGTGGGTGCCAAGTGAATTTAGGAGGAAATAGAAAGCCATCAATTGGTGTTTTATTTTGAAGGTCGGTCATGCTAGTTGGAGGCTTTTCAATTCCTATATTTTAGTTGTCATATTTGAATTCAAATTTATGATTAAAATCTCTCTTTCATCTATATTTTATTTCATTGTAAATGAATGCATTATCGATTTAACCTAACACCCGAGATTGACTAAAATGACTCAAATTACAAATATATTAGATATATTAAACAATATTAATAGTTCTACTCCTGATGACATTGTATATATCAGCAAAGTAAGTCTTGTTGATATTACAATCCGTTTACATGATGCATTGGAGATAGTTGAATTTCTCCAGATTGAGTCTCAAGTACAATGAGATGATCCTAATTCCAAACAACAGTTGAAAAGTAATGAAACTACTTTAGAAGCAAATTTGGATGCAACGGAAAGTCATGTTCAGGCAATGGTATGCAAGAGTCATTTGCATACATATGTGAATCATGTCATTCCCAAAACATTTATAAGACCGTGGGAATAAATTACGCATAACAAACATAGCATTGGTTTGGGATATAACAAGGATGTCCTGGATGTATCTTTTCATATTCCTGATTTTTCTAAACCTATACAATTTCGTAGTGCTAGATTTCTGGATCGTGTTGTTTCAAGACAAATTGATTGGTGTGAACATTGTGACAAAGTTGGACATGTGAAAGATCAGTGTTTTGATCTTCACTAGTGTGAGCATTGTGGAAAGCACAATCACCATTCAAACAAATGTTCGAGAAAGAAGACTATTGCAAGAGATAAACTAAATTTCAGATGGATTGCCAAGAATATTTACATGTCATACAGTAGGATATGTTTGAGAGTATTGACCAACCTTGCAGTGATGAATAATACTTCATCTTCTCACCCTGTATTTGACAAGGGGGGAATTGATAGAGTTGTGGTGGTCTACTACAGGTTCAAAGATTTTTCAAGTGAGCCTAAGTCATCGTTCCACAAGTGAGCCTGAGCCATAACCTGTACTAGTTAGAGTCATTGTTGTAGTTAGAGAGACTTCAATTTTTTTGCTGAATGAGTTGTTTGTGAACGGGAACTTCCAGATTTGGAATTATTTGAGGAACTACATTGATGGTTCTAGAGTTAATGGTCACCTTAAAACCACATTTTTGGTTTCTCTTGGAACTGCGATGAAGGTTCCAAAGTTGGTGTTGGTTGAGACCTTGAGTTCTCCCACATTAGTTTGTGGTCATCCTTAAAAACAATTTCTGAGAGACATTCAACTCTTCGCTGAGACGAATTTTTGCATTTTGATCTCTCATTCTTGGAGATTGATACATCACTTCGATCTAACATGGGAATGTTAAACAACTAATCCTCTAGATTGGATTTGTGTTATGGTGAGTGGTTATTAGAGTCTAAAAAGTCCCGAAAACTGAATCAATAGTTTGTTATATGTATTAATATGTACACATTATACATCATTCATTAATATATATTTGTATTTGGTTTCCAATATTTTTTATCTAACAGCTTAACATTTTATCCCTTGATCTATACTTTATAGTGAAGTTTCCATTTTTTAGTGTTATAGAATATTAAGCTTCAAAACACTATTATCTCTTATGAGCATTAATTTTATCCTATAACTCACTCTTCCAATCATTCATTATGCTTTGTTAGTCATATATTTTTCTTTGTTTTTCACTGGTTTTCAATAACTTTAACTAAAATGCTATTATTTTTCATTCATATTCAATAATTTTAATTAAAACTTTATTATTGTGCATTATCGTTTTTTTATATGAATATTCAATCATCTTCTCAATTTTTAATATACATAACTATATTTTTTTAAAATAAAGAATTTCCATATTCACTAAATTTAATTTTACATATTTATAAATCTATTTAATTTCCATAGTTCACATTTATCAATAAACTTTTGAAATTAAAAAAAAATCACAAATATAAACTTATACTTCTATTATAGGGTGATGTATTTGCCAAGTTAAAGAGCAATGAGGGGTGGTTGAAAGATATTAAGTGTAATATCGGAGTTAAACAAGGTTTCCCCCTCTCCCCTACCCTATTTGGCATTTACATCGATAAGCAAGGGTTCCCTAAACCATGGACTCAAAGCCTCATTATCCCTATTTTTAAAAGTGGGGATACAAATAACCCCTCTAATTATCGTACAATTATGATCAAGCCTCTCCTAGCCAAGTTATATGGTATTATTTTGGAAAGGAAGTTGAGCATATGGCTTGAAAGTGAAGGTAAGCTGGTGAAAGGCCAAGCGGGTTTTAGAAAGCAACACTCAACAACAGACCACCTCGTTACACTTAGGATTATTATGGAGGAATGCCGCAATGATAAATCCAATCTATTTTGTTATTTTGTGGACTTTAGAAAGGCTTTCGATACGGTTGCTAGAAATAGCCTTTGGAACAGATTAAAAGAGCTAAAGGTTCCTTTCGAGTTGAGAGTTTCCGCTATAAGGTTATACGAGAATGTAATTGCCAAGTTAAAGAGAAATGAGGGGTGGTTGAAAGATATTAAGTGTAATATCGGAGTTAAACAAGGTTGCCCCCTCTCCCCTACCCTATTTGGCATTTACATCGACAAGCTAGAAGGTTGTTTAGAGGAAGCAGGATGTGCTGGCATGATCTTAGTTGGGATAGTCATCATCCTTCTTCTCTATGCTAACGATATTGTTCTTCTCGCAAGGTGTCCATCTGATCTTGATAAGCAAATTATACTTCTTAAGTATTTTTGATCTACCATGGGTATGATTGTTAACACTAACAAAACAAAAGCTATGATTATCAAATCCAAGGACACTTACACTAATTTTATGTATGATAATAGTAACTTGGAGGAAGTGTCTTCCTACTAGTACCTAGGAATTGATATTCATCACAAGCTCAACTGGAACTATAGCATTGAGAAAAGGATTAATGGGGGATGGAAAGCTTATTTTGGTCTTGAAAATAATTGTAAAACAGCAAACCTTGTAATGTGGTATAGAAAGAAGTTCCTCTTTGAAACTTTAGTCACTCCGGTTATCTTATATGGATGTGAGGTTTGGAGTTGTAGCATCTCTAGAGAATCCTGGAGAAAGATTGAGGAAATCCTGAAGTGTTTGATAATGTATAACCGCAAAATTAAAAGCAACACGCCCTATCCTATTCTCCTTATAGAAGTGGGTCTTTCCCCTATCGAGAGCCTACCTATGACTAGGCTTTTGTTGTGCAAGCACAAGCTCAATAACATAGGAGACCATAGACTTCCTAAGCTAGCTTTAAATTCTAGCCAAAACCACCTAAGGCTCAAATGAGGTTGGTATAAAGACACCAGGGCCTAGTTAAACCATTGGGAGATCGATGAGAATGTTACATTGCAAAACATTAAAAATATTGTTACTTCTAAGTTCAAAGAAAAAATGTGGTGTGAGAAAGATTTAGCAGCTAAAAGAAAATTAAGATATTATAAGGAGGTCATCAACCCCACCCTAGAAGATCAAAAGTATCTATCTGTTTTAACTAGCTCAAAGAAGAAAATAAATATAGTCAAGATTAGAACAAACTCTCATGAGCTCCATAGTGAAACGGGTCATTGAGCAGTTCCTAAAACACCATGGATGGAAAGGTTCTGCCATCTCTGTGAGAATACGAACATCGAGGATGAAAATCATTTCCTTTTAGAGTGCCCTGCGTACAACCACACTAGATCACAGTTTCAAAATCTTTGTTGCAATACTGACCTTCCTAGCCTTTTACATTATCAAAATTACAATGAGCTCAGGAGGCTTCTCTCCAAGATTTTTGAGGATAGGAATAAAATCTTAAATCAAACTGAATAATTCGTTTCTTTAGGTCCGATAGACCAAAGATTGGTCTTAGTGGACGTTAACCATCATCATCATCATCATCATCATATAAACTCATACTTATATTATATTCAATCTATTTTATAAAAAGAGAATGTGTATTAATTTATGTATAGAATTTATCTCTTTTCATTAAAATCTTAATTTAATGGATTTATTTTAAATTAATTTATAACTACTCTATTTTCTCAGTAAAACGGTTATCTTAATTTACTTTTATTAGAATTTATATTAGTTATAAATAAAATGGTATAAATTTTTTAAGTTTTAAAATTATAAATTAATTTTCTATTTTAATATATGATGTAAATTAATGTTCGAACGATTACTTTACTATTATTCAAAGTGATGATTTTGAGTATAGTACAATTATTGCTTATAAACAGGAGTCCAACATGGCAACATTGTCTTAAAATGAGAAAGAAAATTTCAAATCTATATTATTAGTCCCTGCCTGGGACTCTTAGCAATCGATTGAGCGTTGACGGCATATTAATCCTCTATTTGACCAAAAATATTGATGTGCATTGCAACTTTAACCAAAGTTTTCATATTAGAAAATAATATAAAATTTATCATGTAATTTATGATTGGACAACAAAGTTGAGGGTCTTATTGCTGGCTTCGCAGCTTTCAAGACATTCATGTTCGGGTAAAAGTAAGATATCCAAAGTTTTCAGATATGGAAAGTTTTTGGATTTTTGTTATCCAAAGTTTGGTCATATTGTCGACCTGAACAGTTTATTGAAAGGTTTATGCAAACGTTTGGTCTACTTTTTATCCAAAGTATTTTAGTTGACAGCACATCGCTTCGTGGTGGCAAGCTAATAGCCCATCGCTTCGTGCAAGATGCATGCACCTGCGTTCACTGAGCTCGTGCCTCTTTTAAAATACAGATCTCTCCTCTCCCTGCGCCTCGGCTCCATTACCTTCGGGAAAAGCTCTTCTAATTTTTTGGTGGAGTTAGAGGCATGAACTAACCTGCATCGAGGTTCTGAAGATGCACTCGTAATCTTTAGCAGACTGGATAAATTCATGCAATGGCAGGAGTGGCAGCAATGGAGGAGTAGCAGAAATGGAGACTCCTTTCTTCTGCACCTGCACCACAAAAGACAAGGCAAGCGAGGTAAGCAACACGAGAACTAGTACAAATATGAAAAAATTTTGATACAACATTTCTTGTTTCAGTGAATAAGCTAGAATCTCTATCAATATACATAATTTGGATAAGAGTCCTATACCAAACTTCCAAACTGACCTGCCCAGGAGTTGCTCTTTCCATCTTGGCAAGCTCTCGTCCTCCTAACAAGTCATATCATATCAGTTTTTCGTCGGTTAAGATTTATTTGTAATTTCAAATGCTAAAGAAAAGAATGCATGAAACAACATTTTCGGATGCAGAGTGTAATCATAAGTTCAGTAAGGGTTTTCTGGAATGTTAAAATGTACAATTGGGATAATTAGAGCGTTTTATAAATTTTCGAGGACGATTGAATTTATTTATGTATTTTCAAAACAAAAATCTACAATCTTTTAAAAAAAATTCATAAATTTTGTTTCGAAAATCCTAACATTCGAAAATCCACAATCTCTGAACAATTTTCAGATATTAAATAATAAAAATCCACAATCTCAGAACAATTTTCATTGTCGCAATGTTCGGAAAAAAGGAGAAAAGAAAATTATTATACCTGGTCTTTCTCGAGATGTTTCTTGAGGGGCAGAAGCTGTCCGACCTGTTCTTTATGGGGAAGACGCGGTCCGAGGTGAAAATATTCTCCAACTTTAGCATCGTACTTCTCTTCATCCGTCTCATAATGCAAAGACTCGCCGAACTGTCTCAACAGCGTTTCATCACTGTGATCATCTTCCGACAGACCGGCCTCGCCCACTTCCTCCACTATTTTTTTTAATCGGACAAACTCTGCAAAATCAGAACCCTAATCGAGGATAAAGATGCAGCCTCCACGGGGTGATCACCTCTTTTTTTGGGGGGGAATAGAGCAGTAGCAATATTTTCACGTTGTAACTCTGCTGATTTTCAGAACGGCCGAATCAGGGGTTATCTCATACCGTAGGTGCTCTTTCCTGCCTCCTTTATCTTTGGCTGAAATAACACAGAGCTCAGTGCATGCACAAAATTGGGTCAACGTGGCTTTTCCCCTACACGTGGGATTAAACTAATCTCACGTCCATCAGCCGAATGATTTTGCAGCCAACACCAGAGAGAAATCGAAACGCAACAACAATGGAGTCTGAACCCCCACTGTAACCAGATACACTATACCCGCTAACGTGGGTGCCTATCGAACCCAACAAGTGCCGGAGTTTCAAAACAAAACAGAAAACGAAGATTCTCGGCACTCCCTCCCAAATGGACTCATATTCCACTTATCAATTTTCTTGGCTTTCCTGAGTTTGCAAGTGTAATCCATGCAGACTGGTGGGTTCTGTTCGCTTTTGTGGGCATGCACGTGTAATGTCGTGGTTATCATATTGGCACATTCCAGGGCATGATTTGGCTTTATGGTATTTTAATAAACGGCTTTGAGTTCTACAACGCACGCCTGTGGCGTCGTCGGGCAAAGGAACATATAATGCACTAAATCGAATGGCATTATTGTTTTCTCCGCTAAATATTTCTTACAGCCACACAACATAATTTAATATAAATTTTGATCCAAGGAAAAAGCGGCCCCACAAAAAGCTTTAAATTAATTTAAATGTGTGGAGTTAGTAAACCCATATTTAGCAAACTTTACATCTTCTTAGTGCAACAATTTAAATTTAATCTTGAACAACTAAATTTAAACTTGGTAAAAATTTGTGAATCGTGACATAAATGTTTTCTCTGCTAAATAACAACATAATTTACTAAAAATTTTAATCTCGATTTCAGCAAGGAAAAATGCGGCCCCACAAAAAGATTTAGATTAATTTAAATGTGTGGAGTTAGTGACAGTTGGAAATTGAGCTTATTTAAAGCCCTTCCCAAAAGCAAACAAGCACTGCAACGATTTCATCTCAGCTTCTTTAACATTGTGGTTTTGGCTTGGCTTGGCTTGTTTGACGTTCTTCATTTAGCAGCATGGCCATGTTGATTCCCTTTTGTTTATGGGTTTTTTATGGTATGGGGTGTTTTGGTTTGATTGCATTTTCTCTTTTATTTTTTATTTACTGTGTGTGAATTGTTTTGCAAACCGATTTTATTTTGTTGTCGAATGGAAAGAAATAAATAAAGTAGGGATGAAATCTAAGGCGGTGGCAGACCAACGATTTTGATCTTAGCTGTTTCTCTTTTCTAAAGACAAGCTGAAGGGTCCGCAGCACGCTCAATGTGCTTTTTATTTGCTATTTTCGCTTGAGTAAGTGATGGCCGGGTTGCAGCCTGCAGGTACGTGGTTTGCCATAAAGCCCGTGGGTGATGTGCTTAATTTAAGCGGCGTTTGTTTTTCTATCAATCTTTGATAAGGGTTTTTTTTAATCTTCGTAAATTTTTCCATTTGGCTGGTTTGCAGTCAATTATTTCAGGCGGCGCTGTACATTCTTACAGGACATCACATTCATTACGGAGTCGTACAATTAATTTTGGTTATATATATTTATATTGCATTGTTGTATGGACAATCTTTTCTAATTTAGGGGTTTCTTACTTGCACTGGGATTGGGATTTAATCAGGTAGTTGAATATTTTGCTAGAATTTTGCAGGTATATGATTAATCGGAGGTGGTTTTATTCGGTAGGAGGACGTAGATCAAAGTCTATTCTTCTAATCACATAGTGGAAATTGTTTTGTGCAATATTTTAACCCGGGCATCCGAAACGGAGAGACACTTTGTCTTGCCTTCAAAACTCAAATCAGTGGCGGTTTCTCAAGCATTGTCTGATCTGTGCATTTTGGCTCGGTATTTTTTTGTTCTTTGAATCTTTCTATTCAAGAGTCTGTTAATTTTTTTTTAAATGAACACAAAATTTTAATAATTTCAGAATGAAAAATAAACATGCAATTGGAATTTTTCATGGTAAATATGAGAGGATTTTTGTGGTAATATTGAGAGGGTTTTATGGTTCATTAGTAATGTAACGCAGAGATGAGTTGAGGAATCAACCCACGAACGCTCCTCTCAAAACGAATTTGAAATTAAAACTCATTGTGATATATATGCTTCACCTTTCTAAATCAGTAAAGGACTAAAAACCTCCCATGTTCTCCTAGTGCTATGAAAAACAAATGTTCCTTTAAGGAATACCGAAGTAATGAAATCTCTATCATATATAATAAGGATTGAGAAAAGCTCACCTTTCAGCTCTAAAACAGAAACAGTTATATATGATTATCATGTAGATCAGAGACAAATAGTTGTCTCGAACACTGGAACTAATACAAATAGTTGTCTCGAACACTCGGACTAATAGAGAGTTGTTTGAAAGGCTGCAAATGGACCGTGAATAGCACACTCATAGGCACTGATGGGCCTCTTCATTTCATTAAATCACTCTTTACAGAGTCATTGCAAACTCTTACAAATGTATAATGAGAGGGTATCTAATGTTGTTGGGTGTTCTGAATTTTATTTGTACCAGAGAAGATTAATTACTTGGTCCAAAAATTTTACCAAATAAAGATTGATCAAGACTTTGAAGTGTAAACTACTAATGACATGCTTAGTCCTACAGGGTGGTTCATTCTGTGCCACCAACAATTGATCGTCCTATGCATGAAGCAAAGAGAGCCTCTGTTTTCTCACCGGATTTAAAGGACCTTAAAGGAAAAGCTCTGTTTTCTCTCTGGATTTAAAGGACCTTAAAGGCGTACTGCGCAGCACCCACATGAATTGATGTCAGCTAGCTTCTTTGCCGAAAGCACGAGAAATGGTGCACAAATCAAAAAAGGGCTTCATTTGTGCTTGAGGGAGGCCATTCGCTTACGGCAGGGACTACCGGCTGCATGCAGCACTTGTTTAATGTAAAGTTGGAGACATGACATCCAATGCAACATTGTCGATGTGAAAGTTAACGAAGTTTTTAAACAAAAGCTTATGCATTACTCATCAAAAGGGGTTATCCTAGATGATTTTTGCATGATTCAAATTTAAATATTTTTTATTATTATTGGTTAGTTGATTTATGAGGATATTTGGTGATTAGAGTGTTTTTTTTAAATAATTTGTAATTCTTATAAATTGATTAATGTAAAGTTGGAGACATGACATCCAATGTAACATTGTCGATGTGAAAGTTAACGAAGTTTTTAAACAAAATCTTATGCAATACTCATCAAAAGGGGTTATCCTAGATGATTTTTGCATGATTCAAATTTAAATATTTTTTATTATTATTGGTTAATTGATTTATGAGGATATTTGGTGATTAGAGTGTTTTTTTAAAATAATTTATAATTCTTATAAATTGATTTTAAACTATATAAAATTGGTCTAATTAGGTACCTCAACTATTCAAAAATTAGAAATTCAAATTTTGAAAATTCGAAAATTAATTTTTTATTTTCAAAAATAATATATTTAATTTTACAAAAACATTAATAAACTTTGCAAATAGTGGTTAAAAATTTGCAAATTAATTAAGAGTCAAACCATTTTTACCCAAACAAAATACAATATTCTTCGACAAGTATAAAAATTATAATTTACAAGACTTAAATTTTATAGATTATGAAAATCAAATTTACCAATAAAGAAACATCCCTCTAAAATGTAGGAAAATCTATAAAAGAAATATAAACTTTGTGACTCATAAAGCCTTGTCACAACAACACTCAAATAAGAAGGAAACTTATCTCCTCCAACCTATTCCAAAGCTTTGTCTAAGATATGTCTAAATATTTTCTATTATAAATAAAACAACACTATAGATCAATTTTGTTATTAGAAACAATTATCTACAATGATCTTAAGAGTAAAAAGGTGGTCCATAGAAGAATGATATCTCCTAAACCTAGCCTAGCTTTTATCTCATTTTCCCTTGATACATATCCAAAGGCTAATCTTGTTTTCAAAATAATTATTGTTGATTTTTGGGTATTCCCTAACCACACAAGTTAAAAGAAAAAGAAAAAGAAAAAAAGATAATTTAATTTGTAAAGAGGTGTGCCTCTTACGCACCCTAAAATCAATATAAAAATACACATGAACTTCTCATTTTCATACACACTCATAAAGCTAAAAGATTGAGAAAATAAAATTTAAATTAAAAGAAAGAAATTTTAATTTAATTTTAAAGTTAATATGCAAATAGATATACCTCTTGGGAATCTTAAAATCACTACAAAAAGACACTTGAACTTCTCATTTTCATACACACTCATGTCACTCACTCATCACTCATATTTTTCTCTATCTCTTACATGTGGGAAGTAATCTGAGGAAGAGGCCAAAGTTTCTATAGAGTCGAATTTCTAAGACAGTTAATGTTCTACTAGTTGAATTTTCTGAGTGTATTTGCTTAATGATATTATGGAGTGTGTTAAATTAATATCCTATATCAGTAAAGTAATTTTTATTTGTAGAAAATTGTTCTTGTATAATTAGCACTTAAAAATAAAAAATTGTGTACACTTTGGATAAAATGGGGCTAATCACAATGATCCTATAGTTAGAGGGGGTGCATTTATCCCCACTTCTAAAAATTGGTACAATGAAACTTCGCAATTAGGTTTTAGAGATGCCATACTTCACTAGTAACTTTAAGAGCATGTGTATGTGAGGGATGAGAATAGACCCTCAAATTTTAAAAAAATCATCTCGCTATCTTTTAATATCTTTATGCTTCCCATTTGCGAGCTTCTTAATCCAAAACTCCATATCATGTAGTGAAAAGAATTCATCATTTTTTGAAAATGTCCATGGAATTAGGGGATTCATAAAGATTATTAAGGTAGGAATTCATGTCTTTCAAGGCAATCAAATTATTTTCTTTAATTTTACTGTAACAACCCTAGTTAAAAATTCATGTAAATATATATAAGACCACAGTCATGGGACACGTATTCCAAGCTAAATGGTGGGAAAAGCATTCTAGTGGGTGTCACTTCGGTTTATTATGGCTAAATAAATTGGAAAAGGCAAAGGCAAAGGATTTGAAAAGGCATGAGGCATTAATTGACATTTTATTTATGGAAATAATGGAAACTAAAAGGTGAAAGGTCACAGATTGCATGTGAGGAGGAAAATAAAGAAAAATAATGGAAACTTAAGAAAATAGAGGCCTCGTTGATAAAAAGGCTTCGAGGGATTAGTGGGCGAGCTTGGTCAGTGTAAGCTTTTTGTTAGTTCAGTTTTGGAGCTCTCATTCTATTATCTATCTCTCTCATACTCATGGACACTTAGAGTTTTCTTGGAGCACTCTTGGAGAGTGTGGCATACTTGGATGCTTGGACCAAGATGAAAAAGGAAGAGCAGGAAAGCGCAAGAGGACATTGGGATTAGCAGATGCAATGGGTTTTGATTACAGGTGCCGTGTTTCATGTATGTTTTCCTCACTAGTTTTGCTATGCATGGCATATGCTTGTGGTTTATTGGTCATGGTCTGCCATTGGCATGGAGGATTGCCTGGATTGGCAATGGATTTTCCTAGACATGCCATTTACAGGATAATCATAGTGTTGTGGGTTCACTTCTTTGTTTTTCTAGTTGGTTCTCATGTTTCCTTTAGCTTGGGTTGAGTTATTAGTTCCTGGATCCTCTGTTGGACAAAAGCTCTAGAAGCCCTGTAACAACTTGGGTTGAGTTACTAGTCCTGGAGCCTTGGTTGGACAAATGCTCTGGAGCCCTGTAACAGCTTGGGTTGAGTTATTAGTCTTGGAACTTTGGTTGGAAAAATGCTTTGGAGCCACTAGTGGGTTGAGTTACTAGTTCTATAGCCTTGGTTGAACAAACACTCTAGAGCCTAGAAACAATTGTCGATTGAGTTACTAGTCCTGGAGCCTTGGTTAGAGAAATGCTCTGGAGCCCGACAACAATCGTGGGCTGAGTTACTAGTCCTGGAAGTTGGGTTGGAACAAACACTCTGCAGCCCTCAACAACTTGGGTAGAGACTGATCTAGTAATGGTTTGTGATGTTTGATTATGAGGTGGAATCATTGTTTGATGTGTTTAGGTGGTTTGGCCTCTGAAAGCCCTAGTTTAGTTTTGATGGATTGTTCCATGAGATCCCACATTCATGCTTGGAATATGGCATGAGGGTGACTAGCTGAAGAAAGATTTGGTTAAGCCTAGCCTATGTTTGAGTGGTTCATAGAATTCCCAAACCTATCTAGCCTTTGCATCATTAATATGAGCTTATTTCTCCTTGTTAATTCATGAGTATTATACAAGTTTATAAATGGATTATATGGTTGTTGTTTCCTTGGTATTTATGTTTTTATTATGCTGGTTATGAACATGTATTATGATAGTGGTTATGTATGTATTTCATCATGTTTTTACTTGTAAATGAACAAACAATGTATCTATGGCCTAATAGATGACATTGTAGCTAATGTGTTGAGGAGTCAATGCTTCTTAGCAATTCCAAAATAAGTATGAGACCCATATGCTCAGCTCTACTATTAATACATGTAGCTTTCATGGTTGTGACATGTTTAACAAAATGCCTATCATGGCTAGTAGGGGTCCAGTCTAGTCCTTGTCAATGCTTTTGCAAATGTATCTTTGTTCTAGTCTGTAAACTCATTTTTGAAGGTGTGATTGAGTTTTGGGCAGTGAATTGGGCTCTGGGCTTGAAAATGGGACACAAATTCCAAAGTCATAGGCACAACACTAGAGAAAAAAAAGTCCCTAGAATCTCCCTTTCCCTTACTATGGGAGCTTACGGAGCCTCCCAAATGAACCCTTGTTAATAATAAGGGAGATTTTATGGGTTTGATGCACTAAAACTTTAGTTGGTCTCATGTGCTAGTTACCTGAATTGTTCGGATGACTCCTAGGAGTTCTATTACTGATGTGGAAGGTCTTTGTGATGTGCTCTGTCGATTCCACTTCCTTAACTGACACATAGAGAGTCGAATAATATCATAGTAACTTCTCATCACATTTTTACCCTGGTTGGTTGATTACCTGGGTAGATGTGGGAGGAGGGCGTTACATTTATGAATCATATTTTTTCTCTAAAACCTCCTAGGACCAAATAAAAAAAATGTAGAGTTGTTATCACAAAAAATAGAAGTTGGCTCCTTTTGAACATTTGAAAGATCCGTCAATAATATTCTCATCCACACTAATTAACAAGTTCCTGAAGTTGCAGCTACATACTTTACCTCTGCAAAAGATATTGAAACAATGGGTTGTTTCTTACTTGGATTCTTGGATTCTTGAACCAAGACGGAAAAGGAAGAGCAAGAAATCACAAGAGGACATTGGGATCAACAAATGCAATGGGTTTTGATTACAAGTGTCGTGTTGCATGTATGTTTTCCTCACAAGTTTGGGTATGCATGGCATATTCATGTGGTTTATTGGTCATGGTCTGCCATTGGCATGGAGGATTGCCTGGATTGGCAGTGGATTTTCCTAATCATGCCATTTATGGGATAATCATATTTTTGTGCGTTCACTTCTTTGTTTTTCTAGTTGGTTCTCATGTTTCCTTTAGCTTGGGTTGAGTTATTAGTTCCTGGAGCCTTGGTTGGACAAAAGCTCTAGAAGCCTTGTAACGACTTGGGTTGAGTTACTAGTCCTAGAGCCTTGGTTGGAAAAATTCTCTAGAGCCCTATAACAGCTTGGGTTGAGTTATTAGTCTTGGAACCTTGGTTGGAAAAATGCTCTAGAGCCACTAGTGGGTTGAGTTACTAGTCTTGTAGCCTTGGTTGAACAAACACTCTGGATCCCAGCAACAATTTTCGATTAAGTTACTAGTCCTGGAGCCTTGGTTGGAGAAACACTCTAGAGCTCGACAACAGTCGTGGGTTGAGTTACTAGTCCTGGAAGTCGAGTTGGAACAAATTCTCTGAAGCCCTCAACAACTTGGGTAGAGACTGATTTGGTAATGGTTTTTGATGTTTGATTGTGAGGTGGAATCATTTTTTGATGTGTATAGGTGGTTTGGCCTCTGGAAGCCCTGGTTTGGTTTTGATGAATTTTCCATGAGATCCCACATTCATGCTTGGAATATGGCATGAGGGTGACTGGCTAAAGAAAGATTTGGCTAATCCTAGCCTATGTTTGAGTGGTTCATAGAAGTCCCAAACCTAGCTAGCCTTTGCATCATTAATATGAGCTTATTTCTCCTTGTTAATTCATGAGTATTATACAAGTTTATACATGGATTATATGGTTGTTGTTTCCTTGGTATTTATGCTTTTATTATGATGGTTATGAACATGTATTATGATAGTGGCTATGTATGGATTTCATCATGTTTTTACTTGTAAATGAACGAACAATGTATCTATGGCCTTATAGATGACATTGCAGCTAATGTGTTGAGGCATCAATGCTTCTTAGCAATTCCCAAATAATTATGAGACCCCTATGCTCAGTTCTACTATTAATCCCTGTAGCTTTCATGTTTGTGACATGTTTAACGAAATTCCTATCATGGCTAGTAGGGGTCCAGTCTAGTCCTTGTCAATGCTTTTGCAAATGTATCTTTGATTTGGTGTGTAACCTCATTTTTGAAGGTGTCATTGAGTTTTGGGGAGTGAATTAGGCTCTGGGGTTGAAAACGGGGCACAAATTCCAGAGTCAGAGGCACAACAATAGAGAAAAAAGGTCCCTAGAAGCTCCCTTTCCCTTCTTATGGGAGATTATGGAACCTCCTAGATGAACCCTTGTCAATAACAAGGGAGATTTTATGGGTTTGATGCACTAAGACTTTAGTTGGTCTCATGGGTTGGTTACCTAAATGGTTGGGATGACTCTTAGGAATTTTGTTACTGATGTGGAAGGTCTTTGTGATGTGTTCTGTTAGCTCCACTTCCTTAACTAACACATAGGGAGTCAAATAATATCATAGTAACTTCTCATCACATTTTTACCCTGGTTAGCCGATTACCTGGGTAGATGTGGGAGGAGGGTGTTACATTTATGAATCATATTTTTTCTCTAAAACTTCCTAGGACCAAATAAAAAAATTGTAGAGTTGCTATCACAGAAAATAGAAGTTGGCTCCTTTTGAACATTTGAAAGATCCTTCAATAATATTCTCATCCACACTAATTAACAAGTTGTTGAAGTTGTAGCTACATACCTTACCTCTGCAAAAGATATTGAAACAATGGGTTTTTTCTTAGATGCCCATGAAATCAAATTGGCTCCCAAGTGAAAATCATACCCTTACGTGTTTTTGTGATCATCTAAGTTGCTTGCATAGTCGCTATTTGTATAGTCTGAAAGTGAGCAATCTTCAGAATTTGTGTAGAACAAACCATAGTCTAGTGTCCCTACAACATATCTTAAGTTTATTTTTGCAACCTTCTAATGGAAATTCATGGGTGTTTCCATAAATATGGAAACAAAACTAGGTGTAAACTTGATGTCAGGTCTAGTTGCAGTGAGATACAAGAGACTACCAACTAGACTTTTATATAATGTAGAATCAACTTATGGTCCTTCATCTTGTTTTCACAGCTTGGTGCCTAGAGAAACTGGAGTTTCAGTTGGTTTGCAGTTCATCATATTGAATGTTTTTAGGATGTCAATGCTATGATTTTGTTAACAAACAAAAATTCCATTAAAAGATTGTTGAATTTCAATGCCTAAGAAGTACTTCATGAGCCCTAAATCACTCATATCAAACTCTGTTTGGATGGCAACTTTCATTTCTTCTAAAATCATATTACATGTATAAAGAATATCATCAACATAAAGGCAAACAATGAGGCTTTTAACTTCATGATTTTTTGTATAAAGAGTTGAAGCATGACTACTTCTACGAAGTCCACTTTTGATGAGGTAAGTGTCGATTCGACTATACCAAGCTCGGGAAGCTTGTTTCAATCCATATAAGGCTTTCTTCAACTTGTACACCATATGCTCTTGTCGTGGAACTTCAAAACTAGGGGGATGATCCACATAAACCTCTTCATGCAATATGTCATTTAAGAAAGTAGATTTTACATCAAGTTGAAAAACATTCCATTTGTGTTGAGTTATAGTGACCAGAATAGTTCTAGCTGTGTCTGGACTTGCTACTAGAGAAAAGGTTTCACCATAGTCGACACCAAATTGTTGTGAGAATCCTTTGGAAACTAGCCTTACCTCATTTTTCTCATTTTCTCCTTTTTCATTCAGTTTGTTCTTGTATACCCACTTGAAACCAACGTTGGTTTTGTGTCTTGGGAGATTAACCAATTCCAAAGCCTTGTTCTTCTCTATGGTTGTGATTTCCTGATTCATTGCATCAACCCAATGTTTCTCTTTTATTGTCTCTTCAAAATGGGTTGGTTGATAGGAAAGAAAGGAAAACATATTCTATTGATGAAATTCATGCTCTTGCTCATATATAATCATTGTTGGATTCACTGCTGGAAGACGTACGATTTTCAAAGTGGTATGGTTGTTCCTGTATCTACAATCTTGGTTTTTGTGGTGGATGAATAGACAAATTTAAAGCTTCATCAATTTGCTCAGACCAAGATTTATTTTCAAAAACTTTAACATCTTTGCTTAAAACAAATTTCTTGGTGAATGGATTTTAAATTCTATAGGATTTTTGTTCACCATAGCCTACAAAGATAGATTTTTCACTTCTATTATCAAATTTCTTTTGCAGCTTCTTAGGTACATGTAGAGCCCAAGATTGTTGGGATACACTTCAAAATGCCTATGCAGATCCGACCCAACAAGCATTAGTAGCCATGACCATTAATCAGATAAATGTTGTTGTAGATCTGAGAAAGAAAGAATAGAGAGCCAAATTTTGGATGCATAATTCAGTTGCTGACTCTATCTTCGACAAGATAATCGACGCATCAATAATAAAAGAAGCTTGGGATATTCCAAAAGTTTTCTATCAGGGTAATGATAGAGTGAATATTGTTAAATTGCAAATATTATGGTCTTAGTTCAAAACCCTAAAGATGACTAGCACAGAGAATGTCGACTAATTCATGACTAGAGTCATGGGCATTGTCAATCAAATCAAACTTATTGGTGAAACCATTACAGACCAGGAGATAGTTGAAAAATTCCTTTAAAGCCTACCAAAGACATATGACATGGTTGTAACAATCATTCTATAATCCAAAGATCTTACAACTCTCTCAATAGAACAATTGACCAAATTGCTTTTGTCACATGAAACAAGACTTATCCTTGGAGAAGATTTCATGGATCAAGCTTTCAAAGCATAAGTCTCTCTTGGTAGAGACAGAGGCAAAGGATATAGAAGCAACAACAAGTGAGGCAAAGGAAGAGGCAGATCTACAACATCATCATGCAGTAGAACAATCGAGATCTTCACGGAACTAGACCCCATGGGCATTGTCAATCAAATCAAACTTATTGGTGAAACCATTATAGATGAGGAGATAGTTGAAAAATTCCTCTAAAGCCTACCAAAGACATATGACATGGTTTTAACAATCATTCTATAATCCAAAGATCTTACAACTCTCTCAATAGAAAAATTGACCGAATCAGTTTTGTCACACGAAACAAGACTTAACCTTGGAGAAGATTTCATGGATTAAGCTTTCAAAGCATAAGTCTCTCTTGGTAGAGGCAAAGGCAAAGGATATAGAAGCAACAAGAAGCGAGGCAGAGGAAGAGGCAGATCTACAACATCATCATGCAGTAGAACAATCGAGATCTTCACGGAACTAGACACATAGAAGCAGAACATGGAGAAAATCTAATGTTTAGTGCTATTACTACAAGAAATTTGAGCATTATGAATATGAATGTAGAAAGAAATAGTCATATAAATGAAGAGGTACCGTCCATATCTCCAACAATGAAGGAGAAGCCTCTGATACCATCACAAAGAATGCAAAGTTGTTATCACAAAAAATAGAGTTCACTCCATTACCAATTTTGAATCTATTCTTTGTGTATTTCCACCTCTACATTCTTAATCATAAAATCTAAATAGGTGCTCTATTATTCTTTATATGATACCTATGTAAATAACTTGTTATTAGAAGTACAAAGTGTTCTCGTAAAATTATGATACATGTATTTGATGTTGCCATATAAATTCTTAGATTTAAGTTTTCTATTTAAATCTTTTAAGAATATATCTATCTTTACTTTTGTCAAAAAAATAAATATATTTTATTAATTTTCCATGAAACTTTTATGCATAAAAATGTTTAAAATTAAAATTAAATTTAACATAATTCCCAACTCTCTTGTCAAGCTCATAAATACAAGTCAACTCATTAAAATTTAGTCACTTCATTACACCATTACAAATTAATATTAATATGTTTTGAGAATTGCAAAATTTCACTAATTATTATGAAACAAATGTTTAATTATTATGGAACAAATTTTTAATTAAATCTTCAAAAGTTTATTTTTATGACTAAAAAAGGTCTTTCTCTAATCATTTGAAATCAGTACTTAAAGTAATAATTTAATTAGATGTAATTCTATATTAAACTTTCTTAAAAAGGGATATTACCTTCGTTTCTCGATTTTTTTATTAAGATTATCTTGTCCAAATGTATGATACAAACAAAATTTCCTATTTACAAAAAGTAGCGTTAGTATACTTGACATAAACAGATCGGTATGTAAATTTTTATTCATTTCCTAGATTTTTATCCAATATACTTCTGAAATGAGTGACATAAACAGATCGGTATGTAAATTTTTATTCATTTCCTAGATTTTTATCCAATATACTTCTGATAGTCACCTGGTGAGATTTAATAAGTATGAACGGAGAGACGAGAACCAGCGATGCTGACCATTAAAATTCATCGATGATGGAATGGATCGCTGTAGCAATATTTTTTTTTTAATTAATTTCAAAAAATTTCAACACAATCGCCTGGAATATCCATCCTAAACATACACGATATCGACTGTCACGTGACTTAGTCTCTAGTATTTGAAGTTTTGTGGATTTTAATCACCTCTATTTTACCATCTAACCAACCCCCATTTAATATCCATTTCGATGTGGAGACTGAGACATGCCATCACATGACAATACCGAAAATACCTTCGTCGTGGAGGTGCTGGCAGCATACTGTTCCTCCGCAACGACAGCCATCACGTTGTAGCCGCGTAATGCGCCTATTCACATTCAAGTAATTCCTTCTCACTTCATTCCTGCAGCTCATTATAACTTCAGCTGAATCGTACATTTCCATCTCCGTCCCACGATCTTGAGGAGGCTGATCAATGGAGATTGCAAGGTGCAAAGTGGGTGGCAGCTCTGATCCTCCACGAGTATCAGATATTAAGGGAAACCAGTCGTTGATTGATAATGTGGGAGATGCCAACAAATCCTTCCATGCTATTTCAACCCATCCCATCAATTCGGACGCTCGAAACATACTTCCCAGTACTCCACTGCTCTTTTTCCTCACCTCAAACCTAACAAACTGCTTTTGCAATTCAGAAATAACATTAGCATCGTCAATATTCCCACCGCACTCTAAGCAGAATGTTTGTTTCCATTGAGGGTTTCGCGTTGCCATCACCTCCCTCGTATTCACTGCAATATTATTATTTCCCTTGCCATTGCCACTGGACAGATAATATCGAACGAAAAGGCTGTCTCTGCCCCCAGCAGGCTTAGCTATAATATTTCTAGCCTCCAAAATCTCCAAATTTATAGCCATACCCTTAATGATAACCCTTCCATAGGGATCTATTCTATTAGCCATTGAAGCCAGATTTGTGTATGAGCCAGAAGCTTATAGCACTAACAACCTTGAGCTTTGCAGCACACACCGCCTTGAACTTTGCAGAACTAACAGCTTTGAACCACTTGTGCATGCTTAATCCAAAGCATAACAAGATATATATAGGTATACTGAGAAAGTGCCCGATTTTATCTCTATAATATTAAGGCTGCAACGAGCCTAATGGATTCTACTTTTGTGAAAACATCTAGTTAAATATGCAATCCAGACCATGTCAGTAGAATCCAATAGATTTTATTTCAATAATCTATTGTTTGTTCAAATTGGTTTTAGCCGCACTAGACTGATCTAGATCATCTCAGAACAATCCAATAGATTTTATTTCAATAATCTATTGTTTGTTCAAATTGGTTTTAGCCGCACTAGACTGATCTAGATCATCTCAGTAGAATCCAATAGATTTTATTTCAATAATCTATTGACTACTTGTTTGTCCAAATTGGGTTTAGCCGACACTAGACTGATCTAGATCATGTCAGAAGAATCTAATAGATTTTATTTAAACAATCCAAATTGGGTTTAGCCTCCACTAGACTGATAAGGGTACGGATTATAGGTATAATAATATTATGGCCAATGACTTTCTCCCACTGGTTTATTGGCTAATGAATCAAATTCAATGCTTAGCCTTTAAATAATGCCCCAAAATTTGGGTGGGTGGAAGTACAAGACGTACCAATGTAAACTCCAAGTTGGTGGATTATATGCCCCTTTTTAGCATTTCTCAGATTTGGAAATCTTTCTGGTCACTTTCTCATCATCGGTGAATTTTATGTATTTCTTTTTTTTTTTTAAATTCATGTTTTTAGAATTGATTTTAATGGATTTAGATTTTACATTACTGAGAAATTTAAAGCAAGTTAGAGAGAGCAATTTCAAAATCAAAATCAATTTTGAGTGAACTTGTTCTTTCATCCCAAACCTAAAAACGTGTAAGAATCATCAATGAAGCATTCATTAATTAACCAGCGTTAATGAATAACAAGTTAAAAAATAATTAATATTATTTTTATATTAATGGAGAAAATGGTTACATTGTTGTAACGTTCTCCCCTCTCCCAAGTTTAGGATTAGTTCCTAAAGTTTAGGGGTTTGAGTGCAACTTCCTAATCCTTAGTATTGTACTTAATGATGTAATCTTTCATTGATGGATATAGAGTGGACGAGAGTGATCTCTCTGTTTTGGTGAGTGTAGTCTCCAGGTGCAGGCCACACCTGAGAGCTACATCTCTTTCTTTTAATTCTGTTCACATTTTATCTTGGTATCAGAGCTCAGGTTGGGTGAGCCTGATCTTTTGTCACCTTGTGGCTGAAGTGCCTTTGTAGCTAGCTTACCTGTGTGGTAGAATTTCCTGTGTGGCTTGAAGTGCCTTTGTGGCCGCGTGTACACAAGAGCTCTGTGCTCAATTGAGCAGGTGGACTGCAGAACACCTCGCTCAGACTCAGATATTTTTTTTTCTGAGTGGAGAGGATATTGGCGCGCTTTTTGCGCTGACAGAGGCGCCAGAAAAGGGAATTAGAACGGATTATGTGGGATTAATCACGCCAGAGAAGAAATTAGCGCGGAATTTAAGAAGAAAATCGCGCTAGAGCTCCAGAACGCCCAATTGGCGTGGATTTTTCGCTCGGGATCGCGCCAACAAAGAACACTCGCACCGATTTTTAATTGGCGCAGATTTTTCGCTCGGGATTGCGCCAGCACTAAGAGGATTTTCCGCACGCTGATTGAGGACACGCCAATCTTCCTTCAAGGGGATCTGCGGGAAGCCTCAACTTCGTTTGGCGGTTTGCAAGGGGTGCAGATCGGCGAAGTTGCAGATCTATCCGGGAGAGGCAGATCAGATCAATTTTTTATCAGATCGGATCTTCGGCTGTATTGGAGACGCCGAATTTGCTCATTGGAGCGGGATTGCCAGACACTGCAGATCGGATCCAGAGGTGACAGATCGATCTGACAGGTATTGTTTTTTTTTTTTTTTTGTTGGGTAGATTCAGAATGAGTAATACGATGGAATCTTACCTTAACGAGTCTGGTAAACTTAATGGATCTAACTTCATGAATTGAAAGTTTAAGATCCAGACCTTGTTCGAGGGTGCGAATGCTTGGTCCATAGTTACAGGCGATGAACAGAAGCCGAATGGAGGGCCACAGGAGCAAGATTGGGAAAAACGAGAGAACATGGCCAAAGTCTTGTTGAAGATGTCTGTGAAAGACAATGTTATTATGCACATCAGAGACTGTAAAATGTCCACGGACATCTGGATGAAAATCAAAAGTCTGTATGAGACCCATAATACGAGCAGAGTCTTGGCACTTAAAAGCAAGCTATTTTCAATGAGGATGGACGAGAGGGAGACTGCTACTGCATTTGTTGCAAGAATTAAAGATGTGAAAGACGCATTGGTGGTCATCGGAGTGGCGGTGTCTGATGAAGATCTTGTTGCAATCACAATGAACGGGATGCGTGATGATTTTCAAATGTTCATCACTGGAGTGTCGGCAAGGGAGAAAACGCCCTCATTTGATAATCTCACTGGGACCTTGCAGCAAGAGGAGGAGTGGCGACAGAACTTGAACCCCCATAGTGATGATCTTGCGTTGATGGCAAAACAACGATCATCTAAAGGAAAGCAGTCACAGCAGCAATCAAAGCAGAAAGGAGGAATATCACAGAAGAATCTGCATTCTCATAAAGGTATGCTTGCAAATCATTCTGAAAAGAAATGTTATTATTGTGGAAAGACAGGTCATATACAGAGAGAATGTTATAAGAAGCAGGCTGGTGATGCAAAGAGGAGGCAGGCAAATGCAAAGCACAGAGGATACTTTGCTGAAGAATAAGACTTTAGTCATGAATTTCGACTGTTCACAGTCGATTGTGCCCTTTCAGCATCTAATGAAGATGACATTTGGTATGTCGATTTCGGAGCATCCTCTCACATGACAGGCAAAAAGGAATTTTTTGATAGCCTTGAAGAAAGCATAAATGGATCAAAAATATATCTAGGAGATGATAGTGGATACGAGATTAAAGGTCATGGGGTGATTTCAGTTAAGTTACCAAATGGAAAAATTAGTCACCTGACAAACGTTTTATATGTACCTGGAATTAAGAAAAATCTGATATCTGTATCCATGATGACTGATCAAGATATGCAAGTTGAGTTCTTCAAGACTCACTGTGTGATAAAGGATTGCAGGAATGAAATAGTTGCAACAGGCATGCGAGTTGGAAGTCTATACAAACTAGATGCAAAAAGCATACCAAAGAAAACCATGGTTGCAGGAGGATCGACAGCCGAACAACTCTGGCATCAGAGGTTCGGTCATTTGAATTTGCAGGACCTCATGTTATTGCAGAAGAAAGGTATGGTCGAGGGACTCCCTATCTTTCATAATATTCAGTTAAATTGCGATGGTCGTGCCTTAGGTAAAATGCATAGAGAACAGTTTCCTATGCATGATAGGAGGAAGGAAACAGACATTTTAGAACTAGTGCACACTGATGTATGCGGACCTATGCAGACAAGGTCACTAGGGGGAGCATATTATTTCTTGTTATTTACTGATGACTGCACTAGATATTCATGGGTTTATTTTTTGAACAAGAAAAGTCAGACTTTCCAGTGCTTTATAGAATTTAAAACCTTGGTGGAAAAGCAGTTTGGTAAGAGCATAAAAATTCTCCGATTTGACCAAGGGGGAGAATACAAGCTAAAAGAATTCATGAAATTCTGCAAATCTCACGGGATTGTTCAGCAGTATACAGTGCCACACACACCACAGCAGAATGGAGTTGCAGAGCGCAAAAACAGAACCTTGGTGGAGTGCGCAAGGAGCATGTTACAAGGTAAGGGTCTGTCTAATAGCTTTTGGGCAGAGGCTATTAATACTGTTGTATATTTGAAGAACAGAAGTCCTACCAGGTATCTTGGCTTCAAAACCCCTTTTGAAGCTTTATATGGATTTAAACCAGCAGTAAACCATCTAAGAGTGTTTGGGTCAAAAGCATTTGCCCATATACCCAAAGCTGATAGGAAGAAATTAGATCCTAAAGCTGTGAAATGCATCTTTGTTGGTTATGGCACAGAATTTAAAGCATATAAATTATTCAATCCTAAGTCTCGTAAGACATTTGCAAGCAGGGATGTAGTGTTTCATGAACAGGTACAAGAAGGGAAAGATGATGTTGGAGATGATTGGCACATTCCATTGTTGTTGGAGGAAAACAGCGAAGATGAAAGAAAGCAGGAGCAGAAAGAAGAGCAAGAAGAAGAATAGCAAGAAGGTGATAATGCAAGCCCAGTTATAGCAGAAGAAAACAAATTTGAGGTAAGTCCCCTACCAAGGAGGTCAGGTAGGAAGACACAATTACCATTAAAATTGAGAAACTATGCTTTGATGTCAAAAGTTTTGAACATTGTAGAACCCTCTAATTACAAAGAAGCTAGTCAATTTAAAGAATGGAGAGCTGCAACGAATGAAGAAATGGAATCAATTCTTAGAAATGATACTTGGGATTTAGTTGAGCTGCCTAAGAATAAAACACCCATAGGATGTAAGTGGTTGTTTAAACCAAAAATGAATGCAGACGGAAGTATAGATAAGTTAAAAGCTAGGCTGGTTGCAAAAGGATATTCACAGCAGGAAGGTATAGACTTTGATGATACTTTTGCACCTGTAGCAAAGCTAAATACAATCAGAATGCTTATTGCTTTAGCTACTAAATGTAATTGGGAATTACACCAGCTTGATGTTAAATCTGCATTTTTAAATGGTGATTTAAAAGAGGAAATTTACTTAGTACAGCCAGAAGGATATGTAAAGTAGGGGCAGGAACATCTTGTTTGCAGATTGAAAAAGGCTTTATATGGTTTAAAGCAAGCACCCAGGTCTTGGTACGAAAAGGTTGATTCTTTCTTTGTAGAGTATGGTTTCCATAGAAGTTTAAATGACCCAAATTTGTATACCAAGTACAATAATCAGAGGCAGATTATTTTGATTTCTTTGTATGTGGACGACATGATTATAACAGGAAATGCAGATGATTTAATCAGAGGAATCAAAAGGCTTATGGCACAAGTTTTTGAGATGAAGGATCTCGGAAGCCTTCACTACTGTCTGGGATTAGAAGTATTCAGGGATACTGGGCAAACTTTTCTTACCCAAGGGAAGTATGCCAGAAATCTGTTGGAAAAGTTTGGTATGGATCAATGTAGAGCAGCAGCGACACCTTTGCAGCGGAATCTGAAATTGAACAGTGATGATGGCACTAAGGAGGTTGATGCCACAATGTACAGACAGCTGGTTGGCAGCCTGATATATCTTACAACAACCAGACCTGACTTGGCATACTCTGTTAGTGTATTGAGCCAATTTATGTCGAAACCGCTTGAAAGTCACTGGATAGCAGCAAAGAGCGTGTTGAGGTATCTTTGTGGTACTGTTAATTATGGTATTTTATACACTGATGTATTTGATGTTATTTTAGCAAGTTTTTCAGACTCAGACTGGGCAGGTAACCTTGATGATCGGAGATCCATCACAGGTTATGCATTCAACATAGGTTCCGGGGTCATAGCTTGGAGCAGCAAGAAGCAGAGTACTGTAGCCTTGTCTTCATGTGAAGCTGAGTATCAAGCATTGTGTGCAGGAAAGTGTAAAGCGATCTGGTTGAGGAGGCTTCTCAAAGATGTAGGAAAAGAACAGAAGAATCCCACTTCCATCAAAAGTGACAACCAGAGCACCATTAAATTAGCATACAATCCAGTGATTCACAAAAACACCAAACATATAGACACTCAGTTCCATTTTGTTAGAGAGAATACAGTCTAAAGAAATCGCTGTTGTATATTGTAAAACTTGTGACAATGTGGCTGATATTTTCACAAAGCCTCTTGCACGAGTGAAATTTGAATTGTTTAGAAAGATGCTAGGAGTTGAGGAGAACCCTTTCTCCATTAAGGGGGGGAGTTAAAAAATAATTAATATTATTTTTATATTAATGGAGAAAATGGTTACATTGTTGTAACATTTTCCCCAGTTTAGGATTAGTTCCTAAAGTTTAGGGGTTTGGGTGCAACTTCCTAATTCCTAGTATTGTATTTAATGATGTAATCTTTCATTGATGGATATAGAGTGGACGAGAGTGATCTCTCTGTTTTGGTGAGTGTAGTCTCCAGGTGCAGGCCACACCTGAGAGCTACATCTCTTTCTTTCAATTCTGTTCACATTTTATCTTAACAACCCATAATAATATATATATAGATACATATATTCAACCATTAAATTAGCCCAGAGCCTCTTCTATAAATATTTTATAATATGACTCCTTATTTCCAGCTAAGAAAAGCAGATTATGCCTTATCCAATGCAGGCGTGGAATGGATACATGTTGCTATTACAAAATTGGAAAAGTCGTGGAATATATACGGGTTGCTGTTAGAAAATTGGAAAAGTATATTTTAAAATATGGGGGCTTATTACCAGCTACGTGAAGAAAAGCACACTCCGCTTTATCTACAACCGACGTGGAATGGCTGCAAGTCGCTAATTGAAAAATTGTAAAGAGTTTGATAGAAATGTTTTCGGCCTAAATTCGAAAATTGTAAAGAGGGTTGGACGATAAATGACAGGTTATTAGAGGCTATGCATCCCAAGAAAAGCAAATCACTGCAGAGTTGGAATGGGTCCATGATCCTATAAAAGGATTGCAAAATGGAAAACAGTTGTTTCAAATAAAGAGTGGGTAGCGGCAAGTAGGTGAAGGTGAAGGTGAAGGTGCCATGAAGTGTAACTAATTGAGGGCTTGGTTTTAGTTTGACTGAGGTTATAGAATTTCTTATAAAATTGTAATTTTTTTGTTTAATTACATTATGAATTTTTGTTATTAGACGGGTTGTTATGGGAATTGGTATTGAAGAATTTGTATTTTTAATTTAAAAATAATATTTCTCGTTTAATACATCATCTAATTAATTATATAAAAATATTTAAACTATTTACCATTTCAAACCCAAAAATAACTTATTAACAAATTTCAAATTTTTAATTTTATTTTCAACTACAAGAGCCGATGGGAGGCCAACAAAACCCGATTCACTCTATTAAAAAAGTAGGAGACATTTTTTTTTTCATTGTATCATCTTTTAAGATAAATCATTCCATGTGTGGAATTTATCATCGGGATAAAGACATCAATTTTGTAATTAAAGAATAGATTTTCCACAGCTTTCAATGAATTTTGATATTATGTACTTATCTATCTTAAATAAATATGACTGTTAATTGAATATATGACTAGTATCAATATATCTTATATTTTGAATAGATATATTGAGAAAGGTTTTTTAGATAGAAAATAATTTGTAGTTTTTATAATAGAATCTCTCAAATTATTTATATAATGATATTTAAGAATTGGGGGATTTTTAAATTAAATCATTTTAATTTCCAATTTAATTATATAGATATCACAAGAGATTATAAATGTTTGTTTAATTAAAAAGCTATCAAAACATTAGGAATTTGAAAATTAAGATTTAACTATTAGTTATTAAGGTTAAAATTTTAGTTATATAATATTTTTAAGATTTAAATTTACATTTTTAGTTAAAAATTTATCTACATATATCAAACACATTTTTTAATATAATGATACTAAATTTATTAATCAAATTTAACACCAATTCTTTTTTATATTTAAATTATACAAATTATAAATATCAAACTTACCATTCCAAATTTATAAAAATAAATAAATAAATAAACCCGACTCGTCTGATCAGTCTCCAACCGATTCCATAACTAAATAAATTAAAACTCTAATCGCTTGGCCCGGTGGTCGGGACCGTCAGTTTGTAGCCCCCCATCCGCTTTCGATTCACAAAGCATGTAGCACTGCTCAGCAGCTTATTATTCCATTGTGTCTCACCTTCCGTCAGATTGTTGTGTTGCCTGCGCGAAACAGATATTGGTTACAATTCTGATGTACAGATGATGTATATGTTGCATCTTCAACCAGATTCCTTTCCCCCTAAAAACTAAATAAATTAAAACTCTAATTTTCGTCATGGAAGCTATCTCCAGAATGTTAACCCTTAAGCTATTTCTATTTCTCAGGGGAGTGGGAAATTCGTTATTGTTAAGCGGAAAGAAATTGCGTATAATAGAAACCCTTGAAGATCAGTCTTCACTGAGATATAACATGGCCAATGAATCGACTTTCTCGGGTTCAAAGACATACAAAAATATTCTCGGGTTCAACAATGATATCATTATTGTAAAGTAGTGGTTTACCAAGTTGGGGGAATTTTTTGGACTATTAAAAATGTTTGGAATTAGGTAAAACAAATTCAATTTTTTTTGTCAAAATAGTGTTTGAATCATATTTTTGATAGTGGAAATGGATTCAATACCATAAAAAATTTATGAAACACCTAAAATCATAAAATTTATCAACTTTTATTTTGATTTACAAAAATATTTACTAAATTTTTTTAAAATATGACCAAAATTTCCATAACTTTTCACAGCAAAAAAAACATTCTCATTAGCCTCTGGCATTTGGAAATGTGGAATGGAGTAGTCTATAACTTTTTGCAGGTGGATGTGACGTTGCCATGTATGACCATCATTCTTTGGTAAAGATTATCGACTTTGTTGATTTCTCGGTAAAGCCTTTTTCCCTACGACGATCGTTTGCATCTCCCAGAGGTCTGACAACAAACAGGGAACAAGAGCCGCCGCCACTGTTCTAGCGGGACGACTCAATTAATCCATTAAATGAAACCTACCGTGTCTGGCACACTCTATTTCAAATTTGGAATTTGAGCGTGCCCAACAAAGCATTGTTTCAAATTTGAAACTTGAGCGCGCTCAACAAAGCAGTGCATGCATGCCCATGCCGGGGAGGTTAGCTTCTTGGTGTATTTCTTATGGGCCTTGCTGGACGATTACGCCTTCGATTTTTAAAATTCATTTTTGTCTAATTGTATACTGAATTTTTGCAATAACATAGTTATTATGCTGCTGTTGGTTTTGATGCAGGATCTAAATGTTGTTGTTGCATTGATCGATCGCTGGTTTTGATGTAGAGCTGCAATTCCGTGGAAGAATACTTTCATAATAGGTTCGCCTGTGACACCAACCAGTTTTTTCCATCACTGTTTGGTGGATCCACCAAGGAATGGCAATTATTTGATTGACAAAATAACAATGGGAGGCCTGCAATAACAGCCATTGTACTGGTGCACCGTGGAGCCGACATGTTGTGTGCTCGATTATTTTCTGCATAGGACTTATCCTGGTCGTTGGAGGCAACGATGAGCATGGAAACACTGTGGCTATTGCAGCTGTTTACAATGTGGAAGGAGACACATGGACAATATTGCATGAGTCAAAACCGCGAAGAATCTAGAGTTTTCATGGAGAGAAAATTTCTGGTAATAAGTGGAACCAACAGGATTTACATCCTCCAGAATGCACAAGTGCAGACGTTTTTGATGCGGAGACTGGTACTTGAAACACGTTGGAAGACATGTGAGATTTCAAATATACCTATAGGATGTTGTGAGAAAAATTTTCTACAGGTGGGAATTTGTACACGATCGATGAGGAACAAGTGAAAAATGTTGGGGATTTTTCTGGTAAAATCCCAAAAACACACAAACAAATTGAACACAGAGACAATGCTCTGTTTTACTCCAGGATCTTTAACACAGGGAAGCTTCAAAAATTTCTGAGAACAGAGTATTACACACCCATAAAAAGATTTGTATTCATTAAAATAAAATTCCTGATACAAACTTCATCCTATTTCACTCAGAGGGATTCACCAAAACATTTCAACAAGTTACTCTGTCTCCTTCTGAGATTTTACACTGCTGTGTGTAAAAACCTCATTCACATTTACTGGTGTGAAAATCTTTTACATATACTGCTGTAAATCAATTTTTACATATGCTTGCCAAAATAAAACATTATGTGCTCCTGCACATTACAAACAAAACTTCAGCACACCAAATATTACATGCTCTGTTCTAATCTTTTCTTCGTCTTCGCATTGCTGTGCGATCCATACATACAAAGTTAACCTCTCAAGAAAATCTCCCCTGCTTCTTCTTCTATGCACTGCTGTGCAATATTCGCCTTACTCATTACACTGCATTACTTGCATAAAAAAAACTCATCATCCTCACGCTGCTGCGTTTCACTGGTCTTCGTCTTCGTTCTGTTCTTCATTCACCCCATGTGCAAATGAAACATTAAACATTACAGCTATGAGCCCTTTTCATTTCATTCGTTATTTTTCATTCACCTTTGCACTGTTGTGCATTTCTCAATTATTCTTGACACGAAATATGAACATACGCTGCCCCTTATCACTCTACACACTGTTGTGCGATGCATACTCTCCTTGCTTCACACAAAAATGGTCAACGCATATATAAAATTTTTATATCAAATACATATATGTTTCCCCTTTTTTGGATTACGAAATCTATGACATTGCACTATATGCAAACCCATATCATATATGTTTTATATGTTAACAAAAAGATATGATAATAATGCATGCCGTAAAAACTTAAATACTTCTACCAACTTTCTACGACTAGCATTAACCTTCATTAAATATTTTTTGAAATGCTGGTCAAACAAAAGCGTTTACTCCACGTAATGTCATTTTGCAGGGTCGTATGCAGGTTGGATTGATGGACGGCGGAGATCGTTGAGCTGAATCGGACGATTGATGGCGATTTCGGGAGCCCCTTTCATGTTGAGCGTTATTTCCCGACGGAGCAGTGGTTTTGCAGAAGGTATAGAGGACGCGTGTCCAAAACTGATTGCGTCAGCTGAGAATGTACGGAAACCACCTGCAGACCAAAGGTGGTCCGATAACGTTCAGTGGTTTTCCTGAGTTGTTTTTCCTACTGCGTGCTGGTTGAGTCGGCAACTGACTGTGACGCCATCGTTGTCCCTGTACAATAGTTGGAATTAATATTCCAACACTCCCCTTTAATTTCAACTGCTGGGTTCTCAGTCCTACCCAGACACTTCATCAAAAATTCGAAACTTTTCTGATCCAATGGTTTGGTCAATATATCTGCTACCTGCTCCTTCTCTGCTCTCATGGGAGTTTTAATTTCATATCTCTCCCCTATAAGAAGATTCATTCGATAGAGTTCTACCAGGGTCTTCATCAAATCTTCAATCTCTTCCTGTGTCATATTGACAAGGGTGTTGGTAGTGAAGGCCATCTCAGCCATCTTGGCAAGAGTTACATATTAAACTCTATATTCTTTAAACAGATCTTCAAGGAACTTTAATTCCTTTCTCCCATTCATGGGTTCTGCCCATTTCCTATCTTTAACTCCATTTTTAAAAAAAACAGGGTCATCAACATGACTAGATAAAGCAAACAAAGAATTCATACCTTCATTTGTTGCCTCTTGTTCATTTCTCCTCAAGGGTGTCTCTCGCTGCCCTTGCGTTCGCACTGCTGTTTGGGGATGTACTTCAACCATCTTCTCATCACCTTCATCACGAGACAAACAGTTTTTATTATTCACTGTTTTCTCTAAGCTTTCATCACAAGCTTTCTCCTCAATGAACTGAGGTTTTGCTGTCTTCACTTTCTCCATGCCTTGATAGACTGTCTTGAGAGTTTCCCATGCTTCTTTGGATGTCTTAACTGCTGCTATCCTTGGAAACACACTCTCATCCACTGCTCGATACAAGAAGTAGAGGGCCTTAGCATCCTCCTTCTTATAGTTCTTCAATAGCTCTTTCTCTGCCTGAGTTAAGCTATTAAACTCATTATCATTTGCTGGTTTTTCAAAACCATCCTCAACAAGTTCCCATAAATCTTGTGAGAAAAGAAAAGTTCTCATAACTATTGCCCAATAGTCATAGTTCTTTTCATTTAATAGTGGGAGCTGAGTATTAAACATATCCACGCTAGTGCTGGTGCTGGCCATTCCTTGCACTTCTTAACTATGCTTTAAAATGCTTGACTGTGTATTAAAATAACTCACTGTCTTCAACAGTAACACAGAAAACTTGAGAAATACCTGGATCCTTTTGCTGAGTCTTCACGCTGCTGGAGAAGCTGTTGCAGCAAAGAAACCTTCCTTAAGCTTCTTTGACACTTCAAAGAGCCTGAACAAGCTCTGTCACCATCAAAGAGCATGGACCAACTCTGATACCACTGTTGGGGATTTTTCTGGTAAAATCCCAAAAACACACAAACAAATTGAACACAGAGACAATGCTCTGTTTTACTCCAGGATCTTTAACACAGGGAAGCTTCAAAAATTTCTGAGAACAGAGTATTACATACCCATAAAAAGATTTGTATTCATTAAAATAAAATTCCTAATACAAACTTCATCCTCTTTCACTCAGAGGGATTCACCAAAACATTTCAACAAGTTACTCTGTCTCCTTCTGAGATTTTACACTGCTGTGTGTAAAAACCTCATTCACATTTACTGGTGTGAAAATCTTTTACATATACTATTGTAAATCAATTTTTACATATGCTTGCCAAAATAAAACATTATGTGCTCCTGCACATTACAAACAAAACTTCAGCACACCAATATTACATGCTTTGTTCTAATCTTTTCTTTGTCTTCACACTGTTGTGCGATCCATACATACAAAGTTAACCTCTCAAAAAAATCTCCCCTGCTTCTTCTTCTATGCACTGCTGTGCAATATTCGCCTTACTCATTACACTGCATTACTTGCATAAAAAAAACTCATCATCCTCACGCTGCTGTGTTTCACTGGTCTTCGTCTTCATTCTGTTCTTCATTCACCCCATGTGCAAATGAAACATTAAACATTACAGCTACGAGCCCTTTTCATTTCATTCGTTATTTTTTATTCACCCTTGCACTACTGTGCATGCCTCAATTGTTCTTCACACGAAATATGAACATACGCTGCCCCTTATCACTCTACGCACTGCTGTGCGATGCATACTCTCCTTGCTTCACACAAAAAATGGTCAACGCATATATAAAATTTTTATATCAAATACATATATGTTTCCCCTTTTTTGCATTACGAAATCTATGACATTGCACTGTATGCAAACCCATATCATATATGTTTTATATGTTAACAAAAAGATATGATAATAATGCACACCGTAAAAACTTAAATACTTCTACCAACTTTCTATGACTAGCATTAACCTTCATTAAATATTTTCTGAAATGCTGGTCAAACAAAAGCGTTTACTCCACGTAATGTCATTTTGCAGGGTCGTATGCAGGTTGGATTGATGGACGGCAGAGATCGTTGAGCTGAATCGGACGATTGACGGTGATTTCAGGAGCCCCTTTCATGCTGAGCATTATGTCCCGACGGAGCAGTGGTTTTGCAGAAGGTACAGAGGACGCGTGTCCAAAACTGATTGCGTCGGGTGAGAGTGTACGGAAACCACCTGCAGACCAAAGGCGGTCCGATAACGTTCAGTGGTTTTCCTGAGTTGTTTTTCCTGCTGCGTGCTGGCTGAGTCGGCAACTGACTGTGCCGTCGTCGCTGTCCCTGTACAGCAGTTGGAATTAATATTCCAACACTCCCCTTTAATTTCAACTGCTGGGTTATCAGTCCTACCCAGACACTTCATCAAAAATTCGAAACTTTTCTGATCCAATGGTTTGGTCAGTATATCTGCTACCTGCTCCTTCTCTGCTCTCATGGGAGTTTTAATTTCATATCTCTCCCCTATAAGAAGATTCATTCGATAGAGTTCTACCAGGGTCTTCATCAAATCTTCAATCTCTTCCTGTGTCATATTGACAAGGGTGTTGGCAGTGAAGGCCATCTCAGCCATCTTGGCAAGAGTTACATATCGAACTCTATATTCTTTAAACAGATCTTCAAGGAACTTTAATTCCTTTCTCCCATTCATGGGTTCTGCCCATTTCCTATCTTTAACTCCATCTTTTAAATAAACAGGGTCATCAACATGACTAGATAAAGCAAACAAAGAATTCATACCTTCATTTGTTGCCTCTTGTTCATTTCTCCTCAAGGGTGTCTCTTGTTGCCCTTGCGTTGGCACTGCTGTTTGGGGATGTACTTCAGCCATCTCCTCATCACCTTCATCACGAGACAAACAGTTTTTATTATTCACTGTTTTCTCTAAGCTTTCATCACAAGCTTTCTCCTCAATGAACTGAGGTTTTGCTGTCTTCACTTTCTCCATGCCTTGATAGGCTGTCTTGAGAGTTTCCCATGCTTCTTTGGATGTCTTAGCTGCTGCTATCCTTGGAAACACACTCTCATCCACTGCTCGATACAAGAAGTAGAGGGCCTTAGCATCCTCCTTCTTATAGTTCTTCAACAGCTCTTTCTCTGCCTGAGTTAAGCTATTAAACTCATTATCATTTGCTGGTTTTTCAAAACCATCCTGAACAAGTTCCCATAAATCTTGTGAGAAAAGAAAATCTCTCATAACTATTGCCCAATAGTCATAGTTCTTTTCATTTAATAGTGGGAGCTGAGTATTAAACATACCCACGCTAGTGCTGGTGCTGGCCATTCCTTGCACTTCTTAACTATGCTTTAAAATGCTTGACTGTGTATTAAAATAACTCACTGTCTTCAACAGTAACACAGAAAACTTGAGAAATACCTGGATCCTTTTACTGAGTCTTCACGCTGCTGGAGAAGCTGCTGCAGCAAAGAAACCTTCCTTCAGCGTCTTTGACACTTCAAAGAGCCTGAACAAGCTCTGTCACCATCAAAGAGCCTGGACCAGCTCTGATACCTTTGTTGGGGATTTTTCTGGTAAAATCCCAAAAACACACAAACAAATTGAACACAGAGACAATGCTCTGTTTTACTCCAGGATCTTTAACACAGGGAAGCTTCAAAAATTTCTGAGAACAGAGTATTACACACCCATAAAAAGATTTGTATTCATTAAAATAAAATTCCTGATACAAACTTCATCCTCTTTCACTCAGAGGGATTCACCAAAATAGTTCAACAAGTTGCTCTGTCTCCTTCTGAGATTTTACACTGCTGTGTGTAAACACCTCATTCACATTTACTGGTGTGAAAATCTTTTACATATACTACTGTAAATCAATTTTTACATATGCTTGCCAAAATAAAACATTATGTGCTCCTGCACATTACAAACAAAACTTCAGCACACCAAATATTACATGCTCTGTTCTAATCTTTTCTTCGTCTTCGCACTGCTGTGCGATCCATACATACAAAGTTAACCTCTCAAGAAAATCTCCCCTGCTTCTTCTTCTATGCACTGTTGTGCAATATTCGCCTTACTCATTACACTGCATTACTTGCATAAAAAAAACTCATCATCCTCACGCTGCTACGTTTCACTGGTTTTCGTCTTCGTTCTGTTCTTCATTCACCACATGTGCAAATGAAACATTAAACATTACAACTACGAGCCCTTTTCATTTCATTCGTTATTTTTCATTCACCCTTGCACTACTGTGCATGCCTCAATTATTCTTCACACGAAATATGAACATACGCTGCCCCTTATCACTCTACGCACTGTTGTGCGATGCATACTCTCCTTGCTTCACACAAAAAATGGTCACCCCATATATAAAATTTTTATATCAAATACATATATGTTTCCCCTTTCTTGCATTACGAAATCTATGGCATTGCACTGTATGCAAACCCATATCGTATATGTTTTATATGTTAACAAAAAGATATGATAATAATGCACGCCGTAAAAACTTAAATACTTCTACCAACTTTCTACGACTAGCATTAACCTTCATTAAATATTTTCTGAAATGTTGGTCAAACAAAAGCGTTTACTCCACATAATGTCATTTTGCAGAGTCGTATTCAGGTTGGATTGATGGACGGCGGAGATCGTTGAGCTGAATCGGACGATTGACGGCGATTTCGGGAGCCCCTTTCATGCTGAGCGTTATGTCCTGACAGAGCAGTGGTTTTGCAGAAGGTACAGAGGACGCGTGTACAAAACTGATTGCGTCGGGTAACTGTACGGAAACCACCTGCAGACCAAAGGCGGTTCGATAACGTTCAATGGTTTTCTTGAGTTGTTTTTCCGGGTGCGTGCTGGCTGAGTCGGCAACTGACTGTGCCACCGTCGCTGTCCCTGTACAGCAGTTGGAATTAATATTCCAACAGAAAAATATGATGTTCACTGTGCCACCGTCGCTGTCCCTGTACAGCAGTTGGAATTAATATTCCAACAAAAAAATATGATGTTCATGAAAACCTTTCGACGTCTATTGCTTTCGTTGAGGGACATTTTTCCATTATCACGTCTGTTGCAGCGTGGTGAGATCAGATTTTGTGAGTGGTATTAATGGTGATCCGATCTCTTATTTATTTCAACCGTCTCGGCAGTAGATTGCAACGCTTTGCTAGTTGCCGCAACCTTGGAGATTTGATGATTCTCACATTAAAATATTTTATTTTTAGCATTTTCAAAAATTTTAATGCAGCTCATAGTTCAGTTATTCTGCTTCAGAAAAGAATCATGCCTGCATGTATAAAATTTATTGTTTCTGATGTGTAGTCCTCGCTTAGCATTTTCCAACTCGAACGCACTATTTTCTGTTAAGTGGTTTGTTTTAGTATCGTTGAAATAGTTTTAATTACCATATAGATTTACGTTTTAACATGGTTATTTTATTTTTCAGGTTCTGGTTAAGTTCATATGCAGTGGTTGTTAATATAATATCAAATGAGAGATCTGCTAAACTCCGCAACGCGATTATGTTATTGATTATTTACCAGTTTTCCTGAGTTTGGTAACTTTTAAGTTGGTAAGTTTAACTTAAAAGTAGGTGTGATGGGTACAAAGAGTTAATGAACCAATAGAAAAATAGTTGATAAAAGTGAGACCATGTTTTAATATTCTTACTTTAATAATATTTGTTTGGATTGCGAGTGAAAATGTGTATTCAATTAATAACAGTAACCATTAAAAGTTTATTTTTATTTTTTTTTATAATGAATTTTTAATAGATTTTATTATTTTATTTCTTTTTGTTATAAATTTTTAATAGATATTACGTTAGTATTTGTGTTATTTGAAATTTGACACACATATATATATATTACTAATATGGCATAAGAAATAATAATGTAATACTTAAAGTTTACATTATTTGTAATGTTGTGTTATATTTATGGATCTTGATTGTTTTTCAACATTATATTGTTTATATAGCTTGAACTACAACATGAATTTGATTTCTTCTTTCCAAAGAGCAATCCAGCAGGGTATCTCACACTACAAAGGATTAACATGTTGGCAATAGAATTTCTATAGTTAGGGTTCTAAGGTTTTTTTAGTTGTAAATTAAAATATCATTAAATTTTTTACAAACATCTAAAATTAATCATATTTTTCTCATAATTTCATAGCAAAAACTTAGAATGTTTCTATGATAATAAATCATTGAAACTTAGTCCCCTACCAACACAAATTTATAAAAATTGAATGATAATACTTCCTTGAATACTCAAAATTATAAATGTAGATGAACTTCCCTAGAGATCACAAAGTGTACCTCATGAGACACCTCACATTGTCAAAAAAAAATTGAAAATCACAAAAATTAACCAAATTATAATTTTATTTTAAACGTTTTTAATATTATTAATAATTGCTCCATGACAAACTGTACAACCTAGTATGGGAGATGTGTGGGGTTAGATGTTACATATGTAGGTGTTAGATGTTATATGTGTGGGAGTAATATATGTGAATATTTTCAAAATATAAGATTCATAAGTATACTTGGTCAAACTACATAAAAAATAAAGTTTAAATAAATATAAATTAAAAATAGATAATAATTAAAATAATTCGAATAAAACAATAAATTTCAAAACCCATTTTTGCCATATATTTTTCTCAAATTATTAAATTACATAAAATTAATTAAAATTAAAAATAAAATAAAATTAAGAAACAAAATAAATTCATAATTAAAATAAAATTGAGTTAAAATAGTAAATTTATGGATGGAGGTTTCTGGGCTCCAGGTTTTCACAATTCATGGTTTTTCCTGTGGTATTCTTCTGTAATGTAGCCTATTCAATGGTGTTCTTAGCTAATGTGAGACATTAATTGCAATAAAAGCTTTTATATGAAACTTTTAGTTAAGACAGAGGTATATTTTTTTATAAATAGGCTCTGTTACAATACTATGTGTCATGGTTTACTAACCGTGAATGTTACAGTACTATGTGTCATGATTTACTAACCGTGAATGCCCAAAAAAAGGTAATTCATGTTCATAAGCAAATGCACATATCACATTTTTTCAATTACTCAATTTAATTAAAAATGAAGAAAGAACATAACTGCTTTGGAGATAAATCTCAACCTTTTTTTATAAATACGACTAAGAATATTCTAGAATATTATATTGAAACTAAATAAATACTATCTACTCAATAATTATTATTGATAATAAAATTAAAATCTTAAAAATTATTTCAAAATAGCAAAAAAACACTTTATATTTTTATTTAAAAAAAAAAACTCAAAATACATAAAGTAATAATATTTTACTTTCCCTAGGTTATAGGGCTTTTTTTCCACCTAACGTGAACTTGATATTAACCATTTAATTATATAAATAAACATTAATAATATGGAAATCATACTTTCAATAAAAGTAAATTCAATTGTTAAAAATAAAGTTATTATGTCAAATTTAAATGAGCTTTTTTTTTTCACCTAACGTGAACTCATAGCCTTGATATTAACCATTTCATTATATAAATAAACATTAATAATATTGGTTCATCGTCAGGACAAGTTGAATGAACAGATCTCACTTTGCGTATTAAATAGATAAAGCAGAACATCCAATGGGTAAATCTCATGACCAGGTAATGGCTAAATTGACAATGGCTGGATTTGACCGGTAAACAGTTAGTTTAGACAGGATTAGAGATAAAATTTAGTTAAATAAGCTAATTCTGCTAGTTATATTATTACTAAAATCAAAGTAAATGGACCAATTTTATAAACTTATAATTATAAATATATATTAAAATAAATAAATTATAAAATTAATTAATTTAAAATTAATAGTTAGTTATCGTCCCTTAGACCAGTGAAGGATCCTATCGACCCTAAGGACATGAAAGGGGTATACATTATTCCTTGTTCATGTGGGACCCCCTATATTGGTGAAACTAGTCACTCCATTAATCAAAGGATTAGTGAGCACGCAGTTGACCTTAAGCATATGAGAACCAAGTCTTCTGCTTTAGCAGAACATGTGGAGAAAACCAATCATCATGTCTGCATTGAGGAGGCTGGTGTTATTGCTAGAGTGTCTCAATTCCATCACCGGAAATTTAGGGAAGCCCTTGAGATTGAAAAAAGGCCGAACAATCTCAATAGAGAGGATGGCTGGAAGATCAGCAGTTGCTGGGTCCCAGCCCTCTCCTCCTAGTCGTTTTCTTCCTTTCTTCCCCTCCCTTGGTATAGCTTTTTCTTGTTGTCTTGTAAGTAATTTCCCCTTGTTTCCTGTTTCTTGTGGCCTTCATTCTTTAAGGTGTGGTTGATATAGTTGGAGGCTTGGTTATTTTATGCTATTAGTTTTATTCTAATATCTGAAGGTAAATAATCTTGAAATTATTCTATGATAATATACTATTTTTAACCCTTAATAAACTATTAATTAATTTTAAATATTAAAATATTTCTTCCAACCCTTATTTTACTCTAATAATTATATGTTTAATATCTTTTATAAATAACTATTAATTTATAATTAATTTATTTTTATTTATAAATAAATAAAAATTTAAATAACTATTTATTTATTAATCTAGTATTTACATATTTAATAATTTTTACAACTAACTATTAATTACTCTAATATATATATATATATATTTAATAACTTTGATAACTAACTATTAATTTTAAATTAATTTATTTTAATATATATTTATAATTATAAGTTTATAAAATTGGTCCATTTACTTTGATTTTAATAAGAATATAACTAGTAGAATTAACTTATTTAATTAAATTTTACCCCTAATCATGTCCAAACTAACCGTTTACTGGTCAAATCTAGCCGTTGTCAATTTAGCCGTTACCTGGTCATGAGATTTACCCATTGGATGTTCTGCTTTATCTATTTAATATGCAAAGCGAGATCTGTTCATTCAACTTGTCCTAACGATGAACCACATTGGTTGGTTCAAAACGCGTCGACAAATGAAATGCCATGTGATTTACGCCGAAAAATCTATCGTAAACTTGATATGGATCACAAAAGCCTCAATTCAAAAATAAAGTTATTATGTCAAATTTAAATGAGAGTTTTTTTATCATTTTATATTGGTATGGAAGTAAGGGAAACATACAATTACAAGCATAATATTTAAGTATGTGAATTGTTTTTATTTTTATGATTTTCCAAATACCATGTTTCAATTTTCTTTTCAGTAATTATGGAAATGGAAATAAGTTAAATTTTGAAATAATAAAAATTTTATTTTTATAATTAAATGATATATCTAGTGAATAAAAAGATATGTTCAAAAGAAGTAATTATTGTATTTGGCAATATTTTTTTATTTCTTCAAATTTATTTTTAGTATATATTAAGTATTCTGAAGTTTAATTATAAAAATATTATATATAAATAATTAGTGTGCATAACATATATATAAACTAGATTCAAACGGATTATTAGGTGGTTTGGTTGATTTTTGGGACCTCGTATGGGCCACTTTCTTGGCGTACAATTTCTTTGCTGGCATTTTGTTCTCAGGGTATACCAACCCACACTGGATCTTGCTTGAATCCAACCGAAAGTTTTATTGCTCTAAACAACTTACGAGAGGAGAGGAAGGAGATGATGTTCAATTACATACCAACCCATGAAGTCCCCTACGGGAGAGAGGTCTGTGAGAACCTCCCTTATTCCCAATCCATAGGCGCCAATCCGAGGAGTTGCCTCTCGCCCCGTTAGGAGTAAGTGAATAATACGTAGGTTTCACCTTCACTGCTTGTTTCCTCTCTCGCTGCGGCGCAGGGGACGAAGTGGCCCTACTATTACGAATTGCGTGGGGAAAGGGTTTCATGCCCGCAATGCCATCCATTTCCTCTGCTCAGGTGAATAGCGATACATCCTAAGCTATTCATTAAGCAGGTGATATAGGGCAAGTAGTAGAGTTAGGAAAAACATCCATAAGTAAGGGGGGGAAAGGGTAAGAAGTCGTTGTATCATGTATGCATCAGAGGTTTTCCATCCAAAATACACATCCTTAATCTATATGTTCCTTATGTTGGTAGACAGGATTTCTGGGATAGATTGGAAGCATGTGACTTGCTAGAAATAGACTCATTGATTGTGGCTGGTGATTTCAATGCCAATATCGAGGCAGGAATGTTGGGGACACGGTGTATGGGGGATCCACTCCCAAACCATTTATCCCTACTATTCACAAAAATCATTTGCGGGATATCCACCCTCTCACTCTTACCCTGACTTGGTACAATGGTAGATCGGGTGAGGACCACATCGACAAGAGATTGGACCGTTTTATTGTCCATGAAAACCTCATTGGACAATTCGGTGTTATGCGCTCGAGGGTTATTAAGGCTCACATCTTTGATCACATGCCCATTGTATTACAATGGAAATTGGATGTGTCGCGCCTAGGTATTCCATTCAAATTTAATCATACATGGTTGGAGGACGAGAGCTTTTTCACAATCGTCACTAATTTTCTGAAGTCACATCATCGAGTGATGGACATATCTCTAAGTCTAAATCTCACCTCTCTACTACATGAATTGAAGCATCGGGTCTGAATATGGGAACGAATGAAGAATAAGGCTCTCATACAAGAGCTACAGTCGATTACAAGAGATATAGAAGGTCTGATGGAAACAATGGAATGTGATTCACCTCCATTAGATTCCTGGGAAAAACTAAAAGCACTAGAACATCAGAAAAGGCAGATCTTACATATTTAGGAAACCACTTGGCGACTTAAGAGTCGAGCCATTTGGTTAAAGGAGGGTGATCAAAATACCAAACATTTTCACCATATTGAAAATCAACAGAGGAATGGAAATATAATATGGAGGATCTGTGGCCAAGATGGAGAAATGGTGCACAGGACGGTGGATATTCAGGGGGAGGTTGTCACGTATTTCAAGACAATTTTCTAGAGGCGACCTAATGTAAACATTGAGGACCAAGTTTAGGGTATATTGAAATATCCTCAAATGGTCAATGAGAACTTAAATAATCTAGTATATAGACCGGTCAATACTGAGGAGATCCACTAGACCTTGAAAATATTTGCTAAGGATAAAAGTCTAGGCCCAGACGGCTCGACTGTGGAATTCTTCCTATACTTCTTTGATTTGATTGCAAAGGATCTCCTAGATATGGTGGAAGATACTAGAACACTAGGTCGCATATATGGTTCCATAAACTTGACATTCATTGCACTGGTTCTGAAGACATCAGAGACATAGTCCTTCTTGGACTACAAGTCCATATCCCTTTGCAATATTATGTATAAAATTATCTCAAAGATTATTGTGGAGCACATAAAAGGCACCCTCTCGGTACATATCAACCAAGAGCTATCGAGTTTTCTGCATAACAGGTAGATACATGATGTGGTTGCCATTGCATAAGAGACTATACACTCAATACATTCCAGGAATTTAAAAGATTTGGTGATGAATATTGATCTTTGTAAGGCTTATGACTGCTTGGATTAGGAATTCTTGAGATTTGTATTACTAAAGATTAGACTCTCAAATCCTATCATTAAACGGATTATGGAATGTGTATCCGATGCACACTTTTTTATTCTGATTAATGGTTACCCATTGAATTTTTTTGGTGATGGGGGGGGACTCTACCAAGGATGCTCTCTATAACCACTTTTATTCATAATGGCAATGGTCTGCTTAAGCAATAAGATTAGAACGGCTACTGCAGGAGGTCTATTTAAGGGAGTCCATATATGCTCAGGTATATCGATTTCTCACAATCTATTTATAGATGATATATTGGTATTTGGTGTGTTGTCCAGGGTCTTATGGAGAAACTTCCACAACATATTGGCTTGATTCAGGTCTTCTACAGGATTGATGTTAAATGACTGTAAGTCATACATCCTATACTCTGCAAGGGATATGAGGGATATCACTGACATTTCCAACATGTTCAAATACAACTGTAAACCATTGTTGGAGGGACTCACATATCTGTGATGTAATTTAAAGCTAGTAAATTACGACAATGAAAACTGGTACTGGATTCTAGATAAATTTTAATAGAGGGTAAATGCCTGGATTCACAGATGGTTCACTTGGGGGAAGATTCATTCTTGTACAAGAAGTCATTCTACAAATGGGAATGTATTGGGCATACCTATTCAGTCTTCTTGCAACCATCATCCATAAAATAAAATCTATTTTGGTGCACTTCATCTGGGCGGGTCGAAATACTAAAGGAAAATATCACCTTACAAAATTGGATAATCTAACAGTTCCGAGGGAAGTGGGTGGATGGGGCATTTTGGATACTAAGGTATTTGGATGGGCACTCCTCTTGAAGTCCTTTTGGTGAGGTCTACACATGGAAGGTCTGTGGCGGGACATCATATTTACAAAATATTTGAACAGGAGGGACCTTGTGGCATGGAGTAGGACAAGCACACTTAGGAAGGTAACTGGATCATATATTTGGAGGAGTTTTCAAAAGGTGAAGGGAATTTTTCTTCGGAGATTTTGTTGGAAATTCGGCAGTGACTCACAGATCATTATTGGTACAGATTTGATTAAGGATGTCGTTGGCACACAACAGTTATTGGAACATCTCCTGCACAGTCTGCACGCACATGACATATTCTATCTAAATCATATTATCGTTGGATGGAATGATAACACACCTATGTGGAGATGGGATGAGGATTTTGGCATACCTGATGATCTGATTTTGGAATGGGAAACATTCATTTTCACACTCAGGCTGTGCGATAGTGGGGAGGAGGATCACATTGCTTGGGCAAGTGCACTTAACTTAAAAGGAGTTGTGGTTGTGGATATATATAAACACCTTATTTGCCCTTCCTGAGGACTGTAGCCAAACTGGTACCATAAGGTATGGAAACTTCATATTCCTCAAAAAATCACTCGGTTTAATTGGTTGTTATGGCAGAATAAAAACCTCACATGGGATAATCTATGCAAGAAGGGTATCCAGTCTTTTCCCAAGATGAACTGCGCAATCTCAAGCCTCAAGATTCACCCTTGGCTGCCGGGACTGCATAATGCGCAGTTCCCTTAGCCACTCTCCCTCACTTGATCATGAAAATTGTGCAATCATTCTCATCAGTCTATGTGTTTGCTACCTGATCTAGCTTTGAAATTTGATTTACAAAAGCTAATGTTTTCTTTCCACGAGTGCCTTTTCCCTCTAGCGGGTACAACAATTGTTGAGCACTTCTCTTCAGCAATCACTATTACCATGGCATGCAAGAGAGATGCTTCAAAAGATACCAAAAAAAGTAGTACCAAGGAAGCAGTTGAGAGCATGCTAGTTAACTTACCTGTGTATTTTAACACTCAACTGTTTGTGGAAAAGGAATCAAATCTTACATAGCAAAAAGTGAATGAATCTTTTTCGGCAAAGGGCGTCAAAGCATATCTAGAGGACCGACAAGTATATGCCAGTGTTCAACAGTTAGGATTACACAGGGTTGCATGCAGATATCCAACCTTCCCATGTGCAAATGTCATCAACTGGATTGTTTCACATATTGATGTGAAAATTATGACTTTGTACAGTGCCAACGGACAGAAGCTTGCTACTTTTCTAGCAGAAGATTACCATCTTATGTACCATTTTCCCAAGCCAGAAGCACTCATGGATTCATACTTCTATGCCACCAACAACTATTTGAGCACGAAAGACATTGTTAAAGGATGGGTGAAAGAGCCATCAAATTTTCGACAGAGGGAAATGCAGAGGAGATTGGAGGAAGAAAAGCAGGAGCAAGAACAAGAAGAGAAGCATAAGAAGGAAGAAGAAGAGAGGCGAGGTGTAAAACAATGCAGAAGAAAGATGAAGAGAAAGAACAAAACTGACCACCAACAGAGGAGGAGAGCGGATATATACAGGACAAGGAGCTTGCTCAGAAGATTGAAGAATTAATTGAGATTGTAGACATGGAACTGAAGCCAAATAATCAGAATGTTGACTTGATTCCGAGTACACAACAGGTCACCATTAAGTCTCCACCATATTTAGCAGCAGATTTAGTTGCAGGCGAGGAAGAGGAAGTTGTTCCTCTTGATGATGATCCAGTTATGGACACGTACAATCTTTCATATGATGAAATTCAAAGGAAGACTGTACAATCGCATAAGAAGCACTTTCTGGATGACCTCACAATGCCTACATTCATTAGAGAAAGGGTGATAGTGGCAGACACGTACAATATTTCATACAATAAACTCTAGAGGAAGAATGTACAAGCACGTAAGAAGCACTCTCTGGATGACCTCGCATCACCTGCATTCATTAAAGAAAGGGTTATTGTCTTTGTATGCCATTTTTAATTGCTCGTTTATCTTCGATACATAAAAGACTTTTTCTCCATTTTCGTGCAGTAATTTAAAGAAAAATTACATCCTCAAATTATGTCTTCAAATATTTGTTAAAATTGAAACTTGTTTATCATGTTACCTAAATCCAACCAATTTTTTTTATCATTAATAAGTCAGTTTAATATTATTTAACTACCCCAATTACTTTTCTTTGATGTGAATTGCAAGAGGATAACGGAAAAGAGAGTTGATCTCTGAGCCCTCCAGTGGGTCACCAGTCGAAGGTCAAGTTTTGGAGAAGGACACAAAATGTGTGAGGTGAGAGTCCCTGACACCCGACTTAGAGTGGGACTGTGAGGGTGTTGATTTCAAAACGACCACAAGCAGCTTATCTGAAATTTTATTAACCTAGTCATAACAACCATAAATAATAAAACTTTTTAAATATCATATACTATTTTTCCTACTACTTAAACATAAATGGATTAGCTTTATCTTCCACCCATTAGCTTAAAAGTAAAAAAAAAAAAAAAATCATCAGATTATGATGAAAAGTGTGATGTGTAGGGCTTACGAATGCTCAAGAATTCGATGCAACCTAATTATTAAAATGACTAAAGTCAATAAAAAATGAAATCATTAAATATAAATTAAATTTAGCAATTAATTGTTAAGTTAATGACTGTAAATATGCATTTTGTTTTGGTTAGATTGAAAGTGACATATGCTAACTACCTTTTATATGGTGGATAATTTTAATATAGTTAATTAAATGTTGAATTGGTATATCAAAGTCTTTTTGTTTTGATTTTTTTTCTCAATAATGAATTAATTACTAAAACAAGTCACTGAAGTAGAAGATCGATATCCAAACCCGCATCTACAGTAGCTTATATCTGCTTAGAAATATGTATCAATTCTTAAGCTGACGATCAATAACTTATTTTCGATACTTTATTCGTAACTAGTAACACAAAATTCAACACACAACTCTCAATGTATAATGCTCATGGTTTGCATTAAGATCGGGTTTCAATGTAGCATAATCAGACATAGCATTCATATTTCATTGACGCAACATATAATAAAAAATCATACCATTCCAATGCATAGCATACAACAACTCTAGCTCTATGCAATCAACCTTCAAAAAACATGCTCCAAACATACAAAAAATGCAGCAAACACACCAACCATATGCATCATATGCCATTACATGGTCTCCAATGTACAACATATATCATTACATGGTCTTCAATGCACAACATTCACCATGAAATGCACCAAACATAGGAGTTACCAATGCACAACCTTGCACAAAACGCATTAGGTCATGACCATAATCAACTCAGAGGAGTAATACAATGACCAGGACATTGTTTCCTTCAACGGTTCAATATGATCGATGCAGAGGGACACAAGGAAGAGGAATAGAGAATATGGCAGAGAACAAAATAGATTTTTAATGGCAGGAGTTACATAACATAAAGGAATAAACAAAAGTTGTGTTCTACCCCAATCCCAAGAGCCTCACATTGAAGTGGATGTCAGTTGTATAAAAATTATCAATAAGAGAGAGTTAACATTAGGGTTTTTGAAGAATAAGGAACTGAAGTTATTTTTCTATGTATTATGATTTAATCCAATTCGTTCAGTAGCAAGTATGCAATAGTATTCATCAAAATATAAACACCGTCAAATTTTCATATGAGTTTTCACTAGTAACTACATACTAATTCTTCATTCTTCTGTGGTAACTACATTATCTTTTCTCACCATTGGGTTTGCTCTGCTTGACCACATTGGGTTTACGAATCAAGAGAGAAAATGTATATGCTTATATTTTAGTTCAAAGAAAACCTGGAGTTCTCAGGTATTTGGTCAAAGCAATCATGCAACAAGGAAGGTAGGTTTAAGGTCTGGATTCTTCCCACAACATGGATAAATAATTTCGATCGCTACCACTCCCAAGAACCATAACCCGATACTCCAAAAGACACAACTCCTTTCAATAAATGAGGGGAAAAAATACAAGTCTATACAGAAGTGCATAATAGTTTGTTCAGTGTTTGCGCCTTGGTATACAATATTTATAGATTGATGAGAGATCGAATGGTGATCCGAGGGCCTTAGCAGGAGCCGGATCTCTTTTAAAACGCTATATTTGTTTTTATCTGGTACATTATCTGAAAGCATTGGGATCACCATATGCAGGGAAAATTTTAAGAACCACCCTAAATTTATATGTATAATAAATGGGCAAATCACCATGATACATAGGAAAAATGCGAGGCGATTTTATCATATATCTATATATATATATATATATATATATATATATATATATATATTGGCGAATCTCTCACCAGATTACATTATCTTGTAAAGTCATGGCGAATCTTTCACTGAATTATAAAATCTTGTAAGATCTTGGAAAATATTTCACTGAATAATAAAACATTGTGAAGTCTTGGCGAATTTTTTGTTAAAGTATGAAACCATATATGATAATAATAAAACATATTCACTAAACTGTAATATACTAACATACATGTTTGGAAAAAAGAAACATAATTTTCACTTCCTACAAACAATGTTGCAAGTTTTAGTGGCCATGTTTGTCATGGTAGGAGAGATTAATGTTTTCTCTACCACTTTTTTCAAGCTACCACTTTTGCAAAGCTATCAAATTTCTTTCTTACTCCATAGACTCCAACTGCAAGATTAAAAAAAAAAAAAACAAACAAACAAACAAAAAAACATCAAGTTTGTTTACCCCAACATGCCAATAGATAGCAAGCCCCAACTATATAATATAATGAAGTAGTAGGTATCCCAAAGGCCTGAAGGGGATCTAATGGAAAGAAGTGACCGTTCTCAGAAGCCTTCCAATCAATATAGAAATATATAAATGTAGATTTATTATTATTTTAATTGGAAATCTTCAATTAAATAATAAAATTTAACTACATCTCTCCCAATCTAAATTTCTTATTAGCATAATTCACTACCTTCATACCATTTTTAACAGCGTTGTAACATGTGGATTAATTTCCTTCTTGGTGCACAATCTCCGCCTTTTAGGACAATATGGTGCAGCGACCCAACCCCTACAGATCATTACGACAAACTAAGAATAGCAAAGAAGATGAAAGGTTGTACAAACCAGCATATTTGTCAAACAACTAATCCAAGATCAGTACCTTAACTTTTTCATGAAGACATCATATTGAGAATGTTTGAAAAATGGTGGGAAATCTGGGCAGCGACTATCTCTCTTCTGCAAGGGTGATGTGGAAAGAGTTAAGATTTCATTGTTTTGCATTTTTTTTTAAATCAGAAAAACCAATATTAATGGAGATATTGGTATTTTTTACTAAATTTTGTGAAGTGACTAAATGTAGCTTTAACCATGCACCTTAAGATTTTTTTTACAATATAATTTCCTAAGTCTATTTGATATCTTCATTATCATAAAAACCAACCTATATCCATCTTAACTCCACATCTACCACTCTTAGAGGGATGAAATCTATTTATCCCTCCCAGCATTTGGTAGACCTAGAATTAAGATGGATCTAAGTTGATAGAATTTTCCCTTTAAATAGTCTATGCTCACATGAATACCATGGGTCAATACCATGGGTTATCATAAACCTGGAGCTTAAAAACTATTATTAGTAATTTATAAAAATTAATAAAATTAATAATTGATTTTTATTTTATTTTTTTATTTTAACCAAGTTAAAATGTTTAAGTGACATTAAATTACAAGATCCATTTTTACTTTTGATCTACCAAGCCCCGAGAGGGATGAAATATTTTTTCACTCTATGTTAGTTTGCATATCACGATATTTTGATCCAGAGTAAAGATGGATCTATGCTATTTTAATTCCCCCTTTAAATAGGTTGCATTCCATGTGAATACCATGGGTCAATACCATGTGCCATATTTATTTTTATTAATACTAACATTTGGGTTAATAATGTTTTTTTGCATGGTATTAATAATAATTTGGCCCATAGGCTTCACCTAAATATAACACATTTTTTGAGTGTTCGTAAATATAAGGTGGCTTATGGAGTAAATATAAAAAATGTTTTATTTATTTACCATACCTCTTGTTTATTTATATTTTTATTAATTTACCATACCTTTTTTTATAAATATGGTATTTGGCCCATAGGATTCAATTAAATAAAACCTCTTTTTGAGCCTTCTTAAATAGAAAGAGGTTTTATTTATTTACCATACCTTTGAAGTATAAAAAGAGGTTTTATTTATTTACCATACCTCCACTTTATTTATATTTTTATTTATTTACACGCTTCCGTGTCCATAAATATAAAGTGACATATGGAGTAAATATAAAAAAATGTTTTATTTATTTACCATACCTCTCGTTTATTTATATTTTTATTAATTTACCATACCTCTTTTATAAATATGGTATTTGGCCCATAGGATTCACTTAAACGAAACCTCGTTTTTGAGCCTTCTTAAATAGAAAGAGGGTTATGGACTAAATATAAAAAAAGGTTTTATTTATTTACCATACCTCTAGTTTATTTGTATTTTTATTTCCCATAGGATTCACTTAAATGAAACCTCGTTTTTGAGCCTTCTTAAATAGAAAGAGGGTTATGGACTAAATATAAAAAAAGGTTTTATTTATTTACCATACATCTAGTTTATTTGTATTTTTATTTATTTACCATACCTTTGGAGTAAGTATAAAAGGAGCTTTTATTTATTTACCATACCTCCACTGTATTTATATTTTTATTTATAACTGTCATAAATACATTTTCTTGAAAATGAGGGCGAATGGAAGATTGTAAGTCCTAATTTCAAGGGCTAAATTTACTTTTTTTACCCTCTCCCTTAAAATAAGGTGGGCTAACCTCCATACCTAATTTTTTTATAAAAATAAATTTGAGGCGATTTGTAACAATGTACTATGATACAAAATTTTCACCCAATAAAAATATAAAACCCCTTAATTTAGCCCAAGGGCGAAAATTCCTAAAATTTTCCATGACCGTATGTGTTGGGTCTGGTTTTTGCATGCAAGTTTGGTATTATCTATATATATATATTTCATTCTACCTCCATCAAATCTCTGTGAGGGTTTCCATGCTTTCCACCATCAAATTGTTGCACGATATGTTTCAATTATAATCCATTTATGATTCCCATTAGAGTAGTTCGGGAGTTGGGGTTATCTACCTTCACGTGATGTCAAAGATCCCAGGCCCGATCTCCGACTAAGGGTCAGTCTGAATATACGAGTTACCTCTCATTGACTAGTCTACATAGGTCAGGAGTCAAGCTTGTATCCTCTGGACAAAGATTATGTCAGTTTTATTGACTATCGACTACCAATGGGACCCATCGCAGGAGGTCGGGTTCATGACATGTTCCCTCCTAATGATTATGTCTGTACCCGACTTCTCTGAAAACCTGATTACGATGGATGTGACTAGTGAGAGCCCAACTTTCGAATGAACAAATCGATATTCATTTTGTAAAATTAATTTTCCGGAATTTAGAATAATATTATGCTATAATTGTTGTATCTCTACACACCAAACTGGCACAATTAGTGCATCCTTGGTTAAAATTAAACAATGTAACGAGATTTATAACAAATTTGGAAACTTTTACAGAAAGCCCAGTTGTTATTATAGCCAGAATATGTCATGTCTTGAGTTATAGTCATGATAATGAATTTAGATCCCTTCAATCCAAGATCCACTCCCTGATCTTTATCTAAACATTTAAACAAATTGTATATATGTAGTCTGGGCTGTGAAATCCTATGGACTGTGTTTCAGTCCATAAATTTTGTAGTGAAATAAGACAAAATACAAGCTTCAACTCAAAAATAATATAAAAAACAATTAAAGAACCATTAGAATAATTTAGACAATGTAATTTAGAATAATGTTTTTAAAAATTAAATAGCTTTTATTATTTGTTGTCCCTACACTCTAATTAATTAATTGTTGTACCGTAGTGAAATGTTGATTGGTGAACATGATAGGCAAAGTACGTGATCCCATTGTATCACACATGTAGGGTGACGTCCATGCTCGAAACCTGTAGTCGAGGATACAGCGGTGGGCTGACGTCTTTTCAGCAAAACTATAATGCTAACTATATAAATCGAAAAAAATTCATCAGTACACACAAAATAATAGAGCTCGATTGATCATATATATCACTAGGCAAGTAGTGACATAATAAAACAATTCACAAATTTAAATATTATCTTTGTAAATATATGTTTCCCTAACTTCCTTAGGGATATAAAACAATAAGAAAGCACTCCCTTAAATTTAACATAATAACTTTATTTTTACCAATTGAATTTACTTTCATTGAAAGTTTTATTTCCATATTATTAATGTCTATTTATATAATGAAATGGTTATAAGTAGAAAATGCATTATTTAAAAACTATATATATCTATGAAGGCTACGAGTTGACATTGGGTAATGTGAAAAAAGAGGCCTATAACCCAAGTTCCAACGGAAGTAAAATATTAGTTTATTTTTACCTTGAGTTTTTTTAATTTTAGTTTTATTAATTATATATAGATATTCTAACATTAAATTTAATTGATAACTCGTACAAATTTTTATAAAGGTACATAGTGTCTTTTTTGCTATTTTGAAACATAGCTTCTAATATTTTAATTTTATTATCAATAATTATTGAGTAGATAATATTTATTTAGTTTTGACATAATATTCTAGAATATTCTTAGTCATATTTATAGATTAAATATTGAGATTTATCTCTAAAGTAGTTTTGTTCTTTCTTCACTTTTAATTAAATTGATTAGTTGAAAAAATGTGTTATGAGCATGTGTCATATAAACTATGGCACATAGTATTGTGGTGCAAACCTCTTATTTGAGTGTAAAATTTGAGGAAAAGTTTGCACCCTAAGAGATTTAATCTCTCTAGGAACTCAATACATCTAGAGTTAAGATGGATCTAGGATGGTTTGAAACATATAAACTCACTAGTTCTAACAGTTTACTATCACCGGTTTAATATCATACAAAACAACATGTAAAAACATAATCTTTGAAGGCAATGTAACAAAGTGAGAAAGATTATTTTTCCCAAGATTTAACTTTGCTCTAGATAAAATCTTTTCACATAAGCTAAGAGCACCTTTGAATAGGCTACATTAGAGAAGAATACCACATGCAAAACCATGGGTTGTGAAAACTTGGAGCCCAGAAACCTCTATCCATAAATTTACTATTTTATCTCAATTTGATTTTAATTATTAATTTATTTTGTTTCTTAATTTTTTTATGTAATTTAGCATTTAGAGAATAATACCATGGGCTATGAAATTTATTGTTTTATCTCAATTTATTTTAACTATTAATTTCTTATTTATTTTTTTAATTTATATTTATTTATTTATTTAAACTTTAGGTTTTTATGTAATTTGACCAAGTATACTTATGAGCCTTACATTTAAAAAATATTCACATTTAACATCTAACACTTACATATATGACATCTAATCCTACACATCTCCCCTCTCATGGAACAATTATTAATAATATTAAAATAATTTAAAAGAAAGTTATAATTTGGTTAATTTTTGAAATTTTTAAATTTTTTGACAATGTAAGCTCATGGGGTACAATTTGTGATGTCTATGGGCATTTAAGCTATTTTTCATATTTTTGAGTATTCAAGGAGGTATTTCCATTCAATTTTCATAAATTTCTATTGGTAAGAGACTAAGTTTCAATGATTTATTACCATGGAAACATGCCAAGTTATTGCTATGAAATTATGAGAAAAATATGATTAATTTTAAATGTTTGCAAAAAAGTTAATGATACTTTAATTTACAACTAAAAAACGTTAGAGCCCCAAATCCAATTCATATTGTAGTCCAAGCCATGTAAATGATATAAATTCGTTTATTGTAAATATTAAAAAATGATCGAGAAATGTTAACACAGTATTTACCAATAATGTAGATTTAAGTGTCACATTATTATTTCTTATGACATATTAGTAGAATTGAATATATAGATATAGATATTAATTAATTAATAAAACTTAAAATTTATGTCAAATTTCAAATATAACTATGCATTGATGAATAACACAATTACTTTAATATAGTAAAGTTTATTAAAAATTTATAACCAAAAAAAATATAATAAAATCTATTAAAAATTCAAAATAAGTAAATAAACTTTTAATTGTTAATTAATGGGTAGATTTGAATGCATATTTTCACTCACACACCAAACAAAAATTAATAAAATAAAAATACTAAAGCATTGTTTTACTTTTCTCAACTATTTTTTAATTCATTCATTAACTCTATATATCCCATCACACCAATTACCAAACTCAGAAAATTTTTTTAATTCATTCATTAACTCTATATATCCCATCACACCAATTACCAAACTCAGAAAAATGGTAAATAATTAATAACATATTAACAACCACTGCACATGAACTTAATAAGAACCTGAAAAATAAAATGATCACGTTAAAACCGAAATGTATATGGTAATTACAACTATTTCAACTATACTAAAATAAACCACTTAACAAAAAATAATAATGGGTTTGAAATCACAAATGCTAAGCAGGGACTACAAATCAGAAACAGTAAATTTTATACACCCACGCATGATTCATTTCTGAAATAAATAAGATATCGGATCACCATTAATACCACTCACAAAAATTTGATCACGCCACGCTGCAACAGAGGTGATAATGGAAAAACGCCCCTCGACGAAAGCAATAAACTTCGAAAGGTTCTTCTGAGCATCATAAGGTTCCTACCTTTAGAGAAAAATTTCTCACAGCATCCTATAGGTATATTTGAAATCCACATGTATTCCAACGTGTTCCAAGCACCCATCTTCGCATCAAAAACTTCGGCACTTATGTATGCTGGAGGATGTAAATCCTACCCTTGTTGGTTCCACTTATTACCATAAATTTTCTCTGCATGAAAACTCTATATTCTTCGCGGTTTTGACTCATGGAAGGCAATATTGTCCACGTGTATTCTTCCACATTGTAAACTGTTGCAGTAGACAGTGTTTCCATGCTCATCATTGCTCCCATTGACCAAGATAAGTCCTACGCATAAAAGAATCGAGCACACAACACATAGGCTCCACGGTGCCATTCGCTCCGTTGAAAAGCTTCGAGTCTGCTGCACCAGCACCATCTTCCTGCTGGACGTTGTTATTGCAGACCTTTCCTCCTGTATCGTTTCTGAAGTGTTCGAGGCTTCCCATTACTATTTTTTCAATCAGATAATTGCCATTCCTTGGTGGATCCACCAAAAAGTAATGGAAAAAACTGATTGGTGTCACAGGCGAACCTATTGCCAAAGTGTTCTTCCAGGGAATTGCAGCTCTACGTCAAAACCAGCGATCGATCAATGCAACAACAACATTTAGACCCTGCATCAAAACCAACAGCAGCAGAATAGCTATGCTATTGCAGAAATTCAGTATACATTTAGACAAAATTGAATTTTAAAAATCGAAGGCGTAATCGTCCAGCAAGGCCCATAAGAAACACACCAAGAAGCTAACCTCCCCGGCATGGGCATTCATGCAATGCTTTGTTGAGCGCGGTCAAGTTTCAAATTTGAAACAATGCTTTGTTGGGCGCGCTCAAATTCCAAATTTGAAATAGAGTGTGCCAGACACGGTAGCCTGTAGGTTTCATTTAATGGATTAATTGAGTCGTCCCGCCAGGACAGTGGCGGCTGCTCTTGATCCCTATTCATGGTCAGACCTCCGGGAGATGCAAACGACCGTCTTAGGGAAAAAGGCTTTACCGGGAAATCAAGAAAGTTGATAACCTTTACCATACCATGTATGACCAGCATACATGGCAATGTCGCATCCACCTCCAAAAAGTCGCACTATAGACAGTACTATCATTAACGTAGACTGCAATGAAGCCATATGGAAATTGGGTCACTTCAGTCAAGAGTGTGACTTGGATTAAATCCTCTGAAAAATAAATATATCCCAATAGAAATAGGTCATAATTGATTAAACTTAAAATTAAAATTTGGGAATCAAATATTTAAAGTCGTGCATCCTGTGGATTATTAGTTTTATAGGTAAAGAAAATAACATAATGATAAAATAAATGAGGTAAATTATCTAATTTGCTCTAAAATTTTATATTTTTATTGAAAAAGAATAAAGACATTATTTTTTCTATAAAATAATAGCTTTATTAAATTTAATGATTCATGGAAATTTATATATTGAAATTTAATATAATCATATGAAAATAAAAAAATCCAATTTCATTTTCTTAATATCACAAATATGTTAAATGACTAAAAATAGTTTGATTTTTTAATTTACAGATAGCTATATTTCTAAGATTTTTCTTTTTTCTTTTTAATGTATGTGTAGCTAAGATCTGACCAACAATCCTTATTTCTGAATGTGACAAACACTTCCATACAACCCACTATAGGAAATAAATCCCATTTATAACCAAACCTGCTTATTTTAAACCTAAGTGGGAGGTGCCATAAGGGTGTAATAAAACCCTATGGGAAATAAATCCCATTTATTATCAAACTTGCTTATTTTAAACCTAAGTGGGAGGTGCCATAAGGGTATAATAAAACCACTGGTTTCAATTTGATAATAATATAACATGTGCGTGGCCAGTTAATATAATATATGCCCCTGAATCATGCATGTGGAACAAGATGCTATATTGTAGCATGGGGAGAAGTTTTACCTTTACTTTATACATGACCAATCTTATCTCAAGCTCCCTTCTTTATTAGCAAGCTCCTTTCATCGACGGGACACTACTTCGCAACCACGCGTATAGCCAACAAAATAAACCTTGGTCCTTGGCATTCTAACTTCACGATTTCATGTGACCAAGCCCAAAATCTTTGGTGCACAACTCTTTATCTGCCCAGGACATGCCATTTTCTCTATTGGTCTCATCAACTAATACGCCAGCGCCATGTCGTCGCCGCTACAGATCATCATGTCCTTACATCATCCTAGCGTTTTCATTTGTTTCCCACTCTCAACACTTCTAGGAGACAGACTTCGGGATGTGAAATTCTTTCTTAACTAATGTTTTGTTCCCTAGCCTCCGTTAAGTGATGATCGCCTTTCACTTCTCTGTTGCTTTGACCTCTGAGAGGAGTCAACACTGCTTCATGGGTCCTGCCAATATTTTTGTCCAATTCATTGGTTCCACTTCACCCCAGTGCTCTCCACGTTCACTACAACTAAACAAGCAATTCGCGCCAGATTTAGCACCAGATTTTAGTGCATTTTTTTTCTCAATTGGCATGAGCAGCCTGGCGCTAAATCTGGCTCTATTGTACAATTTTAAAGCGTCATTTTTTGCACTAAAATTTGCATATTTTTTTACGCCAAATTTTGTATCATATTTTGCACCAAGATTTGCATTTGGTTTTACAATAGGTTTTGTTTCTAGTTTTCTGCAAATTTTTGCATCATTTTTTGCTTCCTATTTTGTGCCATTCTTTGCTTCTAGTTTTGTTTCGTAATTTGCATCGATTCTTCCACCATCTTTTTCATTTCATTTAGTGCCTTTTTTGGCATCTGATTTGTGACAGTTTTTGCTTCTAGTCTTATGCCATTCTTTTCTTCTAATTTTGTACTTATTTTAACATCTATTTTTGCGCCCTTTTTTTGCTTTTTTTTATACCATTTTTTGCATCCAATTTTGCACCATATGTTGAATTTGATTTAGTGCCAAATTTTGCATCTATCTTTGCACCATTTTTTGCATTTTATTTGTCTCCCTTTTTTGCATCCAATTTTGCACCATATTTTGCATCATTTGTTGCAACCAATTTAGCATCATTTTTAACACCATTCTTGCATCCAATTTTGCATTCTTTTGAGCATCTAAATTTGCATCCTATGTTGAACCATGTGTTGCATCCACCTTTGTATCCCATTTTGTGTCTAATGTTATGTTCAATTTTGAGCCATTTTCTTCGTCTACTTTTGCATTTTTTTTGCACCAAGTTTTGAATCATTTGTTGCACCTCATTTTGCATCCAATGTTGCATCTCAATTTGCATCCTAATTTGAGTGATTTTTATGCCTGTTTTTGTACCATTTTTCTACTTTTGTGTCCAATTTTATACCATTTTTTATGTCCAATTTTTTTCCCTTTTTGGTGTCTAATTTTGCATCATTTTTGGCATCCTAATTTTCATCTATTTGTTTGCCACATTTTGTGTCCACATTTGCATCTTATTTTGCACCTAGATTTTAGTTTGAATTTTCATCTAGTTATGCATCATTTTTGGCATCCCTGGTTTCACCCTTTTTTAGTCCCATTTTACATCTTGTTTTGAGTCTTTTCTTACATCTTTTTTGCACCCAATTTTGCATCTTAATTTTACACCATTCTTTGCATCCTCATTTTGGTGTCCATTTTTGCATCCTTGTTTGCACCCAATTTGGTATCCTTTTGTATGCCATATTTTGTTCCCTTCTTTGTGTCCAATGTTGCACCCTTTTTTAATTCTACTTTAAAACCCTTTTTGTGTCATTGTTTGCATCTTGTTTTGCTGGTTAGTTTCACATCCAATTATAATCCCAATTTTGCATCCATGTTTATATCCACTTTTGGCTTCTTGTTTATAGTTTTAATTTTATTTCCATTTATGAACCCCTTTATGGGTTCATTTTACTAGTTTCAATTACATAGTGAAATATATTACAGTTTCTAAATATCATTTTTTTTGTAGGATTTAATGCATGGTTAGATGAACATATAACCCTCTCAGTTTATCTCAGAAATCTAGGACATACCGATTAAGAGAAAATTTGTTCTAAGACTCAAGATTCTTAGTATATCAAGATGTAGAGTATAGATTAAGAAAAAGAGAAGGAAATCATGTGAGTCCTCGCATGCAGGTCTTGTTGGAGTTTTTTAGTGTAGCTGGGAAGTGCTCCTAGCTAGCTCCAAAGCTTGGTCCTACACATAAGAGAGAGAACAAAGAAACCTTCACAACATAATATCTTGATAATCGAAACTATCAGAAACATATAAATATTACTAAATAAATAAATATAAACCAAAATCTCATACATTCAGTAGTTAAATAGAATAAGTAAAGAATGAATAGTAGAATATGGAAGGAAGAACAACTGACCTACGTTAATAAAGGAGTTGGAGGAAAGTTACAACCATTAGATGCAGTTTTAGCAACACCTCCCCAACTCCTAGCTCCAAAATTCTCCCTCTCAAGATAGATCTCAGAAGTGTGATGATACAAGAATTCCCATCCTTTTCTCAATGTCCAAGCCTCCAATATATAGGAAAGTGAAGGCTATAAAGATTTCCCAAATTCCTCATTAGTTCTATTTGGGCAAAATCTTTTATGTGAATAATGTTTCCTCATATAAAAATGGCCTTTTCCACTTTTTAAATGCTTTTATACTTAGGAAAAAGCTTCCCCGTGCTTTACGGCTCTTTCCCACTTTTGTATGCTTTTCGTTTTTAGGAAAAAGCTAAAGATGAGGATAAAGAGATCACATTCCACCATATGAGTTTCTAAAAGTGAACAAGAGTGTCAAATTCTAGTTAACTTGAGCTTTTTCCTCGTGACTGAGAGAATTTTGGTAACAAAAGTTAGATGAAGGGGACAACTTGTTATAGACTAGGATAATGTGGTCCTCATGATACATAAATTTTATTATAGTCTTATATAGTCTAGGAGAAAGGGATATTTCAACCAACAACATAGTATTCTCCTCCAAGATGATGATGAAGTATTTTCATGTACAACACATTTAAGAAGATATCATAATTCAAATTGATAACTTAATATTTGTAAACAAATTTAATAGTAATTGACAACATTCATAAAAAAGACAGCAGTATCCTCATATATAACAATTCCCCATAAAAAAATCATTAACAATTTTCAATATACATATATGACTACTAAATCAACACTTATCGCATATATCATTATTCCAAGGTAAATTCACAACATTACATCCAAAAATAGTAATATCATCATACATAATGCTTCTCCATCAAAAAGCGTTTACAGTTTTCAACACATTTATAAAGTAACAAGATAATACTAATAATATCCTCATCATTTTTAATCAAATCAACTAAGATTCAAATGTGTGATTATCATATCAAAATATTTCGTGAACACCATTATTCTAAGGTAAATTCACAACAGTCATTAAAAGATAGTAATATCATCATACATAATAATTGTCCATCAAAATAATGTTGATAATTTTCAACATATACATAAAATGACAAGATAAAATAATAATATCATCATCCTATTTAATCAAATCAACTAAAAGTCAATATATGATTATCAAATAAAAATGTTTCATAAATGTCATTATTCTAAGGCAAATTCACAACATCCATAAAAAAATAGGAATCTCATCATACACAATAATTCTTCATAAAATTAATGTAAACAATTTTCAACATATTCATAAGGTAAAAATATAGCATTGACAGTATCATCATCATTATTCAAATTAACTAAAATTCAAATGTATGATTACCATATTAAGACATCCCAACTAAATATAAAAAATAATGCATGGCTAGCTAGCACCATGAAAATCATAGTCAAGATCATCCTCGTGATCATTTCCATGATCATCATCCTAACCATCCTGATAATATCATCCACGTAATCATCACCAACGCCACCACCATTCTCATCATCATCGTCTCTGATATATGATGTAATCTAAACATAGTCTATATCATCATCTTCATGGTCATTACCTATAGCAATCTGGGAAAAAAATTAAGATTACATGTTAGTACTAATTCTATAGCACAATGAATATTTTTATTACAATGCTAACCACAAAATGAGGTAGGACATAATAACATTTAATATTACTAAAAAATAAAATGAAAATATGGTTTAAGATATATTGGAGATCCAACTAAGATTACACTTGTAATTCACATTAAGTAGTAGAAGCATTTTTTAATGCATATGAAGTAGGTACCTGTTATAGACATATTTGGGAACTGCAACCCCAATCACATATGTACATAAACCAAGCGCTTCTAAGTCCCTAAAAATGTTGTTTCATACCCTAAATGAGCAAGGTCAGCTGATTACATCATCTCCCAGAAGTTTTCCATGAAAAACCACTCAGAACTGGTCAAAGCAGGGCCATACAGACTGCCCAGTGCAAAGGGTGCGATGTATCTCACCTGCCACATGCAAAAAGTGTGATCCATACTGGAAAGACCTTCTGTAGGGTGCGATGAGCGAGAGCAGACAAATGGCACAAGCAGTTTGCTAGGTGGAGACCCTGAGAATCTTCTAGAAGCTGCTCATTTGACACTTGCCTCCCTGAATTCGCCCAAGGATGAGTAGGAGATCATGAAATCTCCAAATGGAACCAAGAACTATCAGAGAGATGACACTAATCAAAATCCCAGAAGCTGACTCACCCCCCTGCAAATATCTATAAATGGATCCCTCATCCCAAAGATCCAAAGGTTGGAATTTGGTAATTTGCAAAGAGGTGTCGCTGGTTTCTCTTTGAAGACATTGTTGGGTGATCTTGCTTTGTGTGAGGTGAATAGGGCTTTCAAGCTGGGAGGATGGCGCTAGTTCAGACCAAGTGGTTTTTATCCTCTCTTCTACTACTTTTACTAATAAAGCTATTTGAGTTTTCCTCCATATTCTTGTGTATCTCTGAATATTGTGTTGATATATGCATTTGTATGGTCAATATATATCTGATCCTATATTGTTTACAGTGAAAGATCTCTATGCTTTGATGGTATTATGCTGTTGTGAATCTACAGGTGCTCTTTGAAGCGGGACAAGTAAGGAAGCAGTGGCGAGATTCTGTCAAAGGGGAAAGGAAACAAGGAAGGAGCTAAGCAGGAGACTAAGGTTGGTACTCTCTGCTTCTTTCTCATCTCTCTCTCATAAATGAAAAACAAGTGACTTTAATCTGTTTGTTTCTAAGATAGCTACCCGTCTTAGTGGGACTAGCAGCTCTAAATAGACACTAGATTTCCCGATAACAAAATGGCGACTCCGCTGGGGAGCGATTAGTTTGATTGCTTGTCTCTATTTGTTTGATTCATAAACCACAAACGGAGCCTGAAGTTAAGCCAACTAGCCTTCGAACTGCATTTGCTATGCAAGTGCAAAGTAGATCAATGTTGCTTCAGTCAATCTCTAGGTTTGTTTATGAACTGAACAATTGACTTGCAAACATCCTAAGTGCCCTAGAGGTAGCTTGAGTAACCTCATTAGATCAGCCCCTGTACTTTGTAGTTACTGACTATCATTTGCTCGGCCTAAATCCCTAAACTAAGCTGCAAACTGTGACCAAAAACCAAGTTAAAGTCTCGTCCCTGGACCATCGCACCTTCTCTTCTTGGCAATCTGGATGCATCGCACCTCCCATGTGTAGTAGGTGGGATGCATCCCTATTTCCCTATGTTACAGGTGCGATGATCAGACAAGACTAGTTCTGCCTCCAGATTTTGATTTTTTTTCATTCTCTTCAGCTTTATTCAGGAGTTTTGCTGTCTGTGATTAGCAGACCACTGTTGAAACCCCCTTTCTTTGCATCATCCAACCTCCATTGTGCAAAGATTTGTGAATTTTTTTATGTATTTTTCGCCATTCATAGTTCTCATTTAAAAAATGGTAGCTTTATCGAACTGTCGTCTTTAGATTTGAAAGTGTCGTAAGTGTCGTTTTCAGTCAAGGAAAAGAATCCTTCTCTTTTTGATAGTCGATTACACTGTTACTCTTGTATTTGATCTGAATTGATAGTACTTCAAGTGTCGAAAGCAGTTTTCAATTCAAAATCGCAAAGAGTCATCTTGTCTTCCTTTTGTTTTTTGAAAATAAAATCATTAGTACTGTCGCTTTAAAAGAAGATATAATTCAAATTTGTATTAGCATTCTTTTTGTCATTCACACATTAAGAAAGCGGAAAACAAATACATGCATGTGCATTTTCATTTAGACTTCTTGTTGATTGTGATTTAGGACAGTGCATCTAGTGTGTGCTCTCTACTCTATGTTGAAAGAATTTCATTTCTCTTTCCTTAGTAGCTAGGATTTTCATTGCAAAAAGAAGATTAAATGACTGTTTATCATCTTAGATTGCATTTTAGGAATTGTATATCTACATCACGCAGTGAACCTGAAAGGCAAATTTCTTAAGAAAGATCAATTGTAAAATAAATTCAATGAACATAAAAAACGCTTTGGAACCTAACGCACAACATCTAGAGGTCTAGGCTAGAGACGTATTCCGACATCGTAAAGCCTGGTAACTGTTGCTTTCATCGTAGGTTGGGTGATTCCTCCTCTTTGAGACGACAATGCCAGTACGGACTTGTGCTCCCACGTACTGTCGAGTATATATTGGGAGACCACAATAGGCTATATCCTTTATCCTTAGGAAGATATGCTTGCCGCCCTATCGATCGCAATGCACCAAACACAGCGTTCGGGAAGATTGATTGTCGTACCGTAAAAAGTATTTTGCAGTTTTGTGATTGGTTTGGTAATCCCTCTGTCTAGATTTCCAGAGTAGTCTCTTTCGTTCCTTTTCAAACTCCTTAAAGGAAAAGGTCCATCTGAGCACTTGTCACTTCAGGCTCATTAAAAATTGAAGGCGACTAGAGTCATCTTTAGCTTTTTCTCGACTCTTAAAAATTGAAAAAGCAAGTTGTGTCAAAGCGTCTAAAATTTATTTTAATCGGAATAACATCACTGTTCCCTCGTTGGTCTTAGGTTGAGAAAATGGAGTCCACCAACCAAGGATTTCCCCTTGGGGGAAATCCTAGTCCTTTCTCCTCTTGGGGAGATGTTGGTGCACCTCATATGGCCACATTGTCCCTTCCAGGACTGAAAATTGGCCTGCCAGTATGGCTTTTCTTGACCTCTGTCATTCAAAGCACCATGATTCCTGAACAATCAAATCAGCAACTAGATGATACCAGAGTTCCCCCACAAAGTTCTACTTCGTTTGTCTCTCCCTCTCCTTCTTCCTCTTCGCATGGTGAAGATAGTAAAACTAAAAACCAAGTAACTGAGAAGAAGAAGAAGGGGAAGGAGAAGAAGAAGAACGAGCCAACGGCAAAAAGGGGCAACCATGCATCTTCTAGCGAAAATCCACACACTGCACCATCCAAACCTAATATCCATGTGTCATCTGCAAAGGAGACCACTATCACTAAGATTGTCCTTACATCCCACGGATCCTAAGGGACTGGTCTCCCCGCTTGCACAATCTGGTGTCATCAACCTCTGACGATCATGTTGAAAGTACACCGTCAACTAGTGAAAGAAAAGTCACCGGACAGAAAGGAAAATCTAAATTTCCCTGCAGACTGTGTGAAGGCGATCATGCCCTCCACCGTTGTCCCTTCCTGGACGAAGCTAAAAGAGTCTTGGATAATCGTCCTGCATCACCGTAGCGACTCCCTCCTGGATACAAGAAACTCTTGCCGAATCCATTGCTAGTTGAAAATCCGATTGACCCACCTTTGGTGTTGGTCGAAGCACCTATCATTGAAGATAAACCCTCTGAGTCCACATCGGACCAAAGTCAACAGGTCAAGACGGCAGTCGACCCCATCTTGGCTTCAGAAGATTTACCTTCAGATGATACAGTCACCAAAGAGAATGAGAACGACACTGTTCAAATTCTTTTCGTAAACACAAACTCCGATGAACATGGGGGCAATCTGCCCATTCCTTTACCGCAGGAAGGAAATTCGTCAGAGTTGTATCCGGCCGTTTATTCGGTCCCACCTCCAAGTAACCTAGTTGTTTCCTTCGATTGGAATCTACTAGGCAGACCCTGTTTACCATCTAATGTACCATTCCGAATCATAGTGCAAACATACAAAATGGTCATGGTTGATACCATCATAGATGAAGGGGCTTCTGTGAGTATCCTTTCCTCAACTGCTTGGAAAGCGCTTGGTTCGCCATCACTTTTGCCTGAGATGCAAAATCTGACAGGCTTCAATAAAAGAACCAGTCGACTGTTAGGGATCCTTCCAAGTTTACCTATAACTTTGAAAAGGAAAACCGTTTATCTAAACGTAATGGTAGTCCAAGGACCTTTAGATTACAATCTACTCCTTGGGCGTGACTACATTTATAGCATGGGAGCCATTGTCTCCTCACTCCTTTGAGTAATGTGTTTTCCGCATGAAGGCAGAGTGGTCCAGCTCGTAGACTAGCTTTCATTCCCCGGTTCACACATAGCTAATAGTCAAATGCTATCCCTAATAGGTCTTTTTGCGCAAGGAATGTCTCATCAATCTCCAGTCCGTCCACTTGATGAGCACGAGTGATTCGGTGGTCATGACTGAAACCCAAGGGGCATGCACCCTGGTCTGCTTCGGCAAGAAAAATTCAGGAATAGGGTAGGTTTCTGCAGAGGATATATGACTGGTCTGACACACCCGTCTGTTTAGGAAAATGGGATTAGACCGAAATAAGATACCTCTGTTAGAAGGTAGGCCTTTCCCGATAGAACAAATGTTTTGTCTGCAACTTGAACGGTAACTTGGAAAAGGTAGGGCTTTCCCGATAGAACAAATGTTTTGTCTGTAAATTGAGGGGTAACCTAGGAAACTCTACTTTGCTATACCTGGGGGCATGAAAATCTTTTTGCGTGAAAATGAAAAACGACCATTTATTTTCTTAGTTTGTAGGTTCTTAACCCTTTAAACTCGTAGGATTGGTTATTCCTAGCTTACATAATAAAAGGAGTCGGAGCATAATTTCGAATGGTGCAAGCTCCCTAAAAAATGAACCTATCGATGAGACATCATTATTATACAACTGGCACGAGAAGTTTTACGCGAAGTTCAAGCTCGTTAAAAATTAAACCTAGCAATGAGCATATGTTCCACCAGAGTTTAAGCTCATTAAAAAATGAACCCACCTCTGCAAATAACCATTGTGAATGATTATCATCAACTTTTGAGCCTTGGTCGTGTTCTTAACATCACCTCCACTCTGTTTTAGCCGATCATTCACCTCCATTTGATTGTTTACCCCTTTTGAGGAACAACTGCGACGAGTGGTCCTATTAGCCACCTTCTTTACACTGCTGTAATTGGAAAGTTCCAAACCTTACCTGAAACCAGTTGCTATCTGAAAACATCACTCGTTCCTCAAAAAACGAGTCTCCTTTAAGCTCTTTTCATCTAACTCGTAAAATATGAAAAGATTGCCGAGCAATTGGCCTCTCCAGCTCGTTAAAGTGATTGGAAGTGCTATCCCTCCTCTAGATTTTAATATTTTTGGACCCGAGGGATTATTACACAAAAAGATTGAGCATTTGTCTTGTTTGGCTCATTAAAACTATCGAAAAGTCATCCCTTTCGCATTGTTTTATACTTTTTCGGACTTAAGGGATTATATTATGAAAAAGGAATATTGGAGTTTTCTTTCCGTCTCTTTTCAGACTCTCTAAAATTGAAAAGGACCGAGTTATCCTTGTCGTTAAACTCGTTAAAACAATAGCGACAAACTTGTCCATTCAGACAAGAGCGAGTTTCACTGTTGCTAGGCTCGTTAAAAAATAGCGACAGGTTTGCCCGAAGGGAAAATTATAGAACAAGCATATGTTATCCTCCTCAAGCTTGACAAAAATAAAGAGGTACTGGTCAGAAATGACTGGGGAAAATTGGGAAGAAACTTTATTGGTAGCAGGTCGCTCTTAAACATGACACTTTCACTCCATCACCATGATTGAGTCAGGTTGGGTTATTCCGTTCACCGATCATATCACCATTGGTCCACCGTACCATCCACTTTTGGGGTTAACACTACCAATCCATTTCAGTGTCGTCGATATGTTCAAGAGAAGTCACTCATAGAATTCACCTACCCAGCGTGTGTCTCATCCTCTACAATACCTTCACGCTTCATTCTTTCATGACCGCCACCCTGAACCTTGTGTCATCAGATCGTTTTCACCTCTACAAAATCATTTTCTCCGTTCCATGTCGTAGATGTGGGATCCATTAATGCCCTCCTATGACTAGTCACTTCTTGTCAACATCAGCTCATTATCCAAGAAGCGGACCTAGGGACAACCCTTCCAATACTTTGAAGCTTGCATGCCTCAATTGCAAGTTTCTCACTTTCGGCGACAGGTTTACACTAATGGCCTTCGACCAAAAGATTTTGTGTGGTGTTCGACATCAACTCATGTATTCACACCAGTGAATTGTACTGCAGTACCTTGAGGGTCATCATCATCATCGGTGATTCCTCTTCCGTCTGTTAACAACTTACATCATTGGCTGGTAATCAAGCGATGTCCTTCCATGTTCGATATCAGAACATCTTTTCGCATGGATCGACTTGTACTTTCGGGCGAAGATTGAACGCGTTTTGAATACCCCTGATCTAGTTTCATCCATCCGGGCTGCGATATATTCAGGAAAATAAAGACATCAAATGTGCATCATTGCTGCACAGATAATCATCCAAACTAAGGGATGATGGCTCTACCAGAATCATCAGTCTGCACACAGACGGTTGTCTGTCCTATGTACATGAAAATGAATTTATCAAGCTGAGCATGGGAATGCCTGCCTCAGCTATATCATGAAAATATTATGAAGATAATGTATTGTATTGTATCTTATTACAGGTCACCTTCCAGTGCGAAAAACCTCAGATCCTCATTATAAAGCATTTCACCCGACATCAAAAGATTTACGACCTCATGCTTTAGGGGGCAACTGTTATAGACATATTTGGGCACTGCAACCCCAATCACATATGTCCATAAACCAAGGGCTTCTAAGTCCCTAAAAGTGTTGTTTCATACCCTAAAGGAGCAAGGTCAGTTGATTACATCATCTCCCAGAAGTTTTCCATGAAAAACCACTCAGAACTGGTCAAAGCAGGACCATACAGACTGCCCAGTGCAAAGGGTGCGATGCATCTCACCTGCCACATGCAAAAAGTGTGATGCATACTAGAAATCCCTTCTGTAGGGTGCGATGAGCGAGAGCAGACAAATGGCACAAGTAGTTTGCTAGGTGGAGACCCTGAGAATCTTCTAGAAGCTACTCATTTGACACTTGCCTCCCTGAATTCACCCAAGGATGAGTAGGAGATCATGAAATCTCCAAATGGAACCAAGAACTATCAGAGAGATGACACTAATCAAAATCCCAGAAGTTGACTCACCCCCCTGCAAATATCTATAAATGGATCCCTCATCCCAGAGATCCAAAGGTTGGAATTTGGTAATTTGAAAAGAGGTGTTGTTGGTTTCTCTTTGAAGACATTGTTGGGTGATCTTGCTTTGTGTGAGGTGAAGAGGGCTTTCCAGCTGGTAGGATGGCGCTGGGTCAGACCAAGTGGTTGTAATCCTCTCTTCTACTACTTTTACTAATAAAGCTATTTGAGTTTTCCTCCATATTCTTGTGTATCTCTGAATATTGTGTTGATATTGTTATCAATCAGGTTGTCCTTTTGATCAGCGCAAAAGGATACGGCCGAGGTAACCACAGACCAATCTTTCGACTGCAGGTTCTAGCCCACCTACAATCAGAGAGGGCTCTCTCTTTCTGATTTAGCTTTGTTGAAGATGATTTTAGGCTAGCTATTGAGTTCAAGGGGGTTTTTTTTAGTTTTTGGTGGGAAGGATGATACTTTGAGGTAAAGAGGCAGGGATAGCATGAAAGTTTCAGAACCATTGGGCGTGGAGTCAAGGAGTAGGACTGCTGGTGCGTTTTCTTGGTCACAAGAAGGAATATGGAGCAAGCTAGCTGCAAATGAAACAATCATTCAAGGTAAAAGATGGATTAAAGGCTAAGGAATGAGGGGAAATTAAAAATCTCTCATTCAGGTTAGCAGAAAGGAGATAAATGAGCCCTATCTAGGAGCAGTTAAGAATTCCTAGATAACAGTCATTCATATGTGAAATAGGTGAAACATGAGCCATAACAGAATTCATATTTATGCCTAATTCAAGAAGAAAACATTAAGAAACCACAGAAACTGAGCGTAGAGTGCAGCTAAGAAAATTCTAAACCAATCCTTTGTTCTGTAACTTAAGCATATGTGAAATTGGAATAACAGAGGTAAGAAACACTTATTGATTCATACTGCAGCACAAGAATTCCACATTCAATTCTTCAGACCATTAGACACAGAGCAGACAGTCATTCCTCCAAAGCTTTTCAGCAATCTTTGATTAAATAAAACATCTCAGATATCCAGTGCGAGTCTCTAATGAAGATTATCAACCAACCAACCCTTAAAACAATACAGAGGGTGGTATAAATAGGGAAAAATATCAAAAATTGTCTATTACAGCTTGACCTAAACAGGTCTGAAAGAAAATGATTACTTTAACCTAATCCTATCCAGAAATAAATGCAATAAAATATCTTCGAGCTGCACTGAGGGCAGCTGTATCAAAACTGAGTTAATGTGTTGTCCTCGGTGGCTTGGTGCAGTGTTTTTCCAATAACTATGCTTTGGGCTTCGATCCATTGCTGTTAGGCGGCTTTAAATGCTTTAACTATGATTTGAGAGCTTTAATGGGCTTACACCGCTTTATTTGACTTTGTTGGAGGCCATTCAATGTTAAGCTGCCTTGGGAAATGAAGATTTCGATTAAAATATTCAACTGATACTCTTTCGCAGTTGAATCCGGTTGTTTAATGTCTTCTGAGTGCTTTAGACTGTCCCATCGATCTTTCATGGGCTCTTGTTCGGCCTTCTGTTGCTTTAAAAACTGTGTTTCCCCCTTTCTGAATGCTTCGCGAAGAAAAACGGGTCATTCTGTGCCTTTCGGGCTTGCTGGGGGCTGCGCGATGAGGGTCTTTCCACTTTGGCCCATTTCCCGTAGCTATGCGCGATTAGCGCCATGAAAAAATGCCTCAGAATTTGAATCCGGGCTTCCTAAGCATGATTTTCGCCTTCGCGCCTTTTATGCTGATGACGTCAACATGACGTCAACAGGTGGGACCCAGTACGGCAGTGACATGGCAAGGTGACGTCAGCAGGGTGACGTCAGCATGTACGGCGGGTGACGTGGCGGTACACGGTGGTAGTGATGTGGCAATGGTGAGTTGGCAGTATGGTGGCAGGAGGCCGACGCAGGCAGATGACGCAGTAGGATGACATCACTGGGTGGAGGACGTGGCACTGATGTCACCCAGGGGAGGGCGGTTTGGCGGTTTCTGGCGCACTGCCTTTGCATTGAAGCGGTTTGGGAGGAGGGGACTCCGCCACACCTGGGAGGGCGACGCGTGGCGGGAGTACGACGGTAAAACTGCCCATCTCCCGGACGCTAAACATCGGCAGCTTGGGATATGAGGAGGCCCGCCCACCGTAGATCTTGGGCGTGAACGATCGGACGGCCGGCAGCATGGATGAGGCGGCGGAGGGATAAGGGATAGGGCCCGCGGTGCGTTTATTTAATTTTTTGTATGGCGGGGGGGGGGGGGGTTTAAAACATTAGGAAAGTGGGTTTTTGCGGGTTTTGCACGCCGGGGTAGATATTTAGAGGCAAAACTTTAGAATAAAGGCGGAAAAATAGGTTTTCAGGGTTAGGACTTAGGGGAACTGGTTGTTATTCTGACCAGATGTCAGAGTAACTCCAGGACACGGATGGGCTAGTTAATAGCCCCAGATGGACTGTTATTTCCCAGAACTTATACAATAGGGCTATAGTGTCGGGGATGGGGAATATGTACATAGGGGAATTTTATACATAGTTTTAGTAGGGGAAGGGGAGATAGATAGGGAGCTATATAATAGAATTAGTAGTTAATATGGAGGTGACCAGAAAGTGCTAAGTATGTGACCTTAGGCTATTTTGGGGGAAAAGTGACTCATAGAGTGAAACAACAGGACTCCTAAGCAAAGAGGACCTTTACTCAGGCAAATATAATGGAAAATGATGAAACTAAGAGGAATCAAGCAGATCTTGACCTCTTCAGGGAAATTAATGAGTGATTTGGGGATAAGGGAGAATGGGGAAGTTAGAGATATCCAGCTTGAGCTCCTCCAAATGAAAAATTGCCTCCAACTTGTGATCTAAAAAAATATGACACTTGACAACATGAAATAGATCACAAGCCATGATTCTGCAACCACACAGCTACCTACCCAGCCTAGTCACCTAACATTTTTTCTTCTTTTTGGTTTGGGTGCACTTAGACTTGCAGACCCAGCTTTACAATTTTTCTTTTGATTGTCCTCCTATCTAAATCTACACTTATTTCTGCCAAGGGCCCAGATTAAGCAGTTGGGCTCCTTTGATTCTCTACCTATCTACAATTCTGCCAAGATTAAGCTGTTTGGACAGATATCATTCTCTATATTCTAAAACAAGAAATTGAAACCTAGGGAGGCCAAGATTAAACTGTTTGGCCTTCCCTTAATTGAAAAACTCATTAAAATTGGAATACAGTAGTGGCATTTGGACTAGCACACTTTCACAGCTTCTTCTTTGACCTCTTTTGGAAATATGGAACCTTGCAGCATGAAAGATGACATATTTGGCATGTAAAAATGTCAATCATGAAATATGAACACCTGTTACAACAGGAGGCTAACAGTGGCTCCACTTGGGGATGGCTTTTCCTTGTGAAAAGCCAAGAACAGCAGGTCAGACTGCCTGATCTTTTGTTGTTGCTGTAGACTGGAAACACTTCTTTGTGCAGACTGTTAGATAATTGAAACTTTGTAATATGAACAACCTTCTCCTCAACTGAAATATTGTGAAATACATAGCATTTCCTGCTTTCTTCTTCGTGCATGCTATTATGTAGAATGTTGCTTGAGCATTGGCCTTTGAAAAACATAGATCAAAACTGATGTATTTCCTTTAGCCTTGGTCTAGAAACAGTTGCTGATGTAAACTGAAAATCCTTCTTTCTTTTGCTACTGTTTGACTGAAGACTGCAAGCTGCAAACTTTTGTTGGGATTAATGCAATGACAGAGATCTGAAATGGAGGACTTGCTTTCTCTGAGTCTTCAAAATTTTTTTGCTGCTCCTCTAATATTCGGACTGCTTATTCAAACATACAAACAAAGTGCTGATATATACAAATATCACTGTACAAAAGATATATACAAAGCTGCATTGTATCCCTTAAAAGGGATCATGGTAATGTTTCAGCATACGGCCATTAACAGGGCCTTCTTCAGCAGTGGTGCTCTCTATAGATTTGAGAAAATATGTGTTATTTCCCTGAACAACAGAAATAACGAATGGCCCTTTCCATAAAAAATCAAACTTTGCATGTTTTCCCTTGTCTTCTCTTCGTGAATCCCACCTTAGAACTTTGTCACCAATGTAGAAATCCTCAGTCTTAACTCTCTTATCAAACATCTTTTTGAGCTTCTCTTGCAAAGTTTGAGCTCTGTCATAGACCTGTTCTCTAGTTTGCTGAAGATGAAGGGTCTGATTGATTCTTCGTTGGATGTCATTTGGTTCAGCCTGAATCTCCTGTAACAGTCTGATAGTAGGGATGCCCAAGGATGAAGGAAATCTGGCCTCCATGCCATATACTAGCTCATAAGGGCTCATCCCAATGGATCTCTTCGTTGAAAGTCTGTCTGCCCATAGGACATTTACCATATTTTTGTGCCAGTTCTTCTTGTTTTCTTCTAGCACTTTCTTTATGATGTTGATGAGGCTTTTGTTGGATGACTCGGCCAAGCCATTACCTTGAGGGTAATAGGCTGTAGAGTGGCCCAAGGTAATATGAAATTGGTGGCAAAAATTGATCATCTTTTTCGATTTGAAGGCAGCGGCGTTGTCAGTAATGATTTTCTCAGGGCAGCCAAATCTAGAAAGGATATTGCACTCAAGGAATTGGACAATGATGGTGTCATTGGCTTGCCTACATGGGATGGCTTCAACCCACTTGGTGAAATAGTCAGTGGCTGTTAGGATCCACTTGTGCTGGCCTGAGGAAGAGGGATGGATTTCTCCAATGAAGTCAAGACCCCATTGTTGAAAAGGCTTTTCGGTTGAGATGGGTTTAAGGGGCAAGGGCAACAGCTTTCTTTTGCCCTCAAATATTTGGCATTTGTGGCATGACATGGCAAACTTCTTTACATCTGCAAAAAGAGAGGGCCAATAGAAACCAGCCCTTAAGATTTTATCAGCAGTGGACTTCCAATATAGATGTCCTCCACAGTCACCTGCATGGAATTCTTTCATGACATTGTTAATTTCATTCATGGTTAAATAGTTGAGCAATATGCCTTCATGATTTCTCCAAAATAATGCACCATCTATAACACAAAACTTTAAAGCCTTCATTTTCAAAAATCTTTTCTTGGTTCTGGACAATCCTAGGGGAGCAAACAGGTTTAACAGTACAAAACATATATCAGCATACCATGGAGATTGCAAAAAGGTCTCACTGATCTGTGGAGTCGCTAGCTCCTGTTCATTGTCCAGCGGGTTAATGTCTAAGGCTTGAAAGTTTGTTTCGGACATCATTTTGGCTAAACATTGTCCCTTTATCAGCTTGGTTGGTTTTATTTCTATGTCATACTCAAGGATGTTTGCAATCCACTTGCCTCTTTTGCCTTCTAATCCCTCTTGGGTTAGTATGTCTTTTACAACAGCATTTGGGACATAGGCAATCACATGTGAATATAAAATGTACACTCTGAAGTCCTTGATGCCCTTAACAAGTGCATAGGCCTGCTTTTCCATGATTGGGTACTTCAAAGGGGCATCTCTTAAGGCTCGGCTGAAAAATGCAATTGGCTTTTCATTTCCCTGTTCATCCTTTTGCAACAGGACAGCAACTATAGTGTGATCAGATGCAAATGAAAATATGATAAAATCTTTGTCAAACTGCGGGCTGGTGAGGACAGGGGTTTGGGTTAAGGCAGATTTTATACTCTCAAATGCCTGCTTGGTTTCAAGAGACCATTTTACCTTGGCATCCTTTTTTAACATGTTGCTTAACAGTCTTATCAGCTCGGCTAGATTTGGGATAAATCTCCTTAGGAAATTGATCTTTCCAAGGAAAGCTTGCAGCTCTTTTATGTTTCTTGGATATGGGATTTGGAGGATGGCTTGGATTCTTTCAGGATCAATTCTAATCCCATCCTTTGATATGATGTGGCCAAGTAATTTTCCTTCTTCAAGGCCAAAGAGAGACTTCTTGGGATTCAAGGAAATGCCATATTTCCTACATGTCATGAATATTTGCCTCAAATGTTTTAGGTGCTCCTGATCAGATTTAGAAAAAGGGGTTAAGTCATCAAGGTAGACAACTAGGAAATCATGTATTTCCTTGGCAAATGCAATATCCATTGCTCTTTGAAAGGTAGCACCAGCGTTTTTAAGTCTGAATGGCATCTTCACATACTTAAATGTTCCCCACGGTGTGGTAAAGGCTGTCTTGTCTTGGTCATCCAGGTGAACAAGTATTTGATTGAAACCTGAAAAGCCATCTAGCAGAGAGATTCTAGATGACCCCACTACTCTTTGTGGGATGTGATCCATCTTGGGTAAAGGATAGTGGTCTTTTAGGGAGACTTGGTTTAAATTTCTCAGATCTACACAAAGTCTAATCTCACCTGTCTTTTTTCTTGTGGGAACAAGATTGGATACCCATTTAGAAAATCTAATGGGTGCTATTATACCTGCTTCAAACATCCTTTTCACTTCCTTTTCAATCAGGGGAAGAAGCATAGGGTTAATTCTTCTAAGTTTTTGTTTGAAGGGCTTTTGGTTTGGTTTTAAGGGAATGGTGTGTTGGATAACTGAGGTGTCATAGGACTTCAAGTCCTCATAACTCCAAGTGAATACATCTTGGAATTTTTTAAATAAATCAATATACTTGGGCTTTTGATCAGGTGGCAAATTTTTGGACAGTTTGATCATTTTTGGCTTCTCTGCTATCCCAATGTTGTGTTCCTCTATATCAGAATTCAATGGTTGCATTTTTGGTTTTTTAGGAACATCATTTGCATCAAACATGTCTTCTAACAGAGTTAGGCCAGCAGGCAAAAAGTTATCCGTTAAGTCAATGATCTCTGCCTCTGTTTTGGCAATTTCCTCCAAATGCATCTGTTTCAGCTCTTCTATATTTGTTTTGTCAAAAACAGTTGGGTTTAAGATTTGTTTAGTTGTTGCAGCTATTACAACTTGCTGATTTTCATTTGTTTGCTGTTGGGAATCGTTCATAGCATCCATGTCAATGTTAATATTTGCAAATTCATGCTCAAGAGTGAGGAAATTATTAATCTGGGCATCATTTTCGAACACTTGCCAGTCTTTCACGTTATTTGGGACAACGGGCCTATGTTTTATTTCAGCTGTAAAATAATGGTTTGGCTCAAAGGGAAGCTTGCATGTACTAGCGAAAGTGGCTAGGTTGTGTGCATGAATGTTATGATCTCTTGAGATTTTGGCAAGCTTGGATTCAGCGAATGCATTGAGTATATTAGTGGCAGCAGTCCTATAGGCCCTCATTCTATTGTCATTGGTAACAAAGTTACCTTTCATCTGTTGTATGATTAAATCAGAGTCACCTAAAATGGACACTTTTGCAGCTCCTAGAGCTTTGAGCAGTTTAAGGCCTAAAAGCAAAGCCTCATACTCTGCCATGTTGTTGGTGCATTTAAAGTTCAGTCTGTAGGCATGGCCTTCTGCATGGCTGTTATGTGTATTGTGAATCCAGACACCTGCCCCTGCTCCTAACTTGTTGACAGAGCCATCAAACTCTAAATACCATGTGATTTCTTGCTTGTGGTTAGTACTAAGAGTTTCAGCCATTTTAGGATTGGGCAGATTTGCAGTTTCTGTTTGGGGAGTTTCTTCTTGTATGCTGGTTGCATTAACTGTTTTGACAGTTTCATCAGTATGTGCAACCGATTCTTCATTGATGTGTGCTTGTTGTTCTAGAGCCAAAGGCTCATCATCAGTTGGAGAATTTGTATCATCATTAAACAAAATAAAAGAATCCATATCAGAATGGATTGAGTAAATGGGAAAATTTTCAGGCTTGCTCTCACTACTTACCACATATTTCATGAGTGTTTCTCTGTATAGTCTCTTTGGTTGCCCAAAGACTGAAATAGTGGCATAGGAGAGGTCTAATTGAAGGGATCCTTGGAGCTTTGCTCCCCATGATCTTGATAGGAGCATACCGTACTTTGGTGGGATGTCAGCAACCACCACATCCATGAGGATGGTCTTATTGGGATATTGGACTAAGGAGACACACAAGTCTTTGATGAGGCCTAAACATTTGACTTGACTTGAGTCAAACGAGAACAGATCTTTGTAGGGCCTTATGATATCCAGGTTCAGCTTTTCCATAACTGCTTTGGGCATAAGATTGTGCGATGCTCCTGAGTCAAACATAGCGTTGTGCAAAACTTTGTCATGTATATGCAAACTGACATAAAAGGGTGAAATAGGTCCATATGTTGATTTTCCATTAACTTTTGGACCAAACAACAGTTCAGGGGTATCATCTAAAACATTTACATCATCCTTGTTCTCAGGGATTTGAAGTGATCTTTGAATTTGTTGCCTATACACATCATGTTTGGCAAGTTCTGAGAGGGGGATGGATATCTTAAGTTTTCCAATCTCTGCTTCTAAGTTAAATGGCTTTTCCAATGGAGTCTTGGTGTTGATAATGGCAGTTTTTTCTTCTTCTTTTGAATTACCAGCGATTTGCTCTTGTTTATCAGCATTATGGGAATTGATTGCTTGCGGTTTTTCAGTTTTAGGAGAGCCTTTTGGAACACTGGTCGAATTTTTCTCAGAGGAAGAAGGTGGCAGAGGCTGATCAATAGAAGGCTGCATTTTTGTTATGTCTTCTACAGTCACTTGATGCGGGTTTGGGACAGGTATATCAGCTGGTTCTGTTATAACAGCCTTGCCTTTAATCTTGTTGGGTTGTTTTCCATCCTTTGGTTTGCTAGGTTCAGAAATATCAATGGTCCTAGTTCTCAGCTTATATTGTTTGTGTACTTCATACACAGCAGTATCATAACCTTGTTTAAAATCAAAAGACTCACCAGATTTAGTCTGAAACTGATTACAGTCATGCTCATCTTGGTCTTCTTGGCTCAGGAAAGTTTGATGCTCACCCTTTAGATCCATCAGATTCATGTGAGTGTCTTCTATGGGTTCACTAGAAGTGGATGCCTCAGCATAGTTTTCTTGGAAAGGGGGTCTTATGTCATGGTCTGGGCTTGACCTACCAGCATTTGTGTTCTGCGTTTTCCTAAAATTTGGGTTCCTTATGGTATTGGACTATTGTCCTCTCAACACTCTCTACTCTGTCTCCCAGCCTTTGCATGCCACTGATAATAGCATCAAGCTTTTGCTCTAAGGCTGAGGGTTCTTCCTTGAAGGTGGTTCTTCTTTCCATTCTAGCTCTGTTTCTTTTGGCAATTAGGTTGGCCTCTACGCTAACAGCAACATTTTGCATGTCTGCAAGGGTTTGAGGGGCTCTTTCCTTTAACTGGTATGCCATATCTGGGTCGAATCCATCAGGGAATTTATACAAGGCAAGGTCAGGGGGTGGTCTTAAGTTCTGTGGTATTGCATTATAGACATTATTGAACCTTGCACAGTACTCCAAAACAGTCTCTTGAGGACCTCTTTTAATTGTATCATATTCAGCTAGTATGTGCAAGGGGTCTTTCTTTTTCTCCCATCTGTTGGTAAAGGATTGGTAAAGCTCATCCGGAGTGGTTATAGAATTTGTAGCAAGTGATCTGAACCAGGTTCTTACATCACCTGTTAAACTTTGAACAAAAATTTTCATTCTTACGCTGTCATCATCTATCTCGTAGTTCTCAAAATAGTCTTGCATCTTCTTGGTATGCTGTAGGGCTGTGCAAGGACCAGTACTATCAAAATATGTGATTTTAGTTTGGTAATCTTGAGGCAAAGCCCCAGGATTAGCAGGTAATTGCAGGGGTGCATATCTATTAGCCATATTCACAGGGATAAATGGAACAACAGGAACAACAGGTACAACTGGAACAGCTGTAACAACAGTAGTGGTTATGGGAGTATGTGCAGTGAATGGAGGTGTGGAAGGAGTGCTTTGAGATGTGGATGATGAACAAGGGGAAGCAGGGGTTAAACGAAATAAAACCTTGACAGGAGTTGGAACACAACTTGGGTGAGCTATTTCAGGACTCAAATCAGCAAAATCTTCTTGTCTTTCTTGATTCCTAAGGATCTTTGGGATTAAGTTCGGATTTTCAAAAACAGCTGGAGGGTCTGGATCTGGGTTTGACCTTGTATGACGTAAGTTCTTTTTGGGAGCTAGCTTCCGAATTTGTTTTAGGTATTTTTCTGGGAATGCTTTTAGAATTAGCAAGGAACTGATCAAAATTTGGGAACAGCTATCTGCAACTTAAAAATAGCATGAAGATTGACTGAAGCATCTTTTATTTACTCCTGAAAATGCAAAGCAAGAACAGTTTCAAAGGCTTCCTTGCTGATATTCAGACTTCATCTGTAGTTTTAAGGAGCAGACAGCACTTGAACAATTTATTTGTCCCCAGCGGAGTCGCCATTACGTTATCACTCAGGTTGTCCTTTTGATCAGCGCAAAAGGATACAGCGGAGGTAACCACAGACCAATCTTTGGTCTGCAGGTTCTAGCCCACCTGCAATCAGAGAGGGCTCTCTCTTTCTGATTTAGCTTTGTTGAAGATGATTTTAGGCTAGCTATTGAGTTCAAGGGGGTTTTGTTTAGTTTTTTGTGGGAAGGATGATACTTTCAGGTAAAGAGGCAGGGATAGCATGAAAGTTTCAGAACCATTGGGTGTGGAGTCAAGGAGTAGCACTGCTGGTGCATTTTCTTGGTCACAAGAAGGAATATGGAGCAAGCTAGCTGCAAATGAAACAATCATTCAAGGTAAAAGATGGATTAAAGGCTAAGGAATGAGGGGCAATTAAGAATCTCTCATTCAGGTTAGCAGAAAGGAGATAAATGAGCCCTATCTAGGAGCAGTTAAGAATTCCTAGATAACAGTCATTCATATGTGAAATAGGTGAAACATGAGCCATAACAGAATTCATATTTATTCCTAATTCAAGAAGAAAACATTAAGAAACCACAGAAATTGAGCGTAGAGTGCAGCTAAGCAAATTCTAAACCAATCCTTTGTTCTGTAACTTAAGCATATGTGAAATTGGAATAACAAAGGTAAGAAACACTTATTGATTCATACTGCAGCACAAGAATTCCACATTCAATTCTTCAGACCATTAGACACAGAGCAGATAGTCATTCCTCCAAAGCTTTGCAGCAATCTTTGATTAAATAAAACATCTCAGATATCCAGTGCGAGTCTCTAATGAATATTATCAACCAACCGACCCTTAAAACAATACAGAGGGTGGTATAAATAGGGAAAAATATCAAAAATTGTCTATTACAGCTTGACCTAAACAGGTCTGAAAGAAAATGATTACTTTAACCTAATCCTATCCAGAAATAAATGCAAGAAAATATCTTCGAGCTGCGCTGAGGGCAGCCGTATCAAAACTGAGTTAATGTGTTGTCCTCGGTGGCTTGGTGCAGTGTTTTTGCAATAACTGTGCTTTGGGCTTCGATCCAGTGCTATTCGGCGGCTTTAAATTCTTTAACTGTGATTTGAGAGCTTTAATGGGCTTACACCGCTTTATTTGACTTTGTTGGAGGCCATTCAATGTTAAGCTGCCTTGGGAAATGAAGATTTCGGTTAAAATATTCAACTGATACTCTTTCGCAATTGAATTGGGTCGTTTAATGTCTTCTGAGTGCTTTAGACTGTCCCATCGATCTTTCATGGCCTCTTGTTCGGCCTTCTGTTGCTTTAAAAGCTGTGTTCCCCCTTTCTGAATGCTTCGCGAAGAAAAACGGGTCATTCTGCGCCTTTTAGGCTTGTTGGGGGCTGCGCGATGAGGGTCTTTCCACTTTGGCCCATTTCCCGTAGCCATGCGCGATTAGCATGAAAAACTGCCTCAGAATTTGAATCCGGGCTTCCTAAGCACGATTGTCGCCTTCGCGCCCTTTTTGCTGATGACGTCAGCATGACGTCAGCGGGTGGGACCCAGTACGACGGTGACATGGCAGGGTGATGTCAACAGGGTGACGTCAGCATGTACGGCGGGTGACGTGGTGGTACACGGTGGTAGTGACGTAGCAATGGTGAGTTGGCAGTATGGTGGCAGGAGGCCGACGCAGGCAGATGACGCAGGCAGGATGACGTCACTGGGCGGAGGACGTGGCGCTGTCGTCACGCAGGGCAGGGCGGTTTGGCGGTTTCGGGCGCACTGCCTTTGCACTGAAGTGGTTTGGGAGGAAAGGGCTCCGCCACACCTGGGAGGGCGACGCGTGGCGGGAGTATGACGGTAAAACCGCCCATCTCCCGGACGCTAAACATCGGCGGCTTGGGATATGAGGAGGCCCGCCCACCGTAGATCTTGGGCGTGAACGATCAGATGGCCGACGACATGGATGAGGCGGCGGAGGGATAAGGGATAGGGCCACAGCGCATTTATTTAATTTTTTGTATGGCGGGGGGCGGGGGGGTTTAAAACATTAGGAAAGTGGGTTTTTGCGGGTTTTGCGCGCCAGGGTAGATATTTAGAGGCAAAACTTTAGAATAAAGGCGGAAAAATAGGTTTTCAGGGTTAGGACTTAGGGAACTAGTTGTTATTCTGACCAGATGTCAGAGTAACTCCAAGACACGGATGGGCTAGTTAACAGCCCCAGATGGACTGTTATTTCCCAGAACTTATACAATAGGGCTATAGTGCCGGGGATGGGGAATATGTACATAGGGGAATTTTATACATAGTTTTAGTAGGGGAAGGGGAGATAGATAGGGAGCTATATAATAGAATTAGTAGTTAATATGGAGGTGACCAGAAAGCGCTAAGTATGTGACCTTAGGCTATTTTGGGGGAAAAGTGACTCATAGAGTGAAACAACAGGACTCCTAAGCAAAGAGGACCTTTACTCAGGCAAATATAATGGAAAATGATGAAACTAAGAGGAATCAAGCAGATCTTGACCTCTTAAGGGAAATTAGTGAGTGATTTGGGGATAAGGGAGAATGGGGAAGTTAGAGATATCCATCTTGAGCTCCTCCAAATGCAAAACTGCCTCCAACTTGTGATCTGAAAAAATATGACACTTGACAACATGAAATGGATCACAAGCCATGATTCTGCAACCACACAGCTACCTACCCAGCCTAGTCACCAAACATTTTTTCTTCTTTTTGGTTTGGGTGCACTTAGACTTGCAGACCTAGCTTTACAATTTTTCTTTTGATTGTCCTCCTATCTAAATCTACACTTATTTCTGCCAAGGGCCCAGATTAAGCAGTTGGGCTCCTTTGATTCTCTACCTATCTACAAATCTGCCAAGATTAAGCTGTTTGGACAGATATCATTCTCTATATTCTAAAACAAGAAATTGAAACCTAGGGAGGCCAAGCTTAAACTATTTGGCCTTCCCTTAACTGAAAAACTCATCAAAATTGGAATACAGCAGTGGCATTTGGACTAGCACACTTTCACAGCTTCTTCTTTGACCTCTTTTGGAAATATGGAACCTTGCAGCATGAAAGATGACATATTTGGCATGTAAAAATGTCAATCATGAAATATGAACACCTGTTACAACAGGAGGCTAACAGATATATGCATTTGTATGGTCAATATATATCTAATCCTATATTGTTTATAGTGAAAGATCTCTATGCTTTGATGGTATTATGCTACTGTGAATCTACAGGTGCTCTTTGAAGCGGGACAAGTAAGGAAGCAGTGGCGAGATTCTGTTAAAGGGGAAAGGAAACAAGCAAGGAGCCAAGTGGGAGACTGACCTTGGTAATCTCTGCTTCTTTCTCATCTCTCTCTCGTAAAGGAAAAACAAGTGACTTTAATCTGTTTGTTTCTAATATAGCTACCCGTCTTAATGGGACTAGCAGCTCTGAATAGACACTAGATTTCCTGATAACAGTACCCATTTGTTCTTCATATTATATTGTGAATTTTTCTTATGATTTCCATGCACTATTGGTAAGTTAAGAGTTACTGGAAGCTTTATTTCAAATTACAATTGTAATTCATATTAGAAATAGAAGAAATTTTAACAAAAAAAGAATGTCACATGAAAAAGTAAATTGTTTTTAATGAAAAATATGGCGCATACAATATGAATGCCACATGAAATATTGAGTTGTTTTTAATGCACGTACTTTTCTCTATGATAAAATGATTCCTAATGTTCATTCAAGAACAAATGTTCACAAATAATTACTTCATTTTATCAATTATCACACTTAATCCATTCTACCTAGTGACAACAATGATTCCATTCAAATTGCTTTGAACTCCCTAAAATATAATGTAAAAGAGAAAAATCCACGACCACGACCATGACCGCAAACCCCTCCCTTCCCTTATCCACCATCGGAGACAATGAACTTGGAGTTATGACCATGATAGAAACCCCTCCCTTGCCTCGTGTCCTCCATCAGAGGCTTTGAACTTGGAATTACGAGTACTCGTGTTTTCTTTGCACTAATTAATCTCCAAGGAATCAAAACTTGATCAATATATCAAGGACTCCATCAAGGAATAGATATATCACAAGTGAAGCTCAATAGGCTTTGCTAAAAGAGTGTGAAATAACACTTATCCCTGTTTTATGAAATAACTTGAGTGAGTGGAATGAATGGTGGGAAACACTTACCAGCGAAAGGAAGATTTTTGGTCCATCTTTATTTCTATTATTATTTTTGCTTCTTAGAATGGAGGGAAGTGTTTAAAAAAATTCTATAAATTATCAAAAAAAAAATTGCTTATGTTTTAGCTTTTTTTTAAATATATATTAAGTTTTAGTATTTTTTACTTTCTAAAAAAAGATATTTAGTTTTTGATATTTTTTATAACAAAATTTATATTTTGTTTTTATAAAAATGGATTTTAGACATTCCATTCATGATAAATTTGTGATTTTATGATAGACGTTTAAATTATATATAAAAAATAACTTAATGCCATATGTTGTGTCGCTGAGATGGGTATTACACATATCTTCCTTGCTAAGTTAGAAAATGTGTTTGGGTTTTCGTAATGCAATAAAATTAATTCTACTATTCATTATATCTTGAGATGTTCAACTTGCACCTAATAAAACAATAAAGTTAATATAGGTTTGCCTTTGTCCTTTGTAGATATTTGTCCCCATTAATCTTGTTCTTAATATATTAATTGTCTTATGGTGACCTTGAGTGGTCACACCCATTAGTTGCATGCTTTTTAGTTTTATGTTAGTGGCATTTCTTAGGCTTGATAACATTTTATTTAATTTATGAAAATGTGTTATTGTCCATATAATTGTTAAATATTAATATTAAATATCTTTGTTTTGAGCATGGTTTAGCAAAAATTTCCCAAAAGGTTTATAGATTATATTCTATAATGTAATGCTTCGTTGTTTGATGAAATTGTTTTGGATATATTTTTTAATGATTCATTGATTTATGAAATTGTTATGGATATTTTTTTTAGTATATTAACTTGTATGTGATAATGTCAAAATTCACCTCTTTTTGAAATTTTCATTGGTCAATTTCCCTTAAGGTCACCAAGTCCAGGTTAAGGAAATATAGGAGTCATGAAGTGGCATTGTCCAAGCACTTAAATCTTGAAACATGTTTTTTTTAGTCACATTATACTTCCTTTCTTTGTAAATTATCCATGAAAATAGTCTCATGGAACATGAGGGGCCTCAATAGTAAAGAAAAATAGAGACTTATAAAATAAAAATGGTATGTAAAGCACCCATTAATAATGTTGATATAAGAAAAAAAAATATTAAGGGAGGTTATACCTCATATAATTAGCAAATGGGGGAGGAATTGCCAAGTAGTAGTGATTGATGCTTAGAGATACTTGGGTGGAATGGCTATTATTTGGAATGATTAGGACATCAAGGTTACCAATATGTTTACCTATTTTCACATTATGACAATACAATTTTAGTTAATTGACATCGAGGACTACTACCATTTATCCAATGTCTATGACTCCAAAATTGAAAATGAAAAACCTCTATTTCTCAATTCTATTTCCAACACAAGTAATTTATACTCCCCATCTCCATGGATTATTGGGAGTGACTTCAATATTATCAAGTGTCTCGAGGAAAATAAAGGATGAATCAAAATGTTTACCGAAAGATTTTGTAAGGTATACCATCAAAGCCCTAAAGTAGTCTCCATTAAATTTCTCAAGCAATGAGTCTCCAAACCACACATGTGGATCAATGAGATGTAATACGTGTGTGTGGTGACTGACGTAATACATTGTTATAATAACTCCACAAATTTAAGTATTTCACTCCATCACATGAATTGACCATAGTGTGACATAAGTAAACCAAGAGTAGACATGAAATCCTTAGGCAAAAAACATTCCCTATATCCTCAATTAGGTTCTTAAATGATGAAGTGAAAATGCAAGGGGAAAAGAGGACTTCATGATTTAACCATCACAAACATGTGATCAAGTGTGACTAGGAGTGTATATATTCATATGTTTTCCAAAGAGGGAGTGAAAACATGAGTTTCCATTCATTGGGCCTTATTTTTGTTTCTTTTTTATTTTTCTTATATATAGGACTTAGGGAATAAGGTTTTCTGTTAAGTTATGGTATGTTCTATGCTTATAACAGTTTACTTCTTTTTCTTATTATATTCCACCGATTAGCAATCACATGTACATAAAGTAAAGTGAAGATAGAACATTAAACGATCGACAGAAAACAAGCCAAGACAAGAGACACAAGATGTGGCGGCTAGCAAGGGACAAACCCCACAATGTGTGGGGAAACCCCTTGATCAAATCTTCTTTTATCTTCAATAATTCAGCAGAGAGAAATAGTACAATAAATCTGATTCATATCAGCAGTAGCAAACCCTAGATCAGCAGCATCAACATTAGCGGCTTCATTATCAAACTAGGGCAGACCATATCTCACAAACCGACCGTCGGATTGACTTCATTCCACCACCAAAAGTTTTGGATTCCAGAGGAGGTTCAGATGAACCTACAGCGTAGTTCAGATGGGGAGATGATCTAGGCCACGCAAGTCAATCTTTACTTCTGCAGTTGCAGCTTCAGTTTCAGCAGTTTCCGGCTTCAAACTAGGGCAGTCGATATCTTGCAAACCGTTCGTCGGATTGACTTCATTCCACCACCAAAAGTTGCGGCTTTCAAAGGAGGTTCAGATGAACCTACAGTGAAGTTCCAAAGAGGAGATATTCTAGGCCACACAAGTCAATCTTTAGTTCTGCAGTTGCAGCTTCAGTTTCAGCAGTTTCCGGCTTCAAACTAGGGCAGTCGATATCTTGCAAACCGTTCGTCGGATTGACTTCATTCCACCACCAAAAGTTGCAGCTTTCAAAGGAGGTTCAGATGAACCTACAGTGCAATTCCAAAGAGGATATCTTCTAGGCCACGCAAGTCAATATTTACTTCTGCAGTTGCAGCTTCAGTTTCAGCAGTTTCCGGTTTCACATGTGTGAGAGAGAGAGACCCATTTCAGCGCAGTAGAGAAGAGACTCATATCTGCGTAGTAGAGAGAGAGAGATGTGATGAGATGAGTGAGTCCAAATGAGGAAAAGTCCTCTTATATTTATACACAACATTGGTGGGTGAATAGATGCGACTGTTGGGCTTCTGAGCCTACATGAGTTGTAGGTCGGCTTGATAATAATTCCATAATCAAAATAAATTCATATCTCCATGAATACTTATCAGAATCGGATGATCTTTATATCAATCCTACACCTCTTGACGAGAGGAATCTAATAAAAATATTATCATCCATGAATAAGATGACCCACATGAAGTTTTGCCCTAGTTTCCAATTTTAACACTCCCTCTCAACCATGGAGAACTTCATCTGCAATCTGTCTATCGGTCGTTACTATTCATCCATCAAATGCACTACCTTGTACAGCCTGACCCTTGCCCTGCTCTGCTCTATTTTGCCTGTTCTTCTTTGTCTTGTTCTGCCCTACACTGATCTGTACTGTTTTGTTCTGTTCTGATCTGCTCTTGCATTGTTCTGTTCTACTCTGCTTTTGTCCGAATTATGAAGAAGAAGAAATGATAGAGGATGTATCATATTGACTCAAAGTCAGTCTCAGAGTATGTACCACTGATCCCAGACTAGTCTCAACCGACCTGAAGTCAGCGTCATAGTAAGTACAACTCCAATGGTCCCAGACCAATATCATCCTCCACTGACTCAAAGTCAGTCTCAGAGTATGTACCACTGATCCCAGACCAGTCTCAACCGACCCGAAGTCAGCGTCATAGTATGGTACAACTCCTACCACTAGTCCCAAACCAGTATCATTGATCCCAGATCAATGGAGGTCATCCTAGCGTAGGGAGTACGGTAGTTACAACGATGCGTCCATCGGTACTACTATGGTCCCTAACTTCATTTCCCTGCTCATTGATCAGATGAGAGGTACTTCCCATGAGTCCCAGACTGCATGGGTAGGATGCCTCGATAGGAGAACTAATCATCCTGCTACACAAGAGAGCGAATCATCCTGTTCCACAAGAGAGCGAATCATCTTGTCCCACAAGAGAGCGAATCATCTTGTTCCAGTGTGCATCACCAGGGGAGGGTGAGTCACCCTGTGGTCGTATGTTGCTCCAGTAATAACCGCAAGGCCTCAGAGCTCCCAGAGCTCAATGTATGCAACATGCAGGACCCTTGTACAAGGGTTTCTTACCGACTACAAGTCGTTTGGGAAAATCACAGATTAGATCTTTCCTAGGGGCTTTAACAAGGTGTATCAACCTGTACATCATCTTAATGCGATGGAGCCTCCTTGCTCATCAACTTACCATATCCCAGATGATTTCTATCTGCTAGAGCAATCGACGAATACGGATTCCTCAATAATCGAATCCCACCTCTGGTTGTTATAGATAATCACAGTGGTATCCAATGTAAATCCAAATAGCTCACTGAAGAGCTTTCGCAACCAGACTGCCTCACATGAGGTCATGCTAGCAACAATATATCTTGCTTCGGCGGTGCTCAAAGTCACCGACTTCTGCTTCCTGCTCATCCAGGATATCGAAGCAGATCCCAAGGTGAAACAGCACTCGGAAGTGCTCTTACGGTCCACCACACTGCCTGCCCAATCAACATTAGTATATCCAAGTAGTCTCACATCTCCTGGCAGTGTATCTTAATCCATGAGAGATTGTGTCCTGAAGACATCTCAGAAGATTTCTGGCATCAATGCAGTGAGGCTCAACCAAATATGAGCTCATAGTGCTAACTGCAAAACATATGTTCGGATGGAGGTTCACCAGGAACATCAATGCGAATGAGTTTATGAAACTCAGAGGCATTTCCCAAATCTGGTCCGACATCACTACCATATAACTTCTAAAAGTTAAGATCCTCGAGGTAGTCACAGGCTTGCAGTCCATCATACCAAATCTTTCCAATATCTTTAGCACATATTTCCCTTGAGATAGGAAAATTTCCCTTGGCTTCTGCCATACTTCAAGTCCTTGGTCCTTCATTTCAAATTCAGAAGCCAGCTCCCTCTTACATTTGTGAATGAGAGGGTCTGCACCTGTTAGAAAGAGGTTGTCCACATACAACACCAGTATGAGAGGCTTGTCATCTTCAACCTTAAAGTAATGGTTAGGATCGGATTCACTCCTAGTGAATCCCAGCTTCATCAAGTAGCTATTGATCCTCTCATACCATGCTCGGGGTGCTTGCTTCAGCCCATAGAGAGCCTTCTTCAACCTGCATACATGAGATTTTCAATCATAAATCTCAAATCCTTCGGGTTGCTCCACGTAGACCTCTTCTTTGATCGAGCCATGCAAGAACGCAGTCTTGACATCCATCTGATGTAGGTTCCATCCTTGTGAAGCGGCAAGGGCTATGATCGAGTGGATGGTCGAATATCTGGCAACAGGTGCAAATATCTCATCATAGTTTATACCTTCCTTTTGGGAGAAACCTCGAGCAACAAAACGAGCCTTATACTTTTATGTGCTTCCATCTGCTGCATGCTTTATCTTGTAAAGCCATTTGGAAGTAACAACAGTCTTGTCCTGGGGTCTGGGAACTACTTCCCAAACATCATTCTTTATGATAGACTCATATTCTTTGGTCATAACATCTGTTATGAAACCAGCTCAAGAAAAGATAGAAAAGATAGATCAACGCCTTAGAATTCAGCCTCTTCGAGCGGGCAACCTCCTTTACATTACATAAATGAACAATTCTTCGATGATACAAATGACAAAACCTCCTTTCTATATGTAGGAGTCTAAGGAGTCACAATATAATCCAGCCGACCTAACAATAATAATATAAAGCCACAAAAATAACAATAGAGGGATTCTATGGGGCACAGAAATAACAATATGGGGGTAATAGGGGCACAACAATATAAATAAGGGGTATAACTACAATAGTAATGGGGTAATCACTAGTATTATAGGGACCCAACATGCCCCTCTCCTTCAAAAAAGTGTTGTCCTCAACGCTTGAGTAGTTCTGGATACTTCTGCATAAAATTCTCATCCTCCCATGTGGAATCTTCAGCAGATAAGTTCTTCCACTTGATAAGATACTCTGAAATTGATCGATTTCGTAGCTGTCGAGTTCTTGTTTCTGTGATCGCTTCCGGTTCCAATATAATTTTTCCTTCCTCGTCAAGTTCTGGAAATATTGTTTGAATTGGGAGCTTGTCACCTATAACCTTCTTTAAACATGAAACATGGAAAACTGGGTGCAATCGAGAAGCTGCAGGAAGCTCCAATTTGTATGCCATAGTACCAATCTTTTGCAACACCTTGTACGGACCATAATACTTTGGTGATAATTTATTATCCTTCTTAGCTTGCTTTAGGGACATTTTCTTATATGGTTGTAGCCGTAGGAATACCCAATCACCTACATCAAAACTTCTTTCACTGCGATGTTGATCTGCCTGTTGTTTCATTCTATTTTGTGCCAACACGAGGTTATCCTTTAAGAGTTGGAGGACTTGTTGTTGATGTTCGATGTGATGTTCCACTGCCTGAACCTTAGAATTTTCTCTTAAATATGATGTGATGGATGGTGGTTGATACCCATAAAGTGCCATAAATGGGGTCATTTTTGTTGCTGTATGGAAGGAAGTGTTATACCACCATTCAGCCAGAGGCAACCATTTGACCCATTGTGTCTGTTTATCAGATACAAAGCAACGAAGATATCCTTCCAAACATTTGTTTACTATCTCAGTTTGCCCATCAGATTGAGGATGATAAGATGAGCTATGAGCTAACTGAGTACCAAGACAAGAAAATAATTCTGTCCAAAAATTTCCAGTGAAAATGGGATCTCTGTCACTTACAATAATCTTTGGGTTTCCATGTAGCTTTTGAACTGTTTCCATAAATGCAGTAGAAACTGTACTGGCTTTAAATGGATGTGATAATGCACAAAAGTGTGCATACTTGGTAAGTCTGTCAACTACCACCATGATGACACTCTTTCCCTCAGACTTGGGTAAACCTGTGATAAAATCCATTGAAACCTCCTCCCAACGTTGGCTTGGAATGGATAAAGGTTGTAATAGACTCGGTGTCTTAATTGTTTCAACTTTATTTTTCTGGCAAACCAAACATTCCGCCACAAACTTTTGAATATCTGATTTAAGGCCATCCCAAAAAAATTCCTTCTTAACCCTGTGGTAAGTTTTTAAAAATCCTGAGTGCCCTCCTAAGGGAGAAGTGTGCAATTCCATAAGAATCTTTTGTTTTAGCTGGGAATTCTTACAGAGGTATAAGCGATCTTTGTACCATAACGAATCATTTTTCCAGCTAAATGTATCAGAAGTACTGGAATCTTGTTGTAGCTTTCGAATAAGTGCCCACACTTCTTCGTCATTCTTCCATTCCTCCCTTGCTTCGTTTATCCAATCTGGTTGGATAATAGAAATGGCACACAACAATGCTTCCACATCCTCATCCTTTCTTGAGAGTGCATCTGCCACCACATTTTGCTTCCCTTTTTTGTAGATGATTTCAAAGTCATAACCCAACATCTTTGTGACCCACTTTTGTTGCTCTTCAGAGGATAATCTTTGTTCTAAAAAGTATTTAAGGCTATCATGATCCGTTTTTACCTTGAAGTGTCTTCCCATTAGGTAGGGTCGCCATTTCTTAAGTGCATGGAGTATTGCCAACATTTCCTTCTCATAAATAGCTTTGCTTAAAAACTTTCCCTTGATTGGACGACTTTCAAAAGCAATGGGTCTTTCATCTTGCATTAGAACAGCACCAATTCCATTTCCTGAAGCATCACATTCCACAATAAAGGTTTTTGTGAAGTCCGGTGTAGCTAAGACCGGTGCTTGGCACATTGCCTCTTTAAGATGTTCAAAGGCCTTTGTTGCTTCCGGAGTCCATGAAAATGAATCTTTCTTCAATAATGTTGTTAGAGGTGCTGCTATTCTCCCATAATTCTTAACAAACTTGCGATAATACCCTGTCAACCCAAGAAATCCTCGCAGATGCTTTATGGATGTGGGGATTTTCCATTCCTTAATGGCTTTAATTTTGCTAGGGTCTACCTTAACTCCTTCATGAGATACAATATGACCCAAATATTCCACCTCCTGGACTCCAAAGAAACATTTGGATCTTTTTGCATATAATTGTTTCTCCTCCAATAGTTGTAGCACCCTGTCAACATGTTCAACATGATCCTTCCAAGACTTGTTGTAGATTAGTATATCATCAAAAAATACTAACACAAATTTTCTAAGGAATGGTTTGAAAATTGAATTCATCAAACCTTGAAATGTTGAAGGTGCATTGGTAAGGCCAAAAGGCATGACCAAAAATTCATAATGACCCTCATGAGTTCTAAATGTTGTTTTCGGAATGTCTTCAATCTTCATTCTGATTTGATGATATCCCGAACGAAGATCCAACTTGGTGAAGTAAATTGATCCATGCAATTCATCCAGTAATTCATCAATAACAGGAATGGGGAACTTATCTTTAATAGTGAGCTTGTTGAGCTCCCTATAATCCGGACACATGCGCCATGATCCATCCTTCTTGTGCACCAATACTACTGGAGCTGAGAAAGAACTTTGACTCGGTTGAATTATACCAGCCTCTAGCATTTCTGCAACCATACGTTCAATTTCACTTTTTTGGACATAGGGATATCTGTACGGCCTGATGTTTGGAGGAACACTTCCTGGAATCAGATGAATAGCATGATCATGATCACGCATAGGTGGGAGACCCTTGGGAGTCTCAAATACCTTGGAATGATTGTCCAGGACTTTTTGGAGATCTGGAGAAATAGATGATTCCAATGTGGAAACATCTAGCGAACATAATTGTGCAATTACACCTCTTTGCTCCTTTTTTAGAAGCTTTGTCATACCATTAGAGCTGATTATCTTTCCTGGTTTCCCTGCAATACCCCTTAATTCAACTTCCTTTCCTTCCGTAGAAAATTTGATGAAAAGTTCTTGAAAATTAAAAGCTATTGTACCCAAGGATTGTAGCCATTGGACTCCTAGTACAACATCCGCACCTCCCATTGGAATGGAAAGCATTGGGCTAGTCAATACATATTCTCCCATGGATAGCTTGATATTATGGCACTTTCCAGAGCAATTTATTGTTCATCCATTTGCAATCATCACTTGACACTCTGGTGCTGGATATAAGAAGCAATTCAATTCTTTTGCTACCCTACAATGAATAAAATTGTGGGTGCTTCCTGAATCAATCAACACTATTACCTTTTTCTTCTTGATTTGTCCTTCTATCTTGATGGTTTGAGGAGTGGTAATTCCTGCCAATGCATTACAAGATATGGTCAGATTTATTTGTTCTTCATCTAGGCTTTGTTCCTGGAGTATATCTTCTACTTTTGACCTTTCTTTCTCCTTTTCTTCTTCCTCTTCACAATCTATGTAGAATAATTTCTTCTCAGCACACTTATGACCTTTAGTGTATTTGCTATCACAACTGTAACAAAGCCCTTTTGCTCTTTTTTCTTCCAATTGTTGTGGTGTCAACCTTATAGGTTGTGGAAGACTAGGGGTAGCAACACTTCCGTCTTTATAGTTGTGAGTGGTATGCTTCCTGGTTGCCATAATTTTGCTTTCCATTTTTCTTGCTAACCTGAATGCCTTCTCTAATGAATCAGGTTCCCAAAGGCGAACATCATGTTGGATATTATCCTTTAAAGACCCTATGAACACATCAATCCTATGCTCCTCTGGAATATCTTTTACCCTTATGTTCAATTTTTGGAACTCCTCAATGTGCTCCATTACTGAACCCTTTTGTTTGAGACTTATCAATTGGCTAAAAAAAGTGTTGCTTTTTGTATCTTCATAATATGCTATCAATTCTTTCGTAAAAATTGCCCAAGTGATAAATTGTTTACGAGAACAAAGCCATTGATACCATACAAACTGATTTGGTTCCAAATATACAGTTGCCATACGTACCTTTTGTGCGTTTTGCACATTATTGAGATCGAAGAATTGCTCCATTTGTAATATCCATGTGGCGGGATCCTTGCCATCAAACTTCCTCATATCGATTTTTGGAATATGGTGATTCTTTGATCCAACATTAGCGTCTATGGAATCATGATTAACATTTCTTTTGTTCTCATCATGAGTTTCCTTTACTACCTTTTCACCATTAGTGACCCTTTTTTGTAGCAACTTCTTCAATTCTTCCATGTCTGTCTTCAAATCTATGTTCAAATCTGCCATGTCTCTCTTCAAATCTGTCTTCGAATCATCCATCTTAGCTTCCATGCCCTTTATCTTAGATTCCACGCCACTTATCTTAGCTTCCACGCCATTTATCTTAGCATCTGTTAACTTTTGTGAGCGTGACATTTGTTGCACTTGTTCTTGTAATTTTGATATATCATGTAGCATTTCTTCCTCTTCTTCATGAGTCATGCTAGAGCTTTCAGGTTTCTTACTAGGTGTTTGCATTTTCTTTCCTCGGGGCATCAGTTACCGATAATAATGCTTTACTATGCCCTTTGAATTCCGTTAAACCAAGCTTACACAAAAATTTAAAAAAAAACTACACACCTTTTTTCACTTTATAGAAGCCTGATATTGAATCTGATGTATCTCTGTAATTTCAGATAATCTAGTTTTGAAATTGCTACCTGTAGTAGCCTTCTGCGTCCTCTTTCCAATGCCATAAGTCTGAGCCAAATTGGATTCTCCAAGGAAGAGTTATGTGAAATCTCCCACAGTGACTTGCTTTTAGATTAGTTCAGTAGAGCGAACTTGTACGACGTGCCACGAGTCACTGTTTCAACCTTTGAATCTGAAACACACACACAAGAAGCTACAGTTTGTCCTCTTTCTATAACTTTTTACGAAATTTCAATCCGATCCCCAGAGAGAAAGTTATGACGATTTTCCCCAGGTCACCTGTTTTGAATGTAATTCAGGAGTCTGCAAAAATACCAACTTCCTCAGATCATATCTCCGCAAATATCGCGCGAAAAGCTCTGAAATTCAGACCCAAGGTTCAGCTCGATTTCTTCTCAAATGGGTTTTTTTTTTAGACTTCTGAAACATCACATAAAAAAAGTTATAGCGAAAATGCCACGATGACCTGTTTGGAGCAGCGAAACCCTAGAATCCAAAGCTCTGATACCAAATGTTATGAAACCAGCTCAAGAAAAGATAGAAAAGATAGATCAACGCCTTAGAATTCAGCCTCGTCGAGGGGGCAACCTCCTTTACATTACATAAATGAACAATTCTTCGATGATACAAATGACAAAACCTCCTTTCTATATATAGGAGTCTAAGGAGTCACAATATAATCCAGCCGACCTAACAATAATAATATAAAGCCACAAAAATAACAATGGAGGGATTCTATGGGGCACAGAAATAACAATATGGGGGTAATAGGGGCACAAAAATATAAATAAGGGGTATAACTACAATAGTAATGGGGTAATCACTAGTATTATAGGGACCCAACAGCATCCTTCCATACTTGATGCTTGACGACATCTGAGAATGATGAAGACTCATTTTGTATGATCATGCTCATGATGGTCAGGTATCCTTGATACCTATTCGGTTTCTTACTTTCACAAAAGGTTCCTCGGGGTGCAGCATATCCTTCAGCATCATCAACTAGGCCCCTAAGCCATGAAGGCCTCTTCCTAGAAGAGGAAGTCTCATGTGGAGGAGGATCAATCGGATCCATGGGTTCTTCTACATCAGGCATTGATTCATTAGCCTTTTCTTTCGGTTCCCTGCTGGCGGCTTCTTGAGAGCTCCTCAAAGTCAGAAGATTGTTCACCTTGCTGAGAGCCATATCTTCATCAAAGGTGACCTCATGAGTAATTACGACTTCCCTTTGACCGGCTACATAGATTCTATAGCCTTTAGTATTTTCACCATAGCCCACGAAAATTCCCTTCTTTCCAGATGCACCCAATTTATTTCTTTTCTCTTTCGGCACATGAAAATATACAGGGCTTCCAAAAATTCTGAAATGAGAAACATCAGGTTTCTTACCAGTGAACTTTTCTTCAGGAGTCTTGGAACCCAATGCTTGATGAGGGCATTGAATTTTGTACATATACGACAGTGTTTGTAGTTTTAGCCCATAGAAACTTTGGAAGTATTTAATCATGTAGCATGGCCCGGACAGCTTCCACAATCGTGCGGTTCTTCCTTCCCACCACACCATTCTGCTCAGGAGTATGTGGTGTAGTAGTCTCCCTCTTAATGCCAACCTCAGGTATGCCTGAGTGAACCAACTGTAATATATCAGAGGTCTTGCTTTGGCTTGAGGGGAATGGTCCCCTTTTGAGCTTTCCTTTGGCACATCCTAGACATACACCTTCTTTCTCTACTTGGAATTCAGGCATCCCTGTTACCATCTGTCTTACATCGGGTAGAGCTTTGTAATGAAAGTGGGAAAACCTCCGATGCCAAAGTTCGGACTAAAGAGTTTTGTCACAAGACATGACACCTAGCGGACTTTCATCGACCTGATATAATGAATCAACACTAAACCCAAGAGTAAAGGCATCTTTAACATTATATACATACCTTCCCATTGCTGAAGGTTACCTTGTAGCCTCAGTCTTCCATTGCCAAGATAGACACCAGGTTCCTTTTGAGGTCAGGTGCATTTAATACATCCTGGACTTTCTAGCCTTCTTGAATGGTTGTCCTCTTCCTCGATCTCCAGCTCTCCTCATACCTTTGCTGTTGAATTTATCATTCCTTTGATTTGCCATCAGAGGGATTTTGATCATCGCCACGGTGAGAGTCCTTTCTATCAAGGCATTCCCTTGCATAGTGACCTGCTTTATTGCAAATGAAACATTGTCCTTTTCTTCCACCCTTAAATCTAGCCTTTCTTTTCGATTTAGACCCAGAATTATTTCTTTTCTTAGCATGAGAAGAAAAAGCAGCAGGATGACCTTTAGGCAAGGGCATTTCCTGCTCTTCTACCCTTGTTTGTTCTTGAATGCATCTAGCCATTAATTCCTCGAAACTAGGAATTACATTATTGTTCAGAAGAGTAGTCCTGAACACATACCATTCAGATGGTAATCCTCCGAGAGTTGTGAGTGCCATTTCTCTGTCAGTAATGGTTTCCCCAATAGATAGGAGATCATTCTTGATCTCGGTGATTCTTAAGAAGTATGCTTGCATACTTTCATCTTTACCCTTCTTGATTTCCCTCAACTTATTTCTAAGAAACAAAACTTGAATTGCATCATTAACTTTAAATAAACTCACCAGTCTGTCGTAGATTTCCTTGGAGGTGTCTAGATCAGAGATGTAGGTCACCAAGCGCTTGTTGATAGAGTCCCGGATGATCTTCTTTGTTTTGACTTCTCCATTTTTCCATTTGTTCAAGGCAGCAGCAGATGCATTTGATGAAGGCTCAACAATATTGCCTCTTACATGGTCCAACACTCCTTGATCTTCAAGGGTTAGATCGATAGACATCTTCCATCCGTGATAGTCAGCTTTCTCGCGGAGCTTGTCTTCGGCAGGAAAGAGTGTTGAGGACCCCATAGTTCTTTTAGGATAGCCTTGCCAATCTTCTCTTTCAATGATGCTCTTGCTCTTGCTCGGGCTTTATCTTCACCTCAGCTCTGATACCATGTTAAGTTATGGTATGTTCTATGCTTATAACAGTTTACTTCTTTTTCTTATTATATTCCACCGATTAGCAATCACATGTACATAAAGTAAAGTGAAGATAGAACATTAAACGATCGACAGAAAACAAGCCAAGACAAGAGACACAAGATGTGGCGGCTAGCCAAGGACAAACCCCACAATGTGTGGGGAAACCCTTTGATCAAATCCTCTTTTATCTTCAATAATTCAGCAGAGAGAAATAGTACAATAAATTTGATTCATATCAGCAGTAGCAAACCCTAGATCAGCAGCATCAGCATTAGCGGCTTCATTATCAAACTAGGGCAGACCATATCTCACAAACCGACCGTCAGATTGACTTCATTCCACCACCAAAAGTTTTGGATTCCAGAGGAGGTTCAGATGAACCTACAGCACAGTTCAAATGGGGAGATGATCTAGGCCATGCAAGTCAATCTTTACTTCTGCAGTTGCAGCTTCAGTTTCAGCAGTTTCCGGCTTCAAACTAGGGCAGTCGATATCTTGCAAACTGTTCGTCGGATTGACTTCATTCCACCACCAAAAGTTGCGGCTTTCAAAGGAGGTTCAGATGAATCTACAGTGCAGTTCCAAAGAGGAGATCTTCTAGGCCACGCAAGTCAATCTTTACTTCTGCAGTTGCAGCTTCAGTTTCAGCAGTTTCCGGCTTCAAACTAGGGCAGTCGATATCTTGCAAACCGTTCGTCGGATTGACTTCATTCCACCACCAAAAGTTGCGGCTTTCAAAGGAGGTTCAGATGAACCTACAACGCAGTTCCAAAGAGGATATCTTCTAGGCCACGCAAGTCAATATTTACTTCTGCAGTTGCAGCTTCAGTTTCAGCAGTTTCTGGTTTCACATGTGTGAGAGAGAGAGACCCATTTCAGCGCAGTAGAGAGAGAGAGATGTGATGATATGAGTGAGTCCAAATGAGGAAAAGTCCTTATATTTATACACAACGTTGGTGGGTGAATAGATGCGACTGTTGGGCTTCTGAGCCTACATGAGTTGTAGGTCGGCTTGATAATAATTCGATAATCAAAATAAATTCATATCTCCATGAATACTTATCGGAATTGGATGATCTTTATATCAATCCTACACCTCTCGACGAGAGGAATCTAATAAAAATATTATCAGCCATGAATAAGATGACCCACATGAAGTTTTGCCCTGGTTGCCAATTTTAACATTTTCATAAGTTTGGCACAACTCATAGATATAACATTTACATGAATTTTCACTTCAACCATAGACTTTAGGCTTAGATAAATCATTGTAGTGTATCTTTAATGATTTTGGTTTTCACTTTTTTATTTATTTCATCACAAATGAAAAAAGTGGAAATATTTTGCCACAAATATATGAATGCTTAATCATAAAGGTGTCATGCGATGAAAACAAATTAATGATGTTATTCTCTATGAAAATGATGGGTATTCATGAGAAAATATTATGCTTGTAGATGTCTCCTCCCTTGTTGAGAGGGAGTGAGGGTGGACACCCTATTATCCATGTGTCATGTACTATGTCCAGGACTAAGAGTCGTAAGCCTAGTAAAGACACCAGTAGGGAGAATGGCGGATTGGATAAACATCTGGGACCAATATTCTTTGAGAATTTGTACTTTGACTAGGACTAACCTCCATAAGTCAAATACATTAATCCAAGATAAGAATAGTCATGAGGATTGACATTTCCTAGTGTTAAATATTATGACTGTAAATTAGGAAATGATCATGTGAGGACATACCTGGTGTACATCCTAGTGGGGTAAGTTCCTAGAGAGGCAGTGGTATCCAAATTTATGCCTCCCAACATTATGCTTTGATCTAATGGAGAGATATAACTTATTAGTCAAGGCCTTGCTATTTTGACAATGTTGGCTATGATGATGTAAATCATCGTTGATGCTTGTCAATCGGGATCCCTTCTTATATGAATATTTCAACTTGAGAGTACTTTTTTGTCTCATTATGAGTACCTCCCTAGTTTAGAGGGAGTGTCATCATCTTCATTATCGTCATCATCACCACCATCATCGTCATCATTATTGTCATCATTGCATTATCGTCATAATCACCATTCATGTCATCATCATCATCATCATCATCATTATGATTATGGACATTGTCGTCAATTGTTCATAATTATAGGTTTCGTAAGAAATATCATGAACCCAAAAAATGTTACGAGTGCTCGAAAAGGGTTGTTATCACACATGATATATGCAAGAGAAATAACAACTTTATTTTTTAGAGATGATCGATGATCATCATCATCAGTACTATTATCATCGTCATTATAATTTTCGTCATCCCCATCATCATAATTAATGTAATTTCTATCATCATTGTTGTCATCTTCATCATGAACATCATAATCATCATTCATGTCATTATTGTTGTTGATGATGACCAAGATAAAAATAATGATAATGATGATCAGATGATGATGACTTGGAAGACGACGCCAAAGATAATGATTATGATTATGACCATGACAACATTTAAAAATTTTGAAGATTAGCCAAGGTCATTAGCATCGTCATAATCATTGGCATCATCATGATTGTCATTGTAACCCCCATCATCTTTATCATCATTGTCATTATCATAATAATCACATTTCATGTCATCGTCATCACCTTCATTATCATCGTCGTCATAATTATTGACATTGTCATCCATTGTTCATAACTTTCAATGTCATAAGAAATATCATCAATGCAAAAAATATGATGAGTGTTGGAAAATGGATGCAAAAGTGAACCAAAAAAATGGGGGCAACAACAGACATAAAATTGGATGAAGAGTGGAAACAACATAAGTAGATGCAAAACAAGACAAAAAAATTGACACAGAAGTGTATGAAAGAGTAGATGAAATAGTTGATGAAAACTTGGACACAAAATAGGATGCAAACATGGATGAAAACTGGAAGAAAACACGGGTGCAATCGTAGGCATAAAACTTAGCATGAATTGTGATGAAACAAATGTGGATACAACAACAAATGCAAAAAAGGACACAAACTTGGATGAAAAAGGAGGAAAACTTGGATGCAAAAAGGGATGTAAACATGGACCAAACATGGGTGCAATAGTGGACACAAAATTAGACGCAAAATTGCACGCATTAGAAGTGGATGTAAAAGTAGATGCAAAATGGGATGTAAAAAACATAAAAAATATTTGATGCAAACTTGGACACAAAAGAGGATGCAAATGTGGATGCAAAAGTGGAAGAAAATATGGGTTGCAACAATAGGAAAAAGATATGGCAACAATTGTGGCACAACAAGAGTGGATGAGAAAGTGGATGTAATAACAGACACTAAAAAAGATGCAAACTTAGATGCAAGACAAGATGCAATAATGGATGTAAAAGTGGATGCAAACATGGGTGCAATAGGGGAAACAAAATTGGATGCAATGGAAGTATATGCAAAAGAAGATACAAAATGAGACACATAACCCAACACAAAAGTAGATGCAATATTTGATGCAAAAGAGGATGCGAGGATGGATGCAAAATTGGAAGCAAACATGGGTACAACAGCAAGTACAAAACATGACACAAATTGTGTCACAACAAAATTGGATGTAATGATAGCTGCAAAAAAAGAAGCAAATGAAGATGAAAAATAAAATGCAAAAGTGGACGTAAACATGGGTGCAACAATGGATGCAAAATAGGATGCAAAAGTTGATGCAGAAAAATTTGATGCAAAAGTAGATGCAACATGAGACACAAAACCGAATTCAAATCTTAATGCAAAAGTGGATACAAAAAGGGATGCAAAAATAGATGTAAAATTTGATGAAAACCTAGATGTCTATGAGGATGCGATTGTGGATGAAAATTTAAAAGCCAAAATGGGTGCAAAGGGAGGTGCCAAACTAGGTGCAAATTATGGCACAAAAAATTGGATGCAATAATGGAAACAATAACAGATGAAAAAGAGGGTGTAAATATGGATGCAAAACAAGATGTAAAAGTGGATGCAACAAAATTAGATGCAAAATTAGATGCAAAACTAGACACAAACCTCGATGCAAAACTTGGCACAAAGGGGATGAAAAAAAAGATGCAAAAATGGATGCAAAAAATGATTTTAAAAAGTGATGCAAAAGAGGATGAAAGAGATGATGCAAAAGTTTATGCAAGTGCAGCCGCAAAAACTAGATGCAATAGAGGATGCAAAATTTGGTGAAACAAAATTAGGTGCCAAATTTGATGCAAAACATGGTGCAGAGGATAGCACAAAACTTGGCATAAAAGCTGGTGTAAAATCTGGTGCAAAACTTATTACAATACCTGGTGCTAAACTTGGTGTATGACTTGGTGCAAACTTTGCATCAAGTTTTGCACCATATTTGATAAATGCACATAAATAGCACCAAAAATGGGCTCTAGAAGCAAAAGAGGAAGCAAAAAGGGACGCTAATCACAAGGTTTTGTTGTAGTGGTTGGCTCGTTGCCACATCTGCCCAACGTCTAATAATTTTGACTTTTCCTTTGATTTCACCTCTTTTGATCTTCTAGGGAAGAACCTTTGAGACATGTCATATTGAAGTTGGGTTCAAACAAACTCAGAGCCACTTAGGAACTTAATATGTTCCAACCGTATCTAAGCATGTCACCCTGGTGTCTTTTATTTCACTTCACCCTAGGGCCTTTTATTCCAGGTCACCCCGGTGCTGAGTCATCCTGGCCTTCCTCTGCAATCCTTCCTTTTAAATCACTCTGGGTTACAAGCTCCGAGAGATGGAGATGTTTTTTTTCAACCATTAATATCGACCTCTATTGGATGATGGAGTCTCGTAGATTTAATAAATTAAGTCTCGACCCCTTTTTACTATGCTTTGTTCTCAACCTTTGTTATGCGACAGATCTTCGGGGGCCTCAGTGAATTACGTCTCGACCCTTCTCAATCCTCTAGTCTTCTACTTGCAATCTTACAAACAACGGTCCAACTCTGGTCCTTATTCAATACATTATGATAGCCACGATTCCGCTACACCACTCTGATTGCTTTGGATCATTGATCTACTTGTTGATCCACAATCAACAACTAATATTCCTCAATTATAAATGAAGGGACTTCGGACCTGCTCCAAAGGATTTCAACCTTCTCTCTGTAGTCAATTCATCTATATTTAAATTATGTTCTCAGAGGCTATCCCTCCCAAACTCTATCCAACGGGTTTTACAACCTCAGCAACCTCCTATGAATTCACTCTAAGTGCAATCCCTCATGAGCTTAAGTGTAACATCTGCAACACATCTGCACTCAAGTATAATTTACAGATCTCACTTACAAAGAATCAACAAAATGTTTCCACGCAAAATAATTCAAAACACTTGAACAAAGTGGTTCTTTCTATTAAAAAATACACATGTTCTATACAAAATTACAAAAGGCCTCTCCTTGTTGTTGAAAATGCAGCAAGAAAATCTGAGTTTGACCTTGCCTTGGTCAAACTAGAGAAAATTTGAATTTCCACATCAGCATAAATCTTGGAGGTAGTTAACTAACGTTGCATGGCACTTGTCACTTAGTTAACTCAGTTAATTCGAGTTGGGGAGCTTGATTTTAGTGCAACATGATTGATTGCTAATTTGTAGCAATATAATTCAATTAAATTGAGGTATTGTCAGTTAAACTAGTGCCAATTGTTGGAGGAACTAGTGGAACGTCAGTTATCTAAGTGTGACTTCAACCAGACTCAGTGATCAACCAGTTAACTAATCAATCATCCCAAAATAATTGACGCATGTAGAGAATTCAAGTTACCCAGTTGAGATGGATATTCCAAGGCATTGTACTATCATTTGTAGACTATTCCAATGTGTACAGGTGGTGCATGAAATCAGAGGATTAGCCTAAAGAATTACGTAATTCAATTTGAGGAATTTCCTAAATAATAGGGGCCTAATTCCTCAAGGAACAATTCAAGTAAATAAGAGCTTGGAGGGCTTGAAATTTGGCTAAGTGTTGGCCAGGGTTAGTCAGTCATGCAGAGAGATAGACTATACACTTGCAGGTTCGCTCAGGCTTGTGCAAGCATATGTATTACATTTTCTATTCTTTGATTAATGAAATACATATAGGAAGGGGTTTTGATTAGTTTCTTTCCCCTAGATACATATTTTTTCAAGTGTGATATTTCTTCTTGCATGTTTATGATTTGTGTTCTTGATTGTGAATTGAATTCAGCAGAGCCGTAGAGTAGATTTGAGTCTTGTGCTTTAGTAAATTTCATGAGCAGTTTAAAATCTAAACCATAATTTCTACACTTGGCCTAATTTACAATATAATTGGCCCTTTTTCTCTTTTGGCCATATTTGACTTGATTTAGCCTATCCTCACTTGATCCCCTCTCTCATGATATATCGAGTCCTCTTAGGATTACATATTTATACAATGGACTTTAAATCATAATTAGTTCAGATCCATAAAATCATCAACAAATTCCTATTTATAGATCCTATAGATCTACATATCTTTCAAGAGATCTAAATAACCCTCAAATCTCTCTTAACTCTCTCAATATTCTTGAGATCTCTTCTTAGAATTAGATATGATTACAATCTCAATCCTGTTTACACAATTTCTCTAGTTTTTCTTTAAAACATAGGAAATATAAATAATCAAACAATTACACTCAATTAGAGAACCAACTCCCTTGGTAAATGAAATACCCTTAGCTTTAGTTAAAATGAATTTTGACTTGGAGGTAAGATTCTCCTACATCATACTCTCAAGGTGAAAAAAATTCATGGTCTCTCGACCATGTGCTTTCATATTTTGATGAAAACCCTTGTGGGTCCAAAAATTTAGCTTCTAGATGACAATCTGCCATGTTTCCTTTTTGATGTTATGTTGCCTTTAGTTCTCCAAGATTCCATACTTTATATTGTTTCTACCCACTTTATTTGCTGATGAAAATTTCTTCAAATAGTTGCACTTTTTTACTGGTTGTTCTCCTCAGTCTCTTGTATCTTCTCATGGATTTCTTCCTCATCAGCATCCACAATTCATCAATCTATTTATCAAGCTCTATCTTTTGTTGAACTTAATTGTTGTTACCCACAGGTTGTTGCATTTCCTCTTTTATCATAAGAGTTATAAAACTATTATAAATCTATTGTTCACACTTTGTAGTCCTCTCCTCATTGTTTTTTAACATAATTTCCTTTTCCTCTAATTTTTTTTTCAAACTGCATATGTATTCTTTGGATTTCTATCCTCTTCTCCAAGAAATTCAACTCCTCATGCAATTCAACAAAATCACTTTGAATTGTACCTGTGTCCTCCATGCAATATCCATTTCTTATATATTTTGTCAGTCACTCCTCCAAAATTTCTATCTCATCTTTACTTGTGCTTTCTTCCTTAGGCATGAGACTTTGAACTAGTATTAAAATTTCCTCAAGCATGTCTTCATGAAGTATCCCTCCATATTTTGTTGTTGTTTCATCTTCTGCACTTACATAATCTCCATGAGATGGTGTTGATTCATCCTCCTATAAAATAGAAATTAAGGCATGTTCTCCTTCAACAACTTCCATATCAAATTTATGATCTTCAAGGTCAATAAACACATGTATGTAAAATTTCTCTATCTTAGTTATCTCTTCTAGAAGTTTCATTTCTTCATCAACCTGCATAAGCACATCATTTAAGTACCAATCGTCACCTCCCAATCCTGCAATCATACACAGTGTCATATTGAAGAACATAAGGCTCTTATTTTGATGCCTTAGTTGTCTCATCTTCATGTTGATCCAAACTAGTTCAATAGTCCATCAATATGTCTATAAATTCCTCCTCGATATTTTTGGCTTCCTTCTCATCAAGAAATAAAGTTTTTTCAAAAAAAATTGTTTCATGCTCAGCTGCTTTGAATTCTTCCTTCAACTTGCCATACATTCTCTACCTTATCTTCCTTTGCAATGGATATCATCTAACCTTATTATTCATTATCATGCCATATCTCTAGTCTTCCTGGATTTCATGTAGCAATTACTTCAAATGATTGAGATCAACTCTTAAGTCAACCATATCCTTCTCAAATTCCTTATTACTCATCTTCTTTATGTCAGTTTCTTTGGCATTCTTCTTCATTTTATTGTGATTTATCCTCTTTGAACCCTTGACATGACTATTAGTAGCCATCCTTTCCTTCTTCTATGAACTCTCCTTTATCCACTTATGAATTATAACAAGCTTTCTCCATCTCTGCAACAAGTTTTCCACTTGTTACCAGTGCCAATTTATCCTCTTAGTACCCTCTTTTCTTCTGATCCTCTATAGTATAACCCTTTCTCAAGCACCTCTACTGCTAAAATTTCAAAGTTGTTTGCTTTTGCATCTTCATCTTCTCACCTCTTCGCCTCTGTTGATAACTTTGTTGTCCTCTCTTCAACAATTTCATCTTTTTTTGGGGGTTCTATCACAATTTCTCCATTTGAGAGCTCTAACAACTCCTCTTCCTCTACCATAGTTTTACTTAACTACCGTAGCTTCTACCAACCTTCCTCTTTTCTACTTGCAACACAATTCTTCATGACAAGAGTTAATACAAAAACATCATATATACTTTATAGGATCTGTACCAATATCGTATTCTCAAGAATCTTCCTTTTGGTCCACTCCTCTGAACCAATTCTCCTCCAAAAACACTTATGCCCTCTACTCTTCAAACAATCCTCCTCAAGAGTGCACCATATCTTTCAACCTCTCTAATGGGCTTAATTAATAGGTAAATAATAAGGCCCATCTCGCCTTCGTTCAGCCTAAATTTACCTCTTTCCTCGAATTTAATGGCATCCTTTTTACTATTATATGGTTATTAGGAAGACTAGAGGGTGATTATCATATCTCGTGGAATAATGTGGTTAATGTGCAAGAAAAAGAGGCATTATAATATATTTACTATGCAGAGACACGTTATAAGTAAGTTGGAGAAGATGTAGGAGGATGTTATCCTACATTTACTCACTCAAATCTCGACCTGTTCCCTACTCTTACTCACTTCCATTTTGAATATCCACTGGCAGTTAATGGACTCAAAGACTACCTGGAGAAAGATTCATCTTTTAGGAACTTTGGAGGGAATAAACCCTTTTTCAATGATTCTACCCCTTAGTCACTTTTTTATAAATAAGAAAACCTAAGGGCTCAATAAGGTTCAAATTGTTGCAGAAGGATAAAGACTATAGGAGCTAAGAACTTGTTGTTTCCATTTCCATTTTTTATTTACTTAAGCACTATTTTGCATTAACGAAAAGCACGTTTTTTATCCATAACTGAATATATTTTAGAGGGTTGAGTCCCTTTGGGTTAGGAAAAAACCCAGAGGCTCTAGTTTATCTTATTTGTATATTTCTTTCATGCATTCTCTTTCCTAGAAATATTTTCATTCTTTGACTACTAGATTGGTCTATGAAAATTTCTTGCATAGGTCTTCCAATCACTTCTCTTGTGGGATGCATGGTAGGGATATAATATTAGCAAGAAAAAAATATATTTGCTTTCCTTTACAGTAGTTAGGTCTTTTGCTTTTCCTCTTTTCACATACTATTTTTCTACACATTTAGTAATTAATATAGCAATCTTCTTTGAGCCTGGAAAGCATAATCACGCTACAAGTCAGGTTTTATTTTGATGTAGTAGATAAATTTGAAATAAAATCCAACTCATCCTTTCTTGTTTATTTTCATTTTTCTGCAATTTATCTATTAGTTTGGCACTCTTTTCTAGTTGCAAAAGAATAATTTGTCTGGTGTCAGGTACTACTATTATCTTGCGGGGTTTGCATTATCATTCCACACTCCTCCTGCCATTAGCCTATTTTTGTCCACCTCACAACTGATTCGGATTTAAATAGGAACACAACAAATTACAGATATGACCATAAATACAGATATGCAACATAAATAATACTTCATTTCATTGTTGTAAAATACTTAAATACGCTTACAAATAGAAATGGAAATAAACTAGCTTGGGCGATGGTAGCTTATCTCTGAGAAGAGATGTAGCGGCTACATGCCTTTGAATTGTCTTACAATGAGGCTCGAAGGCCTATTTATTGTTGAGAAACAATGGAAAACCCTAAACATCCAAAAACATAACCCTAGGACATGAAGCACCAAACTATGGGCCTTGTTTTGGGTAAATTGGTACATCAACTTCCCGAGGTCGTAACTTTGGCATACGATCTCAATTTGATGCGCACAATACCTCGTTAGAAAGATCTATTCGAGGGTTACAACTTTGGGATGAGAAACATCAATCCAAGGACCCATGTTGCTCCCAATTTTCCAAAAAAAACGTTGTTTAGGGCCTCAAAACGACTCCGAAAGTTCAGGACCCGAAAAACTGCCAAAAATAGTAAATTGTGCTAGAAATAAGGAAACTGAAAAACTGAAAGAAACAATGGTGGAGGTCCAAGTGGAATAGGCGGGTGGCCACCTAGATCATTCCTCCCCCCTTAGGAAACATTGGTCCCCATTGCATTGAGTTCCTCCATGGGATGAGGAAACTTCTGCTGAACTTGGTCCCTAGTGAGCCACTTGCACTAGTGAAGGAGTTGGCCTGCTTTGATAACTCGATTTAGTTGGATCCTTTGTTGTCAAGTTTTCTTACTCTATGTGTCCATGATCTGATCAGTTGTGGCCTGTTTCATGCAATCTGGATTTCACTATGTAGGTGTGATTTGTTCTGCAATGTCTGATGTGTCTAGCAATGGTGGGAAGTATGGTCGAGGGCGGTCCACATTGAACACTGGGTGCAGGCCAAGGAGTGGGGGAATGTTGAGCTCAAATGCATTATCTCCCACAACCTTGGCAATGGTGTGCGGACCATATCAGAGTGGTCTGATTTTCCGATAGGCTTCAGTAAGGTGTTCCTTTTGCAAATACAACTAGACTTTGTTGCCAACCTGAAACTTGTGTTGCACCCGATGTTGATCATGTCACTGCTTGTATTTGGCATTTCATTTCTAAAGAATTTCATGTACCTACTAGCAGATATGTTGGATGCGCTCAATGAAGTTGTTTTCCTTATCGGTTTTGGACTGGACATGAGCCGAATCTTCCTGAGTAGGTGCAAATGGCATGGCCACATCAATGGGACATAGTCGCTGGAATCCCAAGCCCACCTGAAAGGGGTTGTGGCTAGTCGAGCTATGGAGAGCCCGGTTATAGTTGTGTTGGACATAGAGGAGGTTCTCATCCCATGTGCGTGGATTCTTTGAGTTGTACATGTGCATAATGTGTACGACATCCTATTGGCGACCTCTGTCTGGCCATCAGTTTGGGGATGGAAAGTTGTGGACTTAGTGAGCTTGGTGTCTAGCATCAACCAGAGACTGAACCAAAATGCACTAGGGAACTTGCTTTCCCGATCTGAGATAATCGATTGTGGGATCCCAAAGTGTACCCACACTTGTTCAACGAAGAGTTTAGCAATGGCTTCTACTGTGATATTCTTCTAGCAGGCTGCCATAGTGGTCATCTTCGAGAATCAGTCGACGACCACAAAAACAAAGTCATTTCCATGCTTAGTAGAAGGAAGACCCGACATGTAATCCATGGAGATAGATTCCCAAGGTCGAATAGGGATAGGCAACGGAGTCTATAGGGCTTGCTTCTTGATGGTTGGTTTGGCAATGGTGCAGGCAGTGCAAGATCTAATGTACTTCCCAACATCCTGTCGAAGATTCGGCTAATAGAAATACTTCTGCAGTACTGCCATTATTTTCTTGACCGCAAAATGCCCAACAACCCAACTATAGTGCGCTTCCCAAATCATCTTGGCATGCTCGCTTGAAAGAACACAAAGGTGACCCAGGTGACATAACAAGGCATCTTGGAGGTGAAAATCTGGAACATGTTTACCCTCCAAGAGTGTCTGGTATGTGTGGTCGAATTCTGGGTCGCTTTTGTAGAGAAGTGGCCAAACATAAGTTTCATGCCCACAAGATTTGAGCACAGTGGTTAACTCCATGATCAGTGGTCAGTTGAGGAAATCTGCAACATTATTGATGCTGCTCTTCTTATACTTGATATTAAAATGGAACTGTTGCAGGTATGTGGACCACTTCTGATGGTGATCATTCTACAACTTCCCTTGCGTCTGTATGAACTATAGGGATTGGTGGTTTGTGTGGATGACCGTTTCCTTCCCCAAAATGTATTGCTTCCATTGTCAGCAGGCCTGCATAGTGGAATACATCTCTTTGTCATAAGTAGGATACTTCCGAACTGTGTCTGAAAGTGTCTCACTATGATATGCCACTAGATGCCCGTGTTGAGTAAGGATTGCCCCAATAGCATAGTCAGAGGCATCTGTCTCGACCTCAAATGGTTGTTGCAAGTCTGGTAATGTGAGCACCAGTGTCGAGCAGAGGCGATGTTTCAACTCTGTGAATACCTTCTATTGAGATTCAGACCAAAAGAATTTTTCTTTTTCTCCTCCCTTGGTGACTTGACTCAAGGGCCAAGTGATATGAGAGAATCCCAACATGAACCTCTGGTAGAAATTGGCAAGACCCAGAACGTTGCGGAGCTCTGTCAGAGTGGTTGTAGCTGGCCAATCTTGAATGACTTGGATCTTGGCTGGATCCACATCCACCCGTCGTTCATCAATAATGTATCCCAGATACTGAACTTGGGTCATGCCAAAAGTGCATTTATCCAAATTGGCACATAACTTGTGTTGCCGCAGTGTTTGGAGAACCTGTCAGATGTGATGGAGCTGCTCTTCCCAACTCTGGCTAAAGATCAGGATGTCATCCAAGTATACCACTACAAATGAGTCGGTGAATGGCCAAAAGATGTCATCCATCAGCCTCATGAAGGTTGCGGGAGAATTCATTAACCTGAAAGGCATAACCAACCATTCGAAAAGGCCCTACAGACTTGCACTGCCTCTAAGAGTGAAAGTACATGATGTTTTCCATGTTTCATTGCTTAAAAGATATGTAAAGGATATTTATCATGTTATTGATTGATTTGTGTTACAGGTGGATCCAAAAGGAGAATTCCAGCCAGAAGCTCAATGTATTTTGCAGAGAAAGATGCTCGTGCTTCAGAACTGAGAAATCAAGCAGATTAAAGTGCAATGGAAGCACTTTGAGCCTGATGAAGCTACATGGGAGATGACTTATCAGATGCGAGCTATGTATCCTTCTCTATTCACTGGTTGAGCAGATATCTTTTGGTAAATGTTTTGGAATGGTGTTTTGGTATGTGTATATATGGATATGGATGTAAATAATGCCATGAGTTGTGTTTTAAAGATCCAATAAGTGGTATGGTTATCATGTTGTTATGTTTGTCATGTTGGTTTTCTTTTCAGCAGGTTGATCATTGTAAATATTGCATCGAGCTAATTTATAAATCTCCATGGGAAGTATATTTTTCTTTTCAGTTGTTTTTCTAGTTGTAAGTGTCACTAAACCTCGAGGATGTTGTTACCCTAAGGGGGAGGGGTCTGTAATAACCCCGGGTTGAAAATCCATGTAATAAAGTTAATAAAGGAAAATAATACCAAGGTCATGGGACACTTATTCCAAGTTAAATGTTGGGAAAATCATCCTAGTTTGGGTGTTCATTTGGTTTATTATGGCTGAGGAAAATGGCAAAGGCAATGGAAAAGGATCTGAAAAGGCAAAGAGCCATTAATTGGAATTTTATTTATGAAAATAAAAAAAAATTAGGAGAAAAGGAAGGTGAAAGGTCACAGGGTGCATGTGAGGAGGAAAATGAAGAAAAATAATGGAAATTGAATAAAATAGAGGCCTCAATGATAAAAAAGGCTTTTGAGGATCAATTCACAACATTTTTTCAGTTTAATCTTTTGTCAGTTTAGTTTTGGAGCTCTCTCTATTCTCTCTCTCTCATACTCTCACACATTTAGAGTATTCTTGGAGCACTCTAGCACTTGAGGAAGGCAAAGAAAGGAAAATAAAGCAAAGGGAAGAAAGATCAAACAAGTAAGAGTAGGATCAAGCAACTACAGTGGGATTACTTGCAGGTATCGAGCTGTATGGATGATTTCCTTGCTATTTTTTCCATGCATGGTACACGCATGTCTATATTTGGTCCTCTTACTATCATTGGCATGGGTCTTGGTAGGTGTGATAGTGGTTTTCATCCTTTCCTTGTCATTTCCAAATAGCCATGGTGTGATGGGGTTCTTTGAGCTGGATTTTCGGATGGTTTCAAAACTGACTGGGGTGGTCTCAAGGCCTAGAAATCCCTTGACCAGTAATGGCAAGATACACGGTAAAGCATGGTTGTGAATACCGTCCTTAGACCTAGGAATCCCTTGACTAGTAATGGAGGGATACATGGTAAATCCTAGAGGGTGGAGACAGATAAATTCCTCACAGTTTAGGTGGAGAGATCTGGATGCATCCATGCTTGTTTAGGGCCTAGTGATCCCTTGACTGGTATATGGCAAGATTATGGTAAAGTTTGTAGTGTATGTTTATTTTTTGGACCTACAAATCCTTTGGCAGGATACATGGTAAACCCTAAGCAAGCCTTGATTGGTGTTGTTGTGAGTCCCACATTCATTCTTGGAATATGGCACGGGGGTGATTGGCTGAAAGAAAGATTTGGTTGAGCCAATCTATGGTCGGGTGGTACGTGAAAGTCCCTTGCGGTTTCATTTTGCATGTGATAATAAGAGATCCTTTCCTCTTGTGTATTATGGGTAAATGTGCTTGTTATTATCTGATTATATTGGTTGTTCTATCATTATTGATCTGTTGGTTTTATGCTGGTTATAAGCATGGTTTATGACACACTTGAGTTACGGATTTCATCATGTTTTGATTAGTTAATGAATGAATAATGAATGTATGGCCTAATAGATGGTAATCCATCTATAGTGAGAGGGCATCATACCTTCTCGACAAATATTAGATAAGTATGAAGTCCCTATGCTCAGATGTGTTTATATGACCTATAGATTTAAACATGTTCATGATGTGTTCGACAGAATGTCTGTCATGGTGGGACCTTGTCAGGTATATTCCTTTTTCAAGTTTTTCATTAGATGCCTTGTCATCTTGTTATTAATCATTTCTGGAAGTTTCATGTAGTTCTTGGCAGAGGTATAAATCCTAACGCTGAAAAAGTGGCTCGGAATTCAGGGTCCTAGCCACAGTCGCATGGAGGCCTTGTTGTAGGAGTGACTAGAGAGTCTCATTCACATGGAAGGCTTGTCATGGGAGTGACTAGGGGTCTAGTTTAGTCAAGAAGTAAGTTCTCTCAAGGGTTGGTTGGATCTTGAAGGTTCTGTAACTCGTGAGGGAGGTTTGAAAGTGCTGATCTGTCGAATCCACTTCCTTAAGGTGATCTAGGAGGTCAAATCATATCATGGTAAATCTTCATCACATGTTTACCCCAATGAAATGGTTAGCTTAGGTAAATGTGGGAGGAGGGTGTTACAATAAGTTGTGTGAAGCTTTCGAAAAATCTAGTTTTCCATGACAAGTCAAAACGCATTGAGATCAAGTGCCACTACATTTGTGTCATGGTATATAAGGGAGCACTGAAGATCCAATAGATCTCTACAAATGGGAATGTTGCAGACATTATCACAAAGCCTCTCTCCTGGATGAAGTTTATATAATTTAGGGACAAGCTTGGAATGGTTGAGAATGCCTCCCTCGTTGAGAAGGACTGTTGTTATTGTAGCATCAAGGAAGAAATTCTCCCTAGGTCAAGGGTGTTGACTGGGTGACATGTACTGTGGCTAGAGAGAATGGTTGAGGTAACATCAAGGCCTAGAATGCAACCCCGATCAAAAGGTGCTAAACATATTGCCAAGGGTTACTTGGATAATGGGTCAAGTGAGTGCCTTAAAGCATTGGGGAATTATTTTTACCATTCAAGTGTTATGTGATGACTTGGGGGAATGGTAAATGGGCCCACAGTTTCACCATTGGTTAGGAAAAATTGACAGGATTCCAAGTGACGACTTGGTTAGTTGGTGACCCAGGACTGGTTTTGTTTTTATCCTAGTTAGGGGGTACCTATTGCCAAATGGTATTTGGCTAGTGGTCTACTAGACTCTTTGCATGATGTTGATGTAGGATGTTTTCCATGTGATTTTGGAATAGAATATGAAGTGGATGGATACATTAACATAGAAAGCTCATCTAATCTTTTCTTGGGATGAAGAAATTTTTCATCTACATGGACATCTTAAGGAATTCAAGGTGAATACCTCCCTAGATAAGAGGGAATGTTAAATTTTAGGTAGCTTTGGGAGGTATTCCCTAGCTACACAAGTTAAAAGAAAGAAAATTTTATTTTATCTTAAATTTAATTTACAAAGAGACCAACCTCTTGGGAACCCTAAAATCACTATAAAAAGACACTTGAACTTCTCATTTTGATATGCACTCATGTCACTGGCTGATCACTCACATTTCTCTCTCTCTCTTGTATGTGAGAATTAATTTGAGGAAATGGTCGAAGTTTCTATGGAGTCAAATTTCTAAGGCAGTCAATGTTTTACTAGATGAATTTTCTAAGTGTATTTGCTTAACGATATTCTGGAGTGTCTTAAAGTAATATCCTATATCGTTGGAATTAATTTTCATTTGTAGAAAATTGTGATGGTCTAATTAGCATTTAAAAATCAACAATTATGTACACATTGGATAAAATGGGGCTAATCACAATGATCCTATAATTAGAGGGAATGCATTTATCCCCACTTCTAAAAGTATGTACAATGAAACTTTGCAACTAGGTTTTAGAGATGCCATACTTCACTACTAAATTTAAGAGCATGTGTATGTGAGGGATGAGAATAGACCTTAAAATTTTAAAAATTTCATCTCGCTATCTTTTAATATCACTATCCTTCCCATTTACGAGCCTCTTAATCCCAAACTCCTTATCCTATATAGAAAAGAGTTCATCATTTTTCGAAAGTGTCCATGGAACTAGGGGATTCATAAAGATTATTAAGGTAGGAATTCAAGTCTTTCAAGCCAATCATATTATTTTCTTTAATTTTATGAATTAGATTTTTTCTTTAAAACTTCCTAGGATCAAATTAAAAAAAAATGTAGATTGGCTATCACATAAAATAGAAGTTGTCTCCTTTTGAACATTTGAAAGATCCTTCAATAGTCTTATCATCCACATTGCTTGACAAGTTGTTGAAGTTGAAACTACATACCTTGCCTCTGCAAAATATATTAAAAAATGGGTTGTTTCTTCGATTCCCATGAGATCAAATTGGTTCCTAAGTGAAAATCATACCCTAAGGTGGTTTTGTGACCATCTAAGTTGTCTGCATAGTTGCTACTTCTATATTCTGAAAGTGAGCAATCTTCAAGATTTTTGTAGAACAAGCCATATTCTAGTGTCCCTACAACATATCTTAAGTTTCTTTTTGCAGCCTTCCAACAGGAATTCTTGGGGGTTTCCATACATTTGGAAACAAAACTTGTCGTAAGCGTGATGTTAGGTCTAGTTGCAGTGAGATACAAGATACTACCAACTAGACTTTTATATAATGTAGAATCAACTTAATGTCCTTCATATTGTTTTATCATCTTTTTGCCTAGAACAATTGGAGTTCTGGCTGGTATGCAATTGATCATATTGAACTTTTTGAGGATGTTAGTGCCATACTTTTGTTGACAAACAAAAATGCCATTACTAGATTGTTGAATTTCAATGCCTAAGAAGTGCTTCATGAGCCCTAGATTAGTGATATCAAGCTTTGTTTTCATGTCATCTTTCAATTCTTCTAAAATCATATTACATGTATAACGAATATCATCGACATAAAGGAAAACAATGAGAATTGTACCTTCATTATTTTTTGTATAAAGAGTGGTGTAGGGTTGCTTCTACAAAATCCACTTTTGATGAGGTAAGTGTCGATTTGACTCTACCAAGATCAAGGAGCTTGTTTCAAGACATATAAGGCTTTCTTCAACTTTTACACCTTAGGCTTTGGTCCTGGAACTTCAAAACTAGGGGGATGATCCACATAAACCTCTTCCTGCAATATGCCATTTAAGAAAGCATATTTTACATCAAGTTGAAAAACGTGCAATTTGTACTGAGCTACAGTTACGAAAATAGTTCTAACTGAATTTGACCTTGCTACTAGAGTAAAGGTTTCACCAGATTCGACACCAAACTGTTGTGAGAATCCTTTGGCAACTAGCATTGCCTTATGTTTCTTAATTTCTCCTTTTTCATTTAGTTTGTTCTTGTATACCCAATTGACACAAATGTTGGTTTTTTCTCTTAAGAGATCAACTAGTTCCCAAGTCTCATTCTTCTCTATGGTTGTGATTTCCTAATTCATTGCATCAACCCAATGTTTCTCTTTTATTGCCTCTTCAAAATGGGTTGGTTGATAAGAAAGAAAGGAAAACAAATTCTATTGATTAAAGTCATGCTCCTGCTCATATATTTCTTCGATGCTTCTAGTTTTCTGATTGTCTTTTGAAGATGATGAATCATTGTTGGATTCACAGCTAGAAGATGTAGCATTTTCAAAGTGGTATGATTCTTCCTGTACTTATAATCTCAGCAATAAGGGTGGATTAACAGGCAGATTTAAAGCTTCATCAATTTGATCAGACAAAGATTTATTTTTAAAAACTTTAACATCTTTGCTTAAAACAAATTTCTTGGTGACTGGATTGTAGAGTCTATAGGATTTTGATTGTTCACTATAGCCTACAAAGATACACTTTTCACTTCTATCATCAAGTGTATTTCGCAGCTTCTTAGGTACATCTAGATCCCAAGAGTGTTGGGATACACTTCATAATGCCTATGCAAAGTTGACCCAAGAAGCATTAGCAACCATGACCAATAATCAGAGAAATGTTGTTGTAGATTTGAGAAAGAAAGAATAGAGAGTCAAATGTTGGATAGATAGTCATTTGTTGTGTACAATGTCAATAGCAATGAGTGTGGATGTTAGATAGCATCTTTCAACCTGTTTGTAAGATGTAGTTTCAGAGTTGCAGTAAGTGGTTGTGGTGCAGCCCATTTTTATGGGTTTTCTAGGGATTTGTGCTTGGAACCGGTCTCTGTGGCTACGGTGTTTATCTGTTGTGAAAGAAAAAGGTTAGTCTCATCGCTTATGGCAATGTCACTGAAATATTTTCCATGTCAAAAAAGAAAAATTGTCGGACAAAAGAAAATTTTGGGGCTAAGAAACAAATGTTAGCATTCTTTACGTTAAATATTTTGTAAACAAAAAAGAATTTGGGGCGTCGAAAAAATTTAATTATGTAGAGGGAGAAAATTGTAAACATTATTCACCTTAAATAGTTTCCAAACAAAATGAGAGAACTATAAGCATTATTCGCTTTAAATAGTTTGCAATCCTTTTGCAAGTCATAATCATGAAAAGGGGTGTTGTGTTCATCATAAGGTTGGTCAAACCAAGGGAAATGTGTCATTTACATATTTTTGGTTAAGAAGTTTTATTTCATGACATGGCCTATAGAAAAAAATCAGGTAGCACATTACTTTATGATATGACTCGTAGAAAAAAAATCAAGTAGTGCTACAACATGTTTTCATAGCACTTTTTGGAAAAACTTAAATTTCGATTTGTGACCCTTTAAGTTGTCTTTTATGAGCATCCAAGTGATGGTTTGTCAAATGACGGTCCTCTCCTTGCATGAAGTGATATTTTCCAAGAGTTTTGAGCCCATTTGAGCCATTTTTAACTAAACCTTAGTTTATTCTGTTTTGCACGAAAACTGTTTTTCCACCAAACCCAGATTTGTTGTTTTCCAGTACATGAAGAGGGTTAATTGTTTTGCAGTCCCCTCTTGAGTTATTGCAAGGTCATTACAGATGTTACAGGAGTTGAAGCTTGGAAAAATGGGTCATTCTGGACATGTGAAGAGCTTCAAACATGATGGAATGTACATCGAAGTGTACCCTACGATGTTGGACCTTTTCAGAAACGCAGGTTGGGAACCAGTTTTTCAATGCTTTAATGGATTCAACCTCAACTTGTTCCATTACTTCGTCTTCTCTTTCGATGGTAATACAGCGAGAATCTGGACATTACAGTTCCCTGTCACCGAGGAGTCAATTGTTGAAGCAATGGGTTTGCCAACAGAGGGAGAAAGGTGGTTCAAGAAACATAGGTTGTTGAATGTGGACTTGAATTTCTTCCTGAAAGAAGACTGATAATATCAATATTGGATGCAGGGATCCTCGAAAGAAAGCTGAAACCCCAATGGGCTATTGCAATTAGGACTTTCCAGTGGTTCTTCACTTGTGAGGGTAGGCATTCTAAAGCTTAGCTATACCACATGAGATTCCTTTGTCACTTAGCAGGTTTTAGGAAAATAAATTTGCCATATTTGTTACATCAAATTTTGTTGAAAATGTGCACTAAGGCAAGGAAGGGACTTGAGTTACAAGCTCATGATATTTTCAATCATAGTATTATTAAGATTTTATATACTCGTGAGTTAAATAAAAATCAGAAAAATTAAGGGAAATTAAACAGAGGAACCCAAACCCATCTGTACCTAAAAGATCAAAAAGAGGCCAAAACAGAGTTTCCCCTCAAGTTGTTGCCCATGAAACCAAAGGAGAATCTAGTCAACCACAGGTTGGAAACCATGAAAAGGTCCCAGTGAAGATTCCAGAAGTTGAGGTTGAGGTTGAGGTTTATGAAGGAAGAACTAGAAGCCAAAGAAGTCAATAGAGGAATTTTGGAAGAGGAGGAAATAAAACAGGGAATTTCAAAGAACAAAAAGGGTAAAAAGAAAAATAAAGAAAAAGATAAGGAAGACGAGACAATTATGGTTTTGGGCAAGAGGCCTCACACGCGGCTCAGTAACAAGATTAGGTTGAACTTCAAGGCCATAATGAATCCCAAATACAAAGAAGCGGTCATCATCCTTAAGGAATAAAAAACCTCAATGAAGAAGAAATAATAGAGCAGGTTTTAGAAGGTAAGAAAAAAAACAACAAAAGAACAGAGCATGCTGAAAAGAGCAAAAGCAAAACCCTAAAAACTGATAAAAGTTCACAAATGCCATCTAGGAGGGTGGCAAGGAGTCAAGATAAGTTGGACATCCTTCCTCAAGTTGTAGAGGACATAGGAAAGTTATCAGTTGACTCCAAGAGACAGAGTATAGTATAAACCCTAATTTTGTTAAGGTAAACCCTAATTTTGTTGCACCAAACCCTAATATTTATTTAACATTTTGGTTTACCATGGTTAAATGATCAAGAAGTAATAATTTTGAGTATATTATGGTAAATATTTTTTGTCGCCTGAGAAGTATAAGTCAACATGAGAAAATATAGTTATATTTATGTCCAACTAATGACCACAAAGTAGGTCAAAGGCACTGTTGAGCACACTGATGTATATACAAAGCGGGAGAACCAAACGGTCTCCTATAAAAGATACAATGCATGAAGTAAATCAACATCTGGCCGTAGCGAAGAAGATCCAGGACCTAATAGGTCCTGAGGATCAGACCCATCTCTCCTAACATCTAAGGTTGAATGAATAACGTTGAAGAAACTCAACAATGTCTATTGGACCGATGAAGAGCCGATGACAAGTGTAGACTGTCCACTAAATCGTGTCCTGGGGAGGTTCACACACTACTGAATGTTGGAGGACCTAGTCTGTCTCCCAGGAATAGATCTGAGATGGAACTGCTGCTGAAATCTTGTGTAGCAGGGTGAGGTCCCACGGATCCTCACTGATCTGGAGTCTGGATACGTACTAGTATCAATCGATCTCTTGGTGCCCCTGTCTGAAAGTAGTAGCCTGAAAAATGTCGTGATCCTCTGTGTAGGGTCTGGTCTGATGGGAAGCTGAAGAATATGCGCTCGGAACCTAAGAGCCTCCTGCATATATAGAGCCAAACATCTCTGATCGAGGTACCTGAAAAAGTCGGGGAGGGTCCGAGAATCTCTGAACAAGCAATGAAACCTTCCTCTGATGTCGTAGTAGATAGGGCATCCAAGGATGAAGTGCACCTCAATCCCCACTTCTTGTAAATGACATACCTGGTAGAGTCTGTCTAGTCTATCCACCTAGTGATCTGTCTCTACCCAAAGTCTATGAGAACCTACTCTGAACTGACCTAGAGGAATGCGAAGAGCATGCATCCAATTGTGAAATGTATACTGGGGTCGAACAATGAGCCCGTCTCTCAACTCCAAGAAGTGCTCAACAAAGAAGGCCATCTTTGGGCGCAACCCTCATAGAGGATTGACCTAGGTGACCTGGACAAACTGCCTGTAGATGTCCTCCCTGATGATCTTGTTTAGCTCTTGTCTAGTAGGTAAAAGGTGACTAGGAGCATCTAAGGAATATCGGAAAGGAGGGAGACAATCCAACTGAATTCCCACTAACTCTAAGAGGTTTGAAACTCCTGTAAATCAACATCTGGCTCAGCTTGAGGGAGTAGAGCAGGCAATAGTCTCAGAAGAGAAATATGCGAAGTAAGGATAACGAACCCTACTCTTTATCGAGTCTGCCAAGCCCTGGACACGATGCAAGAATGAAAGCAATCTGAAGACCGTCTCAAGTTGAAAGGGCTGAGCTCCAAACTCTGCAAGGATGATGTGCTGCGGCACTGTCAGTTTGCACCTAATGATGCGGCGGAGAAGAAGAATCTGGACTCTCTCAGCTAAAGCCCAATCTGACTCAAGTAAAGACGGTCCCCAAATCTCTGAGCCATATAGAATAGTGGGATGAATCAAAGTGTCCATGAGGCTCATCTTGGACGAGATGTCCTGGAAGTGATGTCGAAAGCATTGTCTCTCGAGAATACGAGTTTAGCTTCAGAGATCAAGCATGTAAAGCAATAGACTATTCCATATCCTATCTTGCAGCATATAGCTCATTATTCTTCTAGGATACTAGAGGATACTAGCAATAGGAGCGTATAGCAGCCCTGTATTATGTTTTAACTAGGGATTATGTACCAAATTAGTGATCAAGCATGTAAAGCAATAGACTATTCCATCCTATCTTACTGCGTATAGCTCATTATTCTTCTAGGATACTAGAGGAGGATACTAGCAGCAGGAACGTATAACAGCCTAGAATTATGTTAACTAGGGATTATGTACCAAATTAGCGATTTGAATATCTCAGAGGATAGGGTTTTTTGTAATTTTTTTCAATTAAACTTTATAAGATTATGTAACTATTTTGTAATTAATTATACCATACTTCAAGGAGCTAAACTCTATTGTAATTTTTATATATTGCATCAGAAATATGAAGAAAGGGTTGGTTTTTCTGAAAGATATAATATGTGTCTGTGTGTTTTTCAATGCTTTAATTATTTTAGATTCCCAAGATTAGTAGATTTTAATCATTGATATAAAGATTCATGAGATAGTGGATTTTAATATGTATCTTTGTGTCTTAGATTTCTCCTTCAATAACCCCATGACTGCATTTCCTCTTAATTTTTAAAAAAGTTAAATTAATTCAGAATTCATTATTTTCTTGATGCTCTGAGATAGGTTTTCAAAAGTTCTAATTCTGATTTTCTAAAAGCACCTTAAGATTCATTGTGCATGCCCTATTGTGGTGGACTATTATTCTTCTTCTTTTGTCTACACCAAATGGCAAAGTATAAGATCTACTATCCACAACAAAGAAGTATAGATCATTTATATAAAATTGTTCGAAAAAATGTAAATATTGTTTAGATTAAATGATTTGCATAAAATTATAATGGAATTTTTTTGGCGGAGAAAAAAAAATGGGGATGGAAAAAAAATGTGAAGATAGTAGGGGCGAAGGAAAAATGTAAATATTGTTTAGATGGAATGATTTGCATAGAATTTTAATGGAATTTTTTTTCGCGGAGAAAAAAAATAGGGATGAAAAAAATGTGAAGATTATTTGCAAAGAAAAAAATTGAGGCCACGCAAAAAAGATATAGAAATTATTTACATTGAATAATTTCGAGACAAAAAAATTATTTATAAATAATTTCTTTTGTTGCCAAAGAAATTAACTTGGTAAAACTGGAAAAATAATGCCAATTTGCTGTGAAAAAAAGTTTAATACAGAAAATTTTGGCACGGAGAGAAAATAAATGTAAATCTTATTTGCATCGAATAATTTGGAAACAAAAATATTTGGGGCCAGCAAGAAGAAGTAATCACTATTTACATTAAATAATTTCCAAAGAAAACAAATATGACCGAGAAAAATGTGTGGACATTAAATACTTTGAAAACAAAAAAATTACATATTATGGAAACCCATGTTTTTTTTTTTTTTTTTTTTGGGTAAATACAAAATCTAAATATTATTTAGATTAAACAACTTGCATAAAACTTAATGAAACTTTTTTTTAGATAAAAAAAAATGGGGAGGAAAAAAATATATAGAAATTATTTACATTGAATAATTTCGAAACAAAATATTTACAAATCATCCCTTCTTTTTGTTGCCCAAGAAATTAACTTGGGAAACAAGAAAAATAATGCCAATATGCATGCAATTTTTTTTTGCAGACAAGAAAAGTTTGGGACGGAGAAAAAAAATACGTAAACGTTATTTGCATTGTTGAATAATTTCGAAACAAAAATATTTTGGGCCGTCAAGAAAATGTAGTCACTATTTACATTAAATAATTTCCAAAGGAAACAAATATAGCGCTGATAAAATTGTGTGGACATTGTTTACATTAAATACTTTGAAAACAAAAAAATTTACGTAGTATGGACGCCCCTGCTTTTTTGAAAACAAAAAATTTTACATAGCATGGAAGCTACTGCTTCTTTCTTCTTCTTCTTTTATTTTTTTTGCTTTTCTCTTGGTTGTCTTTTTTGATAATTTTTTTTTGTTTTTTGGAGTAAATATAAACAAGTTTTCATTTAGTGCTATTTTTTGGAGTTTTCTTTAATGTTATTTTTTGGAAGTTTTTAGTGCAATTTTCCTGTCTAGTTTCTCTAAAAACTATGTAGGAATTCATTGAAATCACAAGTTTGATAGATAACCTTACACAATAAAAGTTTGATGGTTAACCCTACAAAAGAGAAATACTTTAGTAACCCTACACCCTGGACAATAGAAGTTTGATGGTTAAACTGCACAATAAAAGTACTTTAACCCTGCATCTGCAGAATAGAAGTACCTGAAAAACCTTTAAGGTGTCTAGTTTCTCTAAAAACCAAGTAGGAATTCATTGTCACAAGTTTGATGGGTAACCCTGCACAATAGAAGTTTTGTGCACAATAAAAGTACTTTTGTAACCCTGCACCCTGCAAAATAGAAGTACCTGAAAAACCTTTAAGTACTTTAAAGGTTTTTTAAAAGTTTTTCAAGGTGCATAATCGTTGTTGAATCCATTTATACAATCAAAAAACTAATTTAAATAACACAAATCAAAATTTCACCACAAAACCCCCGATCGGGGTGACGAAGTGGAAGGGCACGGGCATTAAGACAAACAATAAGAGAGGACGACAAGGACAGCAGATCACAATCCTCATGCTTGAACAGCAGGGCGTGGTGGCGTCTTGCATGACCGTGGGAGCATCTATGGAGAGAAGTGGCACGATTATGAGGAGAGAGGTTGGCAAGAATGACGACGGCAGATGGATGGGATGTAGGGTAGGTGGGAAGGGATACATGAGGATGGCAAGAGGGAGAGAGCATAGAACGCGAAGTCGGGAAGACGGGAGCAGGGCAACGCAAACATTGGGGACCTTAGGGGTTGGGCGTATTTCCAGGTGTGTTTCTTCACGTTTACCTCCTGTAACTCCCACTGAGAAGTATAGTATGTTGAACGAGGGGTGCAAGCTTGGGTACGTTGGGAAGGCGCTGCGACAGGGTTGGCCTGAGGACAGGGATGAGAGGCAGAGAGATGGCCGAGATCAGCTGCATAATAGAAGCCAGGGCATAGACATGAATGGGGAGGGCAATTTCAGGATAAAGGGTCGGTCCTAGGAGAGAGCCATGACTCTACAGAGAGACGGGGGGGATTGAATTGGGTGGGAAGTCTTAGAAAGAAGAAGATGTTGCAAAACTGGATGTATGAAGATTTTCCAAATCTAACGTTTTACATTAATAATTGTAAGCAAGAGTCAGAAAACGAAGAGATGGCTCGCCTAGCCAGAGGCAAGGGCTGAGGGGGTCGAGGGCGCCAGAGCCAGACAACAAAAAAAGAACCTACCACTTCGGAGAATGCAGGGCCCAAAAAGGGTAGGAAACCCATCGAGGTGGCAGTCAATGAGGTAGCGAGAGCATACAAAGAAGGAAAGTATGCCGACAATTGTAAGTTGATCCAGGAGATGGAGGACAGTATCATGGAGGAAGACTCAAAGCCGGAAATGGAAGAATGGGGGGACCTTGTCCCCGACCCAGGGCATACCAGGGGCAGGATGTCTCTATTCAAACAAACCCTGCACATATACTGGGTCATGAAACGCTTGTTGGCCAGAGCTCTGGAACAGGTGGTGGGGGAGATGGCGGAAATTGCCCAAGGCATGCCCAACCTCAAAAAGGATATGAAGAATCTACAAATGATGATGTTTATGCAGGATAGCAAGCTGGATAGGATCCAGCAACGAATGATGGAGCTGTCTCCGGCGCCAGGTGACTCTGCTGCAGCACCGGCTGTCGTGGATTCCAAACAGGATGATAGCAAGGAATAGCATTTTACCTTCCAGGTTTTACCGGACTTTTTAGTGGATAGCCTTTACTTTTCTTGTCTTTGTATGTCAGTTCAGACCATAAACTGCGTATCTAGTTGTGAAGCTTATTTAGCTTGGGTTGAAAGACTTGTAACTGCGTATCTAGTTGTGAAGCTTATTTAGCTTGGGTTGAAAGACTTATAAAATTTTGCCACTGTATGACTTATAACAAACTAAGGTGGCCAATAGACTTGGTTTAAGTTGAGGCCACCAAGATTTTGTATATGGAACAACTTGGTTTTATAAATAGAAAAAAGAAGGAACTACGGTAGCTTACAAAAAAAAATTCACCACAAATTTTTCAGACACGAGAAAACCCAAAAAAACAAAATCGGCAAAACAACTATAAAAGATGTTTCAAAATATAAAAGATGATTGCAAAGGTCAAAGAGATGATTCCAGAGGTTCATTGAGAAGTACCTCTGACCTGGGAGAAAGTATGAAACATAAATAAATTTGTAAATAGGTAAAAGAACCTCGAACATGTAAGAAATCCCTGCATTGTTCGATGTCTTGCGCTGTGAACCTATTCGATAGCTTGCGGTGCGAACCTGCATTGTCTCTTAACCACCGGTGAAAAGACAAAAAAAAAACAAATTGAACAAATTGTGAAACTCCATTCTAGGCAAATTGAGAAACTTTACCTTCTGGAGGCATTTTTGCTCCTGCGACAAAAATCTGGGAAAGCAGCGGTGGCCTGCTACTATTCAGGGCTCCCACCAGTCACAGTCTTGAAACCCTAAGTCCAAATGGAAGAAAAACCCTCGGATAAGGCTTGAAATCAAATTTGTGCCTATGAACCCATCTTTTTTTTTTCACTGGAATGACCTTTTGGAAAGAAAAAAAAAGTGTAGCCCTGTGCAATAATGGCCATGGAGCAGCAAAGCAACAATGGCAAGAAAATGTATAACAATAGCCAGGTGCAACTGTTTAGGGCTACGACCAATCACTGTGTGAAAACCCTAAGTCGAGATGGAGGCAAAACGCCCCCGAAAGGGTTTGAAATCAAATAGGTCTGAACCCATGCTCCTTTTTAGTGGAATGACCTTCTGGAAAGGAAGAAAAATGAAGCTTTGCAGCGCCGTACAACAAATGCAAAAATGGTCGTCAAGCAACAAAGTAACCAAGCAAAAATGGCCACCGAGAAACAAATCAAAAATGGTCGTCGATCAACAAAAAAGCAACAAAGTTCTCCGAGCAACAAAGCAACAATGGCAACAAAGCAACTTGGTAGCAAAGCGACAATGGTCGCCGAGCAATAATGGCAAGCAAGCAATAATGGTCATCGAGCAACAATGGCACGAAGGTTGGGGGACCCCCTAGAGGAAGTTGCCTTGAAGGAGGGCAGAATGGGGCTCAGCCCATGGCCATTGTGTCGGGCGAAAGCCCTGTGCTCGGCTCGGTGGTGCGAAAGGTCGCCCGTCTGCAAAACGGGCTTGATGAGAGGTCAACGGTTGATGCATGATTGTGGTCATTCGATCGAGCTCAGGGCAGAGCGGGGCGGCTGGAGCGGTCTGGTGTGGATGCGTGTGGTTCAGGAACGTTCGACGATAAATTGAAATTTTTTATTTTATTGTACTTAAATAAACAAAGTTTCGATTTGATTTCAACGATGTTTTTAATTTTATTTTATTAATTAAAGAAATAAATCATAACATTTTTTTAATTTATAAAAAAAAAAATTAATTTAATTTAATATTTATAAATTTTAAATAATTTTATAAAATAAATCAAAGAAATAAATCATAACATTTTTTTAATTAATTTTTTTATAAAAAAAAAAATCAATATAATTTAATTTATTATTTGTAAATTTTAAATATTTTTTTAAAATAAATTTAATTTAGTGATGATGATGATGACGACCACTGAGACCAAATTCTGATCTATGGCACCTAAAGAAACGAATTATTTAGTTTGATTTAAGATTTTATTCCTATGCTCAAAAAGCTTGGAGAGAAGCCTCCCGAGCTCACTGTAATTTTGACAACATAAAAGACTACGAATGTCAGTGTTGCAACAAAGATTTTGACACTGAGATCTAATGTGGTTATACGCGAGGCACTCTAAGAGGAAGTGATTTTCATCCTAGATCTTCGTATTCTCACAGAGATGGCAGAACCTTTTCATCCATAGAGCTTTAGGAACTGCCCAACAACCCGTTTCACTATGGAGCTCATGAGAGTTCGTTCTAATCTTGGCTATATTAATTTTCTTCTTTGAGATAGTTAAAACAAAGAGATACTTTTGATCTTGTAGGGTGGGGTTGATGACCTCCTTATAATATCTTAATTTTCTTTTAGCTGCTAAATCTTTCTCACACCACATTTTTTCTTTGAACTTAGAAATAACAATATTTTTAATGTTATTAATGTTTTGCAATGCAACATTCTCGTCTATCTCCCAATGGTTTAACCAAGCCCTGGTGTCTTTATACCAACCTCGTTTGAGCCTTAGGTGGTTTTGGCTGGAATTTAAAGCTAGCTTAGGAAGTCTATGGTCTCCTATGTTATTGAGTTTGTGCTTGTACAACAGAAGCCTAGTCATATCTAGGCTCTCGATAGGGGAAAGACTCACTTCTATAAGGAGAATAGGATAGGGTGTGTTGCTTTTAATTTTGAAGTTATACGTATAAAATGCTTCTGGATTTGCTCAATCTTTCTCGAGGATTCTCTAGAGATGCTACAACCCCAAACCTCACATTCATATAAGATAACCGGAGTGACTAACGTTTCAAAGAGGAACTTCTTTCTATCCCACATTACGAGGTTTGCCATTTTACAATTATTTTCAAGACCAAAATAAGCTTTCCATCCCCATTGATCCTTTTATCAATGCTATAGTTCCAGTTGAGCTTGTGATGAATATCAATTCCTAGGTACCTGTAGGAAGACACTTCCTCTAAGTTATTATTGTCATACATAAAATTAGCTTAAGTGTCCTTCTTGGATTTGATAATCATAACTTTTGTTTCGTCAATCATAATTTTTGTTTTATCAGTGTTAACAATCATACCCATGGTAGAGCAAAAATCCTTAAGAAGTATAAGTTGCTTATCAAGATCAGATGGACACCTTGTAAAAGAACAATATCCTCAACTTAAAGAAGAAAGATAATAAAATAAAATAATATAATTATTTTAATTAAAGTGATAAATGATTATATTATTTAAACTATTTTTAATTTGTTAATAAATATAATTAATTCAGTTTAACTTAATTTAATTTCATATAATTTAAATTTTTACAAATTTTTTATTTAAAAAAATAAAACAATAAATTTAATTTAAATTATCTATATTTTTAGAAAGTTGATGTTATTTAGGAAGTTGTTAATAGTTGATAGTTTTTACGGTTATCGCATCATTTTTCTCGTCTATGCATATCACATAGGATATATGGAATGTTTTGTATTGACGTGCTTGTAACATAACATTGTCCTAATATAGTTTGTATTCACATGCTTATTGATATGGTTATGTTACAGTTTAATATAGTTTGTATTCACATGCTTATTGACATGGTTATGTTACAGTTTTAGCATAGTTTATATGCATGTAAATTAAAATTTCATATTTCATTTTTAAAGAAAATTAAATGCTTTTTTAATATGACTTTAAAAATTAAATAAATTTCTAATTTGATATTAAAACTATTAAAAATTAAATAAATTTCTAATTTAATATTAAATATAGTTTTAGATATAAATGTATATATAACTTTTGACATGCTTTTAGCAATATATATTAAATATAGTTTTAGATATAAATGTATATATAACTTTTGACATGCTTTTAGCAATATATATATATATATATATATATATATATATTTTGATTTAAGTACATTTGAATATAGTTAGGAAAAAAATGATAAGGTAAATTTTTATGTGGGGTAAAATTTAAATTGACATGATTATAAAAGTGTTTTCAAATAGTTTGTATTTACATGGTTGTTGGGATGGTTATGACATGGTTCGACATGCTATGTATTTATAAACATTTAACTATGTAAGGCTCAAACGAGGTTAGTATAAAGACACCAGGGTCTGGTTAAACCATTGGGTGATCAATGAGAATGTTGCATTGCAAAACATTAATAACATTAAAAATATTGTTACTTCTAAGTTCAAAGAAAAAATGTGGTGTGAGAAAAATTTAGTAGCTAAAAGAAAATTAAGATAGTATAAGGAGGTCATCAACCCCACCCTAGAAGATCAAAAGTATCTCTCTGTTTTAACTAGCTCAAAGAAGAAAATTAATATAGCCAAGATTAGAACGAACTCTCATGAGCTCCATAGTGAAACTGGTTGTTGGGCAGTTCCTAAAACACCATGGATTGAAAGGATTTGCCATCTCTGTGAGAATATGAACATCGAGGATGAAAGTCACTTCCTTTTAAAGTGTCGTGCGTACAACCACATTAGATCTCAGTTTCATAATCTTTCTTACAATATTGACCTGCTTAGCCTTTTACGATGTCAAAATTATAGTGAGCTTGGGAGGCTTCTTTCCAAGCTTTTTGAGCATAGGAATAAAATCTTAAATCAAACTAAGTAATTCGTTTCTTTAGGTCTGATAAACCAAAGTTTTGTCTCAGTGGACATTAACCACCACCACCACCACTATCTCCAATTTTAAATTTTAAATAAAATTAAATGCATTTCTAATATAATGTTAAATTTAGTTTTTAATATAGATGCATATATATTTTTAATTATGGCTTTAGCTATTAGAAAAAAAAAAAAGAAAAAAAAGAAAGAAGAAATATCGTGAAAATTATTTGCATTAAATGATTTCCGATTATATATATATATATATATATATATATATATATATATATATATCCCATGTTTTTTTAATATATCTAGATTTATAAAAAAAATTGTATTTTTTAATAAAATCTCAAATTTACATTTTAAATTAAAATATATTTAAATATAGTTAGAAATTATTTTTAATATAATGCATTTTTTTTTAATGTAAAATATATATATATATATATATATAAGTTTTTGCAGAGTTTATATTTATTGGTATTTTTCTAAAAATCTGTAAGTTTAAAATACAAATATATACAGTTTACATGGGATTTTAACTATAAATGTTAATGAAATTTTTAATAATTATTTTTCCTAGATAATCATATTTTGACACAGCAATTTATTTTCCACTTGGTGCCATGATGAGATGTGGAAGAGGTGTATTATTATTGTTAGTATAAGCATGTAGATATGTGTGCATGGGGTGTTGTCAAATTGAAAGGATTGACATTAGGAAGGGGAAACAAAATTGGCAGGCTATGGGTATCTTGGGAATTCAAATTGTGGTTATAGCATTTTAGCTTATATATGTATTGTTGTTTTAGAATTAAGCTTTTATTGTGCGTTGACATGTACTTTAATGTGGTTTTTGTTTTGAAGTAAAAAAATATTTGTAATATAAAATTTGATATGATATATTTAATAAAAACATATGTGTGTTTACATTGAAATATATACCATTTGTATTTAAAAATATTTAAAAGATTTGTCTTTGAAATAGATGTTGTTTTTATGGTTCAATCAAATAATTAATATGTCGGTTTTGATTGAATTTAATGGTATTTGTGTGTATATTTTGTTAATATTGTTGTGCATTTGATGAAAATTCGGGAATGAAATAGAAATTGGAGAGAAAGAATAAAGTAAATTTGATTAAATATGATGTTTATTTTTAGTTATTTCTTTATTGTTGCAAAATATTTTGGGGTTAGGTTTGTGTTCTTCCGAAATTGTTGGTGGAAAGTTTGTTTTCATTGTATATGGATTCTAAGATGGAATACAAAGAATATGTTACATATGCTTGAGAGTGTTGCATAGGCTTAAGAAAATATTGCATGTCGACAATAGATTTATTTATTTACATGGAAAAAATGGATGGGGTGGACATTGATATATATATATATATATATATATATATAGGGGGGGGTTGGTGTTGGTTTTGTTGAAAATAGTTACTTGTATCATTTCCTTCTTCCTTTTTTGTTTGTTTAATGTTGTTCAATTTTCTTGAATTTTTTTATCTGGTGCTGAATGTTTTGTTTTTCTCGTAGTTCCAGTGAAGAGAAAAGGTTTAATTGATGTGTTGGCGATGTTTTGAAGATATGGTTTCTTTTTTTCCCTGTGCGATGGATAAATGTTGTCACCATTGTCATTCATGGCTTTTATTCATTTTTTTATTTGCAGTTGAGAGGGAAGTTTTTCATTTCTTCTAGGGACAGTTGTTGCTTTTACTATGGATCCGACTATTTGGGAATTGCTCCTATTTGAGATTATCACTCTTTTGTTTTATTGGCTTCCTTTGTCAGTATTGATGAAATTTAAGTTGGTTTGTAGACAATGGCACGCTCTATTGGAGAACCTGAGTTTTCTTGGAAATTGCAATCGATCCAATGAGAAAGAATTTGGGTTTATTTCTCTCCCTGTTTGTTTTCCTCGGGAGTGCTTCGTTTCATCTTACCTTAATAATATGGGTCAGTTTTCTTTGATGGTTTTTCCTTTTCTTCATTCTCGATACAAGATTCAATGCATTGTGGGGTCATTGATCTTGTTAAGCACGCCAAGGGCTTATTCACATACAAAAAATTATTAAATTGTCAATCATTTTATGAAGACTTTTAGAAATCTTATAGTTCTCTCTTGGGGAGAAAGGCTTCTCTCTTTGTTGGAAAGCAGTTGCACACACAAATATGAATGGGTCTTGCTTAAACATGTTTCTCTAAAAATGGATCCACATTTTGTCATTTGTAGCAGTTTTGACATGGTTCAGAAGAGGACGGAACTTCCATATGGTGGTGTGACTCCACGAAGGGAGGCTGTCTTCTTGAATGAAAAGTTTTCTTGGCTTTATCTAGACAAACATTATGAAGATTACCCTACATATGATTTCACTATCTATTGGTTGGATCTAACGAGAAATAATTGAGGTTTTTCTTTGTTCCTATTGTTGACATAAAATTTATGTCATTAGGGTTGTACAAGAATCAACCTGTTTGTTTTGTTAATAATGGTTCCACCTCTGTATGGTTTCTTAAGGAGATAGACAGTTTTGAATTTAGTGTTGTGACAAAGGAGTGAAGTTTGGAATATTTTGAGAATTATTGGGGTTATAGTTGGTCATTGTTGGAACAAATCTTTGCAGATATAAATAGTAAATGTCAAGGTTACCTTCCTTTACGCATAGTTGAAGAAAAAGTTCTTATGTTGTGTTGCTCAGAAAAATGATTAAAGGTGTATGACCTCGTGACTGGATTGTGTGAGTAACAATTGTTGATGGAGTTTATGTGGTGGAGGCATCTATGTTCGGCCTCAAAACTATTGAAGAATTTTATGATTTTATTGAAAATGGAAACGTCTTTTTTATTGTTTCAGATGCATATTTTATTCTTGATATACCTGCACTACCTGTGGATATATTGATTTAGCGTTAGGGTCTAGAAGGTGTTTCTTGTCTAGCATTTCCAAAGAGTCGTTGTTTTTTCCCAACAAAAAAAACATTTTTCTAAGATTATTGTAATCTGCATTTTGAACTGGTACTAAGGAGATATATATGCCAATTTTGGTTTTGCAATTTTGGAAATATGTTCTTTTTTTAAGGTTTTGCCCCAAAGGTGCAATGGATTTCGTATATCTTTGTGTTTTGTAAACTACAAAAGTGGAATGGTGTTCTTGGTTATTGCGCCAAAATATTTTCTTGCTAGGAATCCATAGTTCACATACTGGGCTATTGTTAAGTTGAAGATGTCAAATTTTCCCATCGGTTTATGGGTTGGTTGTGATGTTTAGCTATAAGGTGTATGTAACAATGTAGTAGATGTTTGTTTTGGCTACTTTTTTTTTTCTAAAATATTGATTTTGTTTGTGTCTCGTTATACAAAGAAAACCTTTTTTTTAGGGTTTTATTGTTTGTTTTGAGGTTTTTGTTCATGTTTACAGTTTTGGAAGCAAATGTTTTAAAGATTTATAAGGATGTAAGTGTATGTGCTAGCCTCCGACGGTGCTAGGGAATGACATTTGAATTGAGTTTATCTTTGTCATAGAAATGTTGAGCGACCGAAGAAGAAAGAGTGGTGTGAAAAGACCTCGTTCCCCTATTGTACGACAATGAACAAATGAATACCAGCAACAATGGTATTAACGAAATAAGGATGTTGTTAGACCATGGAGAAGACCTGCATACCAACGGAAAAGAAAAAAATAAAACAAAACAAAACAAAAGAGCTTCAACGAATCACCTAGAAGGAGAGACTGTGATTTGTAAGTATGAAAGTGGGAGTGCTTTAATTTGAGGAAGTTTTTGTTTAAATGAATGTTTTCCTATATGTTTGCGATGTGGGTGAAATTTTTGTAATATTCAAGCTTTACTAACATTGATTTTCTTTGGGGGCACTCTATTTGGAAAGAGAGTGTTCATATGGATGAGGATTGTGTTTTCTCTGAAAACAGTGAAGGGGTTGGAAATTTTCCAGGTGTTCAGAATGACAGAAATGAATAGATGGTGACATTTGGTTTTATGGGTGGTGGTGATTTGCTTCTCGAGATGGTTGAAACTTTGGGGTATTCTATTATCGATGGGGGTCATTTCTTTCATAGTGGTAGCTATACAGTGAATATAGTTGGCACTCTGGTATGTATGCTCTTTATGTTTGCTGTAACAATGACGGGACTTCAAATATTTTTACTCTTCCATTGTTTTTGTATTGTTGAAGTGAAATTTTTGTTGTTTTATTATTTGCTTTTTTTTTTTCCAGAACACTATAGAAATGATTGTTGGCGCAGGCCTAAATATAGATTGTGTGGGCCCTTCTTTTGTTCTTGGAGGGCAAGTTGCACAAAAAAATTGTGAGGATTTCAAAAATGTTCAGATAAGGGGTTTCATGTTATGGTCGAAGTAAATGTTGATTCTATTGTTTGTTTTTTTTAAATTCTGTGTACATTTTGTTGATGTTTGATACATTTATTCGTCGATTTTGTTTTCAGATTGTGTCTTTGCGTAGTGAGGTTCCATAGAGTGAGGGTTGTGAGTGTGATAGAGATTTTCGAAGAGATTTTATGATGGAAGAAAGGGACTCATATTCAAATTTTCATGTTGTTGCAATTGATTTTCTTGTCAATAGTAATATGTCTGGCAGGATTGCTAACAAATTGAATCAGTTTGTTGGGAATGTTGGAAGCAGCATTTGCACACACACCTTTAGAAAGCATTTTTTCATGCTAGAGATTGTGGGGGTGCTTGTCATGTTGGCGCTTCACAGGTGGTTTATGCATATATGTTTTTTGAAGGTTTTGCACTTGTGAATGTTAAATTTATATTGTTTTGTGTTTTTCGCTTCCTAGATGTTGGTCAAGTGATTCATGGTCGAGGAGAAACTATCCATCGATGTGAAGGAATATCGGTGTTGCAATCACACCTGGGAGGCACCAGAATGTAGATAGTGTACATCCTCTATGTCTTCATTGTGTTGTTTGTTTAAGAAATTTATGTTGTTCTCTAAATATATCTTCATTCTCATAAAGGTTATTTTTTTCCATCAAACCAAGTTTTGGTCCAGTCTAACGAATGTGGAAGAATGGGTTCCCATTATTTTATGGAAAGAAATCATGTATGTAATGCTAATATTGTCTGGGTTTTTCCAAATCATCCCCAGCCTAGAGCAATGCTTGTCAGAGATAATGAAATTTACCCTCTCATTTTAGCAGTGAGATGGTTGAGGTCCATGAAAACTTCTGCTCGAGGATTGATAGTTTGTATGCAGTGCATATGTGCCAAGTGTGTAATGAATGTTATCCTGGTATACAAGTTGCTTCCTAGATGTTGGTCAAATGATTCATGGTCAAGGAGAAAATATCCATCGACGTGAAGGAATATCGGTGTTGCAATCACACTTGGGCGGCACCAGAATGCAGATAGTGTACATCCTCTATGTCTTCATTGTGTTGTTTGGTTAAGAAATTTATGTTGTTTTCTAGATATCTCTTCATTCTCATAAAGGTTATTTTTTTCCTTGAAACCAGTGTTTGGTCCAGTCTAGCGAACGTGGAAGAATGGGTTCCCATTATTTTATGGAAAGAAATAATGCATGCCATGCTGGTATTGTCCGGGTTTTTCCAAATCATCCCCAACCTAGAGAAATGCTTGTGAGAGATAATGAAACTTATCCCTCTCATTTTAGCAGTGAGATGGTTGAGGTCCATAAAAACTTTCGTTCAAGGATTGATAGTTTGTATGCAGTGCATATGTGCCAAGTGTGTAATGAATGTTATCCTAGTATACAAGTTGTGATATGACATGAGGGAGGAATTTGTAAAATATGTAGGGGTGAGAAAGGTGTCCATCACTTTTCCCGCTTTAACAACATGGATCGAGGTGAACAGCTACAAGTTTTAAGAGTTTTGATTCAAGTCAAAGAGATGCTAATAGCGTAGGTAAATCTAATTTTGCAAGTGTCACATGCTCGTGGTGGCTAATAGAAATATAATGGGCACACAATAAGTTTTCCGAAGGATATTTCTTCCATTGCAAGGAAGCTTCCATGATAGGTTGAGGAGTTAGATTTTTTTATTATGAGAAGACGAGGTGTTGAATCCAAATATTATGAATCCTACGTGAACAGAAAACGTGTGTTGCATGCATTAGTTTATAAAATCCAAATTGACAAGTACTACAGGGATGCTGAAATTGACATGGATTTAGTTGTTGATCTCCTAGAAAGCCCTACTGATGTGTCTAGCAGGTTGCAATTTGTTGATAGTGATCTAGATGAAGTAGTTAGGGAGGATGCAGAGATTGATAGCAAGGATGTTATTTCTTTGCATTGTCACATGTCGTCATTTCTTTCCTGCTTGCCTAATGAATCTAGGGATGTTGTTCAAATAAGAAGATTTATTAAGAACGTGGATTACACATCCGTTGAACCAGTGGATTGGTGTGATATTAGTGCATCTCCCATTAATGAGTACAATACTGAAGGATTGCTAGACATGGCATTCCCGAATTTGTTGCCTACAAGAGATGGTGAATGGTTGCATCCACATATTTGCAATGTTGAGATGCATGCATATGGTTTGCATTTACTTAGTTATTATGATCAAAGATTTTGAATCCATCCTCGGTTCCGATATTTCTTGTTGAATATGATTTTACGCCATCGAAGTCAGGCAACAACTTCTTCTTTTTTGAAGAAGAGTATCCATGAAAATGCACCTGCAACTGTACAGGAGTTGCAACGACAGTTACGTGATACACCCAACAATAAATTGGTTGAAAAATTAATACATTTCGGATCTTGTCTTAGGGGGATAATGGATTATTGGACAAAGTTTCGTTCTAAACTAACAAACATGATCACCTAGTTGGGTAGCCCCACTTTATTTTTACATTGACTACAATAGACACAAAGTGGCATGACCTGCATAGTTTAATGCCTTCAAATAGCCATTGTTATAGACAAAATGAGCATGCCAAAAAAATTGAAAATGTTATTCGGTACTCGCATATAGTGGCTTTATACATGCACAAGAGATTCAATATCTTCCAAGAGGCAGTTTGGTAGAGATATCTTAGTGCTAAGGACTTTTGGTATAGGTTTTTTTATTGTTCCTTTTTTCCCTTTTCTTTTTTACCTTTTAATCAAAAGGTGAGTTCTTATAGTTTGTTGGTTGTGTGTTAATTCCATGCTTTGAATTATGCCAGGTATGAGTTGCAACATAGAGGTTCAATGCATATTCATGGGTTTGTGTGGTTGCCTAGAGAACCAAATATGGAAACATTGAATTGGTCTGATCTCATCGTTGGTGGTGCTGCAAAGTGCTATTTTGACAAATATGTTACTACTTGGAATCCTTGTGACATGCATCATCGAACAAACAAGCGATGCATAAAAAAACAAACAAATAATCAAGTTGATTAAAATTCCTAAGTGTCAATTGGAAGCTCTACAAGGTGTTCAAGGTGAAACATTATCGATTTATTTTCACCAAAGTAATAAGTTTCAAAAAGAAGTTATTATTATAAAGGAAAATGTTTATTAAAAAAAAAAAAAAAAAATTGTATCACCAAAAGGGAAAAGAATCACATCATATTAGTGGATTTAAAGTGATTATCAAGGAAAAATACTTCAATAAAAGTCAAGAAAGAACGAAAGGTGAGTTTCACATATAATTCAATTTTTGAACCAAAAAGAATGGATTATAATGAGAAAATGATAGATGGAAAGATGAATCCTATAACCAAGTCAACATTTTGGAATAAATGCCCATTTTGTCTAAATGAAATTAGATATACATATATTTAAAAAAGTTTCAAATTAAGTTGTCCAACATGTGAATATTATTTAGTATCGAAGAGAATTAAGGTAATACATAGACACAAACAAAAAGATTAAAGAAAGAATTCACGGAGCTTGAACAAAAAAGAAATGCATAAGGAAAGAAATATAAAGATATATAAGAGATGTTTTACAATAAGTCAAAAGAAAAAGACAAGGAAGTTTTACGCCTACGGGACCATAATAAAAAATTACTTGAACAGATTAAGAAGTCCAAGGTTAAGAAGCAAAAATTAAAGCAAGAAAATGAAAGTGGTACAAAGAAATTCAATGAGAATCTATTGAGGAAGGAAGAAGAAAAGTTGCACTTAAAAGACTTTAATCAAAGGTTATTAGAACAAATCAAAAGTATAAAAGATAAAGAGAAGAATACTAAGGACAAAGTCAACGATTCAAAAAATGGTGAACTTGTCTAAGGAAAAATGACAAGTTAGAACAATTTACTCAAGAAGAGGTATTGAAGTCTCTAGTTGTAACAATCCAAGTAGAAGATAAAGGAACAAATATTGATCTAGTCAATATCACAACTCAAGAAGATGAGATACCAATATAAGTTAAAACATATTCAGATGTTGTAGTTCAAACATTGGAAATTCCATGTGATTATTCAATAGCCAATTCAACTACAACAGTACTTGACGTAAATCAAGAAACTACCACACAAAAGATAAGGGAAAGTCAAACCAGAAGAACTTTTTATCGACATCTGAATCACAAAAAAAGACAACTAAGTCAGTCTACATATTTGAACCATTCAGAATGGAAGCAACAGATTTATGTTCCAAGGAATGCTAAAGTTTGGAGAATCTAATCTTGTGATAACAATTCCTTACAAATTTCCAGTGATCAAAAGATTCCGCAGAAGATCAATCTAGGATGTTCAGGTCCATTCTCATCCCAACATTTTTGCTTATCACTCAGAGGATCATATCAACTTGTGTCAATGAAGATGACAATTCTGAGATGAGAAGACATTCGAAACAGAAAAGGAGATCAAGTCTTTTCATCCATAATCTTTGAAGACAAAGTTTTTTGAAGAGGAGGGAAATCTTATGAATAAAAGTATATATAAAATAATACAAATAATGTAAAATAATAATAGTAATAAATAATGATTAATTAGTAACTAGTTACTGAAAAGGCATGTCCTTAAGGACATAACCGTTGGTGAAGAGATACCTGCCTAGGGTATATAAGCAAACCATCACCCTCATTGTAAATATCTCATATCAATTCTTTTATACACTATTCAATATACATTTACTTTTCCTACTATGGATGTTTACGTCTTCTAAGTGTTTTGAATATTACTCCAATGTGTATATGAACCTTGTTCGCTAGATTTGTCTCAAAACATTCCTCTAAGTATACGAACCGTGTTTGCTACAATAAGGGTATGTTTCTTGCTATAGTCCATCTAGCCATAAAAAGCCTTCCCATAACTGGTACAGTTGCGATGCTCAAGTGAGCCTCCATGTGGCCTTTGTTGGTAAATCCCTATTGCATAGTCAAATGGTTCTATTCCCTTACAACATTAGCTGCTGGTGGTTCCTCGCACAATGATGCCACCAAGCTTCCATGTTATGCTAGTGTGCAAGTTAATGAAACTAGCATTGTGTGGGTCTTAACAATGGTATTGATAACTTGAATATGTTGGGTAGTGAGGTTAGGCCTTCATCCAAGTGGAGGAGGACCTAGTGCTAGGTTGTGCCTATCATTTTGTCTATCTTGTGTGGGCCCATGACCCACACCTTAGAATTCCCTTAATCCCTAGCCAAAACTCTATCAATCACTTCCTTAAGAATTATCGAGGTACCTTTGTATTATTACAAGGAGGTTTATTGATACCATAAACGATATATCCATCTAATTTTCTAGAAATGGTTGGAAAGTGCACAAGTCCATACAAGTGTGTTTTTGGGTTACATGTATTAGTTTATTCTCTTGGGTCAATAAACAAAGACAACAAATCTTGTTCAATATTTTTGAGTCTTTTTATTTGGTCTTTGTTTAGATCAATTATATATTGTTCATACCTTATAACCCCATAATAAAAAATATTGGTTAATTGGCTTTGGGAATTGGAGAACGATGATACAATTGAGTTTAATGACCATGCAAGAGACACTCCTAATAGCTCTCTAATGTTTGGACATCTTGCATCTGCAATGCATCGATTTCATCATTTAGATTTCTTGGTTCTTGGTTTGGGTTTAGTTGTTCTAATTTTTGGTTTGGTTTGGTGATGGTGGGTTTGGGTTTTGACTAGGTTCCACATTATTCAATTTCCTGGCAATTCAGTACATTTATTGTCTTGAGGGTATTAATTTGGTTATTTTTAGAAAAAGAAAAAGAACCATTAGAATTTTTACCTCGACTCCAAAGACGAGGTATGGTGCTAATTTAAGCTAGAAGTTTTCTCATTGGCTCTCAAAATGCTTCGCACCGTCCCAATTTGGTCAAAAATTGAGTGATGGGTACATATAATAAAATTTATTATGAGGAACTTGTGTGTTCCTAGAGTGTGCACGTACATGTTCAGAATGTATGCGTGCATGTTCATGCCATGGTGAGTTAGCAACATGACTAGCATTTTGGTTACCAACTTAGTGCTTATGGTGCCTAGGCACCTAGGAACGTGTACACATTCTTGAGAACATACATGCCTTCTTGCTAGCACATGTTCTTGATGGCCCAATTGTCAATTTTGGAGCCATCATCTTCGTGTACCCGCCTTATACATGTATTTGATACTATTCCTATAAACTAATATTTTATTTTAAGCAAAAATCAACATCATCTTTGTAAAAAAAATCAATAACTTCGATTATAAAACTTTTCTTCCATAAATTAACTCTATTGTGTATGTGAATACAACTCAAATTATGATTATAACATTGAAATAATATTTCTACAATTATAAAGAAATAAGATTGAAATCCACACTCAACGTGAAATTTTTTGAATAAATATATATTAACTTCATTTTTCATTTTCCAAAATTGCGATAGATGTTATATCAACAATAGGCTTAATAGCGGGCCTGGAGTATGCCCTAAAACTGCTTCTGCTTGGCTAAGAGCTCGTCTTCCTCGGACGTAAGGAAACAGGTTAACGGCCCAAGACCCAGAGGCATCTGGCAGGAGTGATAGTCTGCTCCCTTACGGACCACCAACGGGTTATTTCAGGTGGCGTGGTTTTCCTTGATAACAGTGATGTGTCAACTGACATTCGCGGATAGCAGCCAGAGATGGTTGTCCTCACTGTTGGTTTGACAAACTGAGTTTGATAGGTTTTTCCACCTTTCGAAAAAAAAAAAAAAAAAAAAAAAAAAAAAAAAAAACAATAGGCTTAATAGTTCCTATGTAAATGTCGCATTGATGCCCGAGATTTTTTTATCAAATATACTAGATGAAAGACTCCAAAGTTATAGGTCAATACGACGTCTTGTGGTGCGATTATTTAATAAGTATTAATAGAGAGATGAGAACCTCTTATTGTTGAAACGGATCACTGGTTCCAATAATTTTTTTTTATTTGACTAAATAAAAAAAAAAAAATCTAACATAATATTTTGTAATATCCATTCACTCGCGGAAACACAATCCTCTGCCATATCTTTTCACTTGTGAAATCTTAAGCATAGGCGTATCACTTTTTTATGCAACAATTATAATTTTTGGGAAACCCTCAATCTTAAATGACACTCGTTTTCATAAGGGAAATTTATATTTCATTAATCAAATATGATATTATATATATAGGGGTGTATTGTTTCAAGATAGGAAAATTATCTTGGACACACAATTTATTGGTTGAGAGATTATCTCAACCACATACAAATCTAGGAAACAAAATAGGAACAGAGTCCTCCAGATAAAAATAATCACAACCGAGACAAGTAGGAATTACATATTTCAATACACCCCCTTAATGAGTACTTGTCTCGATATCGATCTGCAAAGTATAGTTGTGGTCAAACATAAGAGAATATGTTGATGTCCATATAAAGGAGCAACCATCCACCAGAATGCATGAGTGCCAACCGATGCAACCACTAGTGTACTAGGATGCCCTTCGCATACATGGTTCTTTCAACCATTATAACTGCATAAATGTACTTGTACCTTCAATCCCCCTCCAATGTCATCATCATGGGTTTTATCAGATTACCCGTAACCATGCTCTGGGTTTAATTGGATCAACCTCAACCATGCCACCAAGGGCTCTTAGCCACCATGGCTCAACTCAGCGATGAAGGCTCAACACGGCTGCTCTAGGCCATAAATTTGCCACTAAGGCACTCCAACGACTTTGGGCCACAAACTTTCCACTAGGGCACTCCTGCCACTCTGGGCTACAAACCTGCCACTATGGCACTCCAAAGACTCGACTCAACCAGGCCGAGGGTTTTCTCGGCTAACCCTAAACCATGCGAACAGAATTCTCTGTCCCACTTCACTCTTACATGTGGTTTCTGGCTTACCACAAACCGACACTACAAATACAAAGTGGTTTTTAGATTACCACAAACTGTATGGTGGTACACATGCCTTACAAGGCTTACAACACAACTCGGATTCCACGTCGGGTTCTATTTCCCTCGGCTCAACACGTTGGATTCACCACAAAAGTCTCCACGATCCAAACCAACAGCACGCGTAACATGATTTCATGATTTCTTTTGAATCAACCGCACATGGACTTAACAAACCGAAAAACAATGGACAAACAATACAAACAACAACATCAAACATTTTATTTCCCTCGGTCCACGACGGGCCAGGCCCTCAGGCTCTCTGATACCATGTTAAGATTTCATTAATCAAATATAATATTACATATATACAAGATTATTGTGTCAAGATAGGAAAAGTATCTTGAACACACAATTTGATCTCAACCACACACAAATCTAAGAAACAATCACAATTAAGACTAATAAAAATTACATATTCCAACAACAACACTCACTTTCCATATGCTAAAACATGTTTCCACCCAACCGAGCCATTCAATATCCATTTCGATGTCGAGTCTGCCCCAGCTCAGCACAAAACAACACCGAAAATAGCTTCGTCGTTGATGCCTTGGCAGCATACTGTTCCCCCGGGCCCCGCATCGACAACCATCACGTTCTACCCGCCTAATGCGCCTATTCACATTCTTTTCATTCCTGTAACAACTCATTATAACCTCTGAATCATGTGATCACATTTCCATCTCCGTCGGACGTTCTCTTTCAATAATAATATTGACAGATTTTCTTTCAATAATCTATTCACTACTTGTTTGTCCAAGTTGTGTTTAGCCGCCACTGGACTGATTGGAGGGGTACGCATTATCGAAATAATAGTATTTCCAACTACTTTCTCCCACTGCTTTATTGGCTAATGAATCAAATTCCATGCTTAGAATTTAAATAATACCCCAACATTTGGGTTGGTGGAAGTACAAGACGTACCATTTTGAAATCTAAGTTGGTGGATTATAGGTCCATTTTTAGCATTTCTAAGATTATGAAATCTTTCTGTCATCATCGGTGATTTTTTATTATTTAAAAAAAAAAACCATGTCTTAAAATTGATTTAGATTTACAATCTTGACAAATGAAAACTAATACTTGTCCCAAATCTATTTCCCCATATCTGAGAGACGTGTAGCTACCTACTAACTAACTAGTACCTCCGATTTAACTTAAATATAACTCCGGTTTAACTTAAATATAATTTAATTAAATAAGAAAAATAACAAAATAAAGATTTCATTAAAAAATAAAACAATTAACGAAATATTTTATTATTAAAAGCCATCACCAAAAATCAAGAAATGATGAAAATAGAAATAATAGGCACATCAGTGCACAGTTCAGCGGTCGGGGCAGTCGGCTAACTCGCACCCCGCTCGGGTTCGATACTCCTTTGTGTTGTTGCGCTGCAGCCTATATTGTACCATTGCGAATGTATTACGACTAATGTGACCGATTGGATGTGACGGATGTCAGTTATGTGACTGATATGTATATATGTACAAAAAAGAGGGCCAATAACACTTCTTCTAGGAACTAGCCCCTCTCATTTTAGAAAATAAAAATAATAGAAAAATAAAAATAAAAAAAAACAAAATTAAAAACAAAAAATTAGTAACTAATAAAAATAAAATTTACTAAAACAACCCATAATAATACCTCAACCAATCACCTTACAAATATATAAATTTAAATAATAATAATTAGATTCTTAATATCGTAAAATTACTTTATTTTATACCATACTTAGACCAGTTAGACCAGTGTTGTAATAACCATTACAATAACATTTAATTTCTTTTATATATCTCTATGAATTCAGCCATTGAATTGAATTAGTGCTGATAAACGAGCCTTTTCTATAAATATTTTAAAATACGACGGCTTATTTCGGGCTACACACATCGTAAGAAGAGCAGATTATCCCTTATCCAGTGCAGGCGTGGCCCTCAGCAATGAACCATGTCACTGTGCGTGGCCCATCACCATGATTCACGTATTTGCGTGTGGCCTCTACCAATAGCTCGCTGTTCAGCGCGTGCCCATGTTTTACAGGTGAGATGTATCTTGTCTCATTTATGAACATTTGGCATTGTAATACTGTTCATGGACCCTATCAATTTTTGAGTTTACATTTTGGTTTAGAATGTCTTTTAGAATCCTGCTTAGAGGCGCTTTGCTTTCACCTCTTAATAGCTGACTCTCTCCCTCAATCCATTTCCGGTTACTCTTCCCTGCGTCTAGATTTTTCGACCCGAGTCTGGTCTATATGTAGCCATTAACCTAGTTTTAATCTACGACCTTTCATTTCAAGGAGGTTTTCTTCCTCAAGCTCCTTGTTAAGGAGGAAAGAATCCTTTCTTTCTATTTAACTTTCTTGGAGTGTAGTTTGAGAGTAAGAGTATCCTCTGTTTTGATGGTCCTCAGTTTGAGTTAAGGAGTCTTCTTTGTAGTACGTGTGCTAGAGCATCATCTCTTGTCTGAACCCTGAGACTAATCTCAACTAGATTTCCCAGTTTTTCTCTATATTAGTCTCTCGAGCACCAAAATTTATTTTTCGTTTTAGAATTTCTCCTTGTGTCATGTCGACTGCACTGGTTATTGGTTAAAGACGCACAAGTCTAGAGTTTCAATGGTTCAGGCTTCTTCATCTCAAAGAGGGCCTTGCGCGGAGCACTGAGGTATGTTCACTATCCCCCTAACTTAGAATTGCATGTAGTTATTACTGTTTACATAATCCTTCAATGGGGGCTGGGCTTGAATCTTTCTTTCTTTCCTGATTAGCATACTTCCATGGTATAAAAGAAATGTTTTTTGCGGAGGTTTGCCGTTACACCAAAACGCGCAGGTATTGGTAAACATTACAAGCCAGTAACTAGGATCCCCAGGGTGGAAATTACGGATTCTATAGAGGTGCGGTTATTCTTCTAACACCCCCCTTCAAACGCAACTTGGGGGAATCGGAGCTAGGTCCAAGCTCTGATACCATGTGGAGGTTTGCCGTTACACCAAAACCCGCAGGTATTGGTAAACATTACAAGCCAGTAACTAAGATCCCCAGGGTGGAAATTACGAATTCTATAGAGGTGCGGTGATTCTTCCAACATTTTTTGCTCGACTAGAATATTTCTTACAGGGCTCTTTTCTGTTAATTAAGGAGGCTTTTTCTTTGAAATATCCGTGTTCAATCTTTTCAAAATTTTCATAATCTCTCGTCCCTGCGTAGATTTTCTCTGTAGATTAGGAAATTGCTGGTGTAAATTTTATGGCTGTATCTGTTGTTGTCCTGATTTCTCCTAAAATCTATGTTTAATAATAAGGAAGCATGGGCATCTATTTTCCTTAGTCAAGTCGATGGTTTCCTGGAGTTTCTTGAGTCATTGACTGTATATGGTATCATGGATAGTCCATAGAGTTCTGGTCTTCTGCCTCAGCTCCATAGGTCGGTGCGATGGTCTGGTTTATCCGGTGCCGTTTTCCGTTCTCCGATCTTTTGCTCTGAGGAACTATGGAGAGGAATGCGTTGGAAGTCTGTTGTTTGGTACGGCTGGCACGCATAAGTTTACTCCATAAGCCATCAGATTTCTCTATGATTTGTATTTATCCCTACCTCATTATCTACATTATCCTCATATTAATATTTTGCATGACATATAGTCAGCCCGTATGTACTGACCTGAAGATTTTTTTCTTTTTATAAGTATTTCCCTTTAGGAGAATCTGAACCATATCCGCACCTCTTTTATCATCCATCTTTTCCGTTTTTCACCTCATTATACCTTTTCTGACCCGCACAAGATCTTAGTTCTTTCTTGGCTTTCTGTGCCCAAATGTGTCTTGCCTTATTGGTATTCTGCCGTATTTTTCCATGCTGATGCTATTGTCTTTTTCCTCGCGGTACACATGGAGATCCTCTCTGACGTGTTCGCTTTGTCAGCTTTAGTGCGGGCCACTATCGAGGCTGAAAAGGCTTTCGGTGGTGGAACATACCATAAGGATTGGCAATCCGAGGTGGCTAATACAATTATTCCTCCTTTTTCCATGATGGCACGTGATAAAGAAGGTGGCGGAGATGATTTCCCGCGACGTAGAAAGATACAACATCCTATGAAGACCATTCCGCCACCCTCTACATGTAATCTCGACAGCACCTTCCTTGCTGATAGAATTACAAGCTTACAAAAGAGAGCTCTGGTTGGACGGTGGCATTTCTCGGACATGGGGGAGTCACAGATGCGATTGTGGCTTGGGAAATGGTGGAACCATTTGCTGGGATATATTCCAACAATTGTGAGATTAATGAAAGACTGGTACAGTTTTCATTTCTTAGATGAGAAAGATCTGAAGAAAATTCTCTCTATCCCATGGGTACATGAGAAGAGCTTTCTAGCTCTTCACAAATGGTACATAGGATATAACCCACTAAAAAATACTCCTACTAATAATCTCATCTGGGTTAAGCTCCCTGGTCTCCCTATAGAATTATGGACCCGAGAGACATTATCTGACATAGGGAATGCAATCGGGAAATTCGTTTATGTCGATCCTAAGTGTTTAGGCACTAAAGACAAAAGAGTTGCATGGATTCTGATAGAAAAGGAATTCCGTGGGGGTTTTCCTGATCATATCGAGCTTTTGTGGGGAGAATTAAATATGAGACAAAGATTGGATTTTTGGGGAGTCCCATTCTGATGTTCTACATGTCATAGAATGGGACATTTGAAGGAAAATTGTCACCGTCAACGATGGGAGAGAAAATTTGAAAGGAGCAATCAATTCACACATAATTCTCTGGAATTAAAGCAGAAGGACTCGGCGAGAGGTAGGAATTCTATTAATAGCAGGTTGCCTTCACGAGGTATGGCTAAATCTTTATCTGCTTTTCTATCTCCACAATCCAAGGTATGTGATTTCCCTAGGAAGTATCATCGATCTGCATCCTATTCGCCTAAAAAGCCTTCTTCACAGGGTTTCGATTCTGATCCCCCGATTTCATCCCTTCCTCCTGAACCTTTTCCCTGTAGTGAAGTTCCTTTGCCTCCACAATTTCCCCATCCTGGAAAAAATTTACATTCTATATCTCATATTACTTATGTCCCATCAGCTACCCCCTCTCCTAATAAACCTTCCTCTCTCTCTAAAGGGAAAGGAATTGTTTCTGATAAGTCTCCGCTATCTGATTCTGGGAAGGGTTCTAGTCCTGTTTGGAAGCCTCAAAATTTAAAAGGGAATATTCCATGCCATTTTGTCACCCCTCCAAACTCCCCGATTACTTCTCCTACAAACTCTGTAGGAAGTGATTTGGATATGCTTCTTAAGAAAAAATCTCTCGCTCTATCTCCTCTCACTATTCATAAACCGGGATCTGCCTCTTCACCTCACATCAGTCCAAATTCTGCTCAGAACATTACAGTCAGGAGAAAACACAACAGAGGCACAAGACACTTTCGGGGTAGAACAGAAGCTTCTTCTAGGAACTTGGACCATACCTTGATTGATATTCCGATAATTGACCTATCTGAAAATGGGCCCCTTGGAGCAAGAATGGCTAGTGACCGTCAGCCATGACTAACATCATTTCAATGAATATAAGGGGTCTGGGGGCGGACCAGAAATTCCTTGCCCTAAAGGAGATTCTTTCATCCAATCATCCTAATATTATCCTAATTCAAGAAACAATGCATTCTGCTGAAGACTCTATCAGATACTTTCGTCGTATGTTTTCTCAATGGCATATAGTGGCTACTGATGCTAATGGTCTCTCGGGGGGTCTTGTTATTCTATGGAATCCTTCATGGATAGCGGCAAAGGCTTTTAAATGTTTTGCTGGAATTCTTTTTCTTGCAAACATTCGAGGTCTTACTGGATCTATACATATCTTAAATATATATGCCCCATATAAAGATCGACGACCTTTCTGGAATAGGTTTTTGTCCTCGGAGCTTTTGGAACTAGAATACCTTCTTATTGGCGGAGACTTAAACTGTACCTTATGTGGTGATGAAGTATGGGGAGGGGGTAGGAAGGTGGATCCATTGGTTGATTGTATTAAAGAGGCTATTTTACATCACAACATGATAGATATATCTCCCCAATCCATGGGTCCCACATGGGATAATGGAAGAATTGGTACATCCTATCTGGCTAAAAGATTGGACAGGTTTTTGATTTCTGATAATCTGTTGGTTCGTATGGGTAGGCCTATTTCCCATATTATTAACAGTTTCATATCTGATCATAGACCAATAACTTTACAATGGGGTAAAAGAGCATATAAGAAAGGTCTTCCATTTAAATTTAACAGAGTTTGGCTGGAGGACAAGGAATTTAATGACCTTGTAAAAAATTTCTGGTTTGCCAGCTGTTCGAAGAAGATTATTTCGCCTTCACAACACCTCTTGGACAATTTGCGTGAATTAAATGTGAAGGTCAAGGCATGGCAAAGAAAAAAGCTAAAAGCAAATAAAGCTGCTTTGAAAGAGCTTCAAGCTACATTGGATGTATTAGCTGGAAATCTAAAAGGAGGTAATATCTCTTTTTTGGTCTGTAATAAAATCCATGATTTGGAAAAGAAAAGGCACAATTTACTGGCTATTGAAGAAGCCACTTGGAGGTTGAAGAGTAGGCATTGTGGTTGAAAGAGGGTGACAGGAACACGAAGTTTTTTCATAGATTCGTGAATAATAGGATAAATTAAAAACTCTATTTGGGAAATCCAGGCTGATAGTGGTAACAAGCTTTTCTCACAAGAGGAAATTTCAAAGGAAGCAGTGTCATACTTTAGAAATTTCTATAAAAGGAATGATAATATTAACAATGAGGACATCTTATGGGGAATAGCTCCTTTCCCTTCTATGTTTAATGATGAACAAAACAATATTTTTTTCCAACCTGTATCTGAAAATGAACTTTTTGAAGTAATGAAATCCTTCAAAAGAGATAAAAGTCCTGGCCCAGACGGCTGGACTATTGAATTTTATATCCATTTCTTTGATCCGCTTAAGAAAGATATCCTGGCAATGGTGGAAGAATTGCAGATGAGGGGGTCTTTCCATCCCCATTTCACGTCTACCTATATTGCCCTTATCCCTAAAAAGAAGAAAGCAATTGCATTCTCAGACTTCAGACCGATCTCCCTTTGTAATGCTATCTATAAAATTTCCTCCAAAATAATCGCTAATAGAATCCGAGGCATCCTGTCAAATCATATTTCTTTAGAACAGCATGGTTTTCTCAAGAATAGGAATATCATTGACGCTGTGGCCAATACTCAAGAGTGTTTACATTCCTTACATCAAAAAAAGCTAGATGCAACCATTTTGCAATTGGATTTGAAGAAAGCATATGATAGCCTAGATTGGGGGTTTCTTAGATGCATTCTTTGTAAGAATGGCCTAAAATATGAATGCATTGAATGGATCATACCCTGTGTGGAGAATGTAAATTTTGTTGTACTCATTAATGGTCTCCCTACAAATTCTTTTGTAGCTGCCAGGGGTCTTCGTCAGGGCTGTTCTTTGTCTCCACTTCTGTTCATCCTTGCAATGGATTCACTTAGTCTACACATCAATGGTGCGGTCAAAGAAAATAAATTCAGACCTATCAGGATATGTCGTGGTTCCTATATCTCCCATGGCCTATTTGTTGATGATATCATGATTTTTGGGATGATATGTAGACTATCTTGGAAATGCATTCATGGCATTCTTAGAAATTTTCAAAAAGCTTCAGGAATCTTTATTAATGAAGGACAATCTTCCTTCCTTTTTTTTTTTTGGAAGTTGAAGATAGGGAATCTTTGGACTTTCTGTCAGCTCTGTTTAATATTGGATCAAAATCTTTAAAGGAGGGCTTTAAATACCTGGGTTTTCATCTTAGACCTGAAGGTTACAAAAACGCTGACTGGATGTGGTTGTCAGATAGGTTTTATAAAAGAATTGAAGGTTGGGAGTTCAAATGCCTTTCCATAGCAGGCAGAGCGGTTCTGGCCCAGATTACTGTGTATTGGGCCCACTTATTCTATTTTCCCTCTGGTATCATTGCTAATCTGAATAGGCTTATGGAAAATTTTATATGGGGAGGAGGAAAGCATAAAAGCAAATATCATCTGACCAGTGTTTCGAAAATTTCCCTTCCTAAGATCCTGGGAGGATGGGGCATCATGAACATTAGGAACTTTGGTAAGGCCCTCTTATGTTAATCCATTTGGAGGAGCATTAATGGGGACAGCTTTTGGAGTGCCACTATCAGAAATAAGTACATGAAGAATAAATACCTTACATTTTGGTATAGAGAAGGCACAATTGGGAAATTACAGGGATCAACGATCTGGAAAAGTTTTCGCAGAATAGAATCCTTCTTCCTTAAGAATTTATTCTGGAATGTCCAAAATGGGAAAGATGTGTTTACAGGTTATGATCATATCACTGGCCCGGGGGAGGATTTTATCATTCCACATTCTATCCTAATGGCTCTGCATAGATCTAGAATTTTTTCCTGGAACCAACTAATTGAAGACTGGTAGGGGGGCATTCCTATATGGAAGAATTTTCAATCTTTGGGCCTTAGCGAAGTTTATGCACAACAGTGAGACAGTATTGTGATATCAATCAGGGGCTCTGGAATATGAAATTCTGAAGGAAAGGATCATCTTACATGGAGAGGTGTAAAGAGATGGGACTAATTAAAAGTCAAAGACATATATTTAGTTCTGACAAGGTCTATTCCACTCCCTTTTCAGCACATCTTTCCCACTACTTTGTGGAATACTGGGGTGCCCAAAAAAATCATACATTTCTCCTGGTTCGTATTTCATAACAAAATCATAACCTGGGAGAATCTCCAAGAAAGGAATTGGTCAGGTCCTAGTATATGCCTCCTTTGTAAAAATGGGGAAGATAGCAGCAATCATATTTTTCTTACTTGCAGATATACTTATCAGTTATGGAAGGAACTTGCAGATTTCTTTGATATTCATCTGGTGGATCACTCAGATGTCCAAGTGGCCATAAGCTGGTGGAGCTCATAGTAAGTCTCTCACAGATCTATTCCCCTCTTGCTCTTCTGGACAATATGGAAGAAAAGGAACAATGCCATATTCTGAGATGGGAAAGATACAAATTTGCCTCTGTTAGTATAGATCACTTCGATGTATTATTCCATTCCTAAAAAGTTGTCATCAGGAAAATCTAACATTCTAGGGAACCATTCAATGAGGTTGATGGGTTATCCAAGGGCATTTTTTGATGGAGCTGCACAAAGAGACACGTGTGCATGTGGTGTATTTATATCGATGTCTGAAGATCTTCATTACTCCATATTTTGGAATGGTGGTCATGGTACAAACAATAAGGCCGAGGCTATGGCCTTGGCGGGCCTTCTTCAGATCAGCGCTTTTCTGAATATTCAATCGTTGCTGATATATGGGGATTCCAATAAAATAATAGGATTGGCTTCAGGTAAGCTAATAAACAAGAATCCCATACTCACTGGATGGATTAATAGGATAAAAATGGTATGGAACAGTAATCCGACAATCAGCCATGTGGACAAGTCTCCGAATTCTCAGGCAGACAACTTGGCAAAGAAGGGCCTTGCAATAGATCCTGGTATATGGAAAATGGAGGTACAAATACAAGACTCAATATATCTGATAGAAGATTTCACCCTTCCAGGTACCTAGCTTTCTACTGGTTTTTGCTTTCTCTTGAATCATCGCCTTCTGCTTTCACATATAGGTACGTTGTTTATCCCCTGACCCATGAGTGTTGGGACCGGTATATATATGTGTATTTGGCTCCTCGTTGTCTGTCTATCTTTCTGATCCAAATTTTGATACAGAGAATTTTATTTCATATGTTTCTATGATGATCCTGATCGGTTTTTATCTTATCAGCAAAATATTCCAGCTATAGAAATATGTTATTGCTCATTGCTCTTTATAGCACATCTCTTATGTAAATATATTTTATATTAATATAAGGTCATGCTTTTTTTTCGTACTAAAAAAAATGGAAAAGTCGTGGAATGTTGTGATTACAAAATTGGAATTCCCAGCTACGTGAAGAAAAGCACACTCTGCGTTATCTACTGCACACGTGGAATGGCTACATGTCGCTAATTAAAAAATTGGAAAACGTGTTGGACAATAAATCTATTGAGGATATATATTTGTTTTGATTGACCCCGTCATTGAATTAGGGCGGGGAAAAGGAGCCTCTTCGGCTTTATGAGATTGGATAAGGCAAACTTTAATTAATTTAAAGTTTGTTTTAAGCGATTGTTACTTTAAAAAGCGTTTTAATTTTAAATTAAATTTTATATTGTTGAGATTTTCTGTTTCATAAATTAGGCAAAAATCTCTAATGTGTGACAACAATAGGAATTGGTTGCTAGATTAGCTCCAGGTTGTTGGGAGGGAGTTAATGCATCCTAAATTTGATGTGAGAGGATTTATGAGGCAGTTAGATTCTCCTTGTTATAAAACAGGTATCCATACGGACTGTTTTTCGTAGTGTAAGAGTTTGTGAGGATTTGATTTATGTAATCTCCTGTTTGATTAATAAAGAATTGTCGATGCCTATGTTTGGTGGACGTAGCCCAGATTGGTTGGGTGAACCACGTTAAATTTCTGCGTTTCTTGTGCATGATTTTATGGCTGTGTATATGTTTTATTATTTGTTGTGCATCTGATCTCCAATAAGTGGTATCAGAGCAATGTTGGAGTGCTGGTGCTGCTAATTGCTGTGCGTGGCGTCCTGGAGTCTGCGTGCTGAAGGAGCTGCTGAGTAAAGCCTGCGTGTGGAAGATGAGGTGAATCGCCAGTGCGCGTGAAGGTTGCTGGTGCGTATGACCAGTGCTGGAGATTGCTGCGTGTGTTGAGGTGAAACGCCAGCGCGCGTGGAGGTTGCAGGTGCGTCGAATGGTACACACTGTTGTTCAAACTGCGTGGAGGTGCGTGGTTTGGTTATTGGCGCTGTGCCTGGTGCGTTGAACGCAATAAAGAGTTTAGGTATACATTTATTTCAATAAGAAATTCATCGCAGGTCATATTAATCAAACCATTAGAGCCACCATTTTGAAAGTGAACGCAATAAAGAGTTGAAGTATCCATTTATTTCAATAAGAAATTCATCGCAGTGCATATCAATCAAGAGAAACGTTTCTAATGAGAAGCTTCGAGTGAGAGAATTTCTATTCAAAGAGTGTAGAGGTATCGTCTTAGAGAGTACATGTAGAATATATTTGTGATGTAGCGCATACAATTCAAATTACGTGCTGCTTAGGGAGGCTCTTATAAAGCATCCGATTAATAGTGTAAGTTCTGTAAAAATTTTTGGGATGCCATTAATAAAGCAAGAAAAGTCTGATTAATAGTGAAAAGCGTAGGGAGGCTCCAAACAGTTTCATTTGTTTAGTGCAAACCACATTCGGTGATTTTTGCTTGAAAATTGGTCTTTTAAAAAGAAGCAAAATCATTTACAAATGGGTCGTCGTGGAGCAGTCGATTTGAAAGTTTTTTTTTAAATAGCAAAGGCATATAAGGCATTGGCAGTTTTTTAATTGCTGGTATTTAAAGTTGATTTTGGAGATTATTGTGTTTTTTGCTGATACAAAATGGCGAAAACTCAGAGTGCCTGGTTTGAAATTGAGAAGTTTAATGGCAAAAATAATTTCGAGATTTGGAAGGTGAAGATGTATGATTTGCTTGTCCAACATGGTGTGGCAAAGGCGTTGTTGGGAAAATCCAAACAGCCTTACAACATCACAGATAATGAGTGGGCCAAGATGGATGAAAGAGCGATAAGTGCTATTCAATTATGTCTAGCTGATGATGTCCTGTTTAATATCGTGTTGGAGACAACAGCTGCTAGTTTGTGGACGAAACTAGAGAAACTGTACATGACCAAATCCTTAACCAATAGGATTCTCCTGAAGCGACAGTTGTACAGTTTGCGAATGAAGGAAGGTACATCGATTGCTGATCATTTAAATGCTTTTAATACTCTTCTTGTGCAATTACAAAGTATAGAGGTAAATATTCAATCCGAGGATAAAGCTATTACTTTATTGTGCTCATTGCCCGAATCATGGGATCATTTTGTTACTCCTATAAGTCTTAGTTCATCAGAATCTATTGAGTTTGATGATGTAGTTGCATCCTTATTATCGGAAGAAACAAGGAGAAGGTCGCATTCTGAAACCTCTACATCAGAAGCTATGATGGTTAGAGGACGTTCGAAAGAAAGACACTCCAGGAGGCCGAGCGACTCACGTTCAAAGTCGAAAGGGAAGAAGAGTAAGCTAAAGTGTTGGTTTTGTGGCAAATTAGGGCATTTAAAGAAGGACTGTTGGAAGCGACAACAGCAAACTTCTAAAGCAGATTCTTCGACAGAAAAGAAGGAGGCAAATACGACAGATACAGGTTCGACATCTGGTTTAGGTATGAGTGATGAAGTATTATCAGTTAATGTGTCAAATCAAGGTCAACATTGGTTGTTAGATTCCGGTGCATCAAACCACATGTGTATCCATAAAGAATGGTTTAAGACATATAAATCAATTAATGATGGAGTGGTGTACATGGGTAATGATGTAACATGTAATATTGTTGGGATTGGGAGCATACAACTACAAATGTTTGATGGGACAACTAGAATATTAACTGATGTGAGGCATGTACCAGATTTAAGAAAAAATTTGATTTCATTAGGAGCACTTGATTCAAATGGATATAAAACTGTAATTCAAGGTGGAGTAATGAAAATTTACAAAGGTATTTTACTAGTTATGAAAGCTAAGAAGGTAGGAAATCTATTTCAGTTAGAAGGAAGTACAGGGTCAGATTATGTGTCTACGGTGTCTGAACATGACAGTAGTTCCATTCACTTATGGCATCAAAGATTGGGGCATATGAGTGAAAGAGGGTTAAAAATTTTGGCTGATCGCAAGTTACTTCCAAATCTAAAGTCTGGAAAGTTAGATTTCTGTAAGCATTGTCTGTTTGGAAAACAAAGTAAACAAAAGTTTAAAACAGGCAAACATACTAGTAAAGGCATACTTGATTATATCCATTCAGATGTTTGGGGTCCAGCTCCTACAACTTCATATGGTGGTTCGTCTTATTTTGTATCATTCATTGATGACTTTTCTAGGAAAGTGTGGGTCTACATGTTGAAAAGGAAGTCTGATGTTTTTTCAGTTTTCAAGCAGTTTAGAGCATTGGTAGAAAACAACACTGGTAGAACAATAAAATGTTTAAGAACTGACAATGGTGGTGAGTTTACTTCCAAGGAGTTTGACAGCTATTGCAAGGATGCAGGGATCGAGAGACATAAGACCACGGTTTATACTCCTCAGCAGAATGGAGTTGCTGAACGCATGAACATGACTCTTCTAGAGAGAGCAAGGAGTATGCTGAGTAACGCCGGGTTGCAAAAGGAGTTGTGGACGGAAGCAGTGGCAACAACTTGTTATGTGATAAACCGATCTCCATCAACGGCGATAGGCTGCAAGATTCCGCAAGAGGTATGGAAAGGACACCCTTGTGACTATTCTAAACTCAAAATGTTTGGTTGTGATGCATATGCTCTAGTGCCTAAACATCAGCGAACTAAACTAGATCCAAAGTTGAAAAGGTATATCTTTGTTGGGTATGGTGTTGGAACAAAGGGATATAGATTGTGGGATCCTACTACCCGCAAAATCATCATCAACAGAGATGTAAATTTTAATGAATCCTCTCTTGTACAGTTAGATGTAGATAGTAGATTGAAACATGATGATGTATCTGATTTTCAGCACATTCAGTTTGATAGCATTTCTAATGATAATCATGATGACCATAGTTCAGATACTATTCATGAACAAGTTTCAGAATCAGAACATGAACAGGGTTCAGGTATAGATCATGAACAGGTTTTAGATACTGGTCATCAAGAAGTTCCTATAGATGGTAGTCAGCCAATCGAGGAAGTGCCAGAAACATCATTAAGGAGGTCGACAAGAATCAAATGGCCACCGAGAAGGTATGATGATTATGTCACTTCTGTTGCATTTACTGCTAATGACGATCAACCTCTGTGCTATCAGGAAGCAATAGAAGGTTCGAAAAGTGATAAGTGGAAAGCAGCCATGAAGGACGAAATGATGGCCTTGGATAAGAACGGCACATGGGATCTGGTTGAGCTTCCGAAAGACAGGAAAACTGTGGGGTGTAAATGGGTTTTCAAGCTGAAACGGGGTGTGAATGATACGGAAGACAGGTACAAAGCGCGGCTGGTTGCAAAATGGTTTTCTCAGAAAGCCGGTATTGACTTTCATGAGATTTTTTCACCAATGGTTAAAATTGTTTCAATTAGAATTGTGTTAGCATTAGTGGCTTTGCTTGATTTAGAGTTGCAGCAATTAGATGTTAAGACTGCATTTCTACATGGTGACTTAGATGAGGAAATTTATATGGAACAACCGGAAGGGTTTGTTCAGCATCGCAATGAGAAATTTTTCTGTAGGCTCAAGAATTCATTATATGGCCGGAAGCAGCCGCCTCAGCAGTGGTATAAGAAGTTTGATTCTTTCATGTTGAGTCAGAAATATGTTAGAAGTGAATATGATCATTGTGTTTATTTTAAGCAATTTAAAAATGGCATATTCATTATCTTGGTATTGTATGTTGACGATATGCTTTTAGAAAGCAAAAGCATAGAAGAAATCAACAGGTTGAAGGCTCAGATGGCAAGGACGTTTGATATGAAAGATCTAGGAGCAACAAGACAGATTTTGGGCATGGAGATTTTCAGAGATAGAAGCAATGGTAAGCTATGGCTATCACAACAAAAGTATATTGAGAAAATACTTTTGAGGTTTGGTATGAATAACGTGAAGCCTGTTTCAGTCCCTCTCGCTTCCCATTTCAAGCTTTCTTCGAGTTTATGTCCTAATTCAGATGAAGAAAAGGAATTTATGTCTTGAATTCCATATGCTAATGTAGTAGGTTGTTTAATGTATGCGATGGTGTGTACGCGACCAGATATTTCACATGCTGTTGGGGTTGTCAGCAGGTACATGGCAAATCTGGGTAAAGAACATTGGTCAGCAGTGAAATGGGTGCTTCGGTATCTGAGAGGCACAAGTAGTTATTGTATCACTTACAATAAGTCAGTAGTGAATTTGTTTGCGGATATGTTGATTCCAATTTTGCAGGTGATTTGGATAAGAGAAGGTCAACTTCAGGGTATGTCTTTACTCTTGCAGGTGGAGCTATAAGCTGGATGTCAAAGCTACAGAACATTGTTTCTTTATCCACTACTGAAGCAGAATACATTGCTGCTTCGCATGCTTGCAAAGAGGCGGTTTGGTTGAAAGGTTTGCTTGGTGAGTTTGGTAGGTTACACGACAACATCAGGTTACTTTGTGATAGTCAAAGTGCAATACATTTGGCTAAGAATCCGGCCTATCATAGTAAATCAAAGCATATTCCAATTAACTACCATTTTGTAAGACAGGTTATCACTGAAAGGGGAGTCTCTCTTGAAAAGGTGCATACAAAGGAAAACTGTGCAGACATGTTCACGAAACCAGTTTTGTTGGAGAAGCTACGCTGGTGTTTGGCTTCTCTTGGCTTGCAGAAAAGATAAAATAATAAACAAACAGGGCATCGGGGTAATTGTTGTCAAGGTGGAGATTGTTGAGATTTTCTGTTTCATAAATTAGGCAAAAATTTCTAATGTGTGACAACAATAGGAATTGGTTGCTAGATTAGCTCCAGGTTGTTGGGAGGGAGTTAATGCATCCTAAATTTGATGTGAGAGGATTTATGAGGCAGTTAGATTCTCCTTGCTATAAAACAGGTATCCATACGGACTGTTTTTTGTAGTGTGAGAGTTTGTGAGGATTTGATTTATGTAATCTCTTGTTTGATTAATAAAGAATTACCGATGACTATGTTTGGTGGACGTAGCCCAGATTGGTTAGGTGAACCACGTTAAATTTCTGTGTTTCCTATGCATGATTTTATGGCTGTGTATATGTTTTATTATTTGCTGTGCATCTGATCTCCAACATATATAAAAAACAAAGTTGTCTATAGTGTTTAATTATTGAAATTTAAAAACTATGAATTAGTTTTTACATTTAAATAAGGACTAGACACGTTATAGCTGGTATATATGGTTAATTCATTTTGTAGAATATATGTTAAAAAGTTTAGTTATTGGATGACAATTATATTTGTCTTATTTAATTAATAAATGAAATGGTCATTTTATGGCATCTTTTTCCATATATTTTGAAGAAAAAAATTGGAGAAGATTTTAACAATTAAAATTTTAAGATATTTTTTTTTCCATGAAAAAGACGTAAATAAAATCACATGTTACATTTTCAAAGATTCATAACAACATCAAGTCCATGACTGATGATAGGTTGAAACATACAGAAATAAAAGGGAAACTAATATACAAAAGGGGATACAAACCTAGGTTTTTCTCCCTTTCTTTTTTTCCACCTTGCGCAATCCGCCTTGGGATGGTCAAGAAGAGTCAAGTGCACGCTGGTTGCCACGACCAGGCCTTGCATTGTCCTTGTCTGAATCTAAAGTGTTGATGTGTGGGTACAAGTGTGGGTACGTCTATACTCACTGGTTTCCATAGCTTCTCGCATGGATGTTGTTTGTACCTAATTGTCCTGAGTTTCCTTGGGTTCCTGTGGGAAGTCCCCTGCTTCTCTGGTGGTACTTGTGATGTCTGGTTGATCCCTGGTTGTGGTGGTACTTGTGATGTCTGGTTGATGCCTGGTTGTGGGGATTCCTCCTCAGCTTCATCTCCTCCACTTCCTGTTGGGGTGGATGGAAATACCATCCCTTTGGCTGCTTCCCATTCTTCTTCCTTCTGACATTGTCTTTTTTGGCTTTCAGACATATATTTTGAAGATGCCCTGTTTGTCTACAGATTCTACATTTGAAAGCTGGGTTTTCATAGTCAATATTTTTTTTTTTTAAGATACTTAATATGTAAAATAAAAATTTAAGATATTTAAGATTTATCTCCAAAGAATTATGACTATTTTTCTCTTTTAATTTAATTAATTAAAGAAATGGCATATAAAATGAGTTATAAGTTTCTTAAGCATGTGATATTGAAAAAGTAGTTAAGCCATTTCTTCCTTTTTAATTAAATTAGTTAATTAAAAAAGCACACACACACATATAAACACAAGTTAAAGACTCTAGAGCATGCGCTATTAGCAAGCCATGGTATTGTACCAAAGTCTATTTATAGGTTAGGAATCTTCATACAAAGTGAGATTAATCTACATCATTAAATATCTCATTACATGTATTTTAAAATGTACATATATATGTTTAAATCATATATTAAACCTTCTTAAAACCAATGATAATAGTAATAATAATGAAGTTCTAATTTAATTAAGTTGTTGTTGTTGTTGTTGTTTTTTTTTTTCCTTCTTCTTCTGTAAGCCATTTAATTTATATATAGTTACTCTAATTTTAATAATAATCAAAGATAAACGGTTAAGATTTATGTGAAAACTAGTTATGCTTTTTTTATTTTCAATTTAATAAAAAATAATACCATGTTTAATAAATTATATTTTTACTCATTTTTATTTATAATATTACATTATTACGTATTATTAATAATATTTTTTGTGATATTTATAATTTATAATTTTATCATTTAAATAGTTTTTATATAAAAAAATATTCTAACTATATCAAATGTACTAGAAAATATTTCTTTAAACATTTACTAATTTAATTTTTATAACTAACTAATGTATAAACTACTTTGATGAATTATGGTTATGTTATTAATTATTTTTCAAATTTACTATCAATAGACAATCACTGCTATGGTAATTGTTTTGCTTTATAAGATCAAACATTTAATATATTAACTTAAACCTATGTTGTTAAATTAAATTAATTAATATATTAAATATTAACAACTAAATACAGATATAAATACAAATGGATTGAATTAAATTAATGTAAACATATACTTGTAAATAAGAAATTGATTGATATATTAAATTATTTTAACTAAAAATTATTTAATATCTAACACTGATAAGGATATGCCCTTTCTAAGGGTCATATGTAATTTTAATGATGGTAAATGGATAAATTATGAACCGCTCATGTAGTTAGAGTTATACTTTTCACTTCGCCATGACCATGACCATAGTTTTGTTTGTAGCTAATAATTATACCCCTTTTTAATGACCATAGTTTTGTTTGTAGCTAATAATTATACTCCTTTTTAAGGACTTTTCTTTCAATAGTTGGTTTCAAAATAGTGAGCGAAGATGATGCTCTCAAGAAAAATGAAAAACATGCATAATATAAACTGATTTCGCTAGCATTCCCTCTGCCTTACCTTAGCTTAAGTAAAATCTTTTGATCTCATTATGTGCTATAAAAAGTACTCCAAACAATGATAAAATTGTAAAATGAATTAAAATTAAATAATAACTAAATAATATAACGAATATATATTAAGTCAACTGTGTATGTTAATATCAATTAATGTAAATTAAATATATATTAATAAATGTATATGGTTAGTTATATATATAGTATTGATTCGTCCTAAAATTTGAAATACAATTATTTTAATCTTATTTAATGATAAAAAATTTGAAAATAAAGAAATATAAATTCCAATGGATAAAAACACTGAACTTTACAATTCATAGATGGCAATTTTTTTATCAGCCACAGCCTGTTCGATATTACTTGCTTTGTTGTAATCTAACATAGGAACACAACCAAAGAAAATATTTTAAATGATATCAACAATCAATATTTCGACACAAAATCACATCCAACAAACTCGTTGAGACCAATGTGTTAATTTTGCCAAAATCAAGTTAGTTAGGGATAAATATATTCATTAATTGATTTAATTGTTTGCCAAACTCAAGGGAAGTAATGTTACTTTGTAAGTTTTTAAATTGGTAAGCCCATATATAGAAGGGTTTTGTGTCAGGTTAGTTAGGGATAAATATGTTCATTAATTGATTTAATTGTTTGTCAAACTCAAGGGAAGTAATTTTATTTTTGTAATTTTTTAAATTGGTAAGCCCATATATAGAAAGGGGACTAGACGTGGGATTGGTGTGGGTTTGTATTGTTTAGTGAACATTTGCCTTGGAGCTTACGTTTATGATAATGCATGGTCAAGTTTAAGTTTATGATATTGCATGGTGGCTATACCTCAAATTACACCCTACACAATTTAACAATCATATTTATGTTGCCAAATATTTCTCAACATAATATTTAGAAAAATATTATATTTTTATTTAAAAATTTGAAAAGAAAATTGGGAATAATTTATTTTGGAAATATAATTTTTTTTGCAAGTATATAATTATGTTTTATCAATACTTATACATAATAAATGTTAGTATTTTATGAAACCATAAAATTATAAATTTAATATATTCTAATTACTACGATGAGAGTAACTAAGTGCACTTACTGAACTCAAGTCCCAAGGGTTAGCTCAGTTGGTCAAAAACCGTGCCTCGCCATCGGGAGGTCACAGAGTCGATTCTGTGCGAAGCCCTTGGGGTTAGGTCTTGCCAGTAGGCTGAGGGGCGATTAGCCCAGATTTTTTCCGTGGACATAGCCACCACTCACTGACCAGGGTGTTTGTGAACCACACTAAAAAAAGAAAAAAGAAAAGTGCACTTACTGAACATGTGTATAAATAATTTTTTATAATAATAAATTAAAAAAAAGGTTAAATGGGAAAATTAAAAATAAGCAATTATAATAATAAAAATTTATGCGTTTATTTACAAAAAAAAAAAAGGTAAATAGGAAAATGGGAAGAGAAATAACACAATAATTGTAATTAACTCATTTCCAAATTTTAATAAAATATATGGATGTTATTTTAAATTTATTTATTGATAAATTTTTATATCAAAAAATTATTTAGTAATTTTATTATCAATTAAGTTATTTTAAATGTTAATGAAATATACATATCATAAAAAATAGTTTCTAATTTATTAAAAATTAAGACAAATTAAGTCCTTGGAGAGTACTTTTGTTATAAATTATAGTTGATACATAAAATAAAAATAAATAAAAATTGTTTTTTACATAATATCTTACTTTATATCAAATTTCAAAAAAATAAAAATTATATTGTTAAAGATTTCAGTGTAATTTAAATAATTATTTTTAATAAACTTTAAACTTGAAATAGATTTATTAATTTATTTAGATTATATTTTCATCTGTAAGTAATATTTTCTTTTCTTTTCTTTTCTAAACTATTATATTTGTTTTACTATTATCAAATAAATATTATTTTAAAATTTCTTTTATTAAAATTAATGTACAAAATAAATTATATAATATATTTATGTATTTAGTTAATTTTTTTTATATTACTTTAAAAGAATAATTTATATATATATATATATATATATATATCCTAACGTTATATTATTCATCTAATGATAAAGAGAGTACATCTCTTTTCATCTGACAAATATATGAGTTGCATTAAACTAGAGAAAGAGAAGACCTATAGTGCAACTTGTATATGTAAAAAATTTAATAAAAAACCACAACATACAAATATTTTTTGTTATCCATGAATCTGATAGATTATTATTGTAATTTGAAATATAACACTAAAGCTATCAAACAATTACTTTTAGTCATACAATTGAGGATCCAAATACATTTACAAATAATAAAAACACATATCTCTCCTTGCAAGCATTATCGTAAGTTGAAATATAACAATAAAGTTGTCATGCTATTTTAGTTAAAAATATTATCGTACGTTGAAATATAACAATAAAGTTGTCATGCTATTTAGTTATTCCATTGTCATTCACATATATTCACAAATAGTTCAAATCCACGTGGAATCCTAAAAACAAAGTCATTAAATAATCTTACGGGCGCAGGATACTTTTGGATCAAAGTTTTATCATATTTATGTTGTTGAAATGTAGCAATAATAATATTTCAATTTAATTTTTCCTTAAATTAAATTGTAAATTAAAATCGAATTTAGTCTTAACAGCGACTTGGAAATAATTAATTAAGTATTTTTGACTTAATTAGTTGGAGAAATTCAAGTTAGAAGTCTTTTTGAAGTCATGCAAGAGTTATCCCTTAAATTAAGGAGATAAGATTGGGTTATATTTGAGTTGTAATAGTTAACTTAGTTTATTGAGTTAAGTCCAGTTAAATTAGTTCCAAACTGTTTGAGGAACTAATAGAGAGTTAACAGTTAGTTGATGCATGCATGCAGTCAACTGGTGTACTCCAGTTAAATGAAGATTCCCTCATCAGAAACTCATGCATCTCTATCATGAGAAAGACCTAGTTGAGATTAAAGACAAGGACAATGTACTATCAGTTGCATGTGTTTTCCTATAAAGAAAACTCATGCATGCAGAAGGAATCATTCCTTGAGGATTGCGCAGTTCTGACAGTGTGTGAGATCAGGAGATCATCCACTTGGTAAATCGAGGAACAACGCAAGGAAATAGGAGTTTGGAGGGCAGAGGAGAAGGTTTGAGAGAAGCCAAGATTGCCTGTGAGCATCTGTGAAGATTGTACTTAGAGCTCTGTGAAGATTGTACTTAGAGCTGGCTAGCTGTGAGAGCTAAGGCTTTGTATAATTCCTATGTATTTCCACCTTGTATGATAATACAGATAGTGGGGTTTTTTAGCTGAAGCTTTCCCCAAAGTATTTTTATGTGTATTGTGCGATTGATTCTTCTTCTTCTGGTTTAGCTCGATCTTTAAGCTTCCACAAATTGATAGTAGAAGTAAGTTATAATATTCTGCTTTGATTTATATTGCATTATCGGTTAACCTACACAACAGATTTTCTACATATGTTACTTTCAAATCCACATCAAATCCTAAGGAAAAGTTTAGTTAATTGAAAGTCTCTTTTAAGTGATTGTTACTTTAAAAAAGTGTTTTTAATTTTTAAATAAATTTCATATAAAGAATAAGTGTAATAGGCATTTCACATTACATTATAAAGAATAAGTGTAATAGGTAGCAATTGTTGTTTAGTGAATGATTATTTTTTTCTACGTAAAAGTAGTCTATTAATATGTACAGAAAAATACAAAGAGGACAAAGCCTCGACCAAGTTTATCGTAAAATATCAACAAAATCTGGACTGCCCCAACATTGGGGAAACCAGTCCAGCGAGAGCATAAACTCCAAAAATGGTAGCAATTCTTGAGTCCAGACCCCACAAAAGACAGCAAGATGTTACCATGATAGGGTACCAGAAGCCAAGCAAAACTATCAAAAAACAAAATGACCAGTTAAAAAACACTTGGGCAGCCACAGCCAGCCACGTGCTTACTCCAGGCAGCCTCTGTCGATTCTCTGTCTGCCACATCCTCCTACCTGGAAGCCACGTCATAACAGATGAAATCATCCGGGATGGGTTCCTTGATGATTGGGCATGCCCACTCATCCGCCACGTCCTTGGAAATGCTGTCGTGTGGCTCTCCTCCGCCGCCGCCGTGAGTCTCACCCCCGTCGCCAGGTGCAACTTGCGTGGTATACCCTTCATGACTCGAACCACCAGAGGGGTGCATGGCTGCAGAGCTGCCCCCTTCACCATGCCAAATGCCACCGAAGTTCAGACCATGCAAGGTGAAGAGGCTATCATCCATGCCATTCTTACCAGTATCCCTACAAATACTACATCTGGGAGCAACCTCCTGCGGCAAGTTGGAATTGTCAACCTGAGAGACTGTTTGAGTGTTTTCTTCAGAGAATAAGATGGACACAGTAGCAGTAATGACAGTCCTATTCAGGGAGCTACAGAACTTGAATTGGGCAGAGTGGGGAGCGGGTAGAAGGGGCAGAGGAAAATTATCTGAGTGGACAACAAAGTCGCCATGAGAAACCTCAGAAGAACGAGCCCAACGTTGCCCACGTCTGGTATTAGGATATCTACCCTCCCCAAGAATTGGAGGGTGATGCAGTTCAGGGAAGGGAGAGGAGGTGGTGCACTCAACCAGAGGACGAGAACTACCTCCCCTGGTACCTCCCCTACGACTTCTCATTCGGTGCCTAACCATGCTGATGTCGCTGGCTGAGCACGCAACAGGAGCAGTGACAGGAGGGACAATGACAGAGGGAGCACTAGCAGAGGGAATGTGAGGCGAAACAGGGTAGTTCTGGGCAGAGATTAGAATGCAGAGAGCCGAATGAGAGTGATGAAACCCATTACCAAAATCCGCACAGCAAACAATCCAGCAGTGACGGCCAGTTGCAGTGCGAAGGCTGGGCTCATAGGCCTGAGGCGGACAGATGCAACAGAGCAGGGGAGATGGTGCAGGAATGAAACGAGGTAACTCCATAACCCAACAATGAATACCTTTTTGCCGATCCGGACCTGTATTGAATACAGCCTGCAGAGAGTCTTGAAGGCGCCTGAGGGAGATATGGGGAGGGGCGCCATCAGACAAGTGGCCCGTCCCCTCACCGCCATCCTTCAGTAAATGCATTAATTCCGTAGCATGTCACCCGCATCTGGGTGTTTAGTGAATGATTATTATGTTAAATGTAAAAAATTATTGTAATTAAGATGAAATAAATATTATTATATATAAAAAAATGATTTAAGTTAAAATAGGAAAAAATAATATTATTATTTCTCAAAATTATTGGTGTCATAAAGATATTAGATGTCTAGAGGAAAGATTGAAATTGTTTGTAGTTTGTTGATTACTTGTAGTTTAAGGGTTGTCCTAGTTGCCAATTAAGCTGTTCACACATAAAATAGTGTTTAATGAAATTAAATTTGGTTAATGGAATTTTTAAAAAGGTAAAGAATTGTTTGGTTGCTTTGAAATTATATTTATATATTTGAAATTATTTTAATAAATGCATTCATAAATAGTTGTGATTTTTTATGAACTTAAAGGTTAAGAAGTTGGTATTGTAACAACTACTTTTAAATTATGATTTAATATGTGTGTATATGGGATATTTATTTAATGAATAAATAGATAAAAATTTTGATGGAATTATTGGAAGTTCTGACATTTTTCTAGGTATATTTCTTGATCAATTTTGTCATATATCTAGTAGAGAATTGTAATCAAAATAACATAAAAGATGTTTTCTTATTCCATTGTAAATATTAACAAGTGAATTTGATCAACCAACTTCATATGTTTGTTTTGCTGAATTAAGCATCGGACCTTCTATTCAAATTGATAATACAACCATATTACATAATGTACAAATGAGATGTGGGCCACAAAAAGCCTAGGAAACCAAGCCTATGGTCCACTGTCCAAGCCCAGGACCCACAAAAAACATTACGTCGAAACCACAAAAGATAATCTAATTGCCCAGATCGTACATGTATTCCGTCCGAAATCCACCAGATGCATGCGATTCCCGCCAGTCTGAGTAACTTGCTCGCTATTTAACACTACTTTCGGACCCAAAGCCTGATAAAGCTACTGTTAAAGTTGATTTTGGGTTCGGTTGGCTTGGTAACCACCTTGCTCTTTGCCACGCAGAATTGATAAGATTGCTGCTATTTCTCCTACCTGCTCGCACTTTAACCAAGCTCCCTGCATAGCCAATGAAAAGGCGATCTATAGTATAATTCAAATTCATGTAAATACTTGTGCTGTCAATTGAAACCCGCCCGAGAACCTTGGGATTGTAGAATTCTAGGCACATATTCCGGCCTAAGGACCGGCCATTCTTTTCGATTCTCTCCCTGAACTGCTGTTTCATGTGGACTAAATTCAACTGTTTCCAGAAGTCTACAACCTACTAGTATCCCCTGCTCTGATAGAGCTCCCGGTCCGCGTTCGCCTGTCTGAGACACTCTTCCCTCAATCTACCATGGGGGATCTCTATCCATTTATATTTATTGTTGCTTTTAGCATAGAGTACGCCTTCATTAGCTAAGATGTCTGCTAATTTGATGGCAGTACGACACACATGAGTGAAACTCAGTGTTCTCATGTTCTGTAGGTGGGATTGAATCCTTTGATAAACTTGTAGAAGCCTCCAATGTCTCGAAAATTTTTCCGGATCTGAGCCATAGAAAATTTTGTTAACCGAATTGATAATCAATTCAGAATCGGCTTCAATTATAATGATATGAAGATTTGAGTCCCTCAGGATTTCTAAACATTGCTCTAGGGCCATGAGCTCTACCATATTGTTTGTGACTTTCCCCAAATTACTATGAAAGATGATTTTTATACAACCCTTTTCATCCCTTATCACTCCTCCATAACCAGCCTTGCCCGGGTTTCCCTTTAAGGCCCCATCAAGATTGCATTTCATAAAACATTGAGGGGGAGGTTGCCAGAAATCCTTATCAGTAATTATGTGGCTTGCATTTTTTTTTTGCCCTTTGGGGTGAGCCCCTGCAGACCCAATTGTATTAGTGTCTGCACATCAGAATCTTTAGGTTGGTTCTCAGGGGGGTTTCTAATGAGGGTTCCTACTGTCTCATTGAGCTGTCTTAAAATCTGTGCCATGATGCTTTGAGAAGAACCTTTCCTGTTTTTGAATATTCTGTTGTTGCGTTTTTTCTAGACATCTTAGATTAGAAAGCTTGGAGTTAAAGCCCAAGCTTTGTTTACTGTTTCATTATCAGAGAATTTTTTCCTCCACTTCTTTAAGGTGTTGGTAATGCTACTCATGTCCCTATCTATTTGTCTGAATATTGAAGCGATCCAATTCCACAACGTGGATGTGAAAGGGCAGAGGTTGAGAAGGTGATCCATAGTCTCTTCTTGTAATTCACATAGCCGGCATTTAGATGGACCTGCTACCCCTCTTTTCCTAAGGTTTTCCCAGGTTATAATTTTTTTATGCTACACTAACCACATGAACAGTTTGATCTTCACCAGCTTTGGTTCTACCATAGGTCCTTCCATACCCAATCAGGGTTTTGAAAGTCAAGCCCAAGGGCTATGCGCTTGGCCTCTTTGAGGCTAAAGGTGCCTTCATTGTTATTGCCCCATCTTAGCTGGTCTGAATCTGCTGATATCAGAATCTTTCTTTGTTCCAGGATAGCTGTTAGAGCTTCTGCCTGTGCCTTCAAGGGGGAGTCATCACTGTGTACCAGGTTCTTCCATATCCTCCATTTTCCCTCACTTTTTTCCTGCTCCCAGAAGTCATTTACTCTGAGTAACCTTTTGTTGTCAGTATCGTTCTTGAGATTTTCAAATTATTCTCTTAACAATCTGGGTTCCTGTTGCCACTTATCCTCCCAAAACCATGCAAAGTTTCCATCTCTAATTTCCTAGAAACTGTGTTTATGAACAATGGCTCTATTCTCCCATGCTTTGTTCCAAATGTGGGAGTCTTTGATTATCCCAGACATTCTAATGTGATCCCTGTCTTGCCAATTGTTTTCATATTTATGTTTCCAAATTTGGGCCTAAGGGGAAGCTGAATCTTTTAGCCATCTCCACCATAGTTTTGCTCCCAAAACTTTGTTTAACACTTCAAGATCATCCAGTCCCAAACCTCCATGTGACTTAGGTTTACAGATTTTTTCCCAGGCTACCAAGGCCCATTTTTTTTTCTCTTCCCCTTTGCCCCAAAGAAAATCTCTTTGGATATTTTTGCATAGTTGCATGACTCCTTTAGGAGCTGGAAGGGCTGAAAGCATAAAGATGGGGACAGTTTGTAGGACAACTTTTGTGAGCACAAGTCTTCCTGCTAAGTTCAAAGACCTACTTGTCGATTTCCATATTTTGTCATGTAGATTATTAATCACAGGCTCCCACACCTTCTTACTCAGAGGTTTATTAGTTAGTGGTACTCCCAGATATTTGGAGGGTAGCATATCTCTTTGAAAGCCTAGAATTCTGGATATATTTCTCTGAATAGCAATGTCAGTATTAAAAAAGAAAATCTTTGATTTGGTAAGGCTTACCTCTGTGCCCGCAACCATTGCAAAGTCTTTCAGGATTTGTTTGTAGGCTAGAGCTTCCCTAACTGTAGGTGTACCATGTAGCATAGTATCATCCACAAATTGTTGATGGGTCAAAGCATCTCCGTTCATGGTGAGTTTGAGACCTTGAATTTTGTCTTCTTCTTTGGCAGATTTGATAGCTTTGCCTAGCCCTTCCATCATGAGAATAAAGAGGAAGGGTGAGAGAGGATCTCCTTGTCTAAGCTCTCTTGTCGGATTAAAGGGCTTGGATGGTGAACCATTCACCAGGATTGCAAAACTAGAGGTAGTTACAAGGGCCATCACCCATCTTACCCAGTTATGGTCAAATCCATATGCTATAAGAACTCTCCTTATGTAAGCCCAACTTATCTTATCATAAGCCTTTTCTAGGTCTAGTTGCATAATCATTCCCGCCTGCCTATTTCTTATCAGTGAGTGAATCACCTCATGTGCTTGAATGATATTGTTGAGAATTTTTCTGCCTTCCACAAACCTCGTTTGTTCCTCAGATACAAGAGTTGGAAGAAGGGGTTTAAGCCTGTTGGCTATTATTTTGGAAATTATTTTGTACACCACATTTCATAATGCTATTGGTCTGAATCTGTCTGGTGTCATAGCATTATCCTGTTTTGGAATTAAGGATATGAAAGAGGTATTGAGTGCCCTCAAAACAGTTCTATTTTTCCTAGAGTCCTCCACCACCTCGAGGATATCCTGCTTGATTATTCCCCAACATGCTTTAAATAAGTCAACATTAAAACTATCCGAACCTGGTGCCTTCCCATTTTGCATTTCTTTTATGACTTCACTGACCTCCTCTTCATTCACAGGCCTGTTTAGATTATAATTCTCTTCTCTTGTCACAAGCTTAGGAATGTGCTTTGTAAAGTCATTGATGAATTGTGATCTGTCTAAGAGAGGTTCCTTTGCTATGCCTTTGAAATGTTGAACCAGATTAGCTTCTATTTCTTTGTGGGTATCGAGTTGATTTCCTTGAGAATCTTTGATTTTTGAGATTCTATTATGAGACCTGTGATCCATGGTAGATTTGTTAAAAAACATTGTGTTCCTTTCTCCTTCTTTTAACCATTGTACCCTTGATTTCTGTTTCCAGAATATTTCCTCTTGTTTGCATAATTCTTCCCATTCCTATTGATGGTTGTCAACTTGTTCCTTTCTTCCCCCATTGAAGCCATCTGTAATGAGGATCTGGTTAATTTCATGTAGCTTCCGTTCTGCAACTTTTTTGGCTTCAAAAAAGTTGCCAAACTCATTCTTATTCCAATCTTTAAGCTTGATTTTGATATGTTTCAATCTTTTATGTAGGAGGAACATTTTAGTGGCCTGAACTTGCATATCCTCTGTCCACCAATTTTCAATATTGCTGATAAAGTCTGGATGGGTAAGCCAAATGTTTTCAAACCTGAAAGGTCTGTTTCTTGGAGTTCCTATAAAATACACTTCAAGTTGAACATGCCAATGATCTGAGCCACCAAAAGGGAGTATCATCGTTGACAAGTCAAGGCCTATTAGGATAAGGTCCTCCGAGATAATAAATCTGTCTAATTTTGAGGCCACCTGAGACTCTCCTCCCCTTTTGTTATTCTAGGTAAAGATGCCATTACTTGTCTCTATGTCTACTAGCCTCATATTGTTTATAAAATTCTGAAATGCTATGGAGTCTCTGTCTAGTGCTCTGGTTCCCCCTTTTTTTTCTGACAGGGACCTAATCATATTAAAGTCCCCTCCCAAAATCCAGGGGATGCCCGAATGTTTGTCTCTTAGATCCTCCATTGAAGTAAGAAGTCTTAGTTTGTCTTCAGGCTTCTATGGACCATAAACATTTGTGATTAAATAAACTTCCTTGTCCCCCAAAGGTTGAATCACCACTGATAAGTAGTTCCTAGATGCTTCAACATCTAGGATTCCTAGTTTCTGAGGGTTCCAAAGTGTGAGAATTCCTCCTGTTGTTTTGTTTGCTTTAACTTATAGATATTCATATTTAGTCAGCCATTTGCTGTGAATTTCTCTTATTTTTTCTATTGAACATTTTGTTTCCTGGATAAAAATCATATCTGGTTTTTCTTCTTTCATTCTATTGCTAAGATTCCTTTGTTTCCTTTTACTCCCTAGACCCCTAATATTCCATGTTGTAAGCTTCATTAAGAAAGATTTGTAAATGAGTAACTGGTTAGGTCTTTCATCTTACCTGAATCGATCATGAGTTTTCCACACTCTATCAGCAGCTCGTTCTGTTTTTTCCTACCTCTTTTCCTACCTGGGTTCCTAGGAGCTAGTCCCGATGCTGCCTTCATTGTTTTCACCCCTTCGTTGTCCTGACTATCATGGTTTCTTTTGACTCCCGAACCTTTTGCCCGAGTTCTCCATAGGAACAACTGTTGCACTCTATTGAACTCCTCTTGTGGTAGCGAATCCATTCCTTTGGTGGTTCCCTGCTCCAGGAATTTTTCCAGATCTAGATGCTCCCTATCAAGAATATCCTGCAGTTCATGATCCTATGTTCCCACCTCGCTCGGGGTCATCTCTTGGTCCCTATCAAGTTCCATAGTGTTCAGCAGATCCTCCTTTTGTTGGTTGTTGTCATGTGTGTCCTCCATACTCACTTCCTTTTCCTTCTCCACAGGGCTTACCTCCAGAGTTTGATTTGCTTTATCTTGCTCATCTTCTTCTTCTAGTATCTTGTACTTATTCTGACTTGGTTGCTTTTCCTCGTTGATTTTCTTTGGTACTTTCTCCCTCCTTTACCTCTGTTTCCCACTTTGCTAAAGCTTTCAGTTTCTTTCCCTGAGGTAGCTTTAGTTCTGCTTTCCATTTTGTTTAAGGGGAAATCCCTGAATAGATGCCCATGTTCATGGCATTTGCGACATTTGAAAGGAACATGTTGGAAATAATACTGAGAGGGGGGGTGAATCAGTATTATCAGATTAATCAAACTTTTTAAATGCTCAGAAACATATACGCTACTTCAGTTAAGTGAACCAGCGTGTACACGCTACTGTGACGAAGTAAAACAGCGTATAAGAAGAAAACTCACAATTTAGTTAGCTTATTCTTCAATTAAGTGCATCAGGACATTATTCACCACATTAACAGTAAACATGTGCAGTATAACAGAACAGATAAAAAGCCACACACATGAACACCAAGATATAAGGTGGAAACCCAATGTGGGTGAAAACCACCTGCTGCAAGTTGTCTCTATCTTTCTTTAATATGAAACTTCAGTTTACAATCTTTTGTACTGGTGCAGCCTTATACCAGTACGCAGGCTACAACCTTCTCTCGTTCTCCAAACTTCCTTGGAAGGGAGCTCCAACCCCCTTTGCTCTTGTACTAGCCAAGATACTAGTACGTAGGTGCTGACCTACAATCTTCCTTCTTTCAGGTATCACTTTTCATACATTTTCAGACTTGGATATTCCTGAAGCACAACATTACAATCTGAAGACCACAATTCATTCAATTTCCACAACAGATCATTGAAGCATAAAACAACCAAACTTTGAATCACTGAACCACTGAACCCTGTCAATCACCAGTTACCAGAACACAGAGCAGACTACAGAACTCTGTAATAACAGTCAGACCCCACTGTAAACCCAAAATCAAGCTTCAAAAGATATACGCTACTTCAATGAGCAAAACCCGCGTATACACGCGCTTTTACCGAAGCCAACCTGCGTACAGATCTAAAAATAGACTTTCTCAATTTGCAGCTGTACCAGACATTAGTTAGACCCAGAACGTAACATTGCGACAATATGCAGATCTAGAAATACGCATAATCAACCATATCATGATAGTGCATTTCAAACCATTAGATCCCGATCTATCCTTAGATCTAGTCTTCCATCAACCGATGTGATCTCTCCTTAGCTCATATCAAGCAACCCGAACCCTGCATATCAGATCTCTTTCTCTCTTAGATATTCAAGCCTTGTCGAAAAGATGATTTTGCCTAATGATCTTCTTCTCCTTATATAGTCTTAGGCCTAGCTTAATACCAAGAGCCAAAACCATAGTAACACAATACCATCAACTTTAAAACTAGGGATCGACACGCCCGTCGAGACATAATGGTCCGAAATCATAGGCACAACTTCCAAGGACTAACCACCATGGACCAAAGGAACCTTTCCACATACACGCGCTTTTTCTGAATCGAACTAGCGTGTACACGAGACTTGGGCTTAACGAAACGGCGTGTATGAGCTTCCTTGGCATGCTGTACAGAGATCTGCCTTCTGATTAAGTTGCCATCACCTGTACCAACCTCTGAGCACCTTTACCAACCTCTGAGTATGCCATCAAGGACAATACTTGAATCATAATGCCAACAATCTCCCCCTTTGGACTTGATGGCAACCACCACACCAAGTCATTCTCCCCCTTTGACATCAAGGGCAAAGGGTGGACCAAGATATTCTCTTCCTTTGCTGAATCACACTGTCCATACTCCCCCTGAGTACCTGCTGAAATCTCTGAATAATCTCCCCCTTTGTATATGCCAAGGTGTACCAATCTGTCCATGCTCCCTCTGAGTACATGCTGAGTCTCTGTACCGCTGAGGTGTGTTGTACATGCTCTTCCTGACTGTAGGCAAGATCTGCAAAAGATGTTCTTCAAGAAGAACATGACTCTATACATCATAAAGGACCTTCCTATCACTTAGGACTCATACATACATCCATCTCTCAACTAAGTGAGGATATACAAAAAATTGACTCATCCACCCAACCAAGTGGGTATACATCAAAAATTTACAGATGACAACCAATCACATTGCATCAATCATCCCAGGCATAGTGGGGAAACCAAAAATAGGCCGTTACATGACCTTGACACCATGAAAGAGATACCACAAAAGCGATATATGACATAGAGACGAAATAACTAGACCAAGACTTATGAAAGTCACCAGCAGCATCTGATAATCACCATTCAGATCAGCAACCAAGAGATCCTTCTGTTCTCCTTTCGCCTTTGTTCCTCCTGAAATCAACACCAAATGTGAACTAGAACCAAAAGCTTTAAGATAATGCCAACAATGCATCATTTGAAGATTATCTGCTCCCCCTGAACCTGTGCCTATTGCACTCCCTGAAACTGTGCCTGAAGAATTCTGACATTCCCATTGCTGTTCAGAACTCCAGAGTTTTCCCTTCATATACGCGATTTTTCCTGTATAGAACAGCGTATGTACGCGGATATACTTTCTGCAACAAGCGTCCAACATATACGCGACTTACCCATCATGAAACCGCGTGTATACGCGCATATCCCTTCCGTAACCTGCGTATACCAACTTTTCTGTAGAACAAACAAACTTCAACAACAGGATGAAGCATCAACTACTCCCAGCTTTTGTCTGAGATATTCAAAAGTTTCCCTGGGCAGTGGTTTTGTGAGAATATCAGCAACTTGCTCCTTAGAAGGAACATACTCCAACTTGACCTTCTGCTCAAGCACTTGTTCCCGAAGAAAATGGTACTTGATTGGTATGTGCTTGGTCTTTGAGTGCATGACTGGATTCTTTGAAATGCTGATTGCACTTGTATTATCACATAAGATAGAGACAGGTGGAGTGCAAGTGATTTGAAAGTCCTGCAAGGTCTGCATCATCCAAAGAAGTTGTGTGCAACAAGATGCTGCAGCCACATATTCTGCTTCAGCTGTAGATAAGGCAATCGAACTTTGTTTCTTGCTGAACCAAGATACTAATCTGGAACCCATGAAGAAAGCACCTCCACTTGTGCTTTTCCTATCATCCACACTTCCAGCCCAATCTGCATCTGTGTAAGCATGAAGAGTGAGATCTGTATTTCTAGGATACCATAAGCCATAGTTTTGGGTCCCTTGAAGATATTTGAAGATTCTTTTGACTGCCTGAAGATGAGTTTCCTTTGGGTTGGCTTGAAATCTTCCAACCATTCCTACTGCATGTGTAATATCTGGTCGAGTACCTGTCAAATAAAGCAAACTCCCAATCATGGATCTATAAGTGGGTTGGTGAACTGCTGCTGATTCATCATTTGCACTGAGGCTGCATCCTGTAACCATGGGTGTACATACTGGCTTTGACTCTTCCATGCCATACTTCTTCAAGATCTGCTTGAGGTATTTGGTTTGAGACAAGAAGATACCTCCTTCATTTTGTTGGATTTGCAATCCAAGAAAATATGTCAATTCTCCAAGAAGTGACATTTCGAATTCTTTCTGCATAACCAAGGCAAAGTTTTGACTCATGGTCTCTTCATTGCTGCCAAAAATAATATCATCTACATAAACAACAAGAATTAGCAGTTTGTTATTTTCAACTTTTATATAGAGATTGCTATCTGCTGATCCTTTTGAAAAGCCTTGTTGGTGAAGATATTTGTCCAACCGATAGTACCAAGCCCTTGGAGCTTGTTTGAGCCCATAGAGTGCCTTTTTCAATCTGCATACAAGGTTTGGATCATTCCCAAGAATGAACCCATCTGGCTGCTCAATATATACTTCTTCTTCTAAGTCTCCATTCAGGAAGGCTGATTTCACGTCCATTTGAAATACCTTGAAGTTTTGAAAGCTTGAGAGAGCAAGGAACATTCGGATGGCCTCTAGTCTTGCCACAGGAGCAAAGGTCTCTTCAAAATCTATTCCTTCTTGCTGTGCATACCCTTTACAAACAAGTCTGGCCTTGTTTCTAATTACTTCTCCATTTTCATTTAACTTATTCTTGAAGACCCATTTTGTTCCTATTACATTCTTATCTTTTGGTCTAGGAACTAATTCCCAAGTGTTGTTCTTTTCGATTTGCTCAAGTTCTTCATCCATTGCTTTGACCCAACATTCATCTTTGCATGCTTCTTTCACATTTTGTGGTTCAATGGAGGAGAGTAGAGCCAAGTAGCTTTAAGCTTCTGCAAGTGTCCTTCTTGTTTGTACTCCTGCTTCTTTCTGCCCCACAATCTGAGTTTCTGGATGATTCTTTTGGACATATCTGGATGGAGTCTTCTCTTCTATTCTTGTCTGCTCCTCTGGTTCTTCTTGAGATTCTTCTTCTTCTTGAGGTTCTTCTTCTTCATCATTTCGCCTTTGAGAGTAACCTTCATCTTCTTCAATGTCTTCATGATGAACTTGCCTAGGAATATATCCCTTCTCATCAACCACTATATCAATACTGTCAACAATTCTGCCAAGTCTTTTATTGTAGCACTTGTATGCTTTGCTATGTGGAGAATAACCAAGAAGAATGCCCTCATCTGCTCTAGGTTCAAGTTTGCCAAGTTGCTCATCAGTATTCTTAATATAACATTTGCTCCCAAAGATTTTGAAATGCTTCACGGAAGGAGTTTTACCACTCCAAAGCTCATGAGGTGTTTGAGTGCTGTTTACTCGGACATTTGTTTTGTTAAGAATGATAACAGCAGCATGTGCAGCTTCACCCCAGAAGGTTGCAGGAGTACCTGATTCATCGAGCATAGCACGAGCCATTTGTTGGATAGTTCTGTTCATTCTTTCCACAACCCCATTTTGCTGAGGAGTTCTAGCTGTAGAGAATTCTCTTCTTATCCCATGTTCATCGCAGAAATCAAAAAATTCATTTGATGTGAACTCCCCACCTCTGTCAGATCTGAGGCACTTAATTTTGTGTCCTGATTCATTTTCAGCCAATGCTTTGAAGGATTTGAATTTTTCGAATGCTTCATCTTTGTGCTTCATAAGCCCTAACCAAACAAACCTTGAGAAATCATCAATGAATAATATCAGATATTCTTCTCCTCGAGGTGTCCTTTTCCTAAATGGACCACATACATCTGTATGGACTAGCTCAAGAGGCAAGCTAGCTGATCCTTCCTTCTCTGGAAAGTTAGTTCTGGTTTGCTTTCCAAACTGACAAGATTTGCATATGGTGTTGTCTGGAATTTTGATATCTGGAAGATCGCGAACTGCCTGATATTTGCATGCTTTCCTTATTTGTGAGAAGCTTAGATGTCCCAACCTTCGATGCCATAACCAGTGCTCTTCATCCTTGCTAAGATAGCATTGTTGTTGTCCTTCTTCAAATATGTACAGATTATTTGGAGTTCTTTTGCCTTTGAGAACTGTTTTACCTGTATCAAGATCACGAACAAGACATCCATTCGATCTGAAAATAACCTCGGTTTTTTGATCACACATCTGGCTGACACTTAGAAGATTATGCTTCAATCCATCAACATACAAAACATTTCCAGCCTTGACCTTTTCTTTCAAAGGAGCAATACCTTTTCCTTTTATAGTTGCAGGAGTATCATTTCCAAAAGAAACTTTCTTTCCCTTTTCTAAAGTAGAATAAGATTCAAGTTTTTCTTTATCACCTGTCATATGTTTCGAACATCCACTGTCAATGTACCATAGATTTTCCTGTCCTTCTGCATAAAACGCTATCCCACATCTTTCTGTCTGAGGTTCTTTTATTCTCCATTTTTTGGTGCTCGTGGCTTGTTCCTTTTTCTCCTGAAACCTGCTCCTGCATTCAGATTCTTTATGACCAAAATTATTGCAAATAGAACATTCAACTTCATTTTCAAGAACCGAAAAGTTGTTATAGGTCCTCTTTGTAATCCCTGTCATACTTCTTTGTTTTTGAGCTTCCCTAGTCATGATTGTTTTATATGCAACACATTGAGCTGCTTTGTGACCAAAGTTATGGCAAGAGAAGCATTGCCCATTGAAGAAGCTTCTGCGGTTATTGAATCTACCAGCCAACTGATTGTAATTTCTATTTTCATCTATTCTTGTGCCAAACTGAGAAGATTTTACCTGTGGTTGGTTGTAGCTTTTGTTCACCCTTAAGAAGGATTGTCCCTGATAGTTTCTGTTTGTAATTCGTCCCTGCTTTACCTGATTATCTTCATTGTTCTTCTGCTCATTTCTTCTTGCTGCATCAAGATAACTTTTTGAGGTGGATGCTTGAGAGGTTTCTCCATTATAGCCCAAACCTGTCTTGTTTAGAGGAGACCGCTGCACATTGATAATCTCATCCAAAGTTTCAGATCCTTTGACAAACTTAAGATTAATAGCTTTTGTTTTCTCAATTTCTTTTCTGAGACCAACAATTTCACCTTCTAGTTTTTCAAGATGTTTTTCCTTTTCATCAATTTGAAATTGCAAAGTATCAATGATCACACTCTTTTCTTCTATGCATCTCTTGAGTCTAGTAATTTCATTATAGAGATTATCCACATCTACAGCATCCTCATAATCATCATCTTCAAATGCCATTAATAGCTTATATTTATTACCTTGTTCATCTTCATCACTGTTTGATAAGCCATCACTATCTTCATGGGTGTAGTAGCTTTTCTTATTTGCACTTTGTTTCTTATTCCATCTAGCAGGTTCTTTTCCTTTATCCTTATTAGGACATTTTGCAGCATAATGACCTACTCTTCCACAAGCAAAGCATTTGAAAGGTAGCTTACCTCTGAACCTTCCAGCACCCCTTTGAAGATTTCTGACAAAATTTGATTCTTCTTCCTCTTCTTCTGGAACATGGCTTGCTTCATAGTAATCTTCTTTTCTTGATGCCTTAAAAGCAGCTTCCCTTCTGTCTGATGGACCTCCCTTTCTCATTTCATAAGCAGTTAGAATTCCATGTAGCTGAGACATAGTGAGAACTTTGAGATTTTCCTTTTCTTCTATTGCAGATACTTTAGATTCAAACTTGGGGGATAATGATCTTAGAATCTTTTGAACTACTATAGTCTCTTTTATTTCTTCACCCAAATTTTTCATACAATTAACAATCTCATCTACCCGAAGAAAATAATTAGCCACACTTTCATCATTATACATCTTGAGGGTCTCATATTGAATCCTGAGAGTTTGAAGTTTAGCTTGCTTTACCTGTTCATCTCCTTCATAGCTAGTGATCATTTTGTCCCATATCTCTTTTGCTGATTTGAAGTGCATGACCTTCATGAATTCTGTTTGAGATATACTTCCTAATAGAGTACTGACTGCTTTTGCATTTGTTTCATATGCCTTTTTCTCAGCTGGATCTGTAGGAGTAGCTGAAGGAAAAGCATAGCCTGTTTCTACAATGTCCCAAACTTCTGTACCAAGAGATTGAAGATATGCAGTAACTCTTACCTTCCAATAATTGAAATTTGTTCCATCAAAAACTGGTGGCCTGATTGATGCTTCTTTCTCGTAGTTGCTCATGATGAATGATCTTCCTTCAAGCGATCAAGCTTCTCTGAAGGACCTGCTCTGATTCCAATTGTTGGAAATAATACTGAGAGGGGGGGTGAATCAGTATTATCAGATTAATCAAACTTTTTAAATGCTCAGAAACATATACGCTACTTCAGTTAAGTGAACCAGCGTGTACACGCTACTGTGACGAAGTAAAACAGCGTATAAGAAGAAAACTCACAATTTAGTTAGCTTATTCTTCAATTAAGTGCATCAGGACATTATTCACCACATTAACAGTAAACATGTGCAGTATAACAGAACAGATAAAAAGCCACACACATGAACACCAAGATATAAGGTGGAAACCCAATGTGGGTGAAAACCACCTGCTGCAAGTTGTCTCTATCTTTCTTTAATATGAAACTTCAGTTTACAATCTTTTGTACTGGTGCAGCCTTATACCAGTACGCAGGCTACAACCTGCAGAAGGCTACAACCTTCTCTCGTTCTCCAAACTTCCTTGGAAGGGAGCTCCAACCCCCTTTGCTCTTGTACTAGCCAAGATACTAGTACGTAGGTGCTGACCTACAATCTTCCTTCTTTCAGGTATCACTTTTCATACATTTTCAGACTTGGATATTCCTGAAGCACAACATTACAATCTGAAGACCACAATTCATTCAATTTCCACAACAGATCATTGAAGCATAAAACAACCAAACTTTGAATCACTGAACCACTGAACCCTGTCAATCACCAGTTACCAGAACACAGAGCAGACTACAGAACTCTGTAATAACAGTCAGACCCCACTGTAAACCCAAAATCAAGCTTCAAAAGATATACGCTACTTCAATGAGCAAAACCCGCGTATACACGCGCTTTTACCGAAGCCAACCTGCGTACAGATCTAAAAATAGACTTTCTCAATTTGCAGCTGTACCAGACATTAGTTAGACCCAGAACGTAACATTGCGACAATATGCAGATCTAGAAATACGCATAATCAACCATATCATGATAGTGCATTTCAAACCATTAGATCCCGATCTATCCTTAGATCTAGTCTTCCATCAACCGATGTGATCTCTCCTTAGCTCATATCAAGCAACCCGAACCCTGCATATCAGATCTCTTTCTCTCTTAGATATTCAAGCCTTGTCGAAAAGATGATTTTGCCTAATGATCTTCTTCTCCTTATATAGTCTTAGGCCTAGCTTAATACCAAGAGCCAAAACCATAGTAACACAATACCATCAACTTTAAAACTAGGGATCGACACGCCCGTCGAGACATAATGGTCCGAAATCATAGGCACAACTTCCAAGGACTAACCACCATGGACCAAAGGAACCTTTCCACATACACGCGCTTTTTCTGAATCGAACTAGCGTGTACACGCGACTTGGGCTTAACGAAACGGCGTGTATGAGCTTCCTTGGCATGCTGTACAGAGATATGCCTTCTGATTAAGTTGCCATCACCTGTACCAACCTCTGAGCACCTGTACCAACCTCTGAGTATGCCATCAAGGACAATACTTGAATCATAATGCCAACAGAACATGCTCATATTCCACCTCTTGTACCCATTCTTCATCAAAAACTTCCAAAATTACTTCATCTGGTAGAGCTCCAGAGAAGTCCATCTCTACACAAATCCGGGCAAAGGAGGTATACTTTCCTCGCCTAGTGGCCTCTGATATTTTAACAAAATGCCCTAGTTTATTTCCTATTGCTTTTAATGATTCTAGTTGCCAATAATCCAGTGGTAAGGAGTAGAGCCTTACCAAAACCGGAACCGAAGTGAATGTCTCGTGCTCTGGGACAAAATTCATCACCCAAGGTCACATATAGAGGCCTGCTGTAGCATAGAAGTAGGGCCCTCCTTCAAACACCCTGTCTTTATCCTCAATGTACGTAAAAACTATAGTGAAGAAACCCTTTGATCCAGGGTGTAGATCTATATCCCCCTTTGGATTCCAATGATTCTTTATCCATGCCTGTAAAGCCTTCTCCGTTGGCCATAACCCCATGAATTTACAAATAATTGCGTAAGTCGCCATGTGTTCCCTATGCGCTTGTAGCGTTGGATCACTTAACACCACTCTTGGTGTGATAATTGCCCTAGGCTTACACGGTCCAGTTCGATTTCTGGTATCCGCATTTTGATTTTCTCCTTCTATTATTTTTTCTTTTCTAACTTCTTCTTGTGTATTTTCCTGCCCCTGTGTACCCCTGTTTTCCTGTTTCCCTCCTCCTAAAATTCTGATTTCAGCCTCCAGAGGTTTCTTGAATTGATTGGAGACTGCCTGACTATAGGAGGGAGTGGGACTCCCCCCTTCTTGCCTCTCCATAGTGCCCAAAGCTTAACTTTTTCTACAAACCCTAGCTCTCTCCATTGTTCTTCCTCTTCAATTTCCAACAATCACCAACTTAATATGTTATTGAGTATCTAATAATGCAATTGATCTTTATTATATTAAAAGTACTTTATATAAGACACAACAATATATTTAAGTCTTTTTTAATATCTATTATCTAAATTATTAAAAGTTATATTAAAAAATTTAGAATTTTCATTATAATAGAATAATATATTTAAGTACTTTTTCATATTTATTATTTAAATTATTAAAAGTTTTTATTAAAAATTGATGTGAATGAAAAGATTGATTTTTTGTAATATTGGATTTTAACTAATAGTTTTTTTACTAAGTAAGGATGATTGGTTGCCCCCTTTGACTCTACTAATTTTTTTATTAAGTAAGGATGATTGGTTGCCCCCTTTGACTCTACTCTCAATCTTGTACCATTTTCATATCCACATCATTTTCTTATCAATTTTAGGGTATTTTCACTACATTTTCCTATATCATTAAATCCCCCATGCAAATTTAGTCCATGCATGATTTAAATACATGTTGTATGATGTTGCAAAAACTATTGTGACATTTCTCTCTCTTTGTTTCTAGCTTATGTTAGAGAGTTAATCCTCGGGATTAGGTTTGTGTTATGGTGAGTGGTTATTAGAGTCTAAGAAAACTCGGAAATTGATTCAGTGGTTTTTTGTATATATTAATATGTACACATTATACATCATTCATTGAGATCTTTCAATTAATATATAATTGTATTTGGTTTCCAATATTTTTTTGTCTAGCAATGGTATCAAAGCGGAGGTTAATCTGCTTTATCGAATAATATTAGCCATTAGTTTCTGTGGCCTTCTTGAGGGTGTTGCAATTGTTGCCTCATTCTGTGGAGATTGTAGCCTGTGTGTATGTCAAACTCGTGTTGAAGTGTGGGAAGCATTGGTGTTTGTTCTGCTGACTGGTGCAACTGTAGCGTGGAAGACCGAGAGAGAGGCTACAAGGTTGGATTGGATCAAAGAAAGAATCTTCTGACTACAAATTTTGTTGACCAGGTTTTGTAAGAGTGTGGTAGATATGATACTCATTGAATTTAATTAAAATATTGTGTGGCGTCAGTCTGGGCGTCTAGACTTTATATTAGGTGGTTCCGACTGGTTCAACTAGGTCCAGTTACCTTCTCTCAATCTCCAGCTTACAACATGACTTTCATCCACCAATGAAGAAGAGACATCAGATCAAACGTCTTGCTGATCAGGTAAGAAAGTGAACCTTAAGCTGATTTGCAGCTTAGCCAAGCCACAACTAAAGTTTGTCTCTTTCGAAAGAGGGCTTATAAGAATGTAAAATTAAATCTAACTGCAAATTTATTCTATAATACAAGAAAAAGGAACTAAATCCTAATCCTATCTCAATTAGGCAAATATAGATCTAACCCAACTAAGAGCAAGATATTTAAATGATTGAGATTTAAATATGTTTGGCTTATGATGAATATCAAGCTAACGAAGTAGTTCAATTAACTGACGTTATGAATACCAAGTCACATTCTATTATGAGACCTCTTGACTGAAATAATCAACCAAAAAAATTTAGGAAGTAGTTCACAAAAATGATATTGATTGCTTAATCAAAATTTGAATAATTAAACAATAATATGAGGAAGAAGTTCACAACATATTACTATTTGTTAAATTAGTATTAAAAGACAGATTTTTGAGTAAATAGTTACTGAGAAATCAGAATTCAACCCATAAGAGCAGAGATAAATAATAACATATGATTGAGACAAATTATTCATACCGACAAAAGTGCACAAATATGAATAAAATGACACATTCCTGCCATCATAAAATGAAACTGGTATTTAAAATAGTAATATTAGAAATACCAATTTATTGAATCAATTTCTTTGGCCCTGGTCTCCAACTGTCCTTTACATTGCTTGAATTTATGTTGTTACAACAAGAGCTACAAAAGTGCAACATCTGCCCATCATACATAATTCAGAATGCGAAAGAGAAATTAGTTTTATTTAAAAATTCAAAACTTGATCTTTTGCTGAATTTTATATCCAATAAATGATCAAATATGTTAATGAAATCTACTCATGAATGTTATCCATGATTTTATCTTTCCAATGAGCCATCCTGGGCCTCATTTGGCCAAGTAAAACTCTATCTATGAGTCTCCAAAGTAGATGAGTCAAATCTGGCAAAATTCTAGAATTTCTATTGCCCAAGTATGAAAAAATTAGAATTTGTTAATTAAATTCTAATCCTAAATTAAATTGTTAATATTAATTAATTAATAATAGTTAATTATAACTACATTATTAATTTCTTAATAACTGTGTAATTAACAAAAATAATTAAAAATTTTAATCTAATGATTAATTAAAATAGTATTATATTAATATTATAATTAATATATATACAAATTATAATTAATACAAAATGTTATAATATTAATATTATATTATATTAATTTAAAAGAATTTTAAAATTACAAAATCCTTAGCAAATATTCATGTATTAGTATTAGTGTGAGGAGGGTATGGAGTGATAGGGTGTGGAGGGAAAATGGAGTGATAAGGGATATGACGTGAGGGTGATGGTGAGGCGAGTGAGGTGGAGGGATAAGGTATGAGGGTGATGTGAGGTGATGTAGGCTCGGGAGGTATAAGGAGTGCAAAAAATTTAGAATTGGGAAATCTAACCATCACATGTTTTCTAAATCGCGTATCGGAGTTTTAATATTGGTGCATAAAAAACAAAAAAAATATTTGCGATATGCAATTTGTGATGTATTAGAATCGCAATATCGCATCGCAATTTTTGATCATATTTTTTTATCACAGGTTTAAAATCATAATTCTTGGAAGGAAGGGAGTGATATGAAGTGGGACTCACGTGGAAGTAATAATCCTACAAATTGGACTATAGCCACTTTGCAATTTTGAGAATCTTGTCTTAGAAATTTGCTTTAAAATAGTAATTTGCAGTAAATTACCAAGATTTCGAAGCACATTTTTATCCGTTGTATGATTTAGCTGGGTCATTTTGTAGGACAGTTAGTGAAAAAAATGAAAAATTAATAAAAGTTAACTAAAAGTTAATATTTACAATGAATGACTTCTGAACTTAATCAGTTAAAAAAAATTGAAATATTATACATTTATTTACAATTTTAGTCCAGGCGAGAAAATGATCAAACTTCAACGTAGTACCATTTAAAAATCTGTTGACCAAATGAGGCGAAACAAGTATCAATGGAAAGCTTATGAAAAGTTGGATTCAAAGAAACAATCAAAACATAAATATGAAGAAATAAAGAAAAAAGGAAAAAATTCTTAAAGAAAATTATAAAATGTGTTTTGCCAAAAAATAATGGAAACGGTCCCCATTATTTGAAGTAATGGGAGGTGTTGGGTTTTCCCTACAATAATGGTGACACACTGGAAATAACCAGTTATCTCTGGTTAAAGATAACGAACTTTAATTAATCAAAAGGTTAAAATAATAGAGTTTACGAAATCGTCTAACAGTAAAATATTTCCATAGGTCCCACATAAAATCGTCTAACAGTAAAATATTTCCATAGGTCTCACATAAAATAGATTAAGCAATATGAGTTTGTAAAGATAAGTACTCAAACAAGACTATAGTAAAATTCATGAATCCAAATTTGGGAAAATTTGTTTTAAAACTACCTCATATAATAATAGAAGAAGGTAGAGATACGAGTTTTTAATAAAGCATATATCTATTTTATGATTGTCTCTGGCATCGCTTCGCTGACAACGAGCCTAAACAGTACCCCAACAAAGTTGTCTTTTATGCCATACAAAATTAGTCCCGCTGCCAACGAACATCCATAGCCCTAATGGGTGTACTTGTATTTCCCATGCTTCCTCTTTAATCACTCTTTTGATAAGCGTATTTGCAAGCTTGTAGTTTATGATATATTTGAGTGAAAGAGGTGAGATGGTAATAGAGACTTATGTTTAATGGACATAATACTTTCATAATGTTTGCTCCAAATTCTTTCATTGTAGCTATCAATCAGAGGCTTTTATGTGGAGGAGTGGGAGGGATTCTTTGTGTTAAACTCAAATCAATTATTTCCCTGAAAAGTAAATTCAATTACCTAGAAAGGATGTGTGTTCCTCCATGAAAAATATTTAAAACTAGATGATCTTATGGTTCCATAAGGATATTCCTTTAATGATAAATGAAATTCATTGAAATGGATAGATTTAAGAGATTTCCCATGTATGCCAATTGCCGTCAGGCGAGCAAAAAGACCTTTCATATAAATCATGGCAGAGTCACAAAATGACATCAAAACTAAAAGTAAAAAGGAAAAGAATTCTTAAACCAAAGTAAGAAAAGGAATCAACAAACCAAAATAAAATTGAAGAAAGCAAAAAATAAAAGAAAAATCCAAATTTAAAATATAAACTCCATCAAGACTACTTATACAAATGTCTCAACAAAAGAGATAAAAGAAAATAATTATGTGAATGTTCCTTCTTTTGTTGAGATTTAGATAAATTTTATCTTGCAGAGTTATAATAATTTTGGCTTCCGATAGCAGTGATGATAGATAATATATTAAATGAGAAGTCTCTTTCTGCTGCAAACTTTCTTGTTTCGAAGCAAAACCTACAAAAAACATCTTAATCATTTTCGAATAAAAGCAATGCTTAAGGAAATAGTTAAAGGTTCAGAAACTCCCCAGTTTAGTTGATTCAATGAGGATTATTACTGCTTCTTTCAAGAATATCAAAGCAAACTAAACAAAAGAGAATGAACTTCAACACTGATTTGGTAGAGGTGCAATAGGTTCATGAAGACTTGCAAAAATAGAGTTCAAGATTAGCAAAAATTAAAAACGAAACTAAAAACAAAAGTAAAGTAATGAGAATGGGTACATGAAACTTACCATTGGAGAATTTCATTTAATCTTACCTGAAAGATATCATTTTCTCCAATACTATCTAACTTCTTACTTTAATTAGAATTAAAAGCATGAAGAAGTTGAACTAACTAAAATCTTATTAACCCAAAATCATCATTTATTAAATCTATACTAAAGCGAGCAGTAAACTAGAATAATGTAATGCTTTGTGTTCAAGGAATTGAAAATGAACCAAACTCATCAAAATTAGAATGAAGATATGCTTCTTAATGAATCACAACGATGAATGTTCTCTTAATATTACAAGTTTTGTATCAACTCTATGATTTTCATAAATTGTTCAAAATTAAGACCAAATCCAAAATAATGAAATACAAATGTGTAGATGGAGAGGTCTTGAATTTTGTATATTAAATAAAAAGTGACATATCAAAACTTAAATATAAGAAAAATTAAGAATGATTTAACCATGTTGCAAATTTCTTATCAATTTCTTTATTACCATAATGGTCACCCAAGAGTGCCTTAAAATATTTTATACAACACAATGCATTATCGAATTTTTCGCATCGCAAGTTTTCTCCTATGCATAATTTTCAAACTGCAAGACTCACCTTTGCCAATATGTGATTGAATATAACAGTGAAAAGATAAAGGAAGAGAGACATAAATCAACGTTTATCGCATCAGAGGATGTCAAGATAATATGTGATTTGAGTTTTGCGATGCGATATAAGTGTTGCGATGGAAAGGTTGTGATATGAGCATATGCAATGGGAAATTGCGATGGAGTGATTGCTATATCATAGAATAATCATATTGGTAATTTGAATTGTTAACAAAAGGAAATGTCGATATGATTCTTGTGATAATAGGATTGCGATAGATGACGTGGCTCACTAGTGGGATCGACTTTGAATTTTATAAGAAATCGGCAATCGGAATATTTTGAATATGAGATGTAATATCATTAATACACTGATGTGCGATATAAAATGAACTCGATCATTCTATCATGCGGATTTAATTTCATATCAGATCTATGACATCGGAACCTTTAAACATGTGCCTCAACCGAAATTGTGATTTATGCATGGACGCGATATCTGTCATAACTGGATTTAAATGTTGTATCGGGTCCGAGGTTGTATCTCAATATTGGTGAAGTCAATTATCAGAGATTGTTGATTTGGGATATCGAAGAAATTTAAAGTATGCTTATTTGAGAACCTCCGATATGAAAAATGCAATATGAGAACGCGATATGAGACGTGGCATTTTGCAGGTTCAACAACTTCTTAAGGTATTCAATTCAAAAGAAAGTGACCAAGTTAACTTTGCCTTTTAACAACATCCCTTTTAATAGATATCAAAAATATTGGATAAGGGAATATGTTTATTGGAGCTTTTTTGAATGATGACTGTAGAAAATCTGATGGTAGGTTAACCCGATAATGCAATATAAATCAAAACAGAATACTATAACCTACTTCTAATATCAATTTGTGGAAGCTTAAAGATCGAGCTGAACAATATAACCAGAAGAAGAAGAATCAATGGCACAATACACATGAAAATACTTTGGGGAAAGCCTCAGCTAAAAACCCCACACTATTGTATTATCATACATGGTGGAAATACATAGGAATTATACAAAGCCTTAGCTCTCACAGCTAACCAGCTCTCAGTACAATCCTCACAGATGCTCACAAGAAATCTTGGCTTCTCTCCAACCTTCCTCTCTTCCCTCCAAGCTCTTATTTCCTTGCGTTATTTCTTGTGGATGATTTTTCTATTACCAAGTGGAAAACCAGTTCTTCAAAACTGTGCAATCCTCAAGGATGAATCCTTGACTGCATGCATGAGTTTTCTCCATGAGAAAACACATGCAACTGATAGTACATTGTCCTTGAACATTTATCTCAACTGGGTCTTTCTCAAAATAGACATGCATGAGTTTCTGATGAGGGAATCTTCAGTTAACTGGAGTAGCACTAGTTGAGTGCATTAATGCATCAACTGACTGTTAACTCACTATTAGTTTCTCAAACAATTTGGAACTAATTTAACTGGACTTAACTCAGTTAACAAAGTTAACTAATTACAACTCAAATATAACTCAATCTTATCTCCTTAATTTAAGGGATAACTCTTGCATGACTTCAGAAAGGCTTCTAACTTGAATTTCTCCAATTAATTAATTTAAAATAAATTAATTAATTATTTCCAAGTAGTTGATAAGACTAACTTCGATTTTAATTCACAATTTAATTCAAGGACAAATTAAATTGGAATATTCTTGTTGCCATATTTCAACAATGACAATTATGATATTAGAGTGCTTTGATATGAATATTCTGATACTACTTTTTAAACATCTGTTGGGGTTTTTAATGAATGAAACAAAAATTAAAAATGCTCAAATTCTGATGAACAACCAATAATACTTCCTTGAATATGTTGTGGATTTGAAAAGGTTTGGTTGCTTGCTTAAGTCTCCATAATCAAGTCGATGAAGACCTATAAAAGAAACAAAACAGAAATAAGAAATAACCTTTGAAAAAATAAAACTAACAATAGATGACGATGAACCTGTAAACACATACCTGGAAGAAAATTGATTGTAAATTTACCTCATGAATCTTCAAATTCCCCCAAATTTTCTTAAAATTTGCATATGTTCAACCTCACCTACTAATTTAATCTAAAAATGCTAAGTAATGAATTTTCATATTGCATCCACCTCCAATTTACATCGGAAGACATGAGTGGTGAAACTGAGCTCTTTTTCAGACATACTTGTGAATAAAAAATTGTCAAGCTGTAGCAAATTCTTGGAATTTCTTTATGTATGATCTAAGAGATTCTACCTTTTTAAGCCGCTTTTTGAAACGAAAGGGGATGCCCAGAAAAAGTTAGATTCATTACTTGCTTTATTGAAAATATGAAATAATGAAATAAGTGTAAACATAAAAGAAATATAATCTAAATTAATCTATTTCTATTTCTAACTTAATGAAGGAAACATGACTAGGTATAGTCATACTTCCAATGTAACCATGTAAGCATTTTAATTCCTGCTTGTATGTATAGATCAATTATTAGTAACAAAAATACAAATAAAATTAAACTAAAGAAAATAAATCTGAAAGCAGAATATACATTTATTGCTAATATATTATTTACAATTACCTTCTCTTGAAATGTCCTTTCTAGTTGAATTTCAATTAGATCATAGAAATCTGGATGAATTTCTATTGATGATTGGAAGAGGTTCAAAAGAGGGGATAACAGGCCAAATCATGGAAATGAGCTTTTAGATACAATGGCCTGCATAAATATGTTAGTGTTATGTGCAAGTGTTAAATTATTAACAATCTTCTGTGAAGGAAAAATTTCCAAATATTTTTCAAATGGGTCAATAAAAAATAGATGGAAACCTGTTAGATACAATGGGAGATCATTAATTAAATTAGATTGCTGGTCGTATTGTGAAAATGCACTCTCTTGTTGACACCGCCTTTGAGAAGGTAGAAGTAATCAATAAGAAATGAACATCAATTGAAATTGGAAGAGAAATAGCTCTTGATGTTCATGATTAGAATTTGAAATTTCATTTTCCCATTCAGGCAATGCATCAATTGAGTGTTCAATACTGAGTTGCTTAATATGCCAACACAAATTTTTTAAAAATTGAAAATTAAAAATTGAAAACAAATCTGAATTTAAACAAAATAAGTGAAGGAAAAATAATAAAATCAAATCATAGTTTACACTAGTATTACAATTACTGTTGCAACACAATTGGGATTGATTTAAAACAATTTCCTTTTCACAAGAATTGGTTTGATTTAAAATAGAATTTGAATGATTGCTAATACCAACTTGTTAATTAGAAAGAAAACTATGATTATGAAGAGGAATGAGAGCTTGATTGTCATATAAATCATAGATTGCATTGGTTTCTTGAATGCTGAAATTATGAGTATGATTAATTATTTGAAAATGAGAACTATATGAAATAATTTCTAAATTAGAGTGTTCTTCATTTTCACATGTGATTCAACTTTGATCATGAGGATTCTCATAAGAAGAAGATAAATCAACATCTTCAATGTCAGAGTAATTATCATAAATGACTTCACTATATTCATTAGAATTCCCTTTGATATTATCCAATGTATCAAAACAAAAAGGAATATAAAGCACATGTTCATTAATGCCAAAAGAATGATCAATAATTAATTATCTATCTTGATAAAAACTAATCGGAAATTCATTAAGATCAACCTCTTTGTTTTCTGAAATATCATTAATGTTAAGAGGGGATAAATTGCTATCAGTAAAAATATCAGGATAAAGGGAAAATTGAGAATCAGAAGCAATAGTTATAAAAGTGTCTCTTTTTATGAACTCTTGTGCATTATGTTCATTGTAAATTTCAGATTTGAGATCATTCATTTGTGTACTTGTAATTTCTTGAAGAATGTTGCTTTGTTGTCTTAAATTTAGCATTTGCTCATCATAAAAGAATTCAAAAATTTGTACAGCAAGCTGTGTATTATTGGAAACTTCGATTGCTACTTGTACTTGCTGATTTATGTTCTGATTTTCTGAATTTAACGCACACTGATTTTCAGATTTCAAAGCAATATTTTCTTCAAGATTGTTGCTAATATTTTCTTTCATTTGAATAGTAAAATTTTCCAAGCTTTGTGATTGAGATTCACTGACATGTGAAGGTGCATCTTTATTACTATCAATACTGTAAGAAGTGTGCACTAAATGAAGAAATTGATCATACATAATAGAGACCACTTCATCATCATTTGTTTGCATCTTCATATTGGATTTCTCAATTATGTTAATATAATTGGAAGGATTTTGAGCAAAGCTTGAAATAATTTCACATGGATTATGAATGGGAGGAAGAGAGCAAATATTTTCATAGCAATCTAATAATTCCTCTTCTGTAGTTTTTTCTTCAATTTTAAATTTCAAACAATTTAAACAAAACCCGATGGTAAATCAATCAAAGATTCATTTTCAAATCTTTGTAAATCTTCAAAATTGTCACATACTTGTTCATAGTTATAGTGATCAAAATTAGAAAGGAACATTGTAACAAATTGATCCCAGCTGTGAATTGAGGCAATTGGAAGAGTTTGACGCCAGTTTCTGGATTTTGTCGCGAATGTGAGAGTAAAGATTCTGCATAAAATTCCTTCATCAATTCCTTGAAAATCATAATTAATTTTTTTTTTAATAAATTGAAAGGCATGATTAAAAGCAAAATCATTTCTGTTACCATTAAACTTTAACTAAGACAAGAGTCTTACCACTTCGGATGGAGTATTGGAAGATGCACGTCCATGTATACAACTTCGAATTGGAAGTTTAATATGAGCCATTGTGATAAATAAAATGTTAAAATACAAAGAATCCAATAGACAACAAGTTTCAGGCTCCCTTCTAGCGTCAAAATGTTGAAGCCTCGAAATTCACTGCAACAACATGGGGGGGTGACCACCTGGTCCAGACCCTAAAGCAGCTCTTTTTCCATTTGGAATGGTGGTTTCGACTAGTTCAATTAGGTCCAATTACCTTCTCTCAATCTCCAAAATGGCTTACAATATGAATTTCATCCACCAATGGAGAAGAGACATCAGATCAACCCTCTTACTAATCAGGCAAGAAAGTGATCCTTAAGTTGATTTGGGGCTCAGCCAAGCCATAACTAAAGTTTTCCTCTTTGGAAAGAGGGATTATAAGAATGTAAAATTAAATCTAAATACAAACTTTTTCTATAATGCAAGCAAAATGAACTAAATCCTAATCCTATCTCAATTAGGCAGATATAGATCTAACCCAACTGAGAGCAAGATATTTAAATGATTGAGATTTAAATATGTTTGGCTTATAATGAATATCAAGCTAACGAAGTAGTTCAATTAACTGACATTATGAATACCAAGTCACATTCTATTAAGAGACCTCTTGACTGAAATAATCAACCAACAAAATTTAGGAAGTAGTTCACAAAAATGATATTGATTGTTTAATCAGTAATTCGAATAATTAAACAATAATATGAGGAAGAAGTTCACAACATATTACTATTTGTTAAACTAGTATTAAACACATATTTATGAGTAAATAGTTACTCAGAAATCAGAATTTAATCCATAAGAATAGAGATAAATAATAACATATGATTGAGACAAATTACTCATACCGACAAAAGTGCACAAATATGAATAAAATGACACATTCCTGCCATCATAAAATGAAACTAGTATTTAAAACAATAGTATTAGAAATACCAATTTATTGAATCCATTTCTCTAGCTCTGGTCTCCAACTATCCTTTACATTGCTTGAATTTACGCTGTTACAACAAGAGCTACAAAAGTGCAAACTCTGTCCATCATACATAATTCATAATGCAAAAGAGAAATCCTCAATAATCCCCAGATCTGAGATTCTGACTCCTCCCACCTATAACTCTAAATCCCTATTACTGAAGTTCTTTTACAATTCCAAAATTGCAGAAGAGAGAAGCCCTTATTACATTCTACAATATGTTATTTATAATATTTACAAAGGAATTCAAAATAGGAAAGTTTGTTGAAGAAAAAATCTATTTAATCAATTTTCATTGGCTCAAAATTCATTTCTTGTATTGTTAGAACCTTCTAATTGATTGAGATTATTTTCTATTCATCTCTTCAACTTTTTTCCTGCAAAATCAAACCAAAACAAAATTAAAATGTAAAAATAAAATGAAAATGTCAAATATGGAATTAAAAAAAATCTAATCAAATTCAAATAAATAAATAATTTAAAAGGAAATTTGAGCTTTTTATTAATGCCTGTGATGATTTAATTGGCAAAGGATATCATTGACAAATGGATTTGCATTTAGAAGAGGCTTGGACAAATAAAAATGCAGAAAATAAAACTTAGAAAAATTAGTTTTATTTAAAAATTTGAAACTTGAGCTTCTGCTGAATTTTAGACTTAATAAATGATCAAATATGTTAATGAAACATCCTCATGAATGTTCTCCATGATTTTATTTTTCCAATGAGCCATCTTGGGCCTCATTTGGCCAAGTAAAACTCAATCTATGAGTCTCCAAAGTTGATGAGTCAAATTTGGCAGAATTCTGGAAATTTTGTTGCCTAGGCAAAAAAAATCAAAATTTGTTAATTAAATTCTAATCCTAAATTAAATTGTTGTTATTAATTAATTAATAATAATTAATTATAACCTCATTATTAATTTCTTAATAACTATTTAATTAACAAAATTAATTAAAATTTTTAATTTAATGATTAATTAAAATAGCATTATATTAATGTTATAATTAATATATAATTTTAAAATTACAAAATCTTTAACAAATATTCATGTATTAGTATTAGTGTGAGGAGGGTGGTAAGTATACGTGTTAGTGAGGAGGGTATGGAGTGATTAGGTGCGGAGGGAAATGGAGTGATAAGGGATCTGATGTGAGCGTGATCGTGAGGTGGAGGGTTAAGGTATGAGGGTGATATGAGGTGAAATAGGCTAGGGAGGTATAAGGAGTGTGAAAAGTTTAGAATTAAGAAATTTAACCTTCATATGTTTTCCAAATTGTGTATTGGAGTTTTAATACTGATGCATAAAAAGCAAAAAGATTTTATTTGCGATATGTGATTTGCGATGTATCACAATCGCAATATCGCATCACATTTTTTTTATCGCAGTTTTAAAATTACAATTTTTGGAAGTAAGGAAGTGATATGAAGTGGGGTCCACGTGGAATTAATAATCCTACAAATTGGACTATAGCCACTTTGCAATTTTGAGAATCTGGTCTTGACAATTTGTTTTAAAATAATAAATTGGAGTAAATTACCAAGATTTTGAAACACGTTTTTATCCGTTGTATGATTTAGCTGGGTCATTTTGTAGGACCGTTAGTGAAAAAAATGAAAAATTAATAAAAGTTAATTAAAATCAATATTTACAATGAATGACTTTTTGAACTTAATTAGTTACAAAAGTTGAAATATTATACATTTATTTACAATTTTAGTACATGCGAGAAAATGATCAAACTTCAAAGTAGTATAATTTACAAATCGGTTGACCAAATGAGGTGAAACAAGTATCGATGGAAAGCTTATGAAAAGTTAGATTCAAATAAACAATCAAAACATAAATCCGAAGAAAGAAAAAAAAAAAAAAAGGAAAAAATTCTTAATAAAAATTATAAAAGGTGTTTTGCCAAAAATTAATGGAACCATTATTTGAAGTAATGGGGGGTGTTGGGTTTTCCCTACAACACATCTATATTTATCGCATTATAGATGAATGCATTATAGATTGAACCTGACACCTGAGATTGACTAAAATGGATCAAATTAAAAATGTATTTGATATATTAAACAATCTTAATAGCTCTACTGCTGATGAAACTGTATATATCGATAAAGTAAGTCTTAATGATATTAGAGTCCATTTACATGATGCATTAGAGACGGTTGAATTTCTTTAGATTGAGTCTCACGTACATTGAGACAATCTTAATTCCAAACAACAATCGAAGAGTAATGAAACCACTTTAGAAGAAAATTTCGATGCAACGGAAAGTCATGTTCAGGCAAGGGTATGCAAGAGTCATTTGCATACATATGTGAATCCTGTCGTTCCCAAAACATTTATAAGACCATGGGAAAAAATTACACATAACAAACACATAACTGGTTTGGGATATAACAAGGATGTCTTGGATGTATCTTTTCATATTCCTGATTTTTCTAAACCTATAAAATTTTGTAGTGCCGGATTTTTGGATGGTATTGTTCCAAAACAAATTGATTGGTCCCAACATTGTGACAAAGTTAGACATGTGAAAGATCAGTGTTTTGATCTTCACTAGTGTGAGCATTGTAGAAAGTGTAATCACTATTCAAATAAATGTTCTAGAAAGAAGACTACTGCAAGAGAAAAACTAACTTTCAAATGGATTGCTTCTTGGTATTGTTCGAAAACAACTAGGAATATTTACATGTCGTACTGTAGGATATGTTCGAGAGTGTTCACCAACTTTGCAGTGATGAAGAATACTTCATCTTCTCACCCTATATTTGACAAGGGAGGAATTGATAGAGTTTTGATGGTCTGCTACAAGTTCAAAGATTTTTCAAGTGAGCCTAAGTCATAGATCCACAAGTGAGCTTGAGCCAGAACTTGTACTAGTTAGAGCCAGAGTTGTAGCCAAAGAGACTTCAGTTCTTTTCCTGAATGGGTTCTTTGTGATCCAAAATGGATCTTGGATAAACCTCTAAGTCTAAAAGACTTCATATAGAGGTAAAAAGGTGCTAAAATGACACAAATGCATGTAAAATCCAATTTGGGTAAGCATAAGGGTCGAAAGCGGAGGATCATGGAGATGGACGCTTTATACACAAACCTTAATAAAGGCAGCGAACCAATCAGCGGTGTGTTAAAGGGGCTTGTCATATATATATATATATATATATATATATATATATATATATATATATATATATATATATCGCATCGCAATCATATAAAGGGCAGAGTGTGTAGGACCATAGCCTCGTGCGATTGTGATATGCGATCGCTGCGATATCGCATTGAGAAACACCATGAAATAGTGGTTGGACCCCGGGGTCGTTACAAATGCGATATGTCGATGAGTGATATGCGATAAGCACCGATCGGGCAATCAGGCGATCGGAGGAGCAGAGACACAGTCCATTGGGCCGATGCAATATGTGATATGCGGTATCGGCGATCGAAGCGATCGGAGATCGGAGATCGGGGAACGAAAAGGACTGGGAAGCACCAGACCCATGTGACGTGCAATTACGATTAGTGATCAAGGCACGGACCCGATGAGGTTTTTGAATGCAATTGAATAATATTTGAAATCCAGATTTGTGGATTTTCTATGTATTTCTCGTGGATTGATGTTTTTGACCTCCCGCCTGTGCAATTGTGATTTGTGATGACAAGACAGACCCGACAGGATTATAAATGTGATTTCATATTATTTGAGTTCTGGTTAAATGGCTCATGATGCATTTTGCCTGTGTATTCTGTTATTTGGCTATTTTCGGGATTTCTGCACAAGAAGGCCAAATGATCGGGTTTCCTGTGCCCGTCGGTTAATTCCAATTGTAAACTGGTTCTCTCGATGGAAATGCATGGGTTTCAATGATGAAGGACTGTAATCGATGTGTTACAAAAACACAGAAAGCACTGAGAAAAAGGATCCCTAGAGGCACAAGCAGAGGAACGCTCAGAGAAGCTAGAGAAGCCTAGGGATGCTCAGTGAATACTCAAGAAGAGTAAGAGAATGTTGAGTGATGCACAGAGGCAGTCTGTGGAGTGGGGAAGGCTCGGTGTAGCGTAAGAGTTTATCAGAGCCAAACAGAGAGCCCGAGAGCCACAGAGCCAGAGCACTTGATAGAAAGAGCCACCAAAGGTTGGAGGCTTGACATAGGCATAGCTACTAGAGGTTGGAGGCAGAGCCTTAGAGCCAAAGATCTCAAAGAAGACTTCTAAGAGCCATGGAGCTATAATGAAGTTCAAAACATCAAAGAGATCAAATGATCAAGCTATTGCTGATGTCCGATGTGTGCTAAAGATAAAAGAAGGAGTTCTAGAGACAGTAAAATAATTGTGAGGGAGTTGATGCAAGCTAGAGCTCAAGATAGCCCAAAGCACTAATTGAAGGAGTCTAGTCCAGAGAAGCCTAGATCTGTCTGTAGAGTAAGGACAACTAGGGGTAAGATGGTATTCTAAGCCCATAGGCATAGTTGTAAACCTATGGAGTTAAGTGTGGAACTTGTAAAAGAAGCATTACCATAATCCTAAAGAGCCTAGTCAAGTTGATTATAGCTCAAGGAGACAAAGCCCAAGATATCAGGGTGAACTCCATATTATATAGTTGTCTTTATGGTTTGTTGATTTGCTGCATTTTTCTATTATGTGTGTTTATATATATCAGCTTAAGCAAATAAACTTAAGGAAACCAAGCAGTCAAAGGCAAACTAAAAGCATACACCTATTTCAAGTTATTTATTCTGCAAATTGTCAATTATAAGCATAGATCTTGGAATATATATGCTTTGGAGTGGGAGAGGTTCTTGTAAGCACAACAAGAAGCCTTTAGGCCCCATTTCAGATCAGGTGGTATCAGAGCTGGTTATATCAGAGCTCTAGGTTGATTAACCCCACCTTCAAAGAAGGTTATATCAGAGCAAAGTTATACCAGAGCAGGTGGTATCATGATGTTTGATTGATCAAAGCAGGATGCTTGATTGACAGAGAAATCTATATGCTTGTTTGACTTGAAAGGTGTTTAAACAGTATAAAGAATTTAGCTGTTTGATTGTTTGTAAACTGACTGTTGTTTGAGTTTGCAGAGGTGAAAGCTATTGATAGCTAAGTCCAGGAGAGGACAAGAAGGAAGAAGGGATGAAGGCATTCTTCTTATCCTAAAGGACCTCAAATCAATCCTTGAATCACATGAGGTTTGTTGCAAAAGGTTGCTTGAATACGCTCTTTGTTAATCTTGTTTGAAGTTCTTTTGTTCATTTTGATAATGACAACTTCTACAAGTGAGTCCTCAAATTCTTCCTTCATCACAAGATTCTTTGATGAAGACATGAAGCAAGACTTGTTCATCATGATGGATATGGTGAGAGAAATGTATGAGGATGGAAGGAAGAGCATCATACTTCGAGAGCAGTTTAATTCCATGAAGGAAGAGAATCAGTTGCTTTCTGACAAATTGTAGGGAATGAAAAGGCAACTTCATATTGCAAATATGAACCTAGAAAGGGTGCATGAGTTGGAGACACAGCTCCTTGTTACCAAAGAATCCTTAGTCAAGTATCAGCTTGAAGAAGAGGTAAACAATTCCATTTTGTCTTCAATTTCCTCTAAGAATGTTTATATTGGTTCTTTTGAAAAACATACCAAAGGCATAGGTTCCAAGTTAATGTCCAAAATGGGCTATGAAGAAAAAGGCTTGGGCAAACATTCATAGGGTATAGTTGAGCCAATAATGGTTGAGGAAAGGCCTATGTATTTGGGTCTTGGCTGTGGACAATCTTATGGAGAATGTTCCAAAGCTACCATGAAGACAATTGAAATAGTTCCAAGAAGGAGTTTCATTTTAGGTATTCTACCTCAAGAGTGTAAAGATTGTATTCGTGAGGAATGCAATAGCTTGAAACATCACTTTCAGGAAGAAGGTGTTCATAAGCATGCACTTGAACCAAAGGGTTGTGGAAACTCTGAAACCATTGAAGAGGTTGATGGTGTTCCAAAGGGAGCTACTTCTTCATTCAATTCACCTCCTCATGAAGGTAATAAAGGTGAAAACGAAAGGTATAAATCTGGTTCTAATCATTTTCTTTTTGATTATGTTAAGCATGATAAATTTCCATATAAGCATTGGAAAAGAATTGCATGTTCCTTTTGTGGTTTGGATAACCATAATGTTTCTAGATGTTGGAAGAGAATGAACACATACAGGAAACTTTTGAAGGAAAGGAAGACAGAAGCAAAAGGTCCATTGGACAAGGCAAATCATGCTATTGAGAAGATGCACATGCGTTGCACTTACTGCCATAAGCAAGGACACATTGGTAAAAAGTGTTGGACTCCGAATCCAACAATGCTTCCACGAAACTTGAAGAAGGTGGAAAGAGAAAATGGCAGGAATGGAAAGAAAGATTCCATGAATGATGTGTTTCAAGATGATTCACATGTTGTTTTTGATGTGCAGACAAAGGAATGACCTTTGAAATGGATTGGTAAGAAATTGTTAGAGTTCTTATCCAATTAAAGTTGCATATCTTTTGACGCGAACAGAAATGTATCACATCTATGTGCATTTCTTTGTTAATGAGATGCAGGTTGCAAGGTCTTACCAAGGAGGTGAATGGAAAATTTGAGTAGGAGACTCACTTTATTGCTGCAACATTATATACATTTCAGCTTCGAAAGTATAGTGTACTTAAGCGAAAGTTGAAGGATGAAATGCATGCATGAGAATGATGTGCATGAACACAGGGATGTTGATGATTTCCTTGTATTTGAACATGTATGTGTGATTAACTTGAAGGGTTGATTACTTTGTTGTAAACATGCATGTGATGTAATATTGACTTGGAAAAAGTTGATTTGGTCTCCAAGATGAAGATAATGATGAAGTGTTTCATCTTTGAAAAAGAATCCTAACGTTCTTTCTCTACATGCTTGACTTGAAGGGTCAATGGTCTTAAAGGCATGTTTTGTTGGCTTGTTATCTAGTCAATCATTTGTATGCAAATGTAAAGACATGGAGGTGTTCACAAGATGTGAAATCTGTTTCTTTTGATGAAGCAAGAGTTTAAGCCATCCAGTTTTTGTTTGTAATTTTGTTGTTGTTAACAGTTGTTGTTGACAATATGTCAAACAGATACAAATGTAAAATTTTGTGAAGCAGATGTAACTTCACATTGGTTTGAGCCACCTTGGATCAATGATCAAGGTAGAGAAGTTCAAACTACCTTCTGTGACCTTCTCAGCAGAAGTTCTGCAGAAAGTCAAGGAGGAAGACAGTTCTTCCCAGGAGGACAAGCACATCTAGGAAGGGAGTGTTCAAAGGCTTTGGTTTAGAGGCACTATGCAAGACAAGTGTATGGAGGCTGAAAGAAGACGGTAAGGTATTCTCATTTACTGTTTAGATCAGTATATCAATCTTTTGGAGTCCAAAAGCTTTTTAGTGGGAAGGCGTGATCCAAAATGGATCTTGGATAAACCTCTAAGTCTAAAAGACTTCATATAGAGGTAAAAAGGTGCTAAAATGGCACAAATGCATGTAAAATCCAATTCGGGTAAGCATAAGGGTCGAAAGCGGAGGATCATGGAGATGGATGCTTTATACACAAACCTTAATAAAGGCAGCGGACCAATCGGCAATGTGTTAAAGGGGCTTGTCATATATATATATATATATATATATATATATATATATATATATATATATATATATATATATATATATATATATATATATATATATATATATATATCGCATCGCAATCATATAAAGGGCGGAGTGTGCAGGACCACAGCCCCAAGCGATTGCGATATGTGATCGCTGCGATATCGCATCGCGAAACACCATGGAATAGTGGTTGGACCCCGGGGCCGTTACAAATGCGATATGCCGATGAGCTATATGCGATAAGTGCTGATCGGAGGAGCAGAGACATAGTCCATTGGGCCAATGCGATATGCGATGTGCGATATTGGCGATCGGAGCGATCAGAGATCGGAGATTGGGGAATGCCAAGGAATGGGAAGCACCAGACCCATGTGACATGCGATTGCGATTAGCGATCAAAGCATGGACCCAATGAGGTTTGTGAACGTGATTGAATAATATTTGAAATCCAGATTTGCGAATTTTCTATGTATTTCCCGTGTATTGATGTTTTTGACCTCTCGCCTGTGCGATTGTGATTTGCGATGACAGGACGGACTCGACGAGATTATAAATGCAACTGCATATTATTTGAGTTCCGGTTAAATGGCTCATGATGCGTTTTTCCTGTGTATTCTGTTATTTGGCTATTTTCGGGATTTTTGCATAGGAAGGCCAAATGATCGGGTTTCTTGTGCCCGCCAGTTCATTCCAATTGTAAACTAGTTCTCTCGATGGAAACGCATGGGTTTCAATGATGAAGGACTCTAACCGATGTGTTACAAAAACACAGAAAGCACAGAGAAAGAGTATTCCTAGAGGCACAGGTAGAGGAACGCTCAGAGAGAGCTCAGAGAAGCTCGAGAAGCCCAGGGATGCTCAGTGAATACTCAAGAAGAGTAAGAGAATGCTGAGTGATGCACAGAGGTAGTTTGAAGAGTGAGGAAGGCTCGGTGCAGTGTAAGAGTTGATCAGAGCCAAACAGAGAGCCTGAGAGCCACAGATCTAGAGCGCTTGATAGAAATAGCCACCAGAGGTTGGAGGCTTGACAGAGGCATAACCAGCAGAGGTTGGAGGAACAACCTTAGAGCCAAAGAGCTCAAAGCAGACTTCTAAGAGCCATGGAGCTGTAATGAAGTTTAGAACAACAAAGAGATCAAATGATCAAGCTATTGCTGATGTCTGATGTGTGCTGAAGACATAAGAAGGAGTTCTAGAGACAGTAAAATAATTCTGAGGGAGTTGGTGTAAGCTAGAGCTCAAGATAGCCCAGAGCACTAATTGAAGGAGTCTAGTCCAGAGAAGCCTAGATCTGTCTGCAGAATAAGGACAACCAGGGGTAAGATGGTATTCAAAGCCCATAGGTAGAGTTGTAAACCTATGGAGTTAAGTGTGGAACTTGTAAAAGAAGCATTACCATAATCCCAAAGAGCCTTGTCGAGTTGATTAGAGCTCAAGGAGACGTAGCCCAAGATATCAGGGTGAACTCCATATTATATTGTTGTCTTTATGGTTTGTTGATTTGTTGCATTTTGCTGTTATGTGTGTTTATATATATCAGCTTAAGCAAATAAACTTAAGGCAACTAAGCAGTCAAAGGCAAACTAAAAGCATACACCTATTTCAAGTTATTTATTCTGCAAATTGTCAATTGTAAGCATAGATATTGGAATATATAAGCATTGGAGTGGGAGAGGTTCTTGTAAGCACGACAAGAAGCCTTTAGGCCCCATTTCAGATCAGTTTGTGAACAAGCACTTCCAGATTCGAAATTGTTCGAGGAACTACATTGATGATTCTAGAGTTAATGGTCACCTTCAAACTACATTTCTGGTTATTATGAGAATTGCGATTGATCCAGTAGGATCTCGTCAGATCAGTTGCACAGGTTCATCGTCAGTGTTCAGTGTCATGTCATTTAGTTTCGACAGTGTTGATTTTGGTTTAGGTTGTTCAGGTGATGTTAATGGTTTTCATGGTGATGGTTTTATACCTGGCTGTCGACATGTGGTTGTCGTCAGTTCCACGAGGATTTGGTCGTCGACATGTGTTTGTTGTTCGCCTCACAGGATTTGGATTGTCGACATAAGGTTGTCATCCACTTTGCAAGATTTGGTGCTGACGTGGGTTTTGTCGTCCACTCACAGGTTTTGATGTCGACAGGTTTGTCGTCATCTGACATATGTGTCTAATGTCTCCTTGTGACATTAGGTCGTAAATGGGTATTTTAAAAACCTAATGTAAATCCATAAACCTAGAACCTATTGCAACATTCAAAAATGCATTAAAACCTAAAGCATTGAGCCAAACCATAGCCCTAAAAAACTATGTTAAAAACCATGTATCAAAACCCTATGCTAGACCTAAACCCGAAACTTATCCCATAGTTTAACAACTCTCAGGCTATGAAATATGTTAAAACATTACAAAAAACATTATAAAACAAACTATCAGTCCCTAACTGCATCAGAACCATAGTGGGGGTATAAACCTCGACATGTGAACAGAAAGCAGTTACGAGTAGCAGGTGTCTAGGGTAACCGCATCGGAAACCGCAGAGGTTGTATCTAGCCGTGTACATGTGAGCGGTGTGGAGATAGAAGTTACAGTGACAGGTTATCGAAGGTTACGTTAACTACAGTACTGGAACTGCTCGAGTCATAACTGCGGGTGTGCGAACACACGATAGAAGACCGCATAGTTAGCGGGGCAGTCACCGGAACCGCCGGAGCCTTAACCATTGGTTAAATAGCCTGATCACATTCGTTGTCAGCTCCTCCACCTGGTTAGCTAACCGCTAATGGATTCAGGCATATCCAAAGTCATTTTTGTTAGAGTTTTGTTTAAAACATTAATTCGAGGACCATGGAGTTATCCTAAGTGTCATTGCAAGACTAGACTGAGACCAAACCACCCCCAGATTGCAGCATGTTCATCCCAAATTCAACCTGGTGAGGTTTGAATGCACCTGGTGGGTTTTAAAGGAGGTTTTGCTCATTGAAGTGGACATTGGTGGTTTTGGATTTTGTATGCAGGTTCTGGAGGTCATAGTCATTTTTGTTTTCAGTGTAACAGGAGCATCCGGAGTTGGAATTGGGAATTGTGACAGGCGTTGGAAAGCTGGTTCAAAGAGCTATCCTTTGATAGTGACCAAAAGTGCCTGTGTGCACATTCAGTTTGGTCAAAACTCTGAGTAATTGACCTCTTCTATTTCAATCCTAATAAAGTGGTTGCCCATCTTAAAAGCGGACCCGGAGACGTAGTCCATCAGGATGAACTCTGTAATCAATTTTATTGTCTGTTATCGCTGTGTTTTTGTTGTTTTCACTTTTTTTTTTGCATCGTACTTATGTTTTATCAACTGTCGTAAAGAATTCTTCTCAAGCAGTTCTCTCGGTTTTAACACTTTCAGTTAACATTCAATTCATTAATGGCTAATCAATTCTACACCAGTTTTAACTTATGATCATTTCAGATCAATATAATTTGGTATCAGAGTAGGTTGTGTTTATATAATTTTCCATTGAATGTTAACTAGGCTAGAGTCGCAACCTGCAGAAGGAATCCTTGAGCAGATTGATCCAGAGATTGGAAAGCGATGAGTCGTGCATAAGTCGACCATGTCAAGATCTGATGCAGGTGAAAATACTGAAACTAAGATGAGTGATGAATAGTTTCAGCAAGCATTCTTGACTATGCAACAGATGTTGGGAGAACTGTATGAAGACAAGAAGGCGAGAGATGCAGCTTCTTCTTCAAAGACATCGAAGAAGATAAAAGGTAAAGGCAAGGCTAATAAAACTCCTTCACCTCCTTCATCTCCATCATCCCCTTCTTCTTCTTCTTCTTCTTCTAGTATAGAATCTGAAACAGAAAAGAAACCTAAGAAAACATCTCTTTTGAAACTTGATGTAAAATTTGAGTTACCTATTTATGATGGCGAAATGAATCCTGAAAAGTTAGATAACTGGATTAAGCAGTTAGAAGTGTATTGTCGTATTCAGAACATTTCTGATGATAAAACGAAAATTCAGTTAGCTACACTTAGAATGGGGGGAACAACTTTAATCTGGTGGGAAAGTAAAACTTAGATAGATGTAAAGCGAAAAGGAAAAGTCATCTCTTCATGGTCTAAGTTTTTAAAAGCTCTTAGGAAACAATTCTATCCTTTAGGATACATGCAACAAGCTATTATTGATTGGCAGCATCTGAGGCAAGGTAAAGGGCAGAGTGTTCAGGAGTTTACTCAGGAGTTTAGAAAGAAAGCATTGGCGCTTGGTATTTCATTGGATACACGTGAAAATTTATTAAAATACATCGACAGTTTACATTCATATTTGTAGCATACATTATTGATGTTTATTCCTGATGATTTTGATGAAGTTTGTGTTCAGGCCATACACATTGAATCAGGTGGTAGATCATTCAAGTTTTCATTGCAATCATCTAAAGAGTTGGAAATCAAAGATTCCAATGACAGTAAAGGGAAGAACATTTTGAAGAGAAAGAAATCAGCGATATCTCAAAAGGAAAGACCTACTTGTTCTCATTGCCAGAGAATCGGTCATGATGAATCTAAGTGTTGGAAACTTCATCGAGAACTTAAGCCCAAAAATTTCCTTAAGGAGAAGGATGAAAAGAAGGCAATTGCAGCAGTCTAACAAAGTCTAGTTTCAGATTCAGGTGATGAAAGGAGGATAACTTCTATGGTTACGATAGGTAAAACTTCTAATACTGGTTCAAGTTTGAAAACTATTGCATCTTCATCAAACATAAATCCTTCAAATGAGGATAAAAGAGTTTAATTGTTTAACATAAGGATAACTTCTAAGCATACAAAGATAGATACAATGTTTGACAGTGGATCACAGGCCAATCTAATATCTGAATATTTAGTTAAGAGTTTGGGTTTGGAAACACAGAATCATCCAAGACCTTACCCATTAGGATGGCTAAATAAATCAACTCAGATAAAATTCACCAAATAGTGTCGATTAAGATTTTCCATTACAGCTAATTACATTGATGAAGTGGAATTAGATGTGGTTCCAGTAGACATATTTGGAGTTGTCTTAGGAAGTCCTTATCTTTATGAACGTGATGCAGTATTTTACAGGAGAAAGCATAAACATCACTTTAAGAAAGATGGGGTTGAATTTATTGTCAGGGCACATCAAAGCAAAAATCACTTGAATTTAGTTAATGCTAATCTGATGAAGAGATTAATAAGTTCAAATAAAATATTTGTAATAATGTGTGTAAAGGAACAAAATAAGAAACAACGTGATGTTTGTTTAGGTTATGAGACTCAGCTTAAAGATAGTTTGATCAAAGATATAGAAACTATTCTAGTTCTATGTAAAACCAAACATCTTACTCATAAGAAGGGAATACAACATGAATTACAGTTTGTGCCTAAAGCTCCTCTTTCTAATGTTAGCATGAATCAATTCAGTCCAAGTTTGGAAATTAACAGTTATAGGGATACAAGTCAATATTGGGGAAATTCAATGTTAAATTTCTCTTGTATTGTGTCACCAATTCATGTTTCAAATAGTTTGGAAACCTCTTTTCAAGTGGAGAGGAAATCTATTTGTTTTCATATCAAAGCATTTTCTAAAGCATTATCAAATTATCCAATACAGCTAAGGGAAACTTATGCATCAAGGGAAAGTGCTAATCAATGGAAATATCATTTAATAAATGAAGAAAAAGTGACTCAAACAAATCAACAACTAATTCAATACTTTCAGAATCAAACTAAGTTGCAGCAGTTTTCATATTACAGTTTGATGGGCTCATTGCAACAAGTTCACTTAGTAATCACGAAGCATGAAAGTATGTCAAGTCAAGTAGCTGGTTTGATGTCAAGAATATCTTTGATTGTCTCTATTATTCCACAAAATAGATTGTTAATACATGTCAATGGTATTGAACAATATCATGTAGAGATTGTTTTCAAAGATGATTATGAATCACTAACTCATGGTTCTTCATGGAAAGAAATCAATTGCCATGTTCATAATAGGTTGTTTGACCATCATTGCAAGTTGTTCATACTGCAGATGGATGGAACAGGTCACCGACTCAAAAAGTGCCATGGTCAGCATCATCAGGGTCATCACTTGTAGGTGATTGATCGAATGTATTGGTACATCATTAGGTCAAGGTGGAAAGTGAGGGAGCTCTACCCTCATCGACTATTTGTTTAGTCAAACTTTTGTGGTCCAAAAGCTTTCAAGTGGAGAGGATTGATCTAGGAGGATCTCGTCAGATCAGTTGCACAGGTTCATCGTCAGTGTTCAGTGTCGTGTCATTCAGTTTCGACGGTGTTGGTTATGGTTCAGGTTGTTCAGGTGATGTTAATGGTTTTCATGGTGATGGTTTTGTACCTGGCTGTTGACATGTGGTTGTCGTCAATTCCGCTAGGATTTGGTCATCGACATGTGTTTGTCGTTCGCCTCACAGGATTTGGGTTGTCGACATGATGTTGTCATCCACTTTGCAGGATTTGGTGTCAACGTGGGTTTTGTCGTCCACTCAGAAGTTTTGATGTCGACAGGTTTGTCGTCATGTGACAAATGTTACAAATGTCACCTGTGACATTAGGTCATAAATGGGTATTTTAAAAACCTAATGTAAAACTCTAAACCTAGAACCTAATGCAACATTCAAAAATGCATTAAAGCCTAAAGCATTGAGCCAAACCCTAGTCCTAAACCTAGCCCTAAAAAACTATGTTAAAGACCATGTATCGAAACCCTATGCTAGACCTAAACCCTAAACTTATCCCAAATTTTAACAACTCTCGGGCTATGAAATATGTTAAAACATTAAAAAAAACATTATAAAACAAACTATCAGTCCCTAACTGCATCAGAACTGCAGTGGGGGTATAAACCTTGACATTTGAATAGAAAGCAACTACGGGTAGTAGGTGTCCAGGGTAACCGCATCGAAAACCGTGGAGGTTGTATCTAGCCATGTACATGTGAGTGGTTTGGAGATAGCAGTTACGGTGACAGGTTGTTAGAGGTTACGTTAACCATAGTACCAGGACCATCAGATTCATAATCGTGGGCGTGTGAACACATTGCAGAAGACCACGCAGTCAGCGGGGCAGTCATCAGAACCGCCAGAGCCTTAACCACAGGTTAAATAGACTGATCACATTCGTTGTTAGCTCCTTTGCCCAATTAGCTAATTGCTAACGGATTCGGGCATAACCAAAGTCATTTTTGGGTTTTTTGTTAGAGTTTTGTTTAAAACATTAATTCGAGGACCATGGAGTTATCCTAAGTGTCATTGCATGACTAGATCGAGACCAAACCACCCCCAGATTGCAGCATGTTCATCCCTAATTCATCCTGAGGAGGTTTGAATGCACCTAGTGGGTTTTAAAAGGGGGTTTTTCTCATTGAAGTGGACATTGGTGGGTTTGGATTTTGTATGTAAGTTCTGGAGGTCATAGTCGTTTTTGATTTCAGTGTAGCAAGAGCATCCGGAGTCGGAATTGGGAACCGTGATAGGCGTTGGAAAGCTGGTTCGGAGAGCTATCCTTTGATAGTGACCAGAAGTGCCTGTGTGCACATTCAGTTTTGCCAAATCTCTGGGTAATCGACCTCTTCTGTTTCAATCCTAATAAAGTGGTCGCCCATCTTGAAAGCAGACCCGGAGACGTAGTCCATCAGGGACAAACTCCGTAATCAATCTTGCTATCTGGTATCGCTATGTATTTGCTGTTTTCATTACTTTTTTGCATATTACTTATGTTTTATCAGCTGTCGTAAAGTCTTTCTTCTTAAGCAGTTCTCTCGGTTTCCGCACTTTCAGCTAACATTCAAATCAATAATGGCTAATCAATTCTACATCATTTTTAACATATGATCATTTCAGATCAGTGATGAAGGTTCGAGAGTTGGTGTTGGTTGAGACCTTGAGTTCTCCCACATTGGTTTATGGTCATCCTTAAAAACCATTTCTAAGACATATTTAGCTCTTGGCTTAGATGCATTTTTCCATTTTGATATCTCATTCTTGGACATTGATACATCACTTCAGATTAAGATGGGAATGTTAAACAACTAATCCTCAGGATTAGGTTTGTGTTATGGTGAGTGGTTATTAGAGTCCAAGAAGACCTGGAAACTGAATCAACGATTTCTTATATGTATTAATATATACATATTATACATCATTCATTAAGATCATTCATTAATATATAGTTTTATTTGGTTTCCAATATTTTTTTCTAACAACTTAACATTTTTATCCCTTGATTTATAGTGAAATTTCCATTTTTTAGTGTTATAGGATATTAAGCTTCAAAACTCTGTTATCTCTGATGAGCAGTAATTTTATCCTATAACTCACTCTTCAAATCATTCATTATACTTTGTTATTCATATATTTTTTTTCTTAATTTTTCACTGGTTTTCGGTGACTTTAACTAAAATGTTATTATTTTTCATTTATATTCAATAATTTTAACTAAAATTCTATTATTGTGCATAACTATAATTTTTTTTTCTATGTGCATATTCAATCATCTTCTTAATTTTTAATATACATAATTATATTTTTTAGAAATAAAGAATTTCCACATTCACTAAATTTAATTTTATATATTTATAAATCTATTTAATTTCCACACTTCACATTTATCAATAAACTTTTTAAATTAAAAAAAATATATATCACAAATATAAACTTATACTTCTATTATATTATATAAACTCATACTTATATTATATTCCATCTATTTTATAAGGAGAAAATGTTTATTGATTTCTTTATAGACTTTATCTATTTTCATTAAAATCTTAATTTAATATGGGGTGGCATGAGGGGGAGGGATTCTCATTAATTCTGAAGGAAACATTGAATATAGTTATGCTTGGGGGCTAGGTCAAAAGACCAATAACCAAGATGAAGCTTATGGAATTCTTCTAGGACTAATCTTGGCTCATAGAAATGGGATAAAAAAGATTCAGGTGTTAGGAGACTTCATGATAGTTATAAGGCATATGATTAATATTTCAAAGGCTAAGATCTCTACACTGAATCAAATAATAATGAGAGCCCAAAACTTGATCCCCGCTTTCGACTCGGTGACCTTCTACCATGTCTTGAGTGGGAATAATCATGATGCTGACAGACAAGCCAATAAGGCAAGCAATTTGGAAGAAGAAAAATGTGTCATCAACGATGTCGTAAGCATGAAAAAAATACCTTAATAAATTGAAGAGTGTCATGTGTAGGCTGGAAATAAAGCCTAAATGGACAAAAATGGAGGTGGAAAAGTTGAATCTATCATTCCATAATGAAATTAAGCTCCACCCTTCTCCCCCAGCTCTCTCGTGCCATCTCGCGCCCCCCCTTCCCCATCCCTACCCTTTCTCCCTTCCTCCCCTACCTCCCTTCCCTTATCTCCCATACGCCCTCCCCTCCCTCATTCCCCTCCCCTCCCTTCCCCCCTCCCCCCTTCTCACCTCTGCGCTATAACCTCTGCCCTGATCTCCTTCTCCCCCTGTCGCATCACCCTCTGCAAGCTCCTACCAGCCATGTAGACTCGTGGAAAACTAGACCCCCAGACTCACTCGAAACGTAGCGTCCTATGGAAATTTGGTACCACACTTGTTTCACAAATAAGTCACATCGTGCGACCTCAATGTTTCAGCCCTGTTTCTTGGAGAAATGGGCGGCGCATGAAAGGATTTGAGTTTTATGGAGCAAAATTTAATTCAAATCTTTAGTGAGGTTGGGCTCGTTCGTGGGAGAATTGTGGGAATGACTGATAGAGCACAAGAGCCTGGTGGGAATTTAATGGAGGAGGGTGGATTTATGATGGAATACTCATGGGATCTCGATTGCAGAAATATCCTCGCTCATCTCTGCATCACCTCTAGGTCAGGCAGCAGGTATAAAGTGCATACATGTATGTGGATTTTGTATGTCATAAGGTATGAGAGTGTGATGGTGGCCTCTGCGAAAGCCTGGTGGCTAGAGCCAAGATTGTCGTGTATCAGTTTTAGTGTAAGGGAGGTTGCGCGTTATGATGTGAAGAGTAGTAAGGAAGGTAGGAAGGTATGTTTGTCTGAGGTTTGGAAGGAAAATCAAGAAATCCTGAGCATAATTGGTAGGTCGCGGGTGCTGGGCTTGGGTTGTCCAGAGTGCTTGCAGTCGGATTGGATTTGGGACATTAGGTGGGTTATTAATTCTCTCTAGAAGCAAGAGGATAGTTGGAGTAGGAGTGAGGTGGGACGGTGCATTCTTGCTGAGGAGTAGGGCAGTCTATTGTGGGCGCAAGAGGGTGTCTGGTTGTGGGAGATCGAGGAAAACAATTCCAATTTCTGGAGCACGATAAAAAGCGCGATTTTGGAAGCCAACATGTAGAGGTATGAAGACAATTCATGGTCAGGCATGTGGGGAAGCTACAGGCCGAGATTTGGTGGGCAGAGAGTTGGTTCCTCGATGTAAGGTGGTAGATATAAACCCTCTTGTCTCACTTGTGTCCAAGATCGTTGGGACCTACGGGAAGCACTGTTAGAACTTCAACTCAGCATGCATCAACAAATGCATGAGAATATGAACGTGTACGAAAGGGAAATTGAGAAAAAGGAATGTATGAGGCAGCTCGAGGACGAAGTGGATGCTCTGCATCACCAGTTGGATAATTTGAAGCTCAAGGTGGATGCAATAGAGGATGGTTTGGAGGCAAATGTGGAGGATGTGATAGACTAGGGAAATCCCAAGGATTCAGAAGAGGCCTCCCAGGGACTGGATCTAAACAGCCCAACCACTATGGATATCTGACCACCTCTGTATGGTTTTTGTTTTTGTGTTATAAAAATGTTGAACTATAAATGTATATATCTCTTACTTCAATTCTATCGAAGATATAGTTGTAGATATCCCAGAATGGAAAATTTTTATAACCAGGATAGACATAGCCACTGTGATAGTTTAGATGGACCAAGAAATTTGTATCAACCTGTTGAAGCAGTGAAAAACCGATGTAAAGACTCAATTTTTTTGCGAATGGGCACGACTTTTTAATATAAACTATACTATTTTCTCAGTAAAATTGTTATCTTAATTTACCATTATTAGAATTTATATTAGTTATAAATAAATTAGCATATATTTTTTAATTTTTAAAATTATAAATTAATTTACTATCTTAATATATGATGTAAAATAATGCTCAAATGGTTACTTTACTTTTAGTTAAAGTGATGATTTTGAGTATAGTACAATTATTGCTTATAAACATGAGTTTATTGAACATGAAAACATTGTCTTACAATGAAAGAGAAAATGTCGAATCAATATTATTTAATGTAAAGTTGGAGATGTGACATCCAATGAAACATGGTCGACATGAAAGTTAACGGGGTTTTCAAACAAAAGCTTATGCAAGCCTCATCAAAAGGGGTTACCCAAATAAATGTTGTAGATGATTTCTACATGGTTCAAATTCATATATATATATATATATATATATATATATATATGATAATTAATTTATGAGGATACTTGGTAATTAAAGGTTTTTTAAAACAATTAATAATTCTGATAAATTGATTTTAAACCACATAAAATTAGTCTAATTAGGTACATCCACTATTCAAAATTTAGAAATTCAAATTTTGAAAAATTCAAAAATTAATTTTTAATTTCCAAAAAAAACAATATTTAATTTTACAAAGACATTAATAAACTTTGCAAATAGTTATTAAAAAATTGCAAATTAATTAAGATTCAAAGCATTTTTACCCAAATAGATTACAATATTCTCTGGCAAGTATAAAAATTATAATTTACAAAGACTTAAATTTTATAGATTATGAAAATCAAATTTACCAATAAAAAACATCCCTCTAAAATGTATGAAAATCTATAAAAGAAATATAAACATTGTGACAATGTTCTCATAAAGTCTTGTCACAAAAACACTCAAATAAAAAGGAAACTTTATCTCCTCCAACCTATTCCAAAACTGTGTCTTAGATACTATGTCAAAATATTTTCTATTATCAATAAAACAACACTATAGATCAATTTTGTTATTAAAACAATTCTCTGTAATGATCTTAAAAGTAACAAGGTGGTCCATAGTAGAATGACATCTCCTAAACTAGCCCATGTTTTATCTCAATTTCCTTGATTCATATCCAAAGGCTAATCTTATTTTCAAAATAATTATTATTGATTTTTGGGTATTCCCTAACTACACAAGTTAAAAGAAAAAAAAGAAAAGAAAAGAAAAAAAAATATGCAAAGGGACGTGCTTCTTACACACCCTAAAATCATTATAAAAAGGCACATGAACTTCTCATTTTCATATACACTCATAAAGTTAAAAGAAATAAAAGTTGAATTTTAAATTAAAAGAAAGAAAATTTAATTTAATATTAAATTTAATTTGCAAAGAGATATACCACTTGGGAACCCTAAAATCACTATAAAATGACACTTGAACTTCTCATTTTCATACACACTCATGTCACTCACTAATAACTCATATTTTTCTCTATCTCTTACATGTGGGAAGTAATCTGAGGAAGAGACCGAAGTTTCTATGGAGTCGAATTTCTAAGATAGTTAATGTTTTACTAGTTGAATTTTCTGAGTGTATTTACTTAATGATATTACAGAGTGTGTTAAAGTAATATCCTATATCGTTGGAAGTAATTTTTAGTTGTAGAAAATTGTTCTTGTATAATTAGCACTTAAAAATCAACAATTATGTATACTTTCGATAAAATGGGGCTAATCATAATGATATTATAGTTAGAGGGAATGCATTTATCCCCACTTCTAAAAATAGGTACATTGAAACTTTGCAACTAGGTTTTAGAGATTCCATGATTCACTAGTAAAATTATGAGCATGTGTATGTGAGGGATGAGAATAGACCCTCAAATTTTAAAATTTTCATCTCACTATCTTTTAATATCTTTATCCTTCCCATTTACAAGCCTCTTAATCCAAAACTCCATATCCTGTAGCGAAAAGAATTCATCATTTTTTGAAAATGTCCATGGAATTAGGGGATTCATAAAGATTATTAAGGTATGAATTCAAGTCTTTCAACGCAATCATATTATTTTCTTTAATTTTACTGTAACAACCCTGGTTAAAATGCATGTAAATATATATAAGGCCACGGTCATGGGACACGTATTCCAAGCTGAATGGTGGGAAAAACATCCTAGTGGGTGTAACTTTGGTTTATTATGGCTAAGGAAATTGGCAAAGGAAATGACATAGGATTTGGAAAGGCATGAGGCACTAATTGACATTTTATTTATGAAAATAATGGAAACTAGGAGAAAAGGAAGGTGAAAGGTCACAGATTTCATGTGAGGAGAAAAATAAAGGAAAATAATGGAAAATGAAGAAAATAGAGGCCTCCTTGATAAAAAGGCTTCTGGGGATCAGTGGGAAGGCTTGGTCAGTGTAAGATTTTTTTCAGTTCAGTTTTCAAGTTCTCATTCTATTCTCTCTCTCTCATACTCACGGACACTTAGATTTTTCTTGGAACACTCTTCGAGAGTGTGCCATAATTGGATGCTTGAAGCAAGAAGGCAAAGGAAGAGTAGGAAACCATAAGAGAACATCGGGATCAACAACTACATTGATTTTTTCTTGCAGGTACCAAGTTCCATGTATGTTTTCCTCACTAATTTTGCCATGCATGGCATATGCATGTAGTTTATTGGCCATGATATGTCATTGGTATAGAGGATTGCCTGGATTGACAGTGGATTTTCCTATCCTTGCCATTTCCGGGAGAGCCATGGTGTTGTGGGTTCACTTCTTTGTTTCTCTGGTTCATTCTCATGTTTCCTTTAGCTTGGGTTGAGTTATTAGTTCCTGGAGCCTTGGTTAGACAAAAGCTCTGGAAGCCCTGTAATAGCTTGGGTTGAGTTACTAGTCTTAGAGCCTTGGTTGGAAAAATGCTCTGGAGCCTTGTAACGACTTGGGTTGAGTTATTAGTCTTGGAGCCTTGGTTGGAAAAATGCTTTAGAGCCCTTGGTGGGTTGAGATACTAGTCCTGGAGCCTTGGTTGGACAAACGCTCTAGAGCCCAGCAACAACTGTGGGTTGAGTTACTAGTCCTAGAGCCTTGGTTGGAAAAATGCACTAGAGCTCGACAACAGTTGTGGGTTGAGTTACTAGTCCTAGAAGTCGGGTTGGAACAAATGCTCTAAAGCCTTGGACAAATTGGGTAGAGATTGATCTGGTGATGGTTTATGATGTCTAACCATGAGGTGGAATCATTGTTTGATGGGTTTAGGTGGTTTGGCCTTTGGAAGCCCTAGTTTGGTTTTGATGTATTGTTCCATGAGATCCCACATTCATGCTTGGAATATGGCATGGGGGTGACTGGCTGAAGAAAGATTTGGTTTAGCCTAGTCTATGGTTGGGTGGTTCATGGAAGTCCCAAACCTAGTTGGCCTTTGCATCATTAATATGAGGTTATTTCTCCTTGTTAATTCATGACTATTATACAAGTTTATATGTGGATTATATGGTTGTTGTTCCTTGGTATTTCTGTTGTTATTATGCTGGTTATGAATAGGGATTATGATAGTGCCTATGTATGGATTTCATCATGTTTTTACTTGTAAATCAATGAGAAATGTATCTATGGCCTAATAGATGAAATTGTAGCTAATGTGTTGAGGCCTCAATGCTTCTTAGCGATTCCCAAATAAGTATGAGACCCCTATGCTCATTTCTACTGTTAAGACCTGTAGCTTTCATGTCTATGACATGTTTGACGAAATTCCTATCATGGTTGGTAGGGGTCTAGTCTAGTCCTTGTCAATGTTTTTGCAAATGTATCTTTGTTTGGTGTGTAAACTCATTTATGAAGGTGTCATTGAGTTCTCGGCAGTGACCTAGGATTTGGGCCTAAAAAAGTGGCACAAATCCCGGAGTCACAAGTACAACACTGGAGAAAAAAAGTACCTGGAAGCTCCCTTTCCCTTGTTATGGGAGCTTTTGGAGCCTCCCAGACACATCCTTGTCCATATCAAGGGAGCATCTAGGGGGTTGATGCACTAAAACATTTAGTTGGTCTCAGGGGCTGGTTACCTAATGGTTGGGATGAATCCTAGGAGTTATGTTGTTGATTTGGAAGGTCTGTGTGATGTGTTTCGCTGGTTCCACTTCCTTAACTGACACATAGGGAGTCGAATAATATCAAAGTAACTTCTCATCACATGTTTACCCTGGTTGGCCGATTACTTTAGTAGATTTGGTACGAGGGTATTACATTTATGAATCAGATTTTTTCTCTAAAACCTTTTAGGATCACATAAAAGAAATGTAGAGTTTTTATCACAGAAAATAGAAGTTGGTTCCTTTTGAACATTTGAAATATCCTTCAATAATCTTCTCATCCACACTACTTAACAAGTTGTTGAAGTTGCAACTACATAATTTACCTCTGCAAACAATATTGAAACAATGGGTTGTTTCTTAGATGACCACAAGATCAAATTGGTTCCCAAGTGAAAAACATACCCTAAGGTGTTTTTGTGATCATCTAAGTTGCATGCATAGTCGCTATTTTTATAGTCTAAAAGTGAGCAATCTTTAGAATTTGTGTAGAACAAGCCATTGTCTAGTGTCCCTGCAACATATCTTAAGTTTATTTTTGCAACCTTCCAATGGAAATTCTTGGGTGTTTCCATAAATATGGAAACAAAACTAGGTGTAAACATGATGTCAGGTCTAGTTGCAGTGAGCTACAAGAGACTACCAACTAGACTTTTATATAATGTAGAATCAAATTATGACCCTTCATCTTATTTTCTCATCTTGGTGCCTAGAGAAATTGGAGTGTCAGTGGGTTTAGAGTTGATCATATTGAACTTTTTCAGGATGTCAGTGCTATCCTTTTATTGATAGACAAAAATTCCGTTAGCAGATCGTTGAATTTGAATGCCTAAAAAGTACTTCATGAGCCTTAGATCACTCATATCAAACTTTATTTGGATGCAACTTTCAATTCTTCTAAAATCATATTACATGTATAAATAATATCATCAACATAAAGACAAACAATGAGGCTTTTACCTTCATGAGTTTTTGTATAAAGAGTTGACACATGGCTGCTTCTATGAAGTCCACTTTTGATGAGGTAAGTGTTGATTCCACTATACCAAGCTTGGGGAGCTTGTTTCAATCAATATAAGGATTTCTTCAACTTGTACACCTTATGCTCCTATCTTGGAACTTCAAAACCAGGGGGATTATCCACATAAACCTCTTTCTGCAATATGCCATTTAAGAAAGTAGATTTTACATCAAGTTGAAAAACTTGCCATTTATGTTGATTTCCAGTGACCATAATAGTTCTAACTGTGTTTGACCTTGCTACTAGAGAAAATGTTTTACCATAGTCGACACCAAACTGTTGTGAGAATCCTTTGGCCACTAGCCTTACCTTATGTTTCTCATTTTCTCCTTTTTCATTCAGTTTGTTATTGTATACCCACTTGACACCAGCGTTGGTTTTGTCTCTTGGGAGATCAACCAATTCCCAAGTCTCGTTCTTCTCTATGGTTGTGATTTCCTGATTCATTGCATCAAACCAATGTTTCTCTTTTATTGCCTCTTGAAAATGGGTTGGTTGATAGGAAAGAAAGGAAAACATATTCTATTGATTAAACTCATGCTTCTGCTCATATATTTCCCTGATGCTACTAGTTTCTTTTATTTTCTTTTGAAAGTGATGAATAATTGTTGGATTCACTGTTGGAAGATGTACCATTTTCAAGGTGGTATGGTTCTTCCTGTACCTACAATCTTGGCAATCGTGGTGGATGAACGAGAAAATTTAAAGCTTCATCAATTTGATCAAACCAATATTTATTTTCAAAAACTTTAACATCTTTGGTTAAAATAAATTTCTTGGTGACTGGATTGTAGAGCCTATAGGGTTTTGATTATTCACTATAGCCTACAAAGATACATTTTTCACTTCTATCATCAAGTTTCTTTCGTGGATTCTTAGGTACATGTAGAGCCCAAGAGTGTTGGGATACACTTCAGAATGCCTATGTATAGCCAACCCAAGAAGCATTAGCAACCATGAGTAATAATCAGAGAAATATTGTTGCAGATATGAGAAAGAAAGAACAAAGAGCCAAATATTGGGTGCATAATTCAGTCGATGACTCTATCTTTGACAAGATAATCAACTCATCAACAACAAAAGAAGCTTGGGATATTCCAAAAGTTTCCTATCATGGTAATGATACAATGAAGATTGCTAAATTATAGACGTTACGAGCTCAGTTCGAAACCATGAAGATGATTGGCACAAAGAATGTTGACTAGTTCATGACTAGAGTCATGGGCATTGTCAATCAAATCAAACTTATTGGTGAAACCATTACAGATCAGGAGATAGTTGAAAAAGTCCTCTGAAGCATGTCAAAGACATATGACATGGTTGGAACAGTCATTCTGCAATCCAAAGATCTTACAACTCTCTCAATAGAACAATTGACTGGATCGCTTCTGTCACATGAAACAAGACTTAACCTCAGAGGAGATTCCATGGAACAAGATTTCAAAGCATAAGTCTCTCTTGGCAGAGCCAGTGACAGAGGATATAAAGGCAAAAACAATGATGTAGAGGAATAAGCAGATCTACAGAATATCATCATGCAACAGAACAATTAAGATCTTCACAAAACTAGACACATAGAAACAGAACATGGAGAAAATCTAATGTCTAGTGCTATTACTACAAGAAATTTGGGCATTATGAATATGAATGCAGAAAGAAATAGTCAGATCAATGAAGAGGCAACGTCCATATCTCCAACAATGAAGGAGAATCCTCTGATACCATGACAAAGAATGCAAAGTTGTTATCACAGACAATAGGAGTTCACTCCATTACCAATTTTGAATCTATTCTTTGTGTATTTCCACATCTGCATCTTTGTCATCAAATCTAAATAGATGATCTATTATTCTTTATATAATATCTCTCTAATAACTTGTTATTGGAAGTATAGAATGTTCTTGTAAAATTATGATACATGTATTTGATGTTGCCATATAAGTTCTTAGATTTAAATTTGCTATTTAAATCTTTTAAGAATATATTTACCTTTCATTTTGTCAAAAAAATAGATATATTTTGTTCGTTTTCCATGGAACTTTTGTACATAAAAATGTTTAGAACTAAGATTAAATTTAACATAATTCATAGCTCTCTTGTCAGGCTTAACTCATTAAAATTTAGGTACTTCATTACACCATTACAAATTAATATTAATATGTTTTGAGAATTGCAAAATTTCACTAATTATTATGAAACAAATGTCTAATTATTATGGAACAAATTTTTAATTAGATCTTCAAAAGTTTATATTTTAGGAATAAAAAGACAAGATCTTTCCCTAATCATTTGAAATCATTACGTAAAGTAATAATTTAATTAGATGTAATTCTATATTAAACTTTCTTTGTTAAAAAGGGTTATTACCTTCGTTTCTCGATCATTTAATGTGATTATCTTGTCCAAATGTATGATACAAACAAAATTTCCTATTTACAAAAAATAACTTTAGTATACTTGACATAAACAGATCGGTATGTAATTTTTTATTCATTTCCGAGATTTTTATCCAATATACTTCTGAAATGAGTCTAAAGTTAAATGTGAACATGATAGTTATCTGGTGAGATTTAATAAGTATGAACAGAGAGATGAGAACCAGCGATGCTGACCATTAAAATTCATCGATGATGGAATGGATCACTGGTAGCAATAATTTTTTAATTAATTTGAAAAAATTTCAACACAACCGCCTGCAATATCCATCCTAAACATACACGATATGGACTGTCACATGAGTTTACACCACTGACTTAGTCTCCAGTATTTGAAGTTTTGTGGATTTCAATCGCCTCTATTTTACCATCTAACCAACCCCCCATTTAATAATCCATTTCGATGTGGAGGCTGCGACATGCCATCACATGACAAGAGCGAAAATACCTTCGTCGTGGAGGTGTGGCAGCATACTGTTCCTCCGCAACGACAGCCATCACGTTCTAGCCGCGTAATGCGCCTATTCACATTCAAATAATTCCTTCTTACTTCATTCCTGCAACTCATTATAACTTCAGCTGAATCGTACATTTCCATCTCCGTCCCACGTTCTTGAGGAGGCTGATCAATGGAGATTGCAAGGTGCAAAGTGGGTGGCAGCTCTGATCCTCCACGAGTATCATATACTAAGGGAAACCAATCGTTGATTGATATTGTGGGAGATGCCAACAAATCCTTCCATGCTATTTCAACCCATCCAACCACCTCGGACGCTCGAAACATACTTCCCAGTACTCTCATTCTGATGCTCCTTTTCCTGACCTCGAACCTAACAAACTGCTTTTGCAATTCAGAAATAACATTGGCATCGTCAATATTCCCGCCGCACTCCAAGCAGAATATTTGTTTCCATTGAGGGTTTCGCGTTGCCATCACCTCCCTCGTATTAACTGCAATATTATTATTTCCCTTGCCATTGCCACTGGACAGATAATATCGAACGAAAAGGCTGTCTCTGCCCCCGGCAGGCTTAGCTATAACATTTCTAGCCTCCAAAATCTCCAAATTTATAGCCATACCCTTAATGATTACCCTTCCATAGGGATCTATTCTATTAGTCATTGAAGCTAGATTTGTGTATCAGCCAGAAGCTTATAAGCTTATAGCACTAACAACCTTGAGCTTTGCAGCACACTTAGAGCACACACCGCCTTGAACTTTGCAGAACTAACAGCTTGCTTAATCCAAAGCATACCAAGATATATATATATATAGGTATACTGAGAAAGGACCTGATTTTATCTCTATAATATTAAGGCTGCAATGAACCTAATGGACGCTGCAATGAACCTAATGGATTCTAATATGCAATCCAGATCATGTCAGTACAATCCAGTAGATTTTATTTCAATAATCTATTGACTACTTGTTTATCCAAATTGGGTTTAGCCGCCACTACACTGATCTAGATCATGTCAGAAGAATCCAATAGATTTTATTTCAATAATATATTGATTACTTGTTTGTCCAAATTGAGATTAGTCGCCACTAGACTCATCTGAGGGGTACGGATTATGCGAATAATAATATTACCAGGCATTTTCTCCCACTGGTTTATTGGCTAACGAATCAAATTCAATGCTTAGACTTTAAAAAATGCCGCAACATTTGGGTATGTGGAAGTAGAAGACATCCCATTGTAAACTCTAAAGCATTTCTCAGATTTGGAAATCTTTCTTGTCACTTTCTCATCATCGGTGAATTTTTAAGCATTTTCCTTTTTTTTTTTTAATTCATGTGCTTAGAATTGTTTTATGCATTTCCTTTTTTTGAAATTCATGTTCTTAGAATTGATTTTAATGGATTTAGATTTTACATTCCTGAGAAATTTAAAGCAAGTTAGAGAGAGCAATTTCAAATTCAAAATCAATTTTGAGTGAACTTGTTCTTTCATGCCAAACCTAAAAACGTGTAAGAATCATCAATGAAGCATTCATTAATTAACCAGCATTAATGAATAACAACCCATAACAATTATATATATATTCAGCCATTGAATTAGGGCAGGAGCCTCTTCTATAAATATTTTATAATATGACTCCTTATTTCCAGCTAAGAAAAGCAGATTATGCCTTATCCACTACAGGCGTGGAATGAATACATGTTGCTATTAGAAAATTGGAAAAGTCGTGGAATGTATACGGGTTGCTGTTAGAAAATTGGCAAAGTATATTTTAAAAGATGAAGGCTTATTACCAGCTACGTGAAGAAAAGCACACTCCGCTTTATCTACAACCGACGTGGAATGGCTACAAGTCGCAAATTCAAACAAAAAAAATTGTTTTATGAATTTTTGTTACTCGGCATAATATTTTCCTTCTAATACAGTGTTTCAATGATATGAGAAGTATTTGAACTGTTTTTCAGTTTCAAATCCGAAAATAATTTATTAGCGTGTTTCAAATTCTTTATTGCATTTGCATTTGAATAGAAGCACGAGAGCGGATGGGAGGCCAACTGTAAGGCCTCCGGGTGATTGTGCGACGGATATCGGGCACGGGTGCACGACGAGCACACGACGGGCGCGCGACAACCGAGTTTGCGACGAGCTGCGGTAGGAGTGCGATACAATTGCGACAAAACCTGTGACGTTATGGAGCACACGAAAAATGACTAAGTATCATTCCACACTTGAGCGCATATGATATGAGGGCGTACAAGGTTTATATGCGTTGAACGTTGGGCATAAAACATGCACCAAGCCGACATGTTAAAGCAAGACTTGGGGGCGTTCATAATAGAATATGGAAGGTCGGCCCAAGGAACTACGCATAGGTGATATGCGTATAAATAAGAGGTGGCTGCAACGCATTTGTACCAAGCATCTTCGCACAAGGATTGTACACTCATACGCACAAGAGGTAAACTGCGCAGGGGTAAAGGAAGACTACGCACATCTCATGCGTAGTACTTCTAAGGTGCAGTTTTGGACTGTTAGGTGCCGGTTTGGGTGAGGCAAGTGTGCTAAGGTGGAAACTATATGCAGACATTGTGTGCAGGACTTGATAAAGAGAGATAGGTGGCTCGGGTGAGCACTCCTCTTTGTGCAAGGGTGCACATGATTGTGAAAGGTTGTTCTATGCCTTGATTGTAAAATTATTCTAAGTATTGGCTTGGAGCTTGCCAAGCATTACTTGTATTGTATTATTGAAGAAACTGATATTCTTAATAAACTGTTGGGCAGACTTTTAGGGAGTTGCCCCTCCCTTTATACTTGTTTGCAATTGTTGATGTTCTCGGTTAATTGCATATGGATAATGAATGAGTATGGGCTTCATTAAAGTATAAAGGATAATGCTTTTACTTGGTTGCGAAACACAAACTAAGTATGTTAATGTTGGAGTAGGCGTAGTCCACGAATGTTAGTATTGTTAAAAAGAAAGCGTTCGGTGGTGCCGCACCTCGCTACAAGCGGTTGGAAGACTACCGCAGGTGTAGGGGCGTGACAGTTGGTATCAGAGCTCGGTCAGAGCTGGTGAGCAAAGGTTGCTCGTGGCAGTGATAAGGGTACTTGCAGGTGAAGGAAGCCGTTTCACACGAAGTGGAACAAGGGTTGGTTCAGGTTGCAGGATACTCGGTGGAATTGTTGAATGGTCGAGACTAGATCACAAAGGAAGAAAAAGCTGGTCGAAATGGCAGCTGGGTCTCAGGCTGGGTCTAGTCATGATGAGAAGGATACTACTATTGGGTTCATTGAAAAGGTGGTGGAAAAGATAGAGAATATGGAGATTTCTTGGAAAGAAGAACTCGATGAACTCCGAACACAGAATGATGAGCTTAAGACACAAAATGAGTACACTGATCTTAGGTGTGCACAACTTGAACAAAGAATCAAAGAGGTCGAGGAATCAAGAAATCAAGGTCTTGCAGAGATCGTGAACTTGAAGAAGACTCTTGAAGATACAAAGAATGAGCTTACGATTGTGAAGAGGGCCATGGGGCATAATTCATTTGGAGGAATGCCTCATATGAAGGTCAAGGAACCGGAATCTTATGATGGAACAAGGAAGGCAGCAATTCTTGGCAACTTCTTGTGGGACGTGGAGCAGTACTTGGAGCGGTTGAACCTGGTTGATGGTGAGACACAAGTCAAGGTAGCTACTCAGTTCTTGACAAAGGATGCTAAGATGTGGTGGCGAAGGAGAGTGGACCAGATTGCCAATGGCAGTGCTGATGACATCACTTCGTGGAAAGACTTGAAGAAGGCTTTGCAGACCCACTTCAGTCCTCAGGATGACACATGGGAAGCAAGGACCAAACTCAAGTACATAAAGCAAACAGGAAGCCTACAAGCATACCAGCAAGAGTATTCAAGTGCAGCTTTGGAACTTCATGACATGGCAGAAAAAGACAAGGTGTTCAACTTCATTATGGGATTGAAACCTTGGGCACGCAACGAGGTGAGGAGACAGAAGATTAGAACACTTGAAGAAGCTTTTGCTGCAGTTGATAGGTTGGTGGATCACTTTGAGGAAACTTCTGATGACAAGAAGAAGAAGACCGAAAAGCCAAAAGAGAAGAAGGATGATGGTGCTTCAAAATCGGAGGATGGCCCGAAAATGAAGAACCCTTTGAAGTGTTGGTTATGTGCAGGACCACACACGGTGAAGAATTGTCCCTCTAAACCAAAGGTGGCTACGGTTGCACAGTCTGATGATGAGAGTAATGATGCTTCTGTGGGGATGATGCAGATACTTGGTGCTTCTCCTACTACAGAAGTAGTCTCTAAGAGAGACCTAGAAAGAAACAAGTTAGAGTATGTTTGAATGAAGGTTGGAGGTACTAGTGTACTCACTATGGTGGATAGTGGGGCTTCTCACAACTTCATGGGAGAAGATACTGCAAGAAGAATTGGGCTGAAGTTTGTACCGGCAAAGGCACAAATGAAGATAGTGAATTCTCCTCCTATGGACATTCTTGGTATAGCTAAGAAAGTGGACACTACACTTGGTGAATGGACCGGAAAGGTGGACTTCACTATAGTGCGGATTGATGACTACGAAGCTGTATTGGGGATGGATTTTATGAAACAATTCGATGCTATGATTGTACCACATTTGAAGAAGCTCTACATTTATGATGGAAGGGAAGATGTGCCCATCAGTGTGCCTACCGTTGGTGCAACAAGACCTTATTGTAAAGTGGGAGCAATGCAAATGGAGGATAAGGAAAAAGTGAATAAGCAGTTGTCCACTGTTGAGGCAAAGCTTGTGGAGCAGTCAGTGGTCATAAAGACACTTTCAGATAGCATCTTGGACTTAACAAGAAGGCTAGAGCTGGTGGAAGATGATGATGATGAGGTATATGTGAGGCCGGATGTCCAGAAGGAAGACCAGGTTGCTTATCTACAAAGGATGGAGATTGAGGATCCTGATAGATGGATCGAGTTGATTAGTGAGGGAGAGCCTTCAGGCTCTACTCCCTCTACATCTTCTTAGATGAGTAAGAAGATGGGCTCATTGTTAGCTGCTCATGGCAGTGAGTCCTCAAGCATATGGAGCAGGTATGATTGATGATGGCATGTTGCAGATGAGATGGATGGAGTTTCCATGGACCTGGGCATGGATCGTGGAGATACATACTTTGGTATGGTGAGCTTGGTGGCAGTTGGTCACTAGGCCGAGACATGGTGGAGACAGTGGTTCTACATATGTTGCAGTGATGTTTGCCTTATGTGGAGGAGTCAACATCATGGATGATGGTATGTTGTCGAGGACGACAACGATTTCAGGTGGAGGAGAATGTAAGGCCTCCGGGTGATTGTGCGACGGACACCGGGCATGGGCGCACGACGGGCGCGCGACAACCGGGTTTGCGACGAGCTGCGGTAGGAGTGCGACACAATTGCGACAAAACCTGCGACGTTATGGAGCACACGAAAAATGACTAAGTATCATTCCACACTTGAGCGCATATGATATGAGGGCGTACAAGGTTTATATGCGTTGAACGTTGGGCATAAAACATGCACCAAGCTGACATGTTAAAGCAAGACTTGGGGGCGTTCATAATAGAATATGGAAGGTCGGCCCAAGGAACTACGCATAGGTGATATGCGTATAAATAAGAGGTGGCTGCAACGCATTTGTACCAAGCATCTTCGCACAAGGATTGTACACTCATACGCACAAGAGGTAAACTGCGCAGGGGTAAAGGAAGACTACGCACATCTCATGCGTAGTACTTCTAAGGTGCAGTTTTGGACTGTTAAGTGCCGGTTTGGGTGAGGCAAGCGTGCTAAGGTGGAAACTATATGCAGACATTGTGTGCAGGACTTGATAAAGAGAGATAGGTGGCTCGGGTGAGCACTCCTCTTTGTGCAAGGGTGCACATGATTGTGAAAGGCTGTTCTATGCCTTGACTGTAAAATTATTCTAAGTATTGGCTTGGAGCTTGCCAAGCATTACTTGTATTGTATTATTGAAGAAACTGATATTCTTAATAAACTGTTGGGCAGAATTTTAGGGAGTTGCCCCTCCCTTTATACTAGATTGCAATTGTTGATGTTCTCAGTTAATTGCATATGGATAATGAATGAATATGGGCTTCATTAGAGTATAAAGGATAATGCTTTTACTTGGTTGCGAAACACAAACTAAGTATGTTAATGTTGGAGTAGGCGTAGTCCACGAATGTTAGTATTGTTAAAAAGAAAGCGTTCGGTGGTGCCGTACCTCACTACAAGCGGTTGGAAGACTACCGCAGGTGTAGGGGCGTGACACCAACGATAACCAAGTCTTTATTTTATCCGACAAATGCTCTGAATTTTTAGTTTGTGAATGTTGGTAAGCAACATAAATATGTTCTCGATTATTGTTGTCATGTCAGTGGTTTGTATTAGATTCAGTTTGTGAATGTTGGCAAGCAACATAAATATGTTCTCGATTGTTGTTGTCATGTTAGTGCTTTGTATTAGATTGATTTCATTGTGAAACAATGTATTAGATCTATTTCTTAGTGAAATAATTTTGTGTTCAAGTCATTATAAATTTCATACACAATAATACGAGTTGCGGCTTTTCAATTGATCACACAAATTGAGCTTGAAGATTTCAATGAATTCGGTGAGGGATATTTAGACTTTTCCCAAAATATGACTTAACTCGAACTCACTCAACTTGACTCCTCCAAATTTAACCAACTTTTGCATGTGGGAGTAATTACAATTTCCAGCACCCCCCTTTAATTACCACTGTAGGACTCAGCATGACTCAACTATGCCTGCTAGGTTTGCAATAGAAATTAACTCAATCATCACTCAAACATACATCTTGATCTCTATTTTAACTAGGCTTACAATGACTCAAAATTTTTACAATTTTGTATTTTCTTTTCTCTTTTAGCAAATTCTATATCCTCGAAATTGCTTCATTCTTTGTTGCGCATTCTTGTTGTAGGCTCCATATTTCTTTACTTGTTGTTGCTACAATGTTTCTTTGGTTTGTCTTGAATTTGATTTGAATCAGTCTTCTACAACTTCCTCTTCAAGGATTCTTTTGCTCATGGACTGCTGCCAGAACATTTCATCTTCAAATTGTGTTATTCGCGTTTTTTTTTTGCACTTCATATCTATGACTTTCTTTCTGCCATATTTCTTGATAGAATAATCTTATCTCTTCTTGACTCCATTGCTGAAAAATGGTTTCAATGCATTCATCTTTGTCTTCAAAAACATCCATGTCCTTTCTTGCATCATGTTCTTCATATTCTCTTTTAGCTGGACTGCTATCTTGTTTACTTGCACACTCAAAATCAATGTTAAAAATATCTTCATTATGCTCTTCAGTGAGAGCTTCCTGCTCTACCTCTTCCCTTTATGCCTTCTTTTGTTCTGTCATTGCATCATAATTTTCATTTTTTCCCCTTTTACTAACCTTTGTTGTTGCAACATGTTGTCTTCCACTTTGCTTCAAAACACAAGTGGGTTTCTCTCACTAAATAACAACATATCAACGCGTGTTGCATCGTTTGTAACCACTCATCACTAGTGAAATTATCTTCATCAAAGTTAACATCAACATAATTTGCTTTCACCCTATGGTGGGTTATCCAAGCATGCATGTGCTAATTAACAAATTCAACTTCATTAGCTGCAACGAGATTCACCAATTCACATCTCACTTTGCAGTGATTATCCACGTGTTTCGTCATAGTGGGATTCACCATTATCTGCACCATTCACGTTACAATGGAGTCCTTGAGCATTTATATGCTCTTGCTTTGCTTCACACATAGACACTTCAGTTTCTCTCTCTACAATTTTGCTGCATCTTTTTCATCCATATGCATGTTTGCAGTATGGGTTTCACTTGTATAGTCTTCACGGTCATGGGATTCTCCAACCTCTGTTGTCATCTCAGAGTCTTGCTCATCTACTCTCAGATATGTGGCTGACTCAACAAATTGTGACACATCTCGCTGCTACATGTCACTCTCCCTTGCATGAAATTCTTCTCCCAAGATTTTTCACATTTCTTTAGAACTTGTAGCTTTTGCTACATTGCACAAAAAATTCTCATCCAATCTCTATCTTATAAAATCCAATGCTAAAACATCATATACTTCATCATATGGATTAATAGACTCATACTTAATTAACTCTTTAGCTCAAAAAAAATTAACATCTTAATAACTCAATAATCATAAAAATAAATAAATAAACCAAGTCCTCCCTTAAGTGTCCAACCAATTCCATACCTAAATAAATTTCACTCCATAAAACTCTAATTCCCATCATGGAAAGTAAGCACAAATATGGATAGAATGTTAACTTTTAAGCTATCTCCGGGGAGTGGGAAAGGGAAAAGCTATTTTTTACCAAAAAGTAGGAAATTCCTTATTGTTAAGCGTAAAGAAATTGCGAAAACGTGACCGGGACTTTCTCGGGTTCAAAGAAATACAAAAATATTACTCTACACTGCAATAAAGCTTGTCCGCAATCATCCGTTTGGAAATGTGGAATGGACAGTACGATGATTAAGGTAGACAGCGATGAAGCCATCGAAAGAAATGAAGTTGGCCCATATGGAAATTGGCTCACTTCACTCAGTCAAGAGTGTGACTTAGACTCAATCCTCCGAAAAATAAATATAGTCCTATAGAAACTGGTCATAATTGATTAAACTTCAAACTAAGTGTGTCATAATTGATTAAACTTAAAAGAATAGGCGTCATGAAAGTGTCCCACCAGAGTTAATTTTTGCTTGATTATGAATCAAATATCTGAAGTCGTGCATCCCGTGCATTATTAGGTTTGTAGGTCAAGAAAATAACATTATTAGAAAAAAAATAGGATAAATATTTAATTTGCTTTAAATTTTTATTGAAAAAGAATAAAGATAATATATATATATAAAATATGATAGTTTTATTAAATTTAATGATTCGTGAAAATTTATATATTGAAATTTAATATAATCATAATTATGATGTTAAAATAAAAAATCCAATTCCATTTTCTTAATATCACAAATATGATAAATTAATAAAGGTAATTTGATTTTTTAAATTATGGATAGTCATATTTCTAAGATATCTTAATTTTTTTCTTTTTTAATGCAGGCATGGCTAGGTTTTGACCAGCAATCCCTATTTTTGAATGTGACAGGTGCTTCCATAGAATCGACCATGGGAAATAAATCCCTTTTATTACCAAACTTGCCTATTTTAAACCTAAGTGGGAGGAGCCATAAGGGTATAATAAAACCCTTTTATAAAACCATTGGATTCAAGTCGTTAATAATATAATACGCGTGTGGCCAATTAATATAATATATACCCCTGAATCATGATTGTGGAACAAGATACTATATTGGAGCATGGGGAGGAGTTTTAAATTTACTTTATACATGACCAATCTTATCTCATAGCCCCCTTCTTTATTAGCAAGCTTCTTTCATCGATAGGACATTACTTCACGACCATGCATATAGCCAACACAATAAACCTTGGTCCTCGGCCTTCTAACTTCACAATTTCATGTGACCAAGCCCCAAATATTTGGTGCACAACTATTTATCTGCCTGGGACATGCCCTTTTCTCTATTGGTCTCGTTGTCCAATATGCCAACTCCATGTCATTGTTACTACACATCATGCCGACCTTATGTCGTGATCCGAATTGGATCCATGAAAATAATCAGAGAGCCATGACTGTATCAAATCAAGACAAAACTTCGAATACAAGAGCACAAAGCAATTAGGAAGACCTCTGAACAGTGGCAACTGGCAGCTAGCGAGGAACGACAAGGACCTCAGTCAAAGTGCACTAACCGAGGCCCATGGAGACCGCGCAAGAGGCAAAACTAGCACCTAGGAAGCCCAGATCAGGAAAAGGAGGTAGTTTCTGATGCGTGATTAGTGCTTCACTAGGCAAAACTCCTCGAGAAGGAAAGCCTCGAAGCACTCGGTCGCATGGAAGCCGAGAAAAATGTGGGGAAAGTGCTAAAGGCTAAAGGCAGGACTCGCACTCCAAAACCAGCGGTATTTATCGAGGGCACCCTTGGGCGGTAAGCGGAATTGAAGAAAAGTGAGTGATTCCACTCAGCGCCCAATACGTGGCAGGCGGAGGAGAGAGAAAACTGATGTTCATCGCGCACTAACGGTCGAGCAAGTCAACCGCGCAAAATGAGCGAATAACATTGGATCTGGGGGCTCCAGATCTAACGGCTGAGATCGTGCCCGATGGGGGAACCAAATTTAACAGGGGATTAAGCCGCGATGTATAAGGATTTGAGGTCCGATTTGACCGCTGAGGTGGCAGACGAGTCATTTCCCGACGTAACCAAAGAACCGAACCGACGAGGAAAAGCTGGCGTAGTTCGTAGGAGGACAAGTGGCCACTCCCTGTGAGCCATTGATGATGACACCGAGACAGGGAACTCCAAGCGAGTAGCAGCAGGCGATTCGACGGGGGCGGAAGAGGAAATGAGCAGTCATGAGAGCGACTGGCTTTAAAGCCATGAACAGATAGAACAAAACACAAGGAGAATGGAGACCAGAGAAAGAAGAAGACGAAGACAGAGAACAAAGAGACAGTGCAACAAAGAGTAAAAAGACAGAGAGCCGAGCTGACTTGTAGCATAAGGCAGCATCGAGCCATCCCTAAGAGGATCTATCGGGGAACTGAGCACCACATTGGGCTTCTCCCATTGAATACCAGAGAGGTCCAAAGCTAGTAAGGAAAAGAGTCTGTGCACTCTAGTGGCTTGTGGAATCCAAGAACCACCCTGCCAAGCAATTCTGTTTCAGGAGACTCAGTTTGAGCTCCTCATTGTAATTCGCTGCTTTAAAGACACAATAAAAGAAGGCCACCATTGAAATCTGGACCGGAGACGTAGCCCTGGAGGATAGGGCGAACTCCTTATTAATTGTCGTGTTCTTGTCTGTGCTTACTGTGTTTCTCTTACTGTTTTTGATTTTCCAGTGTTTGTGTATTTTGCAGTCTGATCGATCCGTTGCCTAAAATAACATAGACACACACCAACACAAGATTCTGTAATACCTTCATTCAATAATTAATTAACTGAGGTCACTTAAGAGTGGCTTTTCAAATCAAATGGTATTGGAGCTCTAGGCTGTTAAGGTTAGACAAGCTTGTGTTGGTTTAGTTGTTGAATGCTAACTAGATCAAAGCTCAAATTAGGAGAAGGAGAGTTGGTCGAAACTAATCCTGAAAATGGGAGAGTCTATCCTTGGAAGACAATGTCAGAAGAAGGTTCTGTGGGGCCAGACCCTCAATTCATAGAAAGTTTCCTAGCTATAAAGTCCATGGTAGAAGAAATGTATAGGGACTTTAGAAAACATAAGGATGAAGATTCATCAAGCTCTAAACAAGACAAAGGAGAAGATGAGTCACATTTCCATGACCACTCAAAAGGAAAAGGGAAAGAGGAAAGCTTTCTCACACCTCCTAATAGCCTTGTACATAACAAGAAGGCATCTTTGATTAAGCTAGATGTTAAATTTGATTTGCCTATATATGATGGAGAGTTGAATGCAGAAAAGTTGGACAATTGGATTAGACAAATTGATGTTTATTGCAGAGTGCAGAGTATTGATTCAGACAAGAGCAAGATTCAGCTAGCAAGCCTACACCTTGGAGGCACTGCCTTGGTTTGGTGGGAAGGCAAGACCCAAGCTGACCTAAAGAGACATGGTAAGACTATCTCTGTCTGGAGTGAATTTGTTTCTGCAATCAAAAAGCAGTTCTATCCATTGGCCTACATGCAACAAGCCATGATGAGTTGGAAAACTCTTCGACAGTTGAAAGGGCAAAGTGTGCAAGGGTATACTCAAGAATTTAAAAAGAGAGCATTGATTCTAGGAATCTCATTAGACTCACCTGAAACTCTTTTGAAGTGCATTGGTGGTCTACACAGCTACATGAGGCACACCATCCTCATGTTTAATCCCACTAGTATAGATGAGGTATATGTACAAGCTACTCATCTAGAAGCTAGAGGAAAGAATGGAAATCCAGAAGTTGGGGGACCATCCCAACCCTCTGCAAGCAAGAATAAGGAGAAAAGAAAGCAGAAATGGAAAGCAAGGAAGGCTAACACTGCACAGAAGAGCAAAGCTTCTTGCACTCACTGTAAAAAGGATGGGCATGATGATGAGCATTGTTGGATTATGCATCTAGAGCTGAGACCTAAGAAGTTCGAGGGCAAGAAGAAGAAGACTGCTACAGCTATTCAGAAGGATTTGGGGTCAGACTTAGGAGATGAAACAACTATTGCAGCCACAGGTATAAAAGGTAAGAATTCTGAAGCATCTACTAGTAATTCTGCTCAATCTATTATTGATGAAGAAAATGAGAGAAAAAGACATGATCTTTTCCATATTCGAGTTATTTCCAAACATCAAAAGATTGATACTTTGTTTGATAGTGGCTCACAAGTAAATTTAATTTCTGAAGCAATTGTAAAGAAGTTGGGATTAGTAACTACACCTCACAAGAAACCATACCCATTAGGATGGTTGAATGATAAAGCACAACTACAAGTGACTAGACAATGCAAACTCAAGTTTTCTTTTGGGTCAGCATTTGTAGATGAGGTTGAGTTAGACATAATTCATTTGGATATATGTGGAATTGTTTTAGGAAGTCCTTACTTGTATGACAGAAAAGCTATTTTCTATAGAGCTAAGAACAAGTATCTACTTGTTAAAGATGGAATCGAATACTTTGTAAGAGCTCATAAGCTTAAGAATAATTATACTCTCATAAACTCAGGGCAGATGAAACAAATGATAAATTCATGTAAACAATTCTTACTGATGGTTGTAAAGGAAAAGAAACCTGATAAAACCAATGTATTTGAGCACTGCAATGCCAAACAACACGCTGATTTAGGAAAGGTTGTTTCAGAGTATGATATCTTGTTTCAAGAACCTAAAGGTCTGCCACCCAAAAAGGAAATAGTACATGATATTATTTTGCAGCAAGATGCTCCATTGCCTAACATTGGATTGTATAGGTTGTCTGCTTTAGAGAATGCTGAAATCAAAAAGCAGGTGCAGGAGTTGCTCGAGAAAGGGTTTATCAGGCCTAGCACATCACCATGTGGGTCACCAATCGTTTTGGAGATAAAATTACACACAGCAATATATTATCTATTATTCATGAATGAGGAAATTACACACATATTTATACAATCAATAGTCTCAAGATAGGAATTCTATCTTGGACGTACACTAGTGTGGTTGAGAGATTCTTTCAACCACACACTAAACTAGGAGAAACTAAATTCCTATTATGTAGGAAAAAACTCCTCAAATGGAGAATTACAACCATAGACAAGTAGGAATTAATTATTTCTAACTCCCCCCCTTAATGACTACTTGTCATGATAGTCAAATCCACCACCATCAGGCGAATTGCATGTACAGAACTTCCAAAAACAAAGAGAGATCAGTGTCTTTATAAGCCAAATATTCATGTCCAGATAACACTCGCAAACAATTGCGTTGATTGCGCCTTTCGACGCAACTGTTAGATAGAAAAGTGCGTCGACCCTCTTGTGCTCAGACACACCAATATCTGATACCATGAGCTAGGTGTTACTGCAGTCCACCTGCTCCTACGAGCATAAAGCTCCTGTGCACACATTAGCCACTCAAGCAATATGCCACCACCAGGCAAGTCCGATCTACCACCATCGGGCAAATCCGCCAACTTCAATATGCCACCACCGGGCAAGTCTGATCTACCACCACCGGGCAAATCCGCCAATTTCAATATGCCACCACCGGGCAAGTCCAATCTTCCACCACCGGGCAAATCTGGAACTTAAATGTGCCACCACCGTGCAAGTCCTGTAGCCATTAAGGCTCTGTATGTGGTTTCTAGCTCACCACAAACCATCACTTTACAGTGACAAAAGATGGTTTCAGGCTGACCATAAACCATTACAAAGTGGTTTTGAGATCACTACGAACTTTCAGATGCCTTTAAAAAATTTACATTTCATTCTACATTTTGGAGTTTCTGGGTACATACAATGACCATTACAATAACTGGACTTGCTTATAACATGCTAGGGAGTCTATTCCACAAACCACACTAATTCAAACAAACATCTACTTTGTTGTCCACCATAAACGTTGTCGCTGCTCCTTTACCTCATCTGTGAGGGGTCCACTGATAAAGAAACCGGAACATAGGCACTCACAGCCACATGAAGAGAATAGAATTTTCCCTTCAAGAATAGTAATCCAGGACTCCATGGTCCAATCCTCCATCGCATTTCAGTATCCAATTCTCCTGGCATCACAACATAATGTCACTTCCCCTACTCACAGTATCAAGGCTAGTCATTTTTTTCAAGCATACTACCTCATGCTCGCTAACAATCTGCAACACGATCTCAATCATCCTCCAATCTCTGATGTAGCTCCAATTGATTTCATTTTCACTGTCATGTGTTCACCATTCCCTGCAAATTTGCTTAGTGTTGGAATGACCAGTTCCAACACACTCAGCATTGTGACAATAGTTGGTCATACTAATGTCACTTAAATTACAACTAGTTTTATTGTCATGATAGTTAATCAATATATTGCAACATCATCAGAGAATTAAAAAAACATTTCGACAATAGCAAATCTAGCTCACTGCAAATCCACCTTCAAGCCAAAATCCTACTCAAGCTCCAATTTTACGGAGATCTGCATCTCTCCCGGGAATTGCAATGCTGTTAATAGCGGCACCGCTGAGATCAAAGTGTGTTTTGCCACCTCCGCAGACTCCAACCTCTGGACATTCATCAGTAATAACCACAGTAGAGGGTTTTCCAGTAAAAACATCTTTCTCCGTGCACTTTACTTTATAAGAAACATTGAAACGCAGAATCAAACAATCAGCAAGCACCTGACAGACAAGCCTTCATTAAGAAGCTTGGCTATATCAATTGGAACTTTCTAATGAGCCTCTCCCATAGAGTGCCACTCAATACCGACATCAGATTATCTCAGCATGATGTCTGTCATAAATATGGACGATATATACATCACCTTGTAATAGTTGAAAAGTCTAAATAATTGCAATGAGCATAACATGCAAGGCAATTACAAAACCAAACCGTTCCAATTTCTACATTAAGATACCTCCAGACCTTGACAATGGTGCTTTGATCTGCAGAAAAAATTATTACCATAGACTACACACCTGCTCAATACAGGGGCTGGAACATCCAGTGCAATAAGTAAATGCTGTTGAATCTTCACTTTTTTTAACACATGCCGCTAGACCAAAAATGGCTTTCAACAATCAGCAATCTGCACAGGAAAATAATCCATCTAGGCCAAAATACAAGGTTCCGTCCTGGAATGTCATCATGGAGTGGAACGTGATGGTTTGCTTTAGTGTTAAGTGCAACATTCTGCACTGCCCCTCCAATCATGACAGGCAACGAAAAAATGATCTGCCCCTCGTGTTCTGTTCCAAAAGGGATATTTGGCAGCAATCATGTTGACATAGTCCCTCAAAAACAGTTGCAATGGGTGCATGTTATGAGAGTTGGGCACATACATCCCTTCCACTATTTCATATACGCTATAAGGCAAGTAAAACATGTGAGCCTTTTAGATTTCCTGGCATCATTGGTCATCCTTTCATGGTAATGTTCATAGTACAAAGACCAACGATGGGTCCATTATTAAGTCCCCAGAACACTGGAGTTCCTTGACCAGCAAGCACATTCTCCTCTCACCGACAGGAATGGCTCCTCCACATGGCTTTATCACACATCCACGCTGTAGAACTTGGCAATCCACGGAGAGGTTCAAAAAGTTTGCTTACACATGCAATGATCCTCCACACATAAGTTTAGTCACACGCATATTCCTTCACAAATGATTTCTGCACCTTATCCTCAGCGGCCTCAACCAACACCTTCATCGCAATCGCTTTCTTCAACATATTCTCAGAGAGATTGGCCTCATAGCGCTCTTCCTCGTCGGCCATGGCAGATCCACGCAGGTAGCAGATCTCAACATATACTCAGGGGAGACATATTCAGTACTCATAACAACAAATCAGAATGCATCCAGAAATTACTGGGCATAACTGAGCGCATCGTATTGAAACTTCTGGATTGGCCTTGCAGCTTTCTTCTTCCTAATTCCACCGAGCTCTGCCCTGATTCTCTTCAACACGCGCTTCAATGCTGCTCTGGCACAACCCAGCATCATCTTCCCTTTCCCCTCAAAGCAGAGACACACAGATAACACTGCTCTCTCCAGTAATACTCTGTTTGAGGTTCTCGAAATCTGACATTCTGAAGAATCGACCTCGGCACTTCGGCGATAGCAGAAGCAGACCCCAAATTGATGATGGTGTAAATACCCTTTCCGATCCTCCATATGATTCGTCACAGGCACATATGATTGTCGCTGCTCCTTTGTTGCTGAGTTCTGCATTTTATGAGGCAGTAAGGGTCCATTTGACAGTGAAAATCAGTGTTCTCCAGCCCCTAGGCGCTGACCAGCGGTACCTCCAATGTTCCCTTCGGCATATTTCGATCTTCTGATTTGGGGGCGCACCAATTTCAAGTACTTCTATCGATCCACTGAGCCCAAAGAAGGTAATGCTTCAAGCATTTTTCAGATCCAGTCGCTTGTATGGTGCTACACAATAGATATTTCAAAATACCAATGTATATCTATTAGATTTCAGCAGCACATACAGATACCATCCAGATCTTGGCACCGACATCAAAACCCTGTTGGATCTTGGCACCTACCAGAGAATTCTGATCTCTACAGCGACAAAGTCAATGCCCAAACCTGATCAAGAAGGCACCCACAGTAAAATCCTCATCCAATAGCCTAAAATCAATGGACACAAGCGCTGAAACAAGCTCTCCAAAATAGGGAATTCACCCACATTCTCCAGCTGGGCTTCTCCAGGAACCAGAAACAAAGCAGAAAATGCAAAAAACTCAAAATATCCTGATGTTCCTAGATTAGGCCGATTGAATACAGAGGTATCGATTTATGAAATATAAGGAAAACAGTCGAATCCATGAACCTGGAGGTCCACCCATTGCAGCAACCCCGAATAGGCTCATCTCTGAGTGTAACACGGTCTTCACTGCACTTCTGGACTTGAATTGAAACGGGATCTCCTCCACAGAGCACCAGTCTGCAATGAGGGTCTCCTCTGCTCCAAATGCTACGAAATAATCCAAATGATGGCAGTCAAACGCAGGCATTCGGGGTTCTTTGCCACAACACCGCAGCACCAAACCAATCCACCATAGTGCTGGATCAATTTAAACCGTTTGCATCGCCTCCGAGCTAAGTCAGGTCTCTGAGCCCGCTCCCCGGTTTAAACAAGGAGCTTGATCTCAATGCAGGTTTCAAAAAACCCTCCACCACAGTCTCGAAACCCTTCTTGATTCTTTAATGGCGAGTGGAATCGAAACCACCGTTCACGCCATGCAGACAAGCTCTAATCAATCTCTCTAAGTCACTAATGGAGTACGATCCAGCGTCAGAAAATATCAACGCTCAATGCCCAAGAACAAATAGAGAAACTCCATAGACCTCTCCAAACTCAGCGCACCAGAACACCGCCCAGCTCACCGGAACCCTGTTCGATGCTCGATGGACAAATTAAAAAAAATACTCTTTTATTTCCTCAGCCCAGGATGGGCCAAGCCCATGAGGGGCCAGCCCTCAGGGCTCTGATACCAAGATAAAATTACACACAACAATATATTCTCTATTATTCATGAATGAGGAAATTACACACATATTTATACAATCAATAGTCTCAAGATAGGAATTCTATCTTGGACGTACACTAGTGTGGTTGAGAGATTCTTTCAACCACACACTAAACTAGGAGAAACTAAATTCCTATTATGTAGGAACAAACTCCTCAAATGGAGAATTACAACCATAGACAAGTAGGAATTAATTATTTCTAACTTTTGGTGAAAAAGAAAGATGGCTCGTGGAGAATGTGCATTGATTACCGAGCACTGAATAAGATAACAATAAAAAATCATTATCCCCTTCCTCGCATAGATGATATTTTGGATCAATTGAAACAAGCTGTTTATTTTTCCAAGCTAGACTTGCACAGTGGATACCATCAGGTCAGAGTTGCAGAACAAGATGCATGGAAGACTCCTTTCAAAACAATGCAGGGATTGCATGAGTGGTTGGTTATGCCTTTTGGCTTAACTAATGCTCTTGTTACTTTCATGAGATTAATGAATGATGTACTCAGACCTTTTCTTGATGATTTTGTTATTGTGTATTTGGATGACATTCTGATTTTTAGTAAAACGTGGGGAGAACACTTAAAGCATGTTAAGCAGACATTAGATGTTTTGAAAAGAGAAAAACTTCATGTTAAACTCTCAAAATGTGAATTTGGAAAAACATCTCTGAATTATTTGGGTCATAGTAGGGGGTGGTGAATTGAAGAAAGATCCCTCTAAGGTGGCAGTCATTGTGAACTGGCCTAAACCCAAGTCTGCTACAGAAGTGAGAAGCTTCTTAGGGGCAGCACAATATTGGAGGAAGTTCATTTCTAACTTTTCCTCAATAGCAGCTCCCTTACATGCTTTAATAGGATTGAACAAGGTGTTTCAGTGGGGAGGCAAACATCAGAAAGCCTTCGACACCTTGAAAGAAAATATTAGTACAACACTTGTGCTAGCACTACCTGATCTTCAAAGACCATTTGAGATCCAAACGGATGCTAGTGACTATGCCATGGGAGCAGTGTTGACACAACATGGTAAACCCATATGTTATCATTCTGAGACATTTAATTTTGCAGTAGTTAACTATCCTACATATGATAAAGAATTATATGCATTAGTGCAGAGTGTGAAAAAGTGGAAACATTACTTAATGGGCAAAGAGACAGTAATACATACTGATCATCAACCACTTCAATATCTACACTCCCAAACTAAGTTGCAGCAATCAAGACACTACAAATGGATGGGTTTTCTACAACAGTTTCATTTAATCATCAGATATAAAAAGGGCATACATAATAAAGTTGCAGACATGTTGTCTAGACCCATTCTAAGTGCATCTACTATACTTAAGCATAATTATGTGTTACATGAAAGCTACATTGAACAATATGCTCAAGATATAGACTTTAAAGATGTATATGCAACTTTAAGTCAAGGCAAAAGAGTAGAATAATTGGACTATCATGTGAAGGACCGACTCTTATACCATTGTGGGAATTTATGCATTCCACAAACTGAGAGAGTAAAGATAATTAGAGAAGCACACACTTCTCTGATATCAGGTCACTTTGCGGTAAGTAAAACGGTTGCACAACTGCAAAGATTTTGCTATTGGCCAAAAATAAATGAGATAGTTTCTAGATATGTAAGAGGGTGTACTATGTGTGCTAAAAGCAAACCCAACAATAGAAAACTAGGCTTGTACACTCCATTACCAGTTCCTTCTCACCCCTGGGAAAGTGTTTCCATGTATTTTATTGGAGGACTGCCTAAATCTAGGAGAGGTCATGATTATCTGTATGTTGTTGTGGATAGGTTCAGCAAAAGGTGTATTTTGATACCTTGTAATAAGCAGATTATAGCTGAATAAACTGCAAAAATGTTCTTTGAACATGTATGGGTTCATTTTGGATTACCCACTTCCATTATATCTGAACGAGACACCCGATTTGTGGGGAAGTTTTGGTCAAGTCTGTGGGAACTGATGGACACCAAACTGAAGAAAAGCACAACTTTTCATCCACAAACTGATGGCCAAACAGAACTAGTTAACAGGACAGTGATCCAGTTACTTAGATGATATTGCAGCAAACATCCTAAGCTTTGGGATGAACATTTGTGTTATGTGCAGCATGCTTACAACAGAGCAAAACATTCTTCTACATAGAGATCTCCCTTTGAGACCTGTTTTGGTTTCACACCAAGGTATCCTTTGGATTTTGTCTTTGGTAAAGATACCATAGTTGAGGGACATAGTCAGACAAGTCATTTCCCGATGTAACCAAAGAATCGAACCGACGAGGAAAAGCTAGCGCAGTTCGTAGGAGGACAAGTGCCCACTCCGTGTGAACCATTGATGATGACGCCGAGACAGGGAACTCCAAGCGATTAGCAGCGGACGATTCAATGGGGGTGGAAGAGGAAACGAGCAGTCATGAGAGCGACTAGCTTTAAAGCCATGAACAGACAAAACAGAACACAAGGAGAATAGACACCGGAGAAAGAAGAAGACGAAGATAGAGAACAAAGAGACAGTGCAGCAAAGAGCAGAAAGACAGAGAGCCGAGCTGACCTGCAGCATAAGGCAGCATCGAGCCATCCCTAAGAGGATCTGTCAGGGAACTGAGCACCACATTGGGCTCCTCCCATTGAAGACTAGAGAGGTCCAGAGCTGGTAAGGAAAAGAGTCTGTGCATTCTAGTGGCTTGGGGAATCCAAGAACCACCCTGCCAAGCAATTCTGTTTCAAGAGACTAAGTTTGAGCTCCTCATTGTAATTCTATGCTTTAAAGACACAATAAAAGAAGGCCACCACTGAAAGCTAGACCGAAGACGTAGCCCTAGAGGATAGGGTGAACTCCTTATTAATTTGTTGTGTTCTTGTCTTTGCTTACTGTGTTTCTCTTGCTGTTTTCCATTTTCCAGTGTCTATGTATTTTGCAATTTGATCGATCCGTTGCCTAAAATAACATAGACACACACCAGCACAGGAGTCTATAATACCTTCATTCAATAATTAATTAACTGAGGTCACTCAAGGGTGGCTTTTCAGATCATGTAATCCCAATGCTTTTGTTTGTTTCCCACTCTCAACACTCCCAGGAGACAGACTCTGGGATGTGAAATTCTCTGTTAACTAATGTTTTGTTCCCCAACCTCTATTGAGTGATGACCACCTTTGACTTCTCTGTTTCTTTGACCTCTGGGAAGAGTCAACACTCATTCGTGGGTTGTGCCAATATTTATGTCCAATGCATTGGTTCCACTTCAACCTAGTGCTCTCCACGTTGGCTAGCTACCACATTCACTCAACGTCTAATCATCCTAATTATTCCTTTGATTGCACCTCTTTTGATCTTCCAGAGAAGACCCTATGAGACACATCATCTTGGAGCTAAGTTCAAACAAACACATAGTCACTTTGTAACTTAATATGTTCCAACCATATCTAAGCACAACATCCTAGTGCCTTTTATTCCATGTCATCCAAACCTTCCTTTGTGATCCCTCCCTTTTAATCACTCTGGGTAACAGACTCCATGAGATGAAGATGTTTTCTATAAACCATCAATCTCGACAACTGTTGAATGACGAAGTCCCGCATATTTATTAAATTAAGTCTCGACCCCTTTTTGTTATGATTTGTTCTCAGCCTTTGTTATGCAACAGAGGCCTCAGAGAATTAAGTCTTGGCCGTTCTCAATCCACTAGTCTTCTTCTTGTAATCTTACACACAACGATCGAGCTTTGGTACTTATTCAATACACTATGATAGTCATGCTTCCGCTACATCACTTTGATTGGTTTAGATCATTAATTTACTTGTTGACCCACAATCAACAACTAATATTCATCAACTATAAATGAAGGGACTTTGACCTTGCTCCAAAGGATTTATGCCTCCTCTATGTGGTTGATTCCTTTGTATTTAAATTGTTTTCTCATACACTCTCCCTCCTTAAGTCTATCTAATGGGTTTTACAACCTCTATGACCACCTATGCATTCACTCTAAGTGTAATCCCTCTCGATCTTAAGTGTAAAACCTGCAACATATTTGCACTCAAGTATAATTTACAGGGCTCACTTACAAACAATCAACAAAATGTTTCCACATAGAACAATTCAAAACACTCAAATAGAGTGACTATTTCTATTAAAAAATACACATGTTATGTAAAATATTACAAAAGACATCTCCTTGGTATTGAAAATGTAGCAAGAAAATATCACTTTGACCTTTCCTTGGTTAAACTAGATAAATTTGAATTTCCACATCAACATAAATCTTGGAGGTAGTTAACTGAGGTGACATGACACTTGTCACTCAGTTAACTCAGTTAATTCGAGTTGGGGAAGCTTGAGTTCAGTTCAACATGATTGATTGCTAATTTCTAGTAATATAATTCAGTTAAATTGAGTTACTATCAGTTAAACTAGTTCTAACAATTGGAGGAACTAGTGGAAGGTCAGTTGTGTAATTGTGACTTCAACCACACTCAGTGATAAACCAGTTAAATAATAAATCAACCTAAAATAATTGATGCATGCAGAGAATTCGAGATACCCAGCTGAGATGGAGATTCCAAGGCAGTGTACTATCAAGTGTAGAGTATTCTAATTTGTGCAGGTGGTGCATGAAATTGGAGGGTCATCCTAAGGAATTGCGCAATTCAATTTGGGTAATTTACTAAATAATAGGGGCATAATTCCTCAAATAAAAACACAAGGAAATAAGAGCTTGGAGGGATTGAAATTTGGCTAAGTGTTGGCCAGGATCAGTCAGTCAGGCAAAGAGATAGACTATACACTTGCATGTTATGCTCAGGCTTGAGAAAGCATATGTATTACTTCTTTATTCTTTGATTAATGCAATACATATAGGAAGGGGTTTTGATTAGTTTCTCTCCCCTAGATAAATCTTTGTGCATGTGTGATATTTCTTCTTACATGTTTATGATTGTGTTCTCTATTGTGAATTGAATTCCATAGAGTAATAGAGTAGATTTGAGTCTTGTGATTTAGTAAATTTCATGAGTAGTTTCAAGTCTACACTATAGTTTTTACACTTGGCCTAATTTACAATATAATTGGCCCTTTTTATTTTGGCCATATTTGGCCTAATTTATCCTATGCTCACTTGATCCACTCTCTCATGATATATCAAGGCCTCTTAGGATTAAATATTTATACAATGGACTATGAATCAATAATTAGTTCAAATCCACAAAATCATCAACAAATTCCTATTTATAGATCCTCTAGATCCACGCATCTTTAAAGAGATCTAACTAACCCTCAAATATCTCTTAACTCTCTCAATATTCTTGAGATGTCTTCTTAGAAGTAGATATGATTACAATCTCAATCCTATTTACAAAAATTCTCTATTTTTTCTTAAAAACATAGGAAATATAAATAATAAAACAATTACATTCAATTCGGGAACCAACTTCCTTGGTAAATGAAAGACCGTTAGGTTTATTCAAAATTCGTTTTGACTTGGAGGTAACATTCTCCTACATCATACTCCCAAGGCGAAAAAAAATCATGGTCTCTTGACCATGTGCTTTCATATGTTGATGAAAATCCTCCTAGGTCCCAAACTTTAGCTTCTAGACGCTTATCTGCCATGTCTCCTTGTTGCTGCTATGTTTCCTTTAGTTCTCCAGCATTCCACACTTTATGTTGTTGTTACCCATTTTCTTTGTTGATGCAAATTTCTTCAGATAGCTGCACTTTCTTACTAGTTGTTCTCCTCGGTATCATGTATCTTCTCATGGATGTCTTCCTCATCAACATCCAAAATTGATCAATCTATTTATCAAGCTATATCTTTGGCTAAACTTCATTGTTGTTACCAAAAGGCTGTTGCATTTCCTTTTTTATCATAAGAGTTATAAAACTATGATCAATATGTTGTTAACACTTTTTAGTCCTCTCCACATTATTTTTTAACTTAATTTCCTTTTCCTCTAACCCTTGTTTTGCAAGATGAATAGGCAATCTTTGGCTTTCTATCCTCTCCTCCAAGAACTTCAAATCCTCATACAATTCAACGAATCACTTTTTATTGTATCTCTGTCCTCCATGCAATATCCATTACTTGGATATTCTGTCAGCCACTCCTCCAAAAGCTCTCGCTCATCTTTACTTATACTTTCTTCATTGGGAATGAGACTTTCAACTAATGTTGAAATTTCCCTGATTATGTCTTCATGAAGTATCTCTCCATATTTCAATGTTGTTTCATCTTCTACACTTACATCATCTCCATGAGACGATGTTGATTCATCCTCCTATAAAATAGAAATTAAGGCATGTTCTCCTTCAACAGCTTCCCTATCAAATTTATGATCTTCAAGGTAAATAAACACATGTTTGTAAAATTTCTCTATCTCAACCATCTCTTCTACAAGTCTCATTTCTTCATAAAACTGCATAGGCACATCATTTAAGTACTAATGATCACCTCCTAATCATGCAATCATACACAAAGTGTCAAATTCAAGAATATAAGGCTCTTATTCCAATGCCTTAATTGTCTCATCTTCATGTTGATCCAAACTAGTTCAATAGTCCATGAGGGTGTCTATAAATTTCTCCTCAATATTTATGGCTTCCTTCTCATCAAGGAATAAAATTTGTTCAAAAAAAATTGTTTCATACTCAGTTTCTATGAGTTCTTCCTTCAGCCTGCCATATATTCTCTACCTTATCTTCCTTTTCAATGGTTGCCATCTCACCTTATTCTTCATTGTCCTGCCATATCTATAGTCTTCCTGGATTTCCTATAGCAACTACTTCAAATGATTGAGTTCTGCTCTTAACTCAACCATCTCCTTCTCAAATTCCTCATCACTCATCTTCTTTATGTCAATTTATTTGGCATTCTTCTTCATTTGATTGTGACTTTTCCTCTTTGAACCCTTGACATTACTATTAGTAGCCATATTTTCCTTCTTTTGTGAACTCTCTTTATCCACTTGTGAGTTGTAACAAGCCCTCTCCATCTATGCAACAAGTTTTCCACTTGTTACCAATACCAAGTCATCCTCTTGGTATCCTCTTTCATTATGGTCCTTTGTAGTAGAACCTCTTCTCGAGCACCTCTGCTCCTCAACTTTCAAAGTTGTTGAATTTTTCATCTTCATCTGCTCACCTCTTCACTTCTCTTGAGAACTATGTTGTCCTCTCTTCAAAAATTTCATCTTGTTATTGGGTTCTATCACAATTTCTCCATTTGAGAGCTCTGCCAACTCCTCTTCCTCTACCACAGTTGTACTTGACTTCCGTAGTTGCTACCAATCTTCTTCTTTCCTACCTGTAACAAAATTCTTCATGACCAAAGTTAACATAAAAACATCATATATACTTTGTAAGATCTATACCAATATCTTATGCTCAAGAATCTTCCTTTTAGTCCACTCCTCTAAAGAAATTCTCTTCCAAAAACACGTATGCTCTCTACTCTTCAAACAATCCTCCTCAAGAGCGCATCATATCTTTCAACCTCTATGATGGGCATCATTAATAGGTAAATAATAAGGCCCATCAGGCCTTCCTTCAACCAAAATTTACCTTATTCCTCGCATTTAATGGCATCTTTTTTACTATTATGTGGTTATTAGGAAGACTAGAGGGTGATTATCTTATCTTGTGGCTTAATGTGCAGGAAAAAAGGGCATTAGAATGAATTTACTATGCAGATACGTGTTGGAAAGAATTTGGAGAAGATGTAGGAGAATGTTCTCCTACATTTACTCACTCAAATCTCAACCTGCTCCCTACATTTACTCACTTCCAGTTCAAAGATCCAATGGAAGTTGATGGACTCGAAGACTACAGGGAGAAAGATCCATATTTTTAGGAATTTTGGAGGGAAGAAACCCTCTTTCCAATGATTCAACCCCTTAGTCACTTTTGTATAAATAAGCAAGCCTAAGGGCTCAATAGGATTCAAATTGCTGCTGAAGGATAAATACTATTAGGAGCTAAGAACTTGTTGTTTCCATTTCCATTTTTGATGTACTTGAGAACTATTTTGCATTAATGACAAGCTTGTTGTCGATCCATAGCTGAGTTTATTTTAGAGGTCTGAGTCCCCTTGGGTTAGGGAAAAACCTAGAGGCTCTAGTCTCTCTTATTTGTATATTTCTTTCTTGCATTCTCTTTCCTAGAAATGTTTTCCTTCTTTGCCTAGCAGACTGGTCTATGAAAATTGCTTGTGTAGGTCTTCTAATCACTTCTCTTATGGGGTGCATGGTTGGGGATATAATATTAACAAGCCAAAAATATAGTTGCTTCCTTTGCAGTAGTTAGGTCTTTTGATTTTATTCTTTTCACATACTTGTTTTCTGCACATTGTTACACATAATTTTTTCACTATCCTTGTACTCCCCATTCCTTGATCCTGGAGGACCTCTACAATGAACCCTATATGCTTACCCTTCATGAAGAAACCCCCATTGTGTCCCTCTTCATGAGCAGATCAATTCCCTTTTGCACCATTTCCCCTGAAACTTCTGGTTTGCCTAGTTTACAAGACCAACGCTAATGGCCCTTGTCCCCCTCGCGTCGATATGAAGGGATTAACACTGTCCCTAGCGATGACCGGAGTGATGAAGCTTTGTTTCAGTCACGCTGGTCCTCTTATTAAAAGTTTTTTTAAATATAGAGCCGAAGCTTCCAGCTCTAGAAGCTTCGTAACAGAAGTCTGGTAAATGGTTTGGCCAGATGGGGTCAAGGATGTCAGTTTCGGATCCTTTCCCCTATAATGATGGAACTACCTCAAGGGATAAGACCTTCTCCCATGAGAAGAGGATCCATCTCCCATCCATTCATCCTATATAAACCTCCCTTTTTCCCAAGCACAAGCTAGTGTTAATATTGGTGTGCTAGTGCTAATTAAGTTTGGAGTAAACAACAAGCTATTCATAGTTGTAGCTCTCTAGTTGTGTGAGGGATAAGTGTGATTTGGTTCAGAGTGAAGCCTAAAGGGAAGAGAATTAAAACTATTTTTGTTAAGGCCATCATGGAATGCTACCAGAAGTGTGTCGGAACCTGGTCCTGCCAGAGGAGAACGACAACGTCAAGACAATGGTTGTAATCTCTTCTTGATTCAATATATATATATGCAACTATGGATTGATTTCCTACATGATTTGTCATATTGCATATTCATGGCTTAATGTTTCTTGACTTGTTAAGTAGGCTGAATTACAATTTGTCTATTATCACGGTTGTTGTTTTCTGTTGTTTACTTGTTTTAGGCGTTTGAAGAAGGAAGCGAGAGATAGTCGGAATGAGCAAGCAAGGACATCATCAAACGGGATAAGTGTACCAAGAGGTAGGCCCTCTTAATTGGTTCTAACCTAAGGAAATCTTCCATAGAATGTATCAATTATGGCTAGACCCATTATCGGGCTAGAAGAATTTGTTTGTGTCCACACTTATAATTTTACTTCACCACAAATTGGCGACCATACTAGGAAACCAATCCTTTTGCTTGTCTTAGATTTCATGATTTCGTGTGAACTTTTCTAGTTCCACTTTTTCCCTTTGGTTCTGTTTCTTTTCTCCTACTTACTGGCTTGAGTTTAAAATTCATAGTAGCAGATCTGATCCCTCTTTTAGAATTTTTTTAGTTTTTTCTTTGCTCCCTTGATCAGTGCGCTTAATCCACTGACAGTCGTGTCGCTCAGTGAAATATGCTGAGAAACAGTCGCACCGACCAGCCTTTGGCACTTATTGTCAGTTAGGCAGTTGCGTTGATGCCTGTAAGTGAATATTAGGGTTTGTCCCCAATCTTGGCCAGTGTGTTTTGTTCTCATGATTTTGACCCCGTAAGCCTTTTAGATTGTTTTCTCCCTGACTAGAAAGCTTCTTTTGATTTGGTTTTGTTTGCTTGTTGGCTTATCATCTTTCTGCTCGATTTCTTGAGTCATTGAGTGGTCAGTGACACTAGGGCATCTAGATTATCGTCCATTCAACTATTTTTGAACTCAGTGAGTCGAGTTGTAGGTGTACTTACTCCTTGCATTTCGTTTGTGGTCCTTTTATGACTTTGACTTCCATTACACAAGTTTGAAAAGTTTTTGTTTTCTTGTCTAAACATTTCTTTTCTGGCATGGATTACGTTGCTTGTCTTGTTGTTGGTAAATTCGGTGCTTCATTAGTTTGAATGAGCCTCTCTTTTCATGTTTTCATTTGCTTGGAGAGCTGATTGTCTCAAAAACTCTTTCATTGAAGTGTTGTATGCGAAAAGTTTATTTCGTTGTTTCATGAAAAGTATGAAATTCTAGTTTGTTGCATCATTGTGCTATGATAGCCTGCATCATTAAAGACTAGGATTGCATTGGAATTTGAAAATGAAAAGAACTCTTTTTCTTTTGAAAGGACTGTTAGAAATGTTCTTGTCAAGAAATTAGGAATTGGAATGCATTTTTCATTAGTTTATTTTTTTGAAAAGTGAAGTAGTGAAAGATAATTTTGCTTTCAGTTTCTTGGTTGTTTGCATTTGTTTGTGTAGTTTCTACCCTCTTTAGTGTAGGCAATTCATCGAATTGAAAGGGTCTTGTCTCATTTAGTTGCATCTAGGGTTTTTCGAGTTGCATCATTAAGACCTGAAAACTGAAACATAACTCAAGATAAAATTTAAAATGAATTCAATTAACTTAAGGCACATTTGAAATTTAATGATCATATATAGAAGGTCTAGGCTAGAGACGTGTTCCAGTGTCTTTAAACTTAGCAGCTGTTGTTAGCTTCAGCATTAGACAATGCTAGTACAATTTGTGCTGCCCGTACCGTCGAGTATATAAGGGGAGACCCCTCTAGGCTGAAATCCTTTATCCTTAGGAAGCGGAGTCAGCCGCCTTGCAAACGTGATACACCGAACACAACATTCGGGGTGATTGCTTGCTCGTACTTCTCGGTTCGACGGGAGGTATTCTGCAGTTCACGATTGCCTGGTAATCCTGTTTACCTAGATCATCTAGAGTAGTCATTTGATCTTTTTGACTCAATAAACTTAAAATATCATTCGAGCACTTGTCAATCCGAGCTCATTTCCAATCGAAAGCGATAGAGTCATCTTTGTTTCTTTCTCGACTCTTAAAAAATGAAAAAGAACTAGTCTTTTTATGCGTCTTAATAATTGATTTCCCACGATCTGTTAACACTGTATTAGTCTTTTCTGAGACCAAATCATGAGTTTCCCTTCAAAGAACATTTTAAATCCTTGAAGTTTGTTTTTTCTATCGACTAAGACAAGGTCATCGTGGCTGAACCATCTGGTTCACCCAGTTCCTCTTCCTCTCCTCCGTTTGAAAGATTGTCTGAGGAGTCGTCTCCTGAATTACCAGAGTCACTCGAGGGCCAAGGTGTTGAACTCAGAATTTTTATGAGCATTCAACCTTTTTCATCTCATCCTTCGCCTAATTTAGATACTAGGTCATCTGCTGATCTTGGCCTAGAATCTCCAGACAATCCCGTTCAAACTCTTGAGAACTCGCCGACCACTGACGGTCAGCTTGGACTGGTTATCTACCCTCTGAATCCTCTATTTGACCCTGTTGTGATATCACTGCAACGTCCTTACAGTCTGTATGACCAATCGGGTGTTCCTTTGGAACTATCCCCTCGTACTTCTTCGACCATTCACCATCGTTTGTTCATAGATATGGAACCCGAAGGCGATGCTCCAGTCACCTCTTCGGAAGAGTCAGAAGTTTCTACCCCACACACTGTTGAGGAGGAAGAGAAACCTTTTCCTCATGAGGGTTTCCCTTATACAGGGGTTATTCCTACTAGTTTTCCACCTAACTATGCGTCTTTGGCACATTTGGTTTCAGGTACACCTAGTGCCTCATCACTTTACCATAACCCTGTTTGGGCATCAGGAGTCATGCCTACTTCAGGTGTGTTCATTGAGAACACAACTTCCCAATAGGATGTTACCTCAGTCTTGGTGCAACCCACCATTCCAAACACCCTTGTATCATCAGCCCCAATCACCTGTGAGACCTAACTGACAGTTTTGAAGAATGTCTCTGTCAGTTCCTTCATCCCTCTAGTCAGTGGCCAAGATGTGCCACCACTTGGGGGAAAAAACCTAAATGTTTCTATGGTGTCAGGTGCAACCAATGTGTGTGGCTCACAATCTCACATGCTTGGTATGAACTAGCCTTCTTCTGGTGTTATTCATAACCCTGCTGATCCTACTAGATTAAGCAATCGGTACCAACAAGTTCAAAATCTCGTTGGTCCATTTGGTTCGAGCAATTTCTAGTATCAACAGCCGTATGAGGCTTAGGTCCAATACCAGACTCCTTACATTCCATATGATTCTCAAGGAATGGTTAATCAACCTTACAACCTTTAGTCTGGGTAGTACATTCAGCCTGGCTCATCCACCTTCCAGGGTGGCTATCACCAGATTTAGTTCGGAAATTTTCTGGGCACTGTTCAAGTACCCTTGCAACAACAAGGGCAACCTTTTTTACCTCAAGGGAAACCTTTGTTACCGCAAGGGCAACCTCTGTTGCAGTAAGGGCTATCCGTGCAACAACAAGGTCAAATGATCCCGCAGCAAGGTCAGCTGCAACAACCGCAAGGTCAACCCTTGCAACAGTTGCAACAAACCGTGCAGCAGCAGATGTAATATGCTCTGCACACCTCCCAGCTCGTGTCCTTGCAGGGCCATCCTCTGCAACCCTAGGGACAAATTTTACAACTGGAAGGTCAATCCTTGCAACAACAAAACCTACCTGGGCAGCAGCAACCCTTGTATACATATCAGGAGGGTCAACCCTTGCAACGGCAAGGCCAAGGTAAAGTCTTGCAGCAGCAGGTACAAAATCCTAATGTCCTAGGTCAATAGGTTCAGAACCCTTCTGGCCAAGGGCATCAAGTACAAAACCATAACGCCCTAGGTCAACAAGTTCAAAATCCTTTTGGTTAATGGCAACAAGTATAGAATCTCTATGTCCAAGGGCAACAAGTGTATCAACCTTATGGCCAAGGACATCAGGTCCAAAATCCTCTTATTCAGGGACAACAATTTCATCACCCGTATGTTCAAGGACAACAGGCCCAATATCCATATGTCCAAGGTCAATAGGCTCAACAACCTTTTAACATGTACGTTGCTTATCAGCAACCTATGGCTGGACAGTTCCAAGGTATTCAAGGTCAAAATCCTCCCTATGGTCAAGGTAACTTGCAATGGGGGCAACATCAGATGCCATATGGCCAAAATCCCCCACTATGGGGCCAAAGTCCTTACCAGCAGGGATGGGCTCCTCCATTCGGACCTGCTTATCGACCTCCTATGCCTTTTAACACCGAATTTCCATTCTTGGCCACACTCGAGTTGCCAGATGTATCTTGCCTTACGAAGGATGCTATCCTTCATTCACCATACTGGCCTCTGGTGTCATCCAAGATACCAAGCGATTGTCCAAAGTTCGATGGGAAAGAAAAAGAAGATCATCAAGCCCATGTGATGACATATCAACTCTAGTGCTTGTCGAACTTGTAAGTTGACGATTCCATCCGTCTCTGTATTTTGCAACAAACCCTCACAAGCACTGCAACCAAGTGGTACATCGAGCTTCCTCGAAGTATTGACCATGACTTTAACTCTTTAGCCATGGATTTCCTCATACATTTTTAGTTTCCAGTTCACTATGAAACTAGCACCTATTTGCTCACATCGCTTAAGCAAGATACTGCGACACACATCTCCGATCACATCCATGAATGGAGGCATAGACATCGCCTAATCAAGTTTGAGATTGTTGATCAGTTGGTCACTGAATAGTTCACTAAATCATTCGTAGCCCCAATATATCGTGATATAGCTATGGGTGGATGCGTTATTGAAGAGAAAGCCATTGCTCATGCCCAGTACTTAGATCTAGTTTACTCTTAGTCTAGCACTTTGTACGAGTTATTACCCGGTGCTCCGCGACTATCATCTGATCCCACGACATAGAAGTCACAAGTTGTACCTCCTTTTGATCGAATTATTGGTTCAGTATCCCAGACCCCTGCTAAATATTCTTCCAATTAGAAGTCGGTCTCAAATGCTATTCCTAATAGTTCTTCCCAGAATCAACCTAGCCCTGGTAAGACCTTAGAGGTCCATGCTGTGCAGTCTACCGTAGTGGACAAATCCTCGAAAGGTAAGAAGAAAGGAAAAGGCAAGGGTAAGGCTGATGCCCCAAAACAGGGTCCTCCCAAATCATCTGCTGGTGAATCTTCACAATAGAAACCTAAGTATCCCTGCCTCACTTGCGAGGAAGATCACTACACTAAGGATTGTCCCCGATGATCCAAAGTTATTCTCTTGCTCAAAGGGACCCTTGCTGTCCTCAAAGAGCCATTTCCATCTTAGCAAACCCAAATTGTAGACCAAGCCCAATCATCTGCTTCCTCAGGATCTCAAGCGCCCTAACCCTGATTCCTCTATACGACCACCCTCTCGAGGTGTGTTGCAGAAATCTTCGTATAATCCTAACGCCTGAGCCACTCAGCACTATAATATTGTTGAGGATTTGGCTCAGGCGCCATCAGCTATGTCGGCTCTTAAGGTGCTCCAAAGCTGCCCATCACAGTGGAAATCTTTGTTGTCAGCTATTAGGGGTGTCGATCCCACTGTTTCCAATTTGATATGTTTTGATCTAGAGAACCATCTTCCTCACCACCCTCATCAGATTACCTTTCTCATTTAGGTAATCATCAATGAGAAGACCATTCACAGGACTGTCATCGATGAAGGTTCTTCCACCTGCATCATGTCAACCTCATGTTGGAAGGCTATTGGTTCTCCTGCTTTGAACCAATCTTTAAACACTTTGTAAGATTTCGATGGGTGCGATTCGCGACCCTTCGATGTCTTACCTAACCTTGCCATTATTTTGGAAGGTAAGACAGTGCAAGTCAAGGTAGATGTTATCACCTAGATTGAACCTCAGGCTGAAGGAAGGCAATGCCAGGGTAACCACAAACCACGCTTAGGGGAAAGTGAAATTTCAAGGATTGAGTGAGGGGAAGGGGTCCAAAAGGGAAAAACACAAGTATAACCTAGAAAAGTGTCAAATTGTAGCAATATGCTAGGGTTTGTGGGAACATGATGAATTTCAGGGATATCAGTGATGGGAAGTGTTTAAGAATTTATATTAAGGATATGGGAATGTGTATGAGCATCAGGATACAAGTTTTGTTGATGATTTGACCATCCAAGAAAAGTTACCTTCAAAACCCTAGGAGAGGGAAATGAGCCTTACCTAAGCACAACTGAAGCACAAACAAAGTGTAAAATGACCCATTGGAACTTGAAAATGATGACAACTCTTTGAATGATAGTACGCTCAGTCGAATGGTGACATGGACCAATACTTGGAAAACTTAGGAAGGAGTGAAAACAATCCTAGACCTAATACCTAGTGACCAAATTTTACTTGAAGGCTCACTGAAATGAAAATTTTTTACTATGACACCCTAAGACCACTTTGTAAGAGCATGTTTGATCACTAGTGGAAGGCTACAAAGACTGACACTAACATTGGCTCCATTGGGGATGGTAGCTCCTTGGAGGTGCCAAAAAAACCGTAGACCAAGTAGCCTTATCCACTGGGCATGGAGTAAAAAAAGAAAAAAAATCAATCTGAAATACATGACTGAATATTGATGACTCAAAGACACAAACTGACTTTTACTCAACTAAAAACTGATTCAATACTAAAACACAATCGACAAACTAGAAAAGATGCTAAAAATGGAGCTTATTCAATAAAACCTACTCTAACTGTTCCATTCATCACCTGATCAAGTGAAATGAAACAACCAATGCAACCAAGTAACCATTATGGTGGTTGTTTGAATTCTCCTCAAGTGCTTGTTTATGAGAAAGAAGAGAGAACTGCTGAAATGCAACTCCCATGAAAACTTGTAAACAGAGCCAAATTTTCCCAGACTGGATAATATGGATTCTCTATCTGACTCCAAAAATATTGCATGAGGATCTTGAAATTCATGTGCACTGGGACTTAGCTCATCCAATGGATTACTTTGCTTCTCATCATACCATGAATGCAAACTTTCATCTGAGCTTTGTGATGAGACTCCCACTGAAAATGACAAAGAAACCAACTGCTGGATCAAGTTTGTATCAATACTTTTTTCAAGCTCAAAGTTAGCTAATGGAGATGGACTTTGACTGCAAATATCATCCAACACATCAGCTATTGGATTGTGAAAAGCTTGAAAAGACTATTGCAACCCATTTTCTATTGGTTCCAATGAGATTGCATGATTTTCTACAGGCTGCTCATCCTTTATTGAAGATATACTATGCAAATTTACCTTCAAAAACTAAATTGATTCAAAACATAATGGTATGGAATCATCTTGCATCATTTGATCATATGTTCCAGCTTCCAAGTCTTCATCTGCAACCTGAAATTCAATAGCATTCGGGGGCTGAAAATCTAGATATGAGAAGTCTTGAACAAGGATTTCATTGCCCTCTAGATGGTCAAGATCAAAACTTATCGACGATTGATTTCTAATTGCATGAAAGTTGTCTCTGATGAACAGAAACGAGGTAAAACAAAAAGGCAAAGATCCTTCACTTACTTCAAAATTTTCTACACTTTCCTCCTCACTTCCATAACTGATATGCATCGGCTGATCACCGAGCTGCTGAAAGTGAATTTCCTCCTTCCACAAACCAGGTGTTGATTTGTCTGCAAGACTAGCTTCTGTTTGGAGAACATAATCACCATCATACTGATCAAAATTAGGCAAATCATGAGTATAAAACACATCATCAAGCATACATGTCAAATCAATAGATCTCTCTTCTCCAAGATGATTTATAAAGCAATCATTATCAGATCTATGACCACTGGGATAAGAAAGAAAATGTTTTCAATCAACCACTTGTTTTTCTTCAATTAGCGAGCCATGGTCTTGAACATCATACTCATTCCTTGTGGTGATCTTTTGCATCATATCTTCCACTGCACTTACCAAAATGTTGAGCTTTACCTCTAAAGATGTCGCTTCCTCTGGATCTATGTTCTTCATCTCTTCTTCCTTCAACTTTGCCCTTCTGATCAGCATATTAACCTCTACATCTACTGCATTGTTTTGAATCTCTTCAAGTGTTCCGAGGTTCCTTTCTCTCAGTTGAAACTCCATTTCTGGATCAATGGCTTCCAGATAATGCAAGAGAGTTGAATTAGGAGGAGGTATTATATTAAGAGGCATCGAACAATAAGCTTGGTTAAATCTGGTAGAAAATTGTTGTATTGTCTCCCCTGGCTGTATTTTCAGCTGGTTATACTCTTCTAGAATCAAGAAAGGGTTTTGTATGACCACCCACTTGTCGAGGAAAAATTTGACGAATTGCTGGAAATCTGATATGCTCACATCAGGCAGGGTTTTGAACCAACTCTTGAATTTGCCTTGCAAAGAAAGAGCAAAAAGCCTAATACTGACATCCTCTTCATCAACTTCAAAAAGTTCAAGAAAAGACTCAAAATTCAGTACATGTCTCTCAACAGTAATGTTGTCACATTCACCATCAATCTTGGTAGATATAGGTAATGACTTTTAGGGAAAGCATCAGATATAGGAGGTAAAATCATAGGTTTGTATCTATCTGGAATTTTACAAGGTATAGGAGTATATACAAAAGTTGTAGAATTATTCTTTATCTCTTGAGGCTCATCAGTGTGAAGACGGTAATCATAAGATTCAGAAGAAGGGTCTTGATCAAGATCAAAGGCATGCGAATATTTTATATTCACAATCTTAAAAGGGAAGGAATCACATGCAGGTCTAGGATATTTTCTCAAATACAGTATACTTTGTAAAGCCTTCTTGACATTCTCGGGAAAAGAGAAGAAATAATTTATAACAAAGAACGTAATGTCTTGGATGAAATTCCAACTTGAATACCTGATCTTTCCATATTGTCCTTTCATGTTTTTGCTGGTTGGGTTCATCCTCCAGTGGAGTCCTTGGATCTGATCTCGAAACTAATTTGGAGTCGCTAGGTGAATGATTTCAGCCTTCCGATGTCTGATCGTTGTCCACCATCAACAATCAGATCTGAACTTGATACATTTTGTTGAGGAACATAAAACTACGTTCCCCAGTATGGTCGCCACTATGTTATCACCTGGATTGAACCTCAGGCTGAAGGAAGGCAATGCCAGGGTAACCACAAACCACGCTTAGCCAAGTAGCTAGCCCTACTAGGCCAGGAGAGGGCTCTCTCCGTAAGGATCTCAGCCAAGATGACTGGATCAGGAAAATGATATTAGGCTAGGTATAGTAGCACAAGGTTTGATTTGATTTTGAAAAGGTTTTGTTGGATTAGGAGGAGCCAAACAATTAGGGTTAGGGAATTATGTCAAAATTGCAGGGTGTTCAATGGGGCAAGGTAGGCATAAGTTTTAGCACTCTAGGGCTTGATGGGTGAGGTGTTTAAGACTAGTGAGAGGCTAGGAAGAGCATGTGATTATCATGGATCCTTCCCAAACTATAGAAAACATATAATGGTGAATATTTTCCTAAAGCAGAGCAGTGATGTAATGAATTCTGCCTATCAACTTGAAAACATTCACTTAGAAGCAATGAAATGATTAAAAAAATACAAAAAACATAATAACATATGATCAAAAGAGAAGAAACTGTACTAAAAATCCATACCACATGGATGCCAGAAAAATAGCTGCCATTCTTATTAATCTCCTGCTAAACTGCTACAAAATGATGTACAATCAAGGTATGAGCATCTAGAGGAGTCCAACCCTTTACAATGAGAAAGAAGAAGAAGATATAGGCATTGTTTCAACCTCCTTCCATCCTTAGGGGTCGAATCCCTAAGATGAGGAGCTAATCTAACCAATACTGAACAAGAAACACGAATATAGGCATCTTAACAACTTGCCTCTTTTTGGAGGCCTTCCCGGCATCCAAATTGAGCTCATGATAGCTCATTGGAAAGGTATTTAAGTCTAATTTCTAAAAAAACATATAATTTCTTCATTTGAAGCTCATTTGAAACCTCAAAAGTTGATTCTCCCAAGACTTCTTCTATGTGTCCAAAAAGTGGCAAAAAGGTCATTTTTTAGGGTGTTTTTTTTACCTTTTGGTGGACCAGTTCTACCCCCAAAACTTAGCAAATCCATAGGATGCATGTACTCATTGATTTGAATCCAAAAATTCAAGCCATTTGTCCATTGGGTGCCCCTAGGAAAAGCACAATGTCGGTGGCGCTGCGCGTTGAGCCAGATTTTCTGTCTCTGCAATTTCCAATATTTGCAAAAAACAAAATATTCTCCAAACCTGACCAAAAATGGTGAGCAACACCACCATCAGGAATCTTGATGAGCCAAGGAAGCTTCAGCAAGCAACCTAAGCCTATCCTCCTCTTTTTTTCCCTTTAGAGCTCGCCTTAGCCTAGTTTTCATCTTTTTGACCCTCATGTTTCAAATTTTGTTTCAAGTCCTGTAATGGTAGGCCATGTGCCTGATCATCTGGTTATCTCTATTGGCCTTCTACGATAGCTTCTCTAGGTAAAAATTAACTCTCTCAAGCCAAGTCTCTCTATCATCCTCAATTTCCTTCTCAATAGGAGATAAAGTGATTGGTGCCTCCTTGTCACCTTGTCGTTTTACCTTGAGAAGTTCTAGCTCCATGAGGACCTGCTTGTCACTCAATTGCTTGTTCTCTTGTTCCAAATATGTGATGACATACTTGGCCCTCTCCAAATTGTCCATCAACACTTGGACTTGAGCCTCCTTTTCCTATATGATGATGTCCTTTATTGTTTCTTCATCCTAATCCTATATGTCAATTATTTCCACGCCATGATGAGTATAATGATGCTTTGGCTCATAATGCTCTATCAAATCAAAGTCTCTCTCTTTCTCCTCATCATCAAAACTTTCCTCCGACATCTTTTCTTTCCCTTTGTGCAGCTACTGCACCTATACCTACTGTGCTGATGAAGAAGGCAAAGCCCCTTCCACAACCTGTGGAGCAAGCATTTGCCTATGGGTTGATGAAGAAGGCAAGGTCCCTTCAACATCTTGTGGAGCAAACACTTGCCTATCAGCTGCAAACAATCTCCTTGTGCCCCTCTGATATGTCATGTAAGTCCCGGGCACCTCAGTAGTGTTGGTCACTTTAATTGCTTATTGAATTAAACAACAAAGTGTGACATTAATTGTCAACCCATGGAAGTCTTGTTATTTCAAAGGCAACTGCATACTATATGCACTCAATTTTAAAAGCAACAGAAGTTGTAGTACAAACAAATCACGCCTTAGATTAACAAACTGAAGCTCCACTCTTCATTATAGCAATTACACTCTATTGCAGATAGCTATCAGAAAATGTTTAATTTCACTCAAAGAATCAGATAATGGAAAGAATCAATCTGCAAAAGAAAACAATGGCTGTGCTGTAACAGAGGGTCAGGACCCTATCCCCAAAGCGGGAATCTCCAGCACCTGCCTCTGATTAACTTAGCTGGCCAATTCACTCTGTAACTTAATCACCGGTGAAACACTCATACAACAATCAATTGAGAAAGAAACAAACTTTCAGCAAAGGTATTATAAACAATGTTCAGCAAACAGTACTTGTTAACAAGGCATGAATAAAAGACACACTCAATACACTGCAGAAATGTAATGGGTGAATCTTGTGATGAAGGTGGGCCCTGTCCTTCTCACAAGATTTCCCAGGAAACAAGAACTAGAAAAAGATGTTTAGAACAAAACTTTATTCATCCATAAATATGTCATATTACAAAAAGAATTCTAGTCCTGTTCCTTCAGCGAAGCCTTTTCCACAGTTTGTTCATCCCCCTCTAATGTAGATGTCTCCTCTTTATAAAGAGGAGACATTTATTACAAAAGATTTACATTGTTTTAACCCATTATACAAAAATAGGGAAATCAATTCCCTGTCAACAAAATGCTGTTACAATAATGCTGTCTTTAGATTATAAGCGTTACATCCAGTGTAACAGCTTCCTCAGTGATCAGTTCTGGTTCCTTTGCTGCTGTCAAATTTAGAACTCAAATCTCAACTGTTTCAGCATCACGATTCACGTGCTGTTTCTGTTGTTTCAGCAACTGCAAAAATAGTCTTCCAGGCTGTTTCAGCATCGCAAACTCCACATCATTCTTTAACTGTTTAGCACTTAATAATTCAAAGATTAAATATGAAGATGTCGTGATTATATGCTAAATAATTAAACGTATAGTGATGAGAAGAATCATTACATACCTTTGAGATAATTGGGTTAAAATACTAACAAAGGCTTTTAAATATAAGTTGAAAGGGATGGTATCATAGCAAAATATATGGTCAAAAAGGGACAATATGAGGTCCTAACATCCCCCCCAACTGAAGCAGTTGCATGTCCCCATGCAACATCTACTCTGAGTCTGAATTGGAATACTGGGATGTACAGTGCAAATTACTTATACAGTAAGTATAAAAGGTGCTATCAGTCGAATCTCTGAAACCCTGGACACTCTGTAATCTCTGCCATGCTGTAAGCTCCTCCTTTTTGGGCACCTTGAAGTAGGCCTTATATTGCTGTACTGGCAACCAGAGAAGGGGGAAGTGAAAATGATAACCCAACCATTTGTTACCACACCGCTGAACACATTTAACATAATTAGGCACTCGTGAAATTGCTGCATGAAGATTGAGAGGGTTAAAAGGATGGTATTCCCTTCTCTCCTTAGGGCAATGTTCCCAGAACAAATTGTTTGCCTGTATGGCAAGAGGTCCTTTCTTTTTGATATACTATTGACATTCTTCTAACACTGCTGCCTGTAATTCCCTGATATGCTCAGTCATTCCTGGTTCTTTTATAACCCTATGATGTTCAGCAATGAAAATAGCAGCATTCTGTGGTTCAGCTCGGATCCACAGAAGGCGATTTTCTTCGTTATGTTTTGTTGAAAGAAAAGCGTTTTGCCATGTGAGCTGATTGGCCATAAAAGAGACCAAGGCTCTAATCTGAATGTCACCAGCCACAGGAATCAAATTAAGCTTTCTATCTTCCGACATGGCCTCATTATGGAGATAAAGTTCACATAAGAGATTATGTTCACTGACTGACGCTGCTGCAAAAGTTTCAATAAACTGCTGGGGTGTAGACACTTCGTGAGGTCGTCCATCTCTGACTGCTTTTATCTGAAGGAATGCTAGGCGTTCTGCTAGGAACACGAAATAATTAAAGGATGGTTTCCTAGTAGCCAGAAGTCTTTGAACTAATTCAAAGATAAGAGACAATCTAGTTTTTAACTTTTTATTTTCCTTCTGCTGTGCATGGAACTATTCCAAGACTTCCCAATTTATATATGCATGATTCTGCCATACTGATTTATTTTCCTGAAATGCCCTTTCTTGTTGAGTTCTTGAATGCTTAAAGTTTGAGTAAAGACAGTCTCTGCACAAAGAGGCTCAGTCTGGGTAAATACCGTCTTTGCAGACTTTGGTGCAGGATTCTCAGCTTTAACAAAGAGGGTAGGTCGGGGTACTTGCGGTTTCTCTTCTTCTTCAGAAATCTTTGAAGGCCCTACTAGTTTTTGTGTAATAGCAGGGCGCTCCTTTTTAACTACAATAGGAGTAACTGTAGGAGTAGGTCCAGACAATGGTACTTCAACTACCTTATAACCAGCTCGAGAATAGAGGTCACCACATTGGCTGCACATGTATTCCTCATACTGATCCTTATCTGCACTTTTCTCGGCTGCAGATGCTACCTGAGCTAAAGTATATAGATTAAGTTCTTTTTCATAAGCTTCCCTTGCTATTATTAACTCCTGCTTATAAGCCTTAATCTCGGCTTTCAGAAACTCATTCTCTTGTTGAAGGAAAGCTAACGTGACAGGGCCTTCTGTAGCAATTGCAGTCTCTGTAGTTGGTTCAAGTGGATGGGAAGATAGTTGTTTGGTGGCAGCTTCATTATTTATTTCTCCAGCAGGTGGTTCTTGTGTGACAACTGCTGGACCATCAACTAGTTTTTTAACGACTATATCCTCCTGAACATGCAAATTCTGCATATCAAGCAACTGAGCGGCTAGTTCTTCTGTAGCAACAGTATCCTGGGTATCTTCACTTTGCTCGTTGGCAGGTGGCTCTTGTGTATCAACTGTTGAGTCAGTAGCAGCTAGGTCTTGCTCTATTTCCTGATCATGGTCATCAGCAGGTGGTTCTTGTGTGACACTTGCTGAGGCAGTAGCTGATTTAGCTGTATGTTGATTACCCGTTTCGTGTTTATCAGCAGGTGGTTCTTGTGTAACACCCGCTGAATCAGTAGTTGCCATGTCCTGATGTGTTTCCAGATCATGATCGTCAGCAGGTGGTTCTTGTGTAACACCTACTGGACTAGTAGCTGGTTCTTGTGGGACAACTACCTCTTGGTTATCTAACTTTTGCTCCTCAGCACCTGTTGAGTGAGTAGCTGGTTCTTGTGGGGCAGCTACTTCTAAGTCATCTATCTTTTGTTCCTCGGCAGGTGTTAAGTCAGTAGCTAGTTCTTGTGGGGCAGCTACTTCTAGGTCGTCTATTTTTAGCTCCTCAGCAGGTGGTTCTTGTGTAACACCTGTTGAGTTGGTAGCTGATTCTTGTGTAATAGCTACATGCTGTACATCGTCTTGAGTGTCTACTTTTGATAAGTTAGCAACTGGTTCTTGTGGAGCAGCTGCGTCGTTTGAAAGGAATGATGTCACAAAATCCTGAATGTTTTGCATTTCGGTACCCGAGGGTGAGGAAGGTAGGGATTCGGGGTTTGGTGGGGTATAGGGTTTTAGGATAATGGGTGGGGAATTTGGGGTGGGGGTCTCTGTTGCTACTGCGGAAGATGTCCTCCTTCATCTTCGAGGCAAGGAGGCAGGAAAAATAGTGGTTTTTCTTTTATGGATGACCTTCTCTGGGGTAGGAGGAACATCAGAGGTAATAGCTTATTTAATTGAGGCCCTTGTTCGTCTTTTTGATGAAGGAACAACCGTTTCTTGCCTTTTCCTTTTCCTTCTCAGCCTAGCCAGGGGAATTTCATCGTCTGAATCACCACTGGGAATATGGATAGTGGGAATGGATGATTCGGGTAAATTATGGGATGGGGTTGATGCACTAGCGGGGTCAATTGGACTGGCTGTCACGGATGGCTGAGGATTTTCAGCATTCACTTGGGGATTTTCGGCTGCCACTTGAGAAATTTCAGGAGCTTCCTGGGGTGGGTTGTTAAGGGGAGGAGGGTTCTGCAGGGCAAAGCCCCTCAGGATTAAGAGCTGAACCAGGCGATGGTGAGTAATGGAGAGGAGTGGGTACTTTGCATCCTTGGAATAATGTGACATATTCTTTAGACACCCAAGCAGATAGTATGGCATATTTAATAAACGACCATGTCTTAAATGATTCAACAACACAAAGTCATGCTGGTACACTACCTGGTAACGTCCTTCGTAGGTAAGATAGTGCTTGACAAACTCTGCAACCTTTGGCCATGGAGGTGGTAATGAACGCAGTGCAACACCTCTGCCTTTAGGTTCGACCCGCTCCCCAGGTAGAAGAAAATCTTGCTGTGCGTTCAGAATTATGTGTTTACGGCTGAACCAGTGGATGCCATTGGCTGGTAATCATGCAACCTGCACTATATCCTCCTCTATTATCGGAATTCGCACTCCCCGAACAGTAGAATAATCTTCCTTTAAATTACGTGCGAATTCCAGGACTTGTTGAGAATCAAATTCCTGGAGCCTCCGAAAGTAATCCACCCAGCCCGCTTGCAGAAAAATTTGATATGCTTTTGGGTAAAGTTCCAATAGAGCCGTTGAACCAGGTTCATTTCGAATAGCGTTACCTCCCATAGTTACTGGTTCGGTAAAATGCACAATACAGAGCTGAGTTACCGCAGCCGAGACAGAGTAAGATATTGCGAATGGGGTTATGACATAATAAAACAGAGACGGGGTGACGAGACTTGATCGTGTTAAAAAAAACGACGGTGATTGGCATATCGGGTAATGATTGCAAAACTTTGATATTCCCCCAACTGCGGCTAAAATGATAAGTTTTGAGTGTATGGCGATTTCGGCAATCATATCAGAATCTTCTCATTAACTATAGTTTAATATTTACACATAAACACGCATACCTCACGTTTTACCTTCGATTTCTATGCTGAAAGTATATTTTCGTCGTTTAGTGGATCACCAATGGTTATTGGAAAGGGTTATAAGATATGAGGGTATTTATATAAAAGTCTTTCTCTATTCACACGAGGTAATGGTGAAGGAACTCAATCATCAGGATGAATGGCTGATTCTCTCAACTGGAAAGTGTTATATATTGATCGCTTTTGAGAGAGGTTGATGCCTTAGTTACGAAAAAATGGGAAAATTGACGCTTTTTTGGAAAAATGGAAAAAAAATTCAGTGCTTCGGCAATGGAGAAAATGAGGAAAAGTTGGTGTTTCAGCAACGGGGAAAAATGGGGAAGAGTTGGTGTTTCAGCAACGGGGAAAATGGGGAAAAGTTGATGTTTCAACAACAACAGAAAGTGGTGTTTCAGCAATGGCCGAAACTGGTGTTTCAGCAACGGGAAAAAGAGATGTTGCTATTAAAGAGGAATAGGAAAATGTTGTTGATGGATAATGAATTGAAGTGGAATGGCCATGTTTCCAAAACTGAAACCTGATCCTACTTGTAATACAATTATTCCTTCAACCAGCCTCCGAATTAAGACCTGCAAAATAAATTGTAATATGGCAGCCCTTGACAGGGGTTATTAGTTAAGTAATCTAATCTAATACTAATACAAAAATAATGAAGAGATTAAGTGCAATGAGGGGCAAGAGGCTCCCCTAAAAAGATGTAATGTGAATTTTCCATGCAAGTGGCCTTAAAATCCTCCTTAGAAATTGGTTGTTGGTACAGACGAAGCCGATACCCATTTACTAGCAATGGAGTTCTAGAACCATCAATTGTTAGGAGCCTTACTGTTCCATTGGGAAAAACAGTATCTATCTCGTAAGGTCCCAGCCACCTTGTTCGTAGTTTGATGGAAAAATAGTATCTATCTCGTAAGGTCCCAGCCACCTGGTTCTTTGCTACTGAATCATAGTTGTTTGATGGATGGCATCCAACCTTTTTTCATCCAATTCCTGTAGCTGCTGCAACCTAGCTGTCTGTGCATTAGTCAAATCAAGGTTAACAGCTAAAGCAGTTCTTAAAGTTTTAATTTCAAATTCCACAGGAAAAACAACACTTTTACCATAAACCAATTCATAGGGTGAAAAACCTGTAGTGTTCCTCCAAGTAGTTCTGTAAGCCCATAATGCCTCAGGCAGTGTTTGAGACCAATATTTCCTATTCTCCTTCACAGTTTTTGTTAAATATCTTCGATGACTTTATTTGTACTTTCCACCTGACCATTAGCTTGGGGGTGGTAAGGTGTAGCCATTTTATGATTGATATGATATTTTTGAAGCATATCTTTGAAAGGATGTGAATTGAAAGGAGGTCCTCCATCTGTGACTAATTCTCTAGGCACCCCAAATCTAACGAAGATTTCTTCAAATAAAGAGGTTAAAACAGATTCTTCATTAGCTTTGATTAGTGCCTTAGCTTCCACCCATTTAATCATATAATCTGTACAAACCAATATATAAACTCTTTGGTTGGATGGAGGATTGATGGGCCCTACAAAATCTAGAGCCCATCTTTCAAAGGGTTGAAGTATTACCTGAGGGTTCAGTGGCATTTCATCTCTATGATTGGGTTGGCCCATTCTCTGACAACTGTCACAGGCCCTGACATATTTCTTTGCATCCTTGAAAAGTGAGGGCCAATAATAACCCATCCTGAGAATTTTATGTGTTGTTCTCTTATCAGCAAAATGCCTACCACAAGGGCCATCATGACAAGCCTTCAATATGTCATAAACCTCATCTTCTCTAATGCATCTGCGGATCTCCTAATCAAGTCCTGTATGAAAAGGACACCCACTTATCCAGCTGTACCTAGCACTTTGTTGAATGATCCTTCTTTTCTCCCTATGTGATAGGTGTGATGGTAACTTCCCTACAACTAGATAATTGGCAATGTCTGCATACCATGGTGAGTGAGCAGATACTGCAAACAAATATTCATCAGGAAAGGAATCATCTACTGGAGTATTATCATCAGTTTTTATCCGAGAAAGGAAATCAACAACTACATTTTCTTTACCTGGTCGATCCACAATTGTAATATAAAATTCTTGTAGTAACAATAACCACCTGGTAACTCGAGCATTTGTAACAGATTTATTCATTAAATCTGAGTGGTCAGTATGAACAAAAGTAGGATAACCAGTAATATAATGTCGAAATTTATTAATAGCATAAATAACTACTAAAAATTCTTTCTCGGTAACTGTGTAATTAAGTTCAGCAGGGGTCATATTCTTACTACTGAAGTAGATAGCATAAGGAAGATTGTTCTCTTCTTGGCCCAAGACAGCTCCAATTGCAGTATCTGAAGCATCAGAGGATATGTGAAAGGGAAGTGCCCAATCAGGTCCCCTTAGAATAGGAGTTGTAGACAACTGATGCTTAAGTTCATTGAATGCTTTCTGACAGGCATCAGTCCACTTAAATTCAGCATTTTTCATAAGTAACACAAACAAAGGAGAAGCTATTTTAGAGAAGTTTTTGATAAATCTTCTGTAATATCCAGCATGTCCTAAAAGACGTCTTACATCAATTTGTGTTTTAGGAATAGGAAGGGTCTGAATTACCTGTACTTTGGATGGATCCACCTGAATCCCAAGGAATGAAATGAAGTGCCCTAGTACAATTCCTTCGTTCATCATCATATGACATTTTTCGGTACTCAAGGAAAGATTAGCTTGTATGCATCGTTTAAGTACTTTCTCAAGGTTTTGTAGCGCAACTTCAAAAGTCACACCATAGGGAGTGAAATCATCCATAAATATCTCCAAAGAATCATTAAGCATATCAAAAAAAATTCCTATTACTGCTCTTTGAAACATTGCTGGAGCATTACATAGTCCAAATGGGGGAACTCTATAAGAAAAAGTTCCCCAAGGACTAGTAAAAGTGGTCTTGTCTTGATCTTGAGGTGCAATTCTAATTTGGTTATATCCACTAAAACCATCTAAAAAGGAAAAGAATTTCTTCCCTGACAAACTGTCCAACACCTGATCAATAAAGGGCAAGGGGAAATGATCTTTTTGGGTGGCTTTGTTTAAAGCTCTATAATCTACACACACGCTCCATTACCCATTTTTCTTAGGTACTATCACCAATGGAGAAACCCATTCACTGTCAGATATGGGATATATAAACCCTGCATCAAGAAACTTTTGAAGTTCTTCCTTAACAATTTCCCTCAAGTTGGGATTCATTCGTCGCTGGGGTTGACAGACTGGTCGGGCTCCCTCCTTAATATAGATACGATGAGTACATAATTCAGGAGAGATCCCCTTCATGTCTGTATAGTCCCATGTGAATGCTTCCTTGTTCTCATGGAGCAACTCCATTAGCTGTTGTGTTTTAGCATCAGATAAATTGGGGTTTATGTTTAATGTTTTGCCAGGTTCGATTTCTACTGTTATGCTTTTAGAGGAGATAGTAGTTGATGTTTGAGGTAAATCTTCAGATTTAAGCTTTTGCTTTGTTTCAGGATCCAGAATTGTAGTTAACTGATTATGTGCTTCAGAAGTAACTAAGGAAGGTTCGGAAATAAAATTACTAATTACTTCATCTTCTGTGGTATCTTTAAGAGTTAAGGCTTGTCCAATGGTCAAGATGGGTTGAGTATCATTATCCTCATAGTCTAACCATACAGAATCATCATTATTAATCATAGGTGTAGCATGAGGGTACAACGTAAGCTGCTTAGTTTCACAACCATTAGAAATTTTCATTGAACCTGATCTACAGCTGATAAAAGCATCTGCTGTAGCCAGCCAGGGTCTCCCCAAAATCAGAGGATGCCCCCCAACTTTGCTTTAGTCTGTAACACCACAAAGTTATGTGGGTAATTCCAGGATTCAACTGAAATGATTAGGTCTTTAATAACCCCCTCTGGTTTGATTGTGGAACAATTAGCTAATTCCAGGATAGTTAGTGTTTCTCTAATGACATTTTTCAATTGTAACAGCTATGCAGTTTCAAGGGTCATAATATTTATAGCAGCACCTAGGTCTACCAGAACTCATGAAACAATAGTTTTTCCAACCTGCACTGTGACTGTAGGGTGACCAGGATCGCCATATTTTACAGGAGGAACTTTTCCTGACATTAAAGCAGCTAGATCTCCCATCACATGAACTGTAAGGGGATCTTTAGCCTTGCTACCAGGTTTCTTGATGCAAATGTCTCTAACAGTTCTGGCATAGATTGGTAAATCTCTGAGTGCTTGTAAAAGTGGAATTTTAACATAGAGATTTTGAAATTCCCCTAAAAGGTTAAAAGCAGGTGGCTCAGGCGTCTTAGTGAGGGCTAAGCGCTCAGGAAATGGTGGTTCTTCTGTTTCAGCAGTTCCATTAGAAGATGGCTTGACTGTTTCAGCAGTTTTATTAGAGGGTGGGTTGACTGTTTCAGCATCCTTATTAGATGATTTACTCTGTTCTACTTCTTCTTTATCAGAGTCGGAAGAGGTAATATCATCTATAATTGGCTCGACTACTCTCCCAGATCGTAAATGAATATCGTTACATTGCACAGGAGATGTAGGCAGGTTCTGAATGTCGATAACTTGCACAGCTTTATTGTTATTAGGGTTAGGGTTCGGTTGTACAGGCAGCTGAGGCTTCATGGTCTGATTATTCGGCGGGGTACCTGATGGAAGAGAAAGTTGTTGCTGGAACTGAGGAAATTGGTTTGTGAATGGAGTCTGTTGAGCTCTCCAGTTTGGGTTCCATTGGTTAAAATAGGATTGTTGTAGAAGCCAGGGAGTCCACATTGCAGGGTCTACAAAGGGAGGGTTTGTTTGCTGCATGGGTGGGAAATTCATTTGATTAAAGGGTGGGTATTGCATTTGGTTAAAGGGCAGGTAATTTGCTTGATTAAAAGAAGGATAATTATTCCAACGATTAAATGGCATACTAGAATTCGTACCTTGTCCTTGTGGTTTCCATTGCCTCCTTTGTGTCAACAGATAAACTGTTTCAGCTTCTTCCTTTGTTGGTTGTAATGCTACCTTTATCCCTGGTAAAGAGGGGCATTGTTGAGTTTCGTGGTCCTTTTCACAAATGGTACAGATTGGCACCTTGTCCAGTGAGCATTCCCTCAATGGATGTTTTTCCCTGCATTTAGATCAGAAGATGGCCAAAGCAGCTTTTGCCTCTGCCTGCTTCTTTTTAACCTGCAAGGTATCAATCTGTGAAGCAAAAGAACTTAATATTTCAGTCTTGAATTCCTCAAGTAGATTACCTATTTCAGCCCTTGTTGCTCCTCCACTAGATGATTTCTAGACCCTTGAATAAGTACTATCCCTGCTCTTTGATTTATTTGCAGCTCCTCTTGGACACCTCTTGCAGAGGTTAACAATTTCGTCATACGATTCTTATATCTCCTTTACCAAGCATATTTAACATATCTAAACAATCATCCCTTACCCCTTTCAATAATATTGTTTTGAGAATATCTTTACTTACATTAGGGTGCTCAGATCTCTACAGATTATACTGGAGTCTTTCCACAAAGTCCTCCAGATTTTCATCCTCCTTCTGAACCATCTTGAATAATTCCTCCCTTTTTTCTCTCGTCCGGCAATAGTCTTGGTATTTGGCCAGAAATTTCTCCTTCATCTGATCCCATGTTGTGATCACATGACCTCCCAAGCTCATAAACCATCTTAGTGCATTTCCTTTTAATGTTGCTGGAAACAACTTCAATTTCTGAGCATTATTAACATAATCATAGCTTCTACACAATATATCAAATTCGAAAAGAAACTCATCAGGGTCTTCAGAGGATAAACCATGGAAATTGGGTAATGCTGAAAGTGGGATATTCTTCATAGGAGTTGTTCCTCTTGGGAGTTCCCCAATAGGGAATTCCAGGGTGGAGAGGGAATTCTCTCCCCTTCCTTCTCCTCTACGACCTCCACCGAAGAGTCCTTCATTGTTGTCCTCCATTGGTTGTTTTCCTGATGCGCTTGCCCGATCTTCAGTGTTTTCTGTTGGACTCTCAATGTCCTAAACTGGTTCCTCAACTTCAATATCTTCTATTGGTTCTTCAATATCTTCTACTGGTCCTTCGACTTCCTCCACTGGTTCCTCAGTGTGTTCTACTGTTTCTATAATCCTTTCAGGTCCCACTACTTCCTCCATTTGATGGTCCGTTTGGAAAGAGTGCTGGGTCTGTGGCCTTCGAGAGCTTAACCTCTGGGATGTCTCAGCTTTTGAAATAATATCATCGATGAAATTTTTTCTTCCTCCTCTTCCTTTGCCCTTGCCACCTGTAGGATTAGTTTTCTTGCGTCCTCTCATGCATTCTGCATATCTACAGAAAAATCATCAGTACTTTTAAAATCTATAATTTCCTTCCCCGGCAATGGCGCCAAAATGTTGGTCACTTTAATTGCTTATTGAATTAAACAACAAAGTGCGACATTAATTGTCAACCTAGGGAAGTCTTGTTATTTCAAAGGCAACTGCGTACAATATGCACTCAATTTTAAAAGAAACAGAAGTTGTAGTACAAACAAATCACGCCTTAGATTAACAAACTGAAGCTCCACTCTTCATTACATCAATTACACTCTGTTGCAGATAGCTATCAGAAAATGTTTAATTTCACTCAAAGAATCAGATAATGGAAAGAATCAATCCAAAAAGAAAACAATGGCTGTGTTGTAACAAAGATTCAGGACCCTATCCCCAGAGTGGGAATCTCCAGCACCTGCCTCTGATTAACTTAGCTTGCCAATTTACTCTGTAACTTAATCACCGGTGAAACACTCATACAACAATCAATTGAGAAAGAAACAGAGTTTCAACAAAGGTATTATAAATAATGTTCAGCAAACAATACTTGTTAACAAGGTGTCATGCAGAAAGAGTCAATTTTGCGGACAAAACCGACCTCCCTAGAAGCTAAGGCTTTCTAGTGACAAACAAGACAATTAAACACTATCTTTCCCTAAATATGCATTTAGAATACAAGTAATCAGGTGTTTATAACATACCTTTAGTCCAACGCTTTGTAGTAGTCCAGTCTCTCCGATCCGGATGAGCTCCTCCTTCTCTTCGAAACCTGCATTCACTAACAAGAAAACGATTACATAGCACCTGAATAACTCATAAAATAAAACATATTCATCATACAGACCAAGGAGTATATGAAACAAATCATGTATAACAACTTGTTGAGAAAAATGAGCTTAATTGTATTAAGTGGAAAGAAAAGAAACCATTACAACCTGAGCCTTGGTGTTGTGCAGGTCCTCCCAGGGTCCAGCAAGAGTTTTCCTTTACTTTGATCAGCTCACCCACTTCCAAATGAAGCTAAGAAAGGATGGGAATCTCTCCTCTCAAGCTCTATAAGGGAGTCCTAATTTCAGCAACATCTACCCTTAGGAATCTTCAGCTTTCAACTTCCCCTCCCTCTGGCCCAATGCCTGTATTTATAGTGTTTAGGAGGAAGTTAATTAGGTCCACCATGAATGGGATAAGCCCCTATTTCAATGGGATAGCTCCCCTCTTCATGGGATAAGTTCCTCTTACATAGGGATGCATGAACCATCTGGAGGCGCTCAATCCACGTCAAACCATCTTCTAGAATGCTCTAGAAATGACCACAAGTAACTTTTTTGAAGTGAAACTTGCGCCTTTTGACCTTTACAGGAGTGCGCACCCACCCCTTTACAGACAGAGCGTACAAGTACGCAGGTATTATGAACTTGGGGTGCGTACACGCAGGTGAGGCCAAGAGAAACTGCGTAACCAAAGTTAATTGACTTTTTAAGGACTTTCTCTCTTTCTTGGAGTTTGACATGAGGAGCAGAGGTATGAGACTTGCCAAGGAGGATAGTATGACAGTTGATAGAGCCATACTAACTGTAGATAGTCATGGTGACAAATTTTAGTGTAATAGATTGCCCCCTAAAGTGCGAAGCCTGTAGTAGATTAGGGTTTCATATCATCTAGGAAGGGTGAAGTACTTTATCATTTCAAGGATTATCTTGTGGAGAGCCCGGTTGGAACCTGCAAGTATTCAACACAAAATACATGTATGAGATCATATCATCGCTGAGGTAGGCATTCCCATACTCAGATGAAAAAACTTTAACTAACAAACTAACTACTGCTCTGATACAGGAATGATTTCGCAGTACATCATAATCATAGACTCATGTAGACACAGTATGGACGCAGCCATCTGTTTATAGTTAGTCTACTATACAATGAATACAAAACTCCTCGCAGCCTGGATGGTGGAAACTAGATCCAGGGTCTTCATTTCTACTTCCCGAAATAGTACGATTCTATCCATGCGAATAAATGAGTTGATGTCGAGCATGGTAGAAACCACTTGATTACCAGTCAATGATGTAAACTGTTAACAAGTGTGAGAGAGACCACTAGTGATGTCAATGGTTCTCAAAGTACCCAGTACAATCCATGAGATGTGAATGAATGTGTTGATGTCGAACATATCACGGAATCCTTCGATCGAAAGTCAATGATGTAAACTGTCGTCGAAGGCGAGAAATCTGCCATTGATGCATGCGGATTTCAAGGTACTGACGATTTCTAGATCATCTTTCTAGATAATGTGTCGATGTCGATAGAAAGCGACCCATTGCAGGCAAGCCCACAACACGAAATCAAAGATCAAGTTGAAGAAATGTAGTTGTAAGGACTGACTCATGGATGGTCGAGATGGATGACGGGTATTTTGTAGATGAATGGTTTATTTGCAGTGACCTCTTGAACACATAACGACATGACAGATGGCTTGGTGACGATTGACCCAAAGTTAATACCCGGCTGAAGACTTTCAATGTGGTTTGATCAACTTGTGAGGCAAAGGATTTCCCAACCCAGGTGAATGAAAAGTGTCGTGTTCAAGAGTGGTGACACAGTTTCTTCTGAGATAAAGGATAACAAGTAGGCTCACTTTTCTCTCTTTTCCCCCACCATTTCTGGCAAGTACCTCTTTATTTTTTACAAGCTTGAGGAGGATAACATATGCTTGAGTATAAGCTCATCCTTCGGATGAGTCCAACTTAGTTTAAATTCAAACCCTAAGAAGGAGTGGTCCATTCGTGTTTGTAATCGAACAGGTCCTTTACTGTGAAATTTTAACGAGTCCAGTATAGGAGAAACTCGGCGTTTTTCAATTTTAGAGAGTCTGAAAAACTTAAGAAGACTCCAAGGTTGAACGTTTTCGTAAATTTGTGTCTCCCAAGCCCGAAAAAGTATAAAATAATACTTGAGAGAACCGCTTGATCTTGCGACCAAGGATTACTTTCATAATTAGTGTCTTTGACCTGAAAAGTAAAAAGCGATCAAGGACACGTCGTTTTATTTCCAATATCGAGTTTGAAATGACAAAAACCCGGCAATCTTTTCCTGTTTTTACGGTCAGAAAAGGGCTATAAGGGGACCGTCTTTTAATTATGTTTTAACGAGTGTAAAAGAAACGCTCGGCAATCTTTTCATGTTTTAGGAGTCAGAAAAGGGCTTAAAAGATGACTCTGATGTTTTTGTTTGTGAAAAATGACAATTTTCCCTGAAAATCCTTTTATCCTGCACAAAAACCAACACGTTACTCATACCTGTTTAAGATAGATAAAAATACTTCGAAAAATACCTTTTCATGGTGGAAAATAAACAAATTTAACATTTATTTACTCAAAAAACCTATAAAAAGGGCTTTTACCATTTCATTTTTACCATTTTACTGTTGAGGAGAGAAAAAGGGCTTTTGGCAAGAAACTTCCCGTGGATATTGCGGAGAATCCGACCGTCGAAACCGAACGCCGTCTCATCAGGTATTCTACAACATCCTCCCTTGCATTTCCATCCGTTTAGAATTTGTTTTTAAGCTTTAGTTTCATTTTTTGGAGGCCTTGGGGTTTCAAGGTCCGCTTTTTGGGGTACACAGGTGCTTCATTGGTGACCTGCGTACCCTGACATTTTCTCAGTTGGGAAAATGCCGGGCGTACGCAGCTTGCCTTAAGAGAACTTGCGTACACACGCTCTGTCTCTAAAGGCGGGCTGCGTACACCACGGAGAGGATTTTCAAACCCCCATTTCTCCAAAATGAACCAAAAACTTTTAATTTTATGGACTCTAACAGATGTTTTATGGTGTGTAGATTGCCCACCATGCTTGATTGGCACGAAAGGGAACACGAAGATGTTGATTTGGCCGCGATTAATCACCAACCTTCCATTGATGCTTTAAAGGCATGCGGTCTTTACAAATACTGGGACACACCTGGCATGAGGGCCCAGGTGCGCTTTCTAGAGTGGCTGGTTGAAAGGTGGAACGTCCAGGATCAGTGCTTCTACATTGGAGGGCACCAGCTTGAGATAGAGCCCTTAGATATTTACTTTCTCACTGGTTTGCGCAAGAGGGGCGAACAATTGACTCTGTCCAGGACTAGGCCGGGTGGCCAGTCCATCGCTAGTCTCCGTCTAGAGTGATGCAATGATCAAAACCAGGAGAGAGGGATAGAGATTAAAAAGATATCCCGACCTGAACTTACGGTAATTGCCTTTACTGTTGGATAGGTAAATCCCCTCTGCGGACAGAGGCGATCCCACTAGCCTAAAACAGAACTAGCCATAATCAATTCACGCTGCCACGCAAGTTCCTAGTTGTACATTAAAGGTGAATTAAGAAGACCAACCTGGAATCCAACGCTAAGTTGAAGCAGAGTTGGTATTCCCGCTCCCTCGCTCCGGCAGGTCACAATCCTTGCAATCCTTGCAAATGGACACCTGCACATGCAAAGGAAGAAATAGATACAAGCATAAAATCCACTAAGGCACAACTATATTTCAGTCAGAAAGGAAATAAATCAAACATCACTATAATAGACAATGAGATTGGAACTATAATAGCAATTGTTCATTAATGAATAATAGACAGGAAAAGTTACAACCAAGGTTCTGACGTTGAACCTCTCCTCTGGCTGGGCGAGCAACTATATGTGTCTTGCAATGTACCTCCTCTCCGGCAGCATAACCTCTCTATGCTTCACTATCACTCACTAGCATTCCTTCAAAACTTTAGAACTCAACAACTAGCTTGTCTAATCCATGAGGACATATATTTATAGATGGACAAGGGAGAAAGATTCGATGAACCAGGACACTCATTGTGGATTGGCATTATCTCTGAAAAAGCCACTGCGGATAGATGTCAAGGATAGATGATGACTCTCGACCTCTATCAGATGGATTTTACCCTCAAAAGACTTCGTGATCTGAAAGGAAAAAGCAGATGGGTGTGCGTTTGTCAAAAATCATTACCAAACTGGGCTGGCGCGGGTGTTGTTCTATGACAGAGCGCCAATGGTCGCGCCCTCTTTTGAGGATCTTAGTGATTGGCACGGGTAAGATACTATGGACCTGCGCCAATGGAAAAAGAGTACTTTCCAGGGATAATTTGCAGAAGGTGTCTTCAGGGAACATGAAGTACATACTCAGGGGAACATAATGCAAGTGTTTTTGGGTTTTGTCACTGCTCACAGGTCCCAGAATGTGTCCTCCAATGTATGGAAACGGGGCGATAGGGACGGTGACCAATGGTGACAAATTACTGTGTAACAGATGCCCCCTAAAGCATGAAGTCCGAGAGAGAGAGAGAGGGGTGAAATGCTTTACAGGAACACACAAGAACACACATATAGCTGCCGCCGAGGATCTGCATTGAGAGACACAACTGATAGTTCAATTACATGATGTAAGTGGTATGGTCGTAGCCATCCATAAGAGAGTACATAAATAATCGAGATCCATAGTATGGACGCAGCCATCTAGTTAGGATCAATGACTAGACTCAGGTATGGTCGGAGCCATCCAGCGAATGAGTCATGTATCAAGAATCACGCCTGGATTACAACAGACACAATCCAGGGTCTTGCGCTCCATCTCGGCCCGAACAAGAGTACAAGTTCAAGCATGCGAATATATGAGCTGAAGTCGAACATGCATGAACATCGTCTGATTACCAGTCAATAGTGGAAACTGTTAACAGACGCGAGAGGTACCACCAATAATGACAATGGCCCTCAAGGTACTATAGGTACAATCTACGGCGTGCGAATTAATGAGTTGGCGTCGAACACCCATAGAATCATTCGATCGGAGGCCAATGATGAAAACCTCACGTCGAACGCGAAGAACCTGCCATTGAGGCATGCAGGCTCCAAGGCACCGGAAGGAAGTCTCTAGATCAGCTTCCTGGATAATGAGCTGAAGTTGACAGGAAGTGACCTTGATCGAAGGTGGGCCATAATGTTTCCCACATCATCGACATGAGACAATGAGATAATGTTGTGAATCAAGATTATGTGAACTATCAGATGGAGGTTGTTTCTTTTCAGAGGTCAACTTCTCTTGAACATATCGGCGGCACATTAATGGAATTGGCAGTATTTGACATCAATGTAGCAAAGGTCATGATGACGAGGCAATGAGTAGATGAGAGGTCAAATAGGATTACCCAAATCCACGGAGGCCAGTGAAAAATGAGATGAGATATCCCCACCCAGACACGAAAGCAAACAAGTGCCATGTTCAAGAGCGACATACTGCCGACACGATAATAATTATGGTTCCAAAATTTTCTTTTCCCCCACCATTTCTGGCGAGTACCCCAGTTATTTTTAACAAGCTTGATGGGGATAGCATATGCTTGTGGTGCGTCATTTCGACAAAATCCGATGTCATCAGGTTTTAACGAGTCTGACAAAGGAAGAACTCGACGTCTTTTCATGTTTAGAGAGTTTGAAAAGACAGCAGAAAAGGAAACTCCAGGGGTGTCCTTTTTCGTAAAGTTGTGTCTCTCGGGCCCGAAAAAGTATAAAATAATGCCCGAAAGAACCGCCCGACCATTACGATCGAGGAGTACTTTTCATAAATAGTGATTTCGACCTGAAAAAGTAAAAAAGTGATCAAAATCACGTCGTTTCATAACCATTAACGAGTTTGAAACGACAAAACCCGGTAATCTTTTTATGTTTTAACGGTCGACAAAAAGAACTTAAAACGACCGCCCCTTATTACCGTTTAACGAGTCAAGAGGAGCGACTCGGCAATCTTTTCCTCTTTAAATGGTCAGAAAAAGAGCTGAAAGCGGACCTCCATTTTTATTCTCTTTAACGAGTCAAAAAGGAAAAAATACTCGGCAATCTTTTCATATTTTACGAGTTAGAAAAGAGCTTAAAGGTGACTCGTCCTAGAGGAACGAGTGGTATAAAGGGTAGCAACTGTTTCTGGTAATGGTGGAACTACTCAAAACACGTAATGGTCAAGAGGCTAGCTAATACAAACCACTCATCGCTGCGGTTCCTCAGGAAAGGATAAACAACCAAGTGAAAGCATATGATCGGCCAAAGAGATGGTGGCGATGGAATGAAACAACCAAGGCTCATCTAGCATAATTTAGCAGATAAAAGGCAATCACGGGATGTAAATCAGGTATGGGTTCATTTTTACACAAGCTTGAACCATGGAGAACTCTGCTTGGATTCAGTTTCATGTTTACACAAGCTTGAAACGAAAAAACCATGCTTTTTATAAATTTGCATGCCCCCAGCATGATAATGCAAATTGAGGTACATGCCCCCCAAGCTTCATGGCATGCACGGAGTGGATGGAATGAAGGTTCGCTTGGAAAGACTCGATTTTGAAAAGGAGGATGCATGCCCCCCGGGCTTGAGTCACTTGCCCGGGTCAGCTGCCGTCATCAGAATGACGGGCTGGATGTTGAGGCATTTCCTGTGGAAATAAGACCATTTAGGAATGGTAGATGACTATATGTGAAGTGTGAACCGGGGAACGAAAGTTGGTCTACGATCTTGATCGTCCTTCCTTCGTGTGGAAAACACATCACTTTGAAGAGTGAGGACACGATTGCACGTATGCGATAAATATAGTCTCGACCAAGGAGTAAATTGTAATCTAACGGACCTTGGACTACCATGACGCCCATCTGAACGGTCTTCCCTTCTAATGTGATAGGTACATTGGGAAGAATTCCTAAAGGTCGACTAGTTTCTCGATTAAAACCTGTAAGGTTTCTTACCTCAGGCAGAAGCAGTGGCGAACCAAGTGCTTCCCGAGCTGTTGAAGAAAGGATGCTCACAGGAGATCCCTCATCAATAATGCCACCGGCCATAACCATGCGGTAGACTTGGACTATAATTCGAAATGGTATGGAAGCTGGTAACCGGGGATTGCCTAGTTGATCCCAATTGAAGGAAACAACTAGGTTGCTTGGAGGTGGGACCGGATAAACGGCCGGATATGACTCTGATGAACCTCCTTCCTGCTGCGAAGGAATGAGAGGGATGCTCACTTGATCATTAGAGTCTGTGTTTATGTATAGAATTTGGACGGTGTGGTCTTCATTCGTTACAGTGATAATATCATCTGAGGATGGAACTTCTGAAGGCAAAACCGGGTCAACTGTCATCTGGACCTTTTGAAAGACCGGGTCAACTGTCATCTGGACCTGTGGACTTTCGTCTGGTTTGGATTCAGATGGTTCATCCTTGATGATGAATACTCCCGGAACAAAGTGGTGCATAGACGATGAACGTAAGTCAACACTCTTTCCGACCAGGGACTGGTCTGGAACAGGCTGAGCACAGCCAGGTTCGGGAAGAGAAGGCTGGACCAAAGAGGAATCATGCTTGATCTCTTGGTTAGCGGAGAGATGATCTGCATTTGCAAAAAGACGCTGATATGCAGCGGGTAGTTGGGGTAAGGGAGCTGACAGACTTTCCAAAAGACGGGAGGCTTCATCCATAAGTGGACAAAGGCGAAGGAGATGATTACCTCCACAAAGTCGACAAGGGAAACGAACCTTCCCTTTTCCCTTACCAGCTGATAAGGTATCGTCAATCTACGACGACGAGGGGCAAGTCGGGTCACGGGACCATATATTTAGGACCCTGGGAATACCAGGACAATCAGTAAGAAAATGATCCTCCTTGCATAATCGACAAGGAAACTTAGCCTTTCGCGGAGGAGCAGAAGGTGGCTCTACTTCAGGTATACTCGTGGTAGATGCGACCTTTCCCTTGGGAGACTTCTTCTTTTTGGTCTTCTTCTTCTTCTTCTTAGCCACCTGGTTACTTAAATCCAGAGTTTCACCAGGCGAAGTAGAAGATGAGGACGCAGCAATAGGCGAAGAAGGGGAAGGATCCACCTTGGAATCAACATGATGTTGTTCGGGTGGAGGAGGTGGTGGTGGAACAGGAGTTATCACACTCGAGACCACCGAGTTTGAAAACAACCATACGGGCAAACCGATGGTTAACCCAGGCAAAGACAAAGTTGCAATATACTGAACACCGACATTTCCAACAGAAGGAAATGGACTAGGGTTTCCATCAGGGGGAACACCTTGGCCGGTGGACGCAGGGAAGGATTCCATTGAACGAGAAAGAATCCTACTCAAGCTAACGCAAACAAAATCTAATTGGGTAAATGTTATCATGGTCAAATAAATTTTAAGACGCAAAGACACAACTTGACCTTTTCATGTTTTAAGAGTCGAGAAAAGGACAAAAGATGACTCTAGTCTCCTTCGAATGTTTAATGAGCACGAAGTGACAAGACGCTCACAGGCACCTTTTCTTTTAGAGAGTCCGAAAAGGATCAAAAGTGACTACTCTGGAGACTCTAGGCAAAAGGTTTACCAAACAATCCGTAAAACTGCTTATACACCTCGGTAATCAGATGAAAACCAAGGACTTCCCGTACTGCAGTCAATCTTCCCGAATGTTGTGTTCAGTGCATTACGGCTTGTAAGGCAGCAAACTCGGCTTCCTACGGATAAAGGATGATAGCCTAGTGGGGTCTCCCGTATATACGCGACGGTATGTGGGAGCTCAGTCCGTATTGGCACCTATCATTTCACCGTGGAGGAATCACCCAACCACTCAACGGTAAGCTACCAGGTTTAAAGACGCCGGAACACGTCTCTAACCTAGACCTCTAGCATGTTTGCGTTAGATTCCAATGCGTTGTTAAGTTCATTGAGTTTATTTTAAAGTTTATCTTCAATTATGTTTCAGTTTTTTGGTCCTACCGTATGTGATATCTCAAAAACTTCTTACATGCGAACTACATGCCAAAACTATATCATTTCATTCAATGAATTATATCTACAGGAGGGTTGAGATCTTTACACAAACGAAATGATCACTCAGCAAACAAAAAGATCCTAATGTAGCTAATAACAAGAAATGAAAATTTTTCTTTTTCTTTTTAAAAGCAACAAATAACAATAAACGCTAACTAATATGATGCAAAAGATCTTTTGTTTTTCTTTCCTTTAAGATGGTATGATGCATTTAAACAAATTTTAAGAGATATTCACAAGTATAAACAAACCAAGTTCACTCAATGAAATGGAACCAATTCTGAAACACCAAGGTGAACTATCCAAGCAAGGAGAAACACAAAGACTTTCTATGAACCATGTAATCTAAGTTCAAATGAAGTCGAGCAAAATCCAAAGAAGCTAGAAGTGAATCACCCAAAGCATAGAAGACCAAGCTTTAACAAACCACTAGATAGGTGCGGAACACAACCAACAAGTTGACTGGAAAATCAAAAGACCGAAACTTCCCACAGAAGGCTAGACATGCGAAGCCACTAGATGCTCTAGGGCTGAGACGAAAATCAATAGAAATAAGCAAAAAACTGAAGGATAAAGGCAAAACCAGTCAAACAGAGGTTCAACACACTTCCAGAGGTTGTAAGAGATATAAAAAAGATAAAAATCTGAGTTGAAAGAGCTACCAACCAACACACAGGCAAAATTCACAGGGCTGGCGCGACTGTCAGCCTGCAACTTGCGCTCCCAAATTATTGGCGCGAGTCACTGTTAAGCAACATGCGCCAACTGGCGCGACTGTCAGAGTAAAAACCGCGCCAACTAAGCTCGCCGGCTAAAAAAAAGAAATAACATGACCCCAGGTCGGGCTGACAGTGTTCAGATGGATCAAACAGTAAAGAACAATCTCAAAACTGACCCAGAAAGCTCATTCACTCAAGCAAGCAAGAGAAAATTAACATGCAAGACAAGTTCCAAATAGCTTCTCCCCAGCGGAGTCGCCAAATTGTTGGATAGGTAAATCCCCTCTGCAGACAGAGGCGATCCCACTAGCCTAAAACAGAACTAGCCACAATCAATTCACGCTGCCACGCAAGTTCCTAGTTGTACATTAAAGGTGAATTAAGAAGACCAACCTGGAATCCAACGCTATAGTTGAAGCAGAGTTGGTATTCTCGCTCCCTCGCTCTGGGAGGTCACAATCCTTGCAATCCTTGCAAATGGACAGCTGCACATGCAAAGGAAGAAATAGATACAAGCATAAAATCCACCAAGGCACAACTATATTTCAGTCAGAAAGGAAATAAATCAAACATCACTATAATAGACAATGAGATTGGAACTATAATAGCAGTCATTCATTAATGAATAATAGACAGGAAAAGTTGCAACCAAGGTTCTGACGTTGAACCTCTCCTTTGGCTGGGCGAGCAACTATATGTGTCTTGCAATGTACCTCCTCTCCGGCAGCATAACCTCTCTATGCTTCACTATCACTCACTAGCATTCCTTCAAAACTTTAGAACTCAACAACTAGCTTGTCTAATGCATGAGGACAGATATTTATAGATGGACAAGGGAGAAAGATTCGATGAACCAGGACACTCATTGTGGATTGGCATTATCTCTGAAAAAGCCACTGCGGATAGATGTCAAGGATAGATGATGACTCTCGACCTCTATCAGATGGATTTTACCCTCAAAAGACTTCGTGATCTGAAAGGAAAAAGCAGATGGGCGTGCGTTTGTCAAAAATCATTACCAAACTGGGCTGGCGCGGGTGTTGTTCTGTGACAGAGCGCCAATGGTCGTGCCCTCTTTTGAGGATCTCAGTGATTGGCGCGGGTAAGATACTGTGGACCTGCGCCAATGGAAAAAGAGTACTTTCCAGGGATAATTTGCAGAAGGTGTCTTCAGGGAACATGAAGTACATACTCAGGGGAACATAATGCAAGTGTTTTTGGGTTTTGTCACTGCTCACAGGTCCCGGAATGCGTCCTCCAATGTATGGAAACGGGGCGATAGGGACGGTGACCAATGGTGACAAATTACTGTGTAACATTTACAGTTACCAGAATTTGCGAAGCTGCCGCTTTGCACATTGCCACCGGGTCCCAAATGCGGATGGCGATTGACTGCTATCGAGGCACCATTTTCAACTAGTGTGATGCTGTGTTGGCCAATTTAAAGGGCCAACTGACTAGGGCAAAAAATGGGCAACTAAAGACTTTTGGTTATGGGCCTTTAGTTGTGAGTTTTGCTCTAGAGAGGGTTCCGATGCTGATCCCGCAGCATCTCACTGTTGAGGCTGGGCTTCCTCGAGAGCCTAAGTTGATGCGATGGGTTGCGGTGATGGCCCGTCATCCTGACGAGGGCACGGAGGTTGTCCGATTTAGACCGGAGTATTTTCACTGGTTGGAGGACCAGATCTTTTCGATACAGGATTTTCCTTATGCCGGAGTTGATTTTCATGGAGATCTGGACATGGTTCTTCCACCGGGAGAATAGTGGGACGACACAGGTAATTCACTTTCACAAGTTTTTAAATTATTTATATTTGTTTTGTTTTTATATCATCTCAAAAATGACAGTGACAATTTCCAAAATGCAGATGTAGGCCCATGGCGTCCAGCCAATCTTCGGCCTTTCGAGAGGAGACAACCAGTTGCACCGGCACCGGTGCCACAGGATGAGGCTACAGAGACCTTAGCTGAATTGGAACAAGACCTAGAGCGTCTGACGACAGATATACCAGAGACTACTATAGATGATATTCCTATTAGGCTTCAGCGCTATGTAGTCGCAGTCCCAGGACCTTTTAGGAGGTTCTTGTGTAGGGTAGCCCGTGCAGTGGTGTCGTATAGAGAGCATCACCAGTGATTGTGGTCGTTTTTGTAGACACATGCGACATTTTGGTTTTTTGTACTTATCATTTTTGCCGATCATAAGGTGTTTTTCAACCTATGATCGAAGACGATGTATTTTTGACACACTCCTATCTATATATATCATTATTACCGACTTATGTTGTTAAACATGTGTGATTAAATGTTTTTTAAATTTACATGTATGATTATCGCAAATGTCTGTCTAACATTCGAGAAGCAATTGCATCTACTAATGCATTTAAAGACCTTGGAATATGCTGATATTCAATGTAATCAAATTCACGTTCCAAGAGACGCACTCTAAAAAATAACCTTAACAACATTGGATTCCTAATGGCATACACTCTATTAAGCTGTAATACAATGAGTTCAGAATCTAACCTCACTATCAAACTCCGAATCCCAAATGAAATAGATTCAGACAATAACTCAATCACTGCACTGTATTCTGCAATGTTGTTTGTTGTTTGACCGAGGCTCACCCCATGCATAGAAACTAACTCGTTAGAGGGTGTTATAGACATTTTTGTGCCTCGCAGCATGGAGCATGAAATGTCAATAATTACAGGGATCCTCAGTCCCTAAACATGTTGTTCTTACCCCTAGAAGAACAAGGTCAGCAAACCACAGCACTTCCCATCAGTTCTCCACCTGAAAAACACTCAAAACAGGCTATTTTTGGATCATGTCAGCTGCTCCACTGAGCAACTGCGCTGAATGTCAACTGCTCCTCCTTGTACCTGCGCTGAAAGTCAACTCCAATGAAGGCTACCTGCGCTGGGCGAGATTGGCCAAGTGGCACAGTCATTCTGCAAGGTGTCAATTGCCCAGGAAGCTTCCAAACTGACACTTGGTTCAAGGGATTCGCCCTGTGATGAGTAAGAGGTACTTGATCTCCATGTGTAAGCAAGGATCTCCAAGTGGACTCAAGAACTGAAGTTTAACTAAAGTGGGAGAGGACACTAGTCAGCTTTATGCCAGCCTCAAGCTGACTCATCCTTTCTCCAAATCTCCTATATATAGAGCTCTTCTATGAGGTCTATGGAGGCTGGAATTTTGTGCAAAGCAAGGAAGTGCTGTTGGTTTACAGTTAGAGCTATTGGGTGATTGCTTTTATAGAGGTGAAGAGGAGATTTCTTGCTGCTGGGGAGGTGCTGCTGGATTGGAGCCATTGATGGTTGTAACCTTCTCAGAACCTTTTACTTCTATCAATAAAGCTTTGAATGTTCTCCTATATACTTGTATTGCATTGATGTATTGTATTTACTTGTATATCTGATTCACTCTAATCCATGCATCAGTTATGAGTACATGTTTCTTGTAGTTTCCATCTCTTGTTTGTGCAGGATCTTTGTGTAGCTGGGCCGGCAAGGGAACAAGGAGCTGGGATCAAGGGACGAAGAGAGAAGACAAGATCGACAAAAGCGAAGGATATCGGTTGGTCAATCTTTTCTTCCTTCTCTGTACTTTCATAAAGGAAAATATCAAAGCTTTACTTTCAGTTGTTGCTAAGGAACTATCACCCTTAGAGTCGGGATAAGGTCATTCCGAGTCGGATACTTTTCCCCACAACAAAATGGCGACTCCGCTGGGGAGCCTAGTATCTTGTTGGTGTTTGTAGTATCTTTGCTATTCATTTCCTGAAGAAAAGAGTACCAAATCGAAAAGCTTTTGACTATATCAAAAGCGAAGTAGAGGGGCTGCTACTCTTGCTCATTTTCTGAGCAGATTCATGATTTGAAGAGCTGATCTACAAAAGACTCTTGTGCTCTTTGTGATAGCTTTTCATCCTCTTGATCATCCCTTAGCTTGTACTTGACCTATAGCTTTTTATTTCAGCAAAAACAGTGAATTTTTGAGCTTTTTATGACCCGGAAACCCTTGTAAACGCAACTCTCGTGTCTCAGTGTAGGCTGTCCAAAGGCAGTCTGCATTTCAGCGCAGGTACTCCCTTCGGGAACTGCGCTGAGAGTCAGTTTGACAGACCAGAGCCTGCGCTGAACCAGTTAGGCTATGTCTTCCTGAGGTTTCCCACTGAGTCTTAGCCCTGTTTTCACTGTTGTTTTGCTGCTGATTGCTTGTCATTTGTACTTGCTGTAAACCAACTTTCCTTGACATTATTCCGCCTCAGTTGTGTGATGAAACTGTGATTGTTCTTTCAGTATTTCTTGCTTCAGTTACAGTTTCCCATTGTGAAAAGCGAACCAGTATAGCTGTGGCCTCTTAGATCCTGAACTGTAAAAGTGTCTTTGTGATCTTAGGAGCTAGTTTTATTACTGTTCATGGCTGTTTGAGTTTGTTTGTTTTTCATTTTATGGTTTGAATCTATACATTTCCAGTGTCTAAACAAGTCGATCTTAAGGTGTCTTTTGATTTTGGACAAGCTTGTTTACTTCTGCTTGAAATTAGATTCAAAGTTATACAACAGTTTTCCTTTCTGTCTTACATCAACATTAAGGATAACGAAAAGAAATACATGCATTGTGCATTTTGCATTTGACTGTGTGCTTGACGATTTAGGAAAATTTGCATTTTAGTGTGTGTTCTATGATCTGTGCGAAAAGTTGTGTCTTTCTTTTCCCTCAGTAGATTAAGGTTTTCAAAGTTGAAAGATTGAAAAGTTTTGCTTCTCATCTTAGATTGCATTTAGGAAGTTGTATATATACATCTCGTGGTGATCCTTAAAGGCAAACTGCTAAGCAAGATCAACATTAAAATAAATCCAATTTACATAACAACGCTTTGTAACATAACGCAAACATCCAGAGGTCTAGGTAGAGACGTGTTCCGGCGTCGTTAAACATAGTGACTGTCGATCTCTACGAAGGTGGGTGATTCCTCCTGAGAGTCGATGGCACTAATACGGACTTGTGCTCCCGCGTACCGTCGCGTATATTGGGAGACCCCTATAGGCATTTATCCTTTATCCTTAGGAAGCCGTGTCGTCCGCCCTACTGATCGCGATGCAGTGAACACAGCATTCACGAAGATCGACCACCCGTACCGTAAAACGTATTATGTGGTTTCGCGAAAGGTTTGGCACACCCTCTGCCTAGATCTCCAGAGCAGTTTCTTTTGGCCTTTTTCAAACTCTATAACTGAAAAAGTCCAACCGAGCATTTGTCACTTCGGGCTCGTTAATACATCGAAGGCGACTAGAGTCATCTTTAGCTTTTTCTCGACTCTTAAAACATGAAAAAGCAAGTTTGTGTCTAAAAGCGTCGTTAATAAAATTTATTTTAAGCGGAACAAAATCACCTGTTATTCCCACGTTGATCTTTCAGTTGAAAAGTATGGAGCCCACCAACCAAGGAGGCAACCTTGGCGGAAGTCCAAATCCCTTCTCCTCTTGGGGAGATGTTGGTGCGCCTCATATGGCAACATTGTCACTTCCAGGATTGACAATTGGCCTACCTGTATGGCTCTTTTCAACTAATGTAGTCCAGATCGCCACTAATCCTGAGCAGTCGAATCAACAGTCAGAACAATCTAGAACTACCCACCAACCTTCCACTTCTTACGATACTTCCTCTGATCCTTCATCTTCGCGAGGTAGAGCTGACAAAAGTCAGCCTCCCAAGGAGAAGAAGGAAAAGAAGAAGAAAGAAAAGAAGCAGAAGGAGCCTATGGCGAAGGCGACTGGGGGCAAGCAGAAGAAAGCTGACAAAAACCCACACACTGCACCGACCGGGCCTAAATCGCCATGTGTCATTTGCAAAGGGACCCACTTCCATCGTGATTGTCCTTGTATTCCCCAGATACTAAGGGACTGGTCCCCGAGGTTGCACAATCCGGTAGCATCAACCTCTGATAGTCATGTTGATTGCAGTCCGTCAACTAGCAAGAGTGAAGGACGAAGAGGGAGACCAAGATCACCCTGTGTATTGTGTGAAGGCGAGCATGCCATCCACAAATGTCCATTCTTAGATGAGGCAAAGAGAGTTTTGGAAGATCGTCTGGTTTCACCGTTACGACTTCCTCCTGGATACCAAAAACTCGTGCCTAATCCCTTGATAGTTGAAAATCCAGTTGACCCGCCCAAGTGGTCAGCTGAAGTGTCGGTCATTGAGAATGAACCTACTGAATCCAGACCAGACGAGAGTCTAAAGGTCGAAACGGCAGTTGACCCAGTTCTCCCTTCAGAGGTTTCATCGTCCAATGACTCTGTCATTGAAGACCCATCTTCAAATGACACCGTCGCCGAAGAGTCATCTTCATGCGACACCCTCACTGAAGAGAATAAGGATGACACCATCCGGGTTCTTTTCATCAGCACCGACTCTGATGAGCGTCAGGGCAATGCACCCATTCCTTTATCGCAGGAAGGAACATCATCAGAGTCATACCGGGCCGTATATTCGGTCCCACCACCAAGCAACCTGGTTGTATCCTTTGATTGGAATCAACTAGGCAGACCCCGGTTACCAGCCAGTATACCGTTCAGAATCATTGTCCAGATCTATAGAATGATTATGGCTGGTACTATCATTGATGAGGGGGCGTCTGTGAGTATCCTTTCCTCTGTTGCTTGGAAAGCACTGGGTTCCCCGGCGCTTTTACCTGAGTTAAGAAATCTCTCAGGTTTTGATAAAGGAACCAGTCGACCATTAGGGATCCTCCCCAATGTGCCTGTTACATTGAAAGGGAAGACCGTCAATTTGAACGTGATGGTCGTCCAGGGACCCTTGGATTATAACCTACTCCTTGGACGTGACTATATTTATTGCATGGGAGCGATAGTCTCCTCACTCTTTAGAGTAATGTGTTTTCCACACGAAGGAAGGGTGGTCAAGCTCATAGACCAACTTTCGTTTCTGGGATCTCGCATCGCAAATAGTCAAATACCATTCCTAAATGGTCTGTTCACTCAGGATTCGCCTCCACCCCCAGTCCTCCTTCCCGATGAGTGCGAGTGATTCGGAAAGAAAGACTGGAACCTAGGGGGCATGCACCCTGGTCTGCTTCGGGCAGAAGAAACCCTGGGTATAAGGTAGAATTTCCGCAGAAGAATGGACTAGTCCGTACCCCGTCCGGCGGTGGAAGAGGGGTTGTTCTAGAATAATATTCTTTTGTCAAAGTTATGCGAGTGAGATAATCAGCTTCTCGCTCCCCTTGTCTAGATAATCAGGATACCGAGGAAGGGGACCATTTGCGGTAGCAAGTAGTAACCATCTTTGAAGACAAGCCTCACCCATTAAAACATATGTTTTGAAGGATAAGTAGGGGCAGCCTCCAAAGAAAAAGATTCTATTGCTGCAACAGGTGGTCGCCATCTTTAGTAACCTGATGATAGACATCGCCAAAGAAAGAGATTGATTTGCGGCAGCAAATAGAACCCTCTTCGGATAATAAGAAAGAGGCAAGCCTCCCTCAATAATACCAATGTTTTGTCTTTGAGTAGTGTTCTTCTCTTGTCACAAATAGCTGTTCGTTAAAAGTTGGGCCGATGGGAAGCCTGAGTACCGCGTAAGACCCCTTAAAATAACGAGAAGACTAGTATCGTTAACATTAGATTGGCAAGATGACAAGTAGCTGTGAATACCCAAAGAAAAGCAGAGGTAGGGGAGAGGAGGGGCAGCCTCGAAATTCTATCCTATACCTGGGGGCATGCAAACTTTTGGAATGTGAGCGAGGGACGACTATTTATTTTTTAAATTTTTAGGTCCTCCCTTTAAACCTGTAGGTCTAACCCTTTAAACTCGTAGGATTAGCCGATTCCGACCTTGCATGAAGAAAGTCTGTGGGGCAAAGGTAAAAACTTGCCAAAATTGGAGCATAGCTTCGTGAGATAAAGTTCCTTAAAAAATAGCTATCTCACAGGAGGCGTTCTTATTATGACTGGTATATCGAGCAGTTTTAGCACATAGTTCATGCTCGTTAAAAAATAAATGCAAGATCCGAGCAGTTTTAGCGCATAGTTCATGCTCGTTAAAAAATAAACATAAGTTTATGAGCAGGCTTCCCTTCAGAGTTCAAGCTCATTCAGAAAAAATGAACCGGTAAATAACCTTTTGAGATCGTAAATTCATCAGCCATAAAAGCCTTGGTCGTGTTTGTGCACCGTCACCTCCACTGTTCATTTGGCCGATCATTCACCTCCATTTGTGTGTTTACCTCTTTTGAGAAACAGCTGCGAAGAGTGATTTCACCTAGCCATCCTTGTGACACTGCCGTGATTGGAAAATTCCAACCTGTACCTGGAATCTGCTGCTATCCCTGTTTATCACTCGTTCCTCAAAAGACGAGTCTTCTTTGAGCTCTTTTCACTGACTCGTAAAATATGAAAAGTTTGCCGAGTTTTGGCCTTCCAGCTCGTTAAAGCGACCGGAAGAGCTATCCCTCCTCTAGATTTTAATCTTTTTGGACCTGAGGGATTATTGCACAAAAAGATCGAGCGCTTGTTTTGTTCGGCTCGTTAAAAGCAATCGAAAATTCATCCCTTCTGTATTGTTTTATACTTTTTCGGACTTAAGGGATTAGATGACGAAAAAGGAATTTTGGAGTTGACTTTATGTACCTTTTCAGACTCTCTAAAAATGAAAAGGACCGAGTTATCCTTGTCGTTAGACTCGTTAAATTCATTAAATAGTGACAAACTTGTCTTTAGACGAGAACGAGTTTCCCTATCGCTAAGCTCGTTAAATCATAGCGATGGGCTTGCCCGAAGGGCAGGTTATAGAACAAGCATATGTTATCCTCCTCAAGCTTGACAAAAATAAAGAGGTACTGGTCAGAAATGACTGGGGAAAAATTGGGAGAACATCAAAGCTTAATGGTAGCAAGTCGCTCTTGAACATGACACTTTTCTTCCGTACCACATCGGGTTGGGTTGTTTCATTCACCGGTCTCATCACCATGGTCTTCGCCAAACCATCCACATTTTGGGGTAATGCTACCGATCCATCGCATCAGTGTCGTTATATGTTCAAGAGAGGTCATTCTGAAAGTGTCAACCGTGTCCCATCCACTGCCATACATCATCCTTCATCCATTCATGATCGCCACCCTGAATCATATGTCACAGTTTGTCTTCACCTCCACTAAAATCATTAGCTCCATTCCGTGTCATTGATGTGGGATTCATTAAGGCCCTCCTTTGACGGATCGCTTCTTGTCGACTTCAGCTCTTTATCCAAGAAGTTGATCTAGGAACAACCCCATCAGTACTTTGAAGCTTGCATGCCTCAATGGCAAGTTTCTCACTTCCGGCGACAGGTATACATCAATGACCTTCGACCAGAAGATTTTGCGTGGCGTTCGACGCCAAGTCCTTTATTCACGCCACGTGAATTGTACTGCAGTACCTTGAGGGTCATTATCATTATCAGTGATTCCTCTCGCGCTTGTTAACGGTTTTCATCATTGACCGGTAATCAAGCGATGTCTTTCCATGTTCGACTTCAGCGAAATTCTCACATGGATCGACTTGTACTTAGAGTGAAGATCGAACGAGTTTGAAGACCCCGGATCTAGTTTCATCCATCCGGGCTGCGATACATATTCAGGAAATATAAAAGCATTTGTCATGTACATCATTGCAGCAGATGATCATCCTACTCAAAGGATGATAATTTCAGCAGAGAATTATCAGTCTACCATCAGACGATCGTCTGTTCTATGTACCAAAATGTATTTATAAAGCTGAGCATGGGAATGCCCGCCTCAGCTAGATCATGAAAACAAAATGAAAAATAATGTATTGTATTGTATTGTATTACAGGGCGCCTCCTCAGCACTGGAATGAACTTCGGACCCTCTAGATAAAGCATTTCACCCGATAAACGGCCTCATACTTTAGGGGGCAACTGTTATAGACATTTTTGTGCCTCGCAGCATGGAGCATGAAATGTCAATAATTACAGGGATCCTCAGTCCCTAAACATGTTGTTCTTACCCCTAGAAGAACAAGGTCAGCAAACCACAGCACTTCCCATCAGTTCTCCACCTGAAAAACACTCAAAACAGGCTATTTTTGGATCATGCCAGCTGCTCCACTGAGCAACTGCGCTGAATGTCAACTGCTCCTCCTTGTACCTGCGCTGAAAGTCAACTCCAATGAAGGCTACCTGCGCTGGGCAAGATTGGCCAAGTGGCACAGTCATTCTGCAAGGTGTCAATTGCCCAGGAAGCTTCCAAACTGACACTTGGTTCAAGGGATTCGCCCTGTGATGAGTAAGAGGTACTTGATCTCCATGTGTAAGCAAGGATCTCCAAGTGGACTCAAGAACTGAAGTTTAACTAAAGTGGGAGAGGACACTAGTCAGCTTTATGCCAGCCTCAAGCTGACTCATCCTTTCTCCAAATCTCCTATATATAGAGCTCTTCTATGAGGTCTAAGGAGGCTGGAATTTTGTGCAAAGCAAGGAAGTGTTGTTGGTTTACATTTAGAGCTATTGGGTGATTGCTTTTATAGAGGTGAAGAGGAGATTTCTTGCTGCTGGGGAGGTGCTGCTGGATTGGAGCCATTGATGGTTGTAACCTTCTCAGAACCTTTTACTTCTATCAATAAAGCTTTGAATGTTCTCCTATATACTTGTATTGCATTGATGTATTGTATTTACTTGTATATCTGATTCACTCTAATCCATGCATCAGTTATGAGTACATGTTTCTTGTAGTTTCCATCTCTTGTTTGTGCAGGATCTTTGTGTAGCTGGGCCGGCAAGGGAACAAGGAGCTGGGAGCAAGGGACGAAGAGAGAAGACAAGATCGACAAAAGCGAAGGATATCGGTTGGTCAATCTTTTCTTCCTTCTCTGTACTTTCATAAAGGAAAATATCAAAGCTTTACTTTCAGTTGTTGCTAAGGAACTATCACCCTTAGAGTCAGGATAGGGTCATTCCGAGTCAGATACTTTTCCCCACAACAGAGGGCGAATAGATAACCCAAGCTGCGGAAGAGATATTCCGTGTACTACGACAAGCACCATCAGCAAAACCAATGTATGTTTGGAGAGGCATCGACATCTGCAAACATCAAGCGTAAAACCAAGATAAGCAGAATAACGACGAAAAACACACTTTCTAAGCTAAGCACACTGTCTAAACTAACAAACACACCAGCTAGAAAGAAAAACCTAACCTAACTAAAATCTCCATACCCATCATTTAAGCATAATACCTGGTAAAGTCCATTTCTGGGTTTACCCAAAGAGTCCCCGTCAAAGTCAACCAGCTCATAGGCCCCTTTTGCTAGCTTTCGCTTAACAATGTAGGGCCCATGCCACATAGGAACGAATTTTCCAGCACCTAATTTATCGTTAGCTTGATCATATAATAGTACTAGGTCTCCTTCCGAAAAATTTCGAGGGGTCACATTTCGATCATACTGAGCTTTCATTCGTTTTGCATGAGTCTCGATCGCCAATGCAGCATCACGTCGAGTCTCATCTAATTGAGCTAAGTATAATAAATGCTTCTCCTCTTCGGAAGTAGCTGGAAGTAATTCGACAGCCATTTGTAGTGACGGGATTTCGCATTCAATGGGTAGCACAGCTTCCAAACCATAAACTAGTTGGAAAGGAGTGAACCCTATTGATGTTTTCACTGAGGTTCGGTATGCCCAAAGCGCGGAAAATAACATGTTGTGCCAATTCGACCGATGAATACTAATGATTCGTCAGATCATGATAACTAAAACTTTGTTGATGGACTCAACCAGACCGTTGGCTTGTGGATAATAAGGAGTTGAGCTATCATGATGCAAACCAAGCTGGCCTGTAAGTTCTGTCATCATAATGTTTCGAAAATGGCGCCCATGGTCAGTGATTATCGCTTGTGGGACACCAAACCTAGCAATAATGTGATTGAATACGAAAATTGCAGCTGTTTTGCCGTCAGCCTCGAATGTAGGCATCACCTCGGCCCACTTAGTAAAATAATCAACCGCAAGGATGATATAGAAAATTGCAGCTGTTTTACCGTCAGCCTCGAATGTAGGCATCGCCTCGGCCCACTCAGTAAAATAATCAACCGCAAGGATGATATACGCATGCCCCCCGGCCGAGTGAGGGTTACATGTAATAAAATCGATACCCCATTTGGCAAAAGGACCAATGGCAATTATAGGGTGGAGAGGAGCAGGTGGTGCGCGCATCTTGCGATCAAACACTTGACAGTTGTGGCATTTCCAAACCGCAATAATACAGTCTTTAAACATGGACGGCCAGAAGTAGCCAGTGCGCAACACTTTTGGGCTGTGGCATACCCAGACATATGACCGCCACACGCTCCAGAGTGACAGTCATTCAAAACCCTTTCAGCTTCTTCGTGAGTTAAGCAACGTCGGAAAACCAAGTCTGCCCCACGGCGATAAAGAGTATCTCCAATAATTTTGTACTATTGGGACTGGAATCGAATTTTCCAACGCTCCGACTTTGAAGCTTCGGGCCGAAAGGATTGGGTTTGGAGATAGACGATTATATCCCCATACCACGGATCTAAAGTGCTGATGAGAAACAAAGATTCGTCCGCAATGGGTTCCTCTGCCACAGTTTCCGTGTCAGCACGCGGGAAATCACACATCAACTCTGCAAAAACTAAAGATTTCTTAAACTTAGATTTTTCAAATTCCAAGTCGAACTCTTGCAGGATAACAATCCATTTAGAGTATTTTCCCCCTAGCAATTGTTTAGTCAAAATGTAGATCATAGGGTTGCAATCCGAAATGACTGTAGTTTTACGGAGTAAAATGTAGTGACGAAAACGTTGGACAGCTTGAACGGCTGCCAAGGCCAATTTCTCCACATGTGAATATTTGAGCTCAGTTGGATTTAACGTCCTACTAAGATAATATATCATATGTTCTGTTCCGAATTCGTCTTCCTGAACTAAGACCATTCCACTGGTGGAATGAGCAGCGGCGAGGTACAAAAAGTAATCCTGGTTGTAGTTGGGAGGATGCAGCAACGGTGCATGGGTTAACGCGTGTTTGAGCGCATCGAAAGCTTTCTGAGCTATCTCATCCCAAGAGAATTGAGCGTTCTGTTTCAACAACCGGGTAAAACCCTTTGTAATCTCGGCGTAGTTAGGAATGAACCGGCGTAAAAAGTTTGCTTTCCCCTGCAAACTTTGGAGTTGGCGAAGACTCGAAGGCGGAGTCAATTTGATGATAGCTTCGACCTTCGAGGGATCGATGCGAATACCGTATTTTGAAACTACAAATCCCAGCAATCGTCCCACTTCTATACAGAAGACACATTTGTGTGGGTTCAACCATATACGATAATGCCTACACCTCATGAAAATTGCTCATAAATGGACAAGGTGGTCAGCTCGACGTAATGAGTGAGCGGGCAAATCATCGAGATACGGTTGCACAATGTGTTTGATGTCATGAAATGCATAAGACATCGCCCTTTGAAAAGTGGCTCCGGCATTCTTAAGCCCAAAAGATAATTTGCAATAAGCAAATGTCTCCCATGGACAAATGAAAGCCGTTTTTGGTTGATCGACAGGTAGAATATTGATTTGATTGTAACTGGAAAAACCGTCCATAAAGGAAAATATTTCACTGCCGGCACAATCATCAATTATTTGATCGATATAGGGTGTTGGATAGTTGTCCTTGGGACAAGCACGATTGATATCCCTATAGTCGTTGCATATTCTTATTGTTCCCTGTTTTTTGTTAACCGGAACAATATTCGATACCCAATCCGTTAACGGGATCAGATAAATGAAACCTGCTTTCAACAGCTTCTCAATTTCTGCTTTAATTGCAGCCGCTTTTCGTGGGTGAATCTGACGCAAACGTTGCCAGACGGGTTTAGCATCCGGGTAAGTCTTGATCTCATGAACAACAATTACGGGATCGATTCCTGGCATTTCCTCATAGGACCAGGCAAACACGTCGCGGAATTCTTGAAATAGGGCCTTGTATGTCTGAATTTCGTCATCTGAACACGAGGCACCTATATGAATGTGCTCAACAATTCCGGGCTTGACTGAAATGTCAATGGGAACAGTGCGAGAGATGTTACCCAAATTCATCTCTGAATCAGGATGTTTCATTGGACTCTGAGCTTCTTTGACATATTCAGCTGTAAAGATTGATGAGAAATCGTTTTCAAAACGATCATCCTCAGGTAAAAACGAAGATCTATGATGGAGATCTTCCCATGGTAAATCGTCTACACACAGGACTTCACAAAGTTGTTCGTCAGATGACACAACTTCGGGAAATGCTAATAACTCCGAGGTTGACGTGAAAAGAGATTCCTCACGGACCACATTCATTTGGTCAATTTTGGTTGAACTCGGGTTGGTAAAAGACTGCATGGCTTCATAAGCAATTTCATATGGACTCAGAGGCATAGCATCACCGAATGAGTCTATCTCAGATTCAGAAGGAACAATCCAAGGATCGTCATAAACAATGGTGTCTGAAGTAATCATATGAATAGATGCAAATGAAGACACGGCGTTGATTGGAGGAAAAGGAAAAGTTCCCAGTAAACTGGCATCTTTAACTAATCCTACTCCAACATCCTTATAAGGGATAGTCGTTTTACCGACATGCTAGATTCTCTCTGAAGAGGCTGGGTCGGATGAAAAGTAAGCCAGCTGGTCTATGGTTACGATCTTGCCATTGTGTGGAAACTTTATTACTCTGAAGACCGATGAAACGACCGCTGTCATAACGTAAGACCAACTTTGACCCAAGAGAAGGTTGTAGTCTAGAGGGGCATCAACCACCTCCACATCTAGACTAACGGTTTTTCCTTCAACCCCTATAGGCAAATCCTATAGAATGCCAAACAGATGAAACCCACGGCCATCAAAGGCCTTAAGAATTGTCGGGGATTGATTTAGTGAAGGAGAACCAAGCGATCTCCAGCACTGTATCGACATAATACACGTGGAAGCTCCCTCATCAATTACAGTCCAATGAATAGGCTTGTTTTTTACTATCACTGGGATCTGGAAAGCCATTTGATGAGGTAAACACGGTGTACTATTTTCTAGATCAAATATTATTAGGTTCGGGTCCTGAACATCAACAGCTCCTATAGCCGACAAAAGTAATTTTCGCTGTGATGGGCATGATTGCAGCACTTCTAAAGCCGACATTGCTGAGGGTGAAACAGCTAAATCCTCAACAATGTTGTAATTCTGGGCCGCTCTCGCATGTGTATTGAAAGCAGACCTTCGAAGTACACCCTTGGTGGGCGGTTTGATTACTAAGTCAGGGTTAGGTTTCTCGATCTGTAGTGGATCGGAACCGGGAGCTGAGGTTGATGGATTAGAATGAGAAGATTCTGCTTCTTTCGATCCATCAACAGGACTTTTACTACCATAATCTTGCGATCGAGTCATCCTTACATGAGACATCATCAATATGGGTTCTTCACTGGCACTCAAGGAAGAACCTATCATTTTACTCTCCTGCTTTGGAAATGGATCTTTCAAAACAGCAGGAGTTGGGGAACCCTTGACGATTTTCACAACCTCGGCCCGATGAGGGCAATCTCTTGTAAAATGATCCTCTTCACAAATAAGACAAGAATATCGAGGTTTGCGCTTTTCGTCATTGGTTTCCGACTTTTTTGTTTTCTCCTTTGGAGTTTTGTCTGCTTTATTCTTCTTCTTACCTTTCTTTTTCCCACCAGTTTTTGATTTAGCCGTAGATGACTCTACAGCGTGAATATCAGCGGAAACTTCAGCAGAAGATTCTCCTGTCGGGGAGTCTGGTAAGGTTATAATAGGAGAAGAATTCTTTGAGGATTTCTTCTTGCTTTTAGTATTCGTCGTACCAATCATGCCATCAGTGGCATGAGACCCCGAAGGAGCAGCAACGATTTGATTCGACTTTGGAAGATCTGGGATCTTTTCGTGTAACGTACCTGACTGAGTATAAACTAAGTCAAGGTACTGCGCTTGAGCAATCACTTGCTCCTCAGTAACTACTCCAACCTTAGCTACGTCTTCAGTAATCTTCGGTAATAATGATTTAACAAACCATTCAGCTAAGATTTGGTCCGGGATAAAAACTTTCACTAATCGCCTTCGACGTCTCCATTCATGAATATGATCGGAAATATAAGTGGATGTCGACTGTTTTAATGAAGTTAGCAACTCGGTGCCATTATCATATTTGATCGGCAACTGAAAATGAGTTAGGAACGAGGTAGCTAACTGACTAAAATTATAAAAAGAGGCCCGTGGTAACTCAATGTACCACTTGGCCGCGAGACTAAAATTATAAAAAGGAAGGTTTCTCACAAAGGTAGATTCTATGAAAGGTCCGACTCCTAAGAAGACTGAAAAGACCAGGGATATCCAAGGTTTTACGACTTCTAAAGCCAAAGTCACTACAGGACCGATTCAAAATCAAACCCTAGGGCAAGAAACTCTATGAATTTCACTAAAACTCTTGACACTGATGAAACAAGCTTAGATGAAGATTTATGGTAGGTAACCAGTGGATCTGGGCAGTAAAAACAACTTGTAAACAAAATCTAAAAGGAAAAAAGGAGAAAATTGAAATTTTCTCAATTTTGACAGGGTACGCAGGCAACCTGTTTGCACAGGTGCGTGTATGCTCTGTGCACAAAGCTGCAGTGCGTACAAGTACGCACTGTGCTTAACGTAGAGGCTGCGTACTTCTAGCAAAACCAAGAAAAACTAAAATCTAATTTAACCCTAAGCTAAGCCACCCAAATGCACAGTCAGACAGCCAAAAACAGAAAGAAAACGACTTTTCTCAAATCAAAGTTTCACACAAAGGAAAAATCATTCACATCAATGGAATTCCCCAGTATGGTCGCCATTTTGTCATGCGGAAAGAGTCAATTTTGCGGACAAAACCGACCTCCCTAGAAGCTAAGGCTTTCTAGTGACAAACAAGACAATTAAACACTATCTTTCCCTAAATATGCATTTAGAATACAAGTAATCAGGTGTTTATAACATACCTTTAGTCCAACGCTTTGTAGTAGTCCAGTCTCTTCGATCCGGATGAGCTCCTCCTTCTCTTCGAAACCTGCATTCACTAACAAGCAAACGATTACATAGCACCTGAATAACTCATAAAATAAAACATATTCATCATACAAACCAAGGAGTATATGAAACAAATCATGTATAACAACTTGTTGAGAAAAATGAACTTAATTGTATTAAGTGGAAACAAAAGAAACCATTACAACCTAAGCCTTGGTGTTGTGCAGGTCCTCCCAGGGTCCAGCAAGAGTTTTCCTTTACTTTGATCAGCTCACCCACTTCCAAATGAAGCTAAGAAAGGATGGGAATCTCTCCTCTCAAGCTCTATAAGGGAGTCCTAATTTCAGCAGCATCTACCCTTAGGAATCTTCAGCTTTCAACCTCCCCTCCCTCTGGCCCAATGCCTGTATTTATAGTGTTTAGGAGGAAGTTAATCAGGTCCACCATGAAAGGGATAAGCCCCTCTTTCAATGGGATAGCTCCCCTCTTCATGGGATAAGTTCCTCTTACATAGGGATGCATGAACCATCTGGAGGTGCTCAATCCACGTCAAACCATCTTCTAGAATGCTCTAGAAATGACCACAAGTAACTTTTTTGAAGTGAAACTTGCGCCTTTTGACCTTTACAGGAGTACGCACCCACCCCTTTACAGACAGAGCGTACAAGTACGCAGGTATTGTGAACTTGGGGTGCGTACACGCAGGTGAGGCCAAGAGAAACTGTGTAACCAGAGTTAATTGACTTTTTAAGGACTTTCTCTCTTTCTTGGAGTTTGACATGAGGAGTAGAGGTATGAGACTTGCCAAGGAGGATAGTATGACAGTTGATAGAGCCATACTAACTGTAGATAGTCATGGTGACAAATTTTAGTGTAACACAAGGCATGAATAAAAGACACACTCAACACACTGCAGAAATGTAATGGGTGAATCTTGTGATGAAGGTGGGCCCTGTCCTTCTCACAAGATTTCCCAGGAAACAAGAACTAGAAAAAGATGTTCAGAACAAAAATTTATTCATCCATCAATATGTCATATTACAAAAAGAATTCTAGTCCTGTTCCTTAAGCTAAGCCTTTTCCACAGTCTGTTCATCCCCCTCTAATGTAGATGTCTCCTCTTTATAAAGAGGAGACATCTATTACAAAAGATTTACATTGTTTTAACCCATTATACAAAAATAGGGAAATCAATTCCCTGTCAACAAAATGTTGTTACAATAATGCTGTCTTTAGATTGTAAGCGTTACATCCAGTGTAACAGCTTCCTCGGTGATCAGTTCTGGTTCCTTTGCTGCTGTCAAATTTAGAACGCAAATCTCAACTATTTCAGCATCACGATTTGCGTGTCGTTTCTACTATTTCAGCAACTACAAAAATAGTCTTCCAGGCTGTTTCAGCATCGCAGACTGCACATCATTCTTTAACTATTTAGCACTTAATAATTCAAAGATTAACTGTGAAGATGTCGTGATTATATGCTAAATAATTAAATGTATAGTGATGAGAAGAATCATTACATACCTTTGAGATAACTGGGTTAAAATACTAACAAAGGCTTTTAAATATAAGTTGAAAGGGATGGTATCATAGAAAAATATATGGTCAAAAAGGGACAATATGAGGTCCTAAAAAAGTAGCTCTAGTCTCTTTGGCCTCCTCATCTGTTTTCACCTGAGCACTGCTAGAAGGTCCCCTTGATTCTTGAGACACTGGTGGAGGAATTTGAGGACACCTGAAGATTTCATGAGCAATACATGTCTCCCAAGAGATGTTGAGGAGGATAAGATGATGAAGCACAATCATCTTGATCAGGGAATAATGATAGAGACTGTTCATCTGCTGAGGGTATGGCTTTTTTTGCACAAAATGGGCCATCTTCTCAATATTCCTGAACAAGAAATAAGGGAGGCTTAACATCCTCACCCTAGTAAAATGCATGAGAAGCCTGATGTGATAAGTGTACAGCCTGGGAAATCTTCCCTCATAAGTGAAATATTTCATGATGATTTTCATCATGGGGGCATATGTTTCCTCAAGGAATCTGAAAGAGTCTTTTCACCTCATTTCTGTACCCAGGTTTGATATAAGGCTCATAATAATGTTCATCCAGGTCCTGTGCCTTGTACCATTTCTCCCCTACATTCGGAATCTTGGTTGCATTTGCAATAATGGAGGGTGAGACTGTGAATGTCACCCCAGCAAGAGTCACCCTGTTGTCTCGAAGATTGGCTACAAAGAACCTGGTGAGCTCAGGATGGTGTTGAAATCTCTCTACCTGCTCACAGAACTCATGGCACCCTAGATGTCTAAAACAAGTGACAGCTAATTGAGAGGCCTGTAATTCTCTGAGGTTTGATGGCTCCTCCCTAATAATTTTTCCTCCCTTGTGTGGTTTTCTCTGATGCCGAGGTCTATTTGTCGAACTGTCACAGCCTATGTTTTCCTCCCCCTCAGTCTCAGTCTTCTTTGTCCATGTTTGCAAGGTTTGAGGTTGTACACTCCGAGAAAGGGGATAAGGGGAATAAGCAAGAGTGATTTAGGAGTGAGGGGATGAGAGATGACCTTATGAGGTATTTTGGTAGACTAGAAAATGAAGGGAAGGATATGAATTATGAAAGTGAGGGAGAGGGGTTTGGGCCCTTTTTGAGATATAACTTGTGGGATAAAGGATGAGGGGGTATAGATGTTATGAAGTGATGTATGGAAGGGGTTTAGGGTTTAGTGATAAGTGGTGAAAAAAATAGAGGGGATTAGGGTTTTTAGAAAGTCATGGAGGGAGAAACTAGGGTTTCATAATTGGCATGGTAAATTCCTTCAAACCCTACAATTGCAACTTTAATGATGAGGTAGAGAGAGTACACTTGTGTGAGAGATGAGAGGGTTGTTTGGAAGTTTTTATGAAGTTTGGAGGCTTTTTGTTCTTTCTGCTCAACGCGTAGCACAGTGTAATTTTGCACTGCTGAAACCTCCCAACGCGCAGCGCCCAGTTCAGACGCGCAGTGCCACCTCCTCAACGCGCAATGCCATTTCAAGTTGGCTTTTGAATTCCTTCCTGGTGTCCAAATTAGGAGAGGGATAGCTCATTGGAAATCTTGTCATGTCTACTTTCCAGAACATTTTCAATTTTTCAATTTGGAGCTCATTTTCCTTGTCAAATGCTCAATCTCCCAAGACTGGTCAAAATGTGCAGAATGAGGCTGCCAAAATGTAGAGTGATGTTGCAGTCAACGTTTGGAGGTCTTTCTCAACTCTAAATTGAGCTCATGATGGCTCATTGGAAATATCTCTGTGTCTAGTTATCATTTGACTCATCAAGAAAGTCTTTTGGACATTCCATCTTGGAGAAAGCTTGATTTTCCCAAGGTCACTCCAGAATTGAATCAACTCTCCTGAGGCAAATGATGTTTTGGAAATTTCTCCCAAACCATGAGACCTATGTAAAAATTTAAGGAGGTGTTTCTTTTTGGGTATATGGTGGACAAAAACCTCTCTCACTTTTACCAAATTCATCTTTTCTTGCTCATAAACATCATTTGAATAAAACCTATCTCGATGTGTGGAACATGGGATTTGTAGAAATGAAGGGAATTGAAGGGGATGAGGGGCTTCTAATTTCTTGAGAAAATTTTGGGAAGTACGAAGGGATGTTAGGAAGCATGGGAAAGTGGAATTTCAAGGATTGAGTGAGGGGAAGGGGTCCAAAAGGGCAAAACACGGGCCTAACCTAGAAAAGTGTCAAATTGTAGCAATAGGCTAGGGTTTGTGGGAAAATGATGAATTTGAGGGATATCATTGATGGGAAGTGTTTAAGAAGGTATATTAAGGATAGGGTAAGGTGTATGAGCATCAAGATACAAGTTTTGTTGATGATTTGACCATCCAAGAAAAATTACCTTCAAAACCCTAGGATAGGGAAACGAGCCTTACCTAAGCACAACTGAAGCACAAACAAGATGTAAAATGACCCATTGGAACTTAAAATAATGATGAAAACTCTTTGAATGATGGTACACTCAACCGAATGGTGATATGGACCAATACTTGGAAAACTTAGGAAGGAGTGAAAACAATCCTAGACCTAATACCTAGTGACCAAATTTTACTTGAAGACTCACTGAAATGACAAAATTTGACTTTGACACCCTAAGACCACTTTGTAAGAGTATGTTTGATCACTGGTGGAAGGCTGCAAAGACTGACACTAATGGTAGAGATTTTTTACGCCAATCTTAATTACAATCTTCTACTCGGTCGGAGCTTGACCCACGCTATGCATGTTGTAGCCTCCTCCCTATTTTGCGTGATTCATTTTCCCCATCAAGGGAAGATTGTCACTGTCGACTAGCTAATTTTCTTGGCCTCTTCCTCCTCGGATGGCATTGTTCTGTATGTCAAGCACACTGGTGCTCCCTATGAGAGTGTGGGGGCAGGTATTTTTAAAGATTCTACCTTAATGGGAATTTTTCTGCTCCCACCTCCTCATGTCACCTCTGTCAACATGGTCTCAGTTAGATCTGATCCTTAGGTCATACCTTCACCAGATCTTGTTGATACCTGGGATGAGGTCATGCCATTTAGTCCCGCCAAAGCCAATTACATGGAAATTGTTGCGGCTTCAAGTTCTGCATCCTTTGATTTTTCTATTTCGAAGACCTCTCTCAATATGTATTCTCCATGGCTTGGCGCTTTGGAATCACTTGATCCCTTAGCCGAGACATTCCTTGCTGATGAAGGTATCATGGAAGTCATGTCTCTCGAGGAACCACCTTGGACCGATACTCATCATCGCTCCTCTTTCTTGCCTCGTCCAGCTGTCATGTCTACCGTTTTCGAAGAGTCCTCTTCTTTGTTTCCTTCCCTCCCGCTTTTGCCACCGATCACGACTCATGAGGTATGGTTGGAAGGAAATTTGGGTAATATTACCCAAATGATGTCGATTGATATTTCTATCAAGCTTGGTATCGTTGAACATGTCAAGATTAGGGTATCTTGTTCTACGGATGAGATCAAGACTTATACTCGTCTATTTCAGGAATTCAGTGATGTGTTTGCATGGTCCTATGAAGAAATGCCCGGCATTGATCCTAGCATTGTAGTGCACAAAATACCAACTTATCTGCACGTGAAGCCCGTTCGCCAACAACTCCCTCTAGTGCACCCTAGGAAGGCCACCACTATCAAGGGTGAAGTTGAAAAACTTCTCAAAACTGGGTTCATCTATCCCATCCCTCTTACATAATGTGTGTCCAATATTGTCTCGGTGACTAAAAATAGGGCATGATCCGCATTTGCGTTGATTATCGAGATCTTAACTGTGCTTGTCTAAAGATAACTATCCTACTCCCTTCATTGATTAAATCATTGATGAATGTGCCAGAAGCAAGATATTTTCCTTTATGGATGGTTTTTCACGTTACAACCAGATCAACATTGCATCGGCCGATCAAGAAAAGACGACTTTTATCTGTCCATGGGGTACGTTCGCGTACAAAAATCTCCCCTTTGGCCTAAAAAATGCTGGGGCTACATTTCAGCGAGCAATATCCTATGCATTTCATGATATCTGCAACATTGTCCAGCCTTACTTGGACAACCTTCTCGCTCATTCTCGTAAGTGCCAAGATCAGCCGGACCATCTTCGGCATATTTTTCTGCACTGTAGACACTATAACATTCGGTTAAACCCGCATAAATGTGTTTTCTGTGTAGAATCTGGATGACTCCTTGACTTCATCGTTTCCAAGGACGGTATTTGCCTTGATCCACTGAAAGTCGAGGCCATTGTAAATTTACCCCCTCCATCTTCACTACACCAACTCCAGAGCCTACAAGGAAAGGCAAATTTTCTCCATCATTTTATACCCAATTATGTTGGGCTAGCTATAGGATTTACCCGGTTGCTAAAACAAGGAATGCCCTTTGTATGGGATGAGGTGGCCCAAAAATATTTTGATGATCTCAAGGTTGTCCTTGTAAATTCTCCTCTCTTGCACCCTTCAGATTATTATCGAGATTACTTCCTTTACCTAGCTGCAGCCCCTACCACTGTTGCTATGGTGTTGGTCCAAGACGACGACGAAAGCAATGAACATGTTATCTACTACCTTAGTCATAATCTCCATGACACAGAAATGCTTTATGTCCATGTCAAGAAGTTGGCTTTGGCTGTTGTCCAGGCTGTTTAATGCTTTTGGCACTACATTCTCTTACGCATGACTATGGTGATTTCTGAATGCAACCCCATGACCTACATACTGACTCATCAGTTGCTGGGGGGAAAATATTCTAAATGGATTATCATCTTGCAATAATTTGATTTGGTATTTACTACTACCAAATCTAAGAAGTCCCTCATTTTTTCCAAATTGATTTGTTCCATTCCTTCTAAGTCTCTCCCTATTGGTGCAGATGAACAACTTCTGGACGAGACTCTCTTCTTGATTAGAACCCTTAATCCGTGGTACGGCGATATCATCGTGTATCTCTAGACATCCACGTTCTAGTCCGTGTTGACTAAGGATGATCATCGAAGGATTCAGCATCACTCCCAACCCTGTCATATTATTGGCAATACTTTATACCGTGTCGGTGTCGATTCAGTTCTCGCTGATGCCTTATGATCGAGGAGGCTGAAAGAGTTCTCAATGAATTCAACTCCGGGGCATGTGGTGGTCATATGTCTGGCTATGCTACTGCTCAAAAAATCCTTCGCGCTGGTTATTTCTGGTCGTCCATTTTCAAGGACTACATCCTTGTTATTCTCAGGTGCCATGAATGCCAAATTTACCAATGCAAGATGCGTACCCCACACTCTCACCTACACCTCGTTAATACCATTGGTCCTTTTTCCAAATGGGGCATTGATTATATGACATGTAACCCTCGTTCGACTGGGGGGTATGGCTATATTATTGTCACTATGGATTATTTCACCAAATGGGCCAAAGCGATGCCTACATACTCTGCAGACAGTAAGACAATGACTCAATTCCTCTTCAACCATGTTATTTCCAGGTTCGATGTACCTCAAGCCATTGTCACAAAACATGGCTCCCATTTCAGAGATTACATGATGGTTGAGATGACATCTGCATTAGGCTTGTGCCAAGATGGCTTGATCGCATATTATCCTCAGGCCAATGGCCAAGTTGAAGCAGTGAACAAGGTTAAGGTTACAATGCTTCAGCGTACTATTAGGATGCACATGTCAAATTGGCATCTCATGCTCTTTTCAACTCTGTGGGCTTACCGAACCTCGACCAAAGACACAATTGGTTTCACACCTTTCCAGCTAGTCTATGGTCTGGAAGCAACATTGTCGATCAAATGTGAGATTCCTTCACTCAAGCTAGCTGTTGAAATTCTCCCTGAAACATCACCTCAAGAAGAACGCCTCTTATATTTAGAATGACTGGATGAGACTCGTCATCTCGCCGTGTTGGTTATCAAAGCACAAAATAAACAGGTCAAGTCCCATTTTGATCAGTCGGTCTCTCCTCGCACTTTCTCTGAGGGTGATTTCATCTTACTATACGACCAAGCTAATGATAAGCTGGGGCCAGGCAAGATCAAACCCATGTGGCATGGGCCCTACATTGTGAAACGTGTTCTGCAAAAAGGGGCCTATGAGCTTATTGATTACGAAGGAAATCCTCTGGATAAGCCCCAAAACGGGCTTTACCTCAAGAAGTACCATGATTAGGTCATATTTCATGGTTAGTTTTCAAACAACTTTCTAGTTTACTATGTTTTTCTTGCTTTTCAGATGTCTACGACTCCTCACATCGATTTCGCTGATGGTGCTTGTCATAGTACCCGGAACCTATCATCCATGGCATGGGCTATTTATGATCCTAACAATGAGTTGATTGACCGTCAAGGTATCTGTTTAGGTCATACAACTAACAACATTGTTGAATACAGTGCGGTCATCAAACTGTTGTCAGAAGCCATTTCTCTTGACATTAGAGAGTTGTTTGTCAACCTGGATTCACAGCTTGTCATCCTTCAACTCAACGGGCAATATTTCATCAGAAACCCTCAAATATTGAGAATGTATCTCCGTATTCATCTATTGGAAAGACATTTTGATTACATTACATATCATCATATTCCTATGTGCATGAATACATTGACAGATGCTTTAGCTAATTATGTGTTGGATAGACATTTACGAAACATGTGAAAAGATAAAACAAGCCATGTGTACCATAGTAAGCAAGAAAATACAACATATATATATGGTGATAATGTCTGATACATCAAAACTGTAAAAAATAATATGTGTGTCGAAAATAACATTGACGGCTCATAGGCCTCATATATCTGTGGCAAGCAGGCCTAAAAAAATGTAAGTGCTGGACCTAGGAACTAATCAACATGGTGATCGTGGTAACATGATACAGCTCGTACAACACGAGTCAGAAATTGGTGGATCTGATCTGAGACTCCCACCATGTGTCTTTGGTAATGGCGAGGAATGTCTCCTACCCGAGCATACTCCGGGATACAAGGAGTCAACCCCTTAAGGTTCTTCATGATCTCCTCCTCGTTGTCAATCCCATCCTGATAAGGAGCGACATCACCAATTAGGCGAGGGGCGTGTCTGGCAATTGGGTACATCCCAACATGTTGCTCTGGTCCAACGTCTGCATTAACAAGAAAAATTTTATAAGCGCATATACACCAAAAACAATTAAGAAATCTCAAAATTAAAAAATTGATTTTTTACCTTCATCGTCAAAATCCTCTCTATCTGACAAGGGCATGTCCGGATCTCCATGGAAGTTGGTGCCATTGTATGGCCAGTCCTCAACGACGATCTTCTATCGTTGTAGTAATGAAAAGAATGCAGGTCTGTACAACATGTGTTAAACCCCAGTGATCCAGGCATCAAACAACTCCAACGGCCCATTCGTGGATCCTGTGGTATGGGAGGATCCACCTTAGTAAGTTGATATTGGAATAGTGGCACCCATTCCAAGAAATAGGTCATGAGCACAGATCCGAAGCAAAATTGCTTCAGATTCCCCACCTTAGCTTTGTTCAGCTGGCGCTTTATGTTGATCTTCATGGCCTTTTCCCAATTGAATATCGTAGGTGTTGTACAGTCGATAGCATACAGGAAATTCAACTTGTTGGTCTCATGAACTGCTTGGGACCTCGCCACTCTGTTGATGGTCAATAGAAGCACTCTCAGTGTCAGATCCTGAACAGTGGAAATCTCAATCTTCCCACTCTTGGATTTTAGGGCCTCAGGGCAGTGTTCAGCAAGCAATGAGGATATGCTTTCCCCAATTGGTCGTGACCCATACAAGTTGACTGGTTCCCCTCTTCGGGATAGTCCAGTGATGAAATATACATCTGAAGTTTCCAACTCTAGCTCCTGGTCACCAATGACAAATATTTCCTGATTTATGTCCCAAAGACTAATCAGGTACCGAAGCAACTTGGGTTGGGCCCGCATCCTTGGCGTGAGAAAGAATTTGAGGAGCCCACAAGCCCTCAAAGCTTCTAGGCAATTTGGATCATTCAGTGCCTAGGTGTCCACATCCTCATGTTCTCGTTCTTTCCAGTCCACCATTTTCAGTGATTCTTTCCCACAAAATCCATTAATTTGAGTCAACAACCATGCTTGGCCCATAAAATTCAAGTTTTAATGGTGATTTTGTGAGGAAATAGGGTTTTCTCCTATTCACGGCACCGATGGAACGATAGGCTTTGTTAATCACCCTTAGCGGTGTGATTCTGTGCTTGGAAGTCGCACTGAACAAGGGTGATTTTTTTTTACAAAACCTCCCTCAAAAAACCTAAAAATGATTAAAAATAGTATTAAATGACGTGAAAATGGAGCTCAGGGCTTTGGCTCTTACCTATAACTGGAGGCTCAATGAATGACCTCGCGGATCTCCTGCAATCTACTCTGGAACAATTAGGGCAAAAGTGAGTAAAAGTCTTCACAGCAAGGTGAAATGGTAAAAATATATTTACTTTTCTCCTTTTTATTCATCCTTTCATAAAAATATCAGGTTTTTGTAAATATTTTAACCTATTTTGCCTCAAGAACTAGATAATACACTTTACCTTCTTGTGCAGCGACAGGTGATGGATGTTCGACGATGATGATGAGTCACATTTCTACTCTTTTCTCGACTCGTTAAGCTCATATGAAAAGATTGCAGAGTATTTTTCCCTTTTGACTTGTAAAAGAGAATAAAATGGGGGGTCCACTTTGAAGCTCTTTTCCAACCCTTTAAAAGCGAAAAGATGACCGATCCCTTGTCATTTTGAACTCGTTAACAAATGTGAAATGTCAAGTGCCAAATATAATTTTACCCCATTTTCGGGTTGGGAGGCACTATTTACGAAAAAGGTACTCCTTGACTGAAATGGTCAAGCAGTTCTCTCAAGTATTGTTTTCTACCTTTTTAGGCTTGAGAGACACAAATGTACGAAAAGGGACCATGTGGAGTTTTCTTTTACATGTCTTTTTCAAACTCTCTAAACGTGAAAAAGATACCGAGTTACACCTTTGTTGGACTCGTTAAAATATGAAACGACATCAGATTTGTCGTTATGACGAACATGAGCTTCTCCTTCCTAGGTCTCGTTAAACTTACTAGGTTGGATTTGTCCGAAGGATGAACTTATAGTGCAAGCATATTCTATCCCCTTCAAGCTTGCAATTAAAAATAATTGGGGTACCTGCTAGAAACGGTGGCAAAAAATTTGGAAATCTAATTAGTTGTGTCGGCAGTTCACTCTTGAACATGACACTTTATGCTTCATGTCAGGTTGGGATATCTTCCTTTGTATCATTGACCTTCCTAGGTTGGGCCGTTCATTTTTGCCTTCCATTTGATCTTTACCACATCATCATGACTACCAATCCTATGGATCCAAAAGATGCCAAACTTCCAGTCGTGTCACTGATATGTTCAAGAGTTGTCCTTCTGCAGTTACATTTACCACTGATTCTCTGTATCATCCACAATCAATTTGCATCCTTTTGTCTCGTGTCGATGATGTGGGGTTCATTATGGTCCTCCTTCAACATGGTCGCTTTCCGTCGACTTCAAATCATCATCCAAGAAGTTGACTGAGAGACTCCCTTTTGGTACCTTGGAGCTTGGATGCCCTAATGGCAAGTTCTTCACACTCGACGACAAGTCCACATCATTGGCTTTCGATTGAGTGATTTCACAGGTGTTCGACTTCAGTTCCTCTATTCACATTCTGTGGATTGTGCTGCTAGTACCTTGAGGACCATTGTCATTATTTGTGGTTTCTCTCGCACTTGTTAACATTTTACATCATTAACTCATAATCAAGTGACTTTCTAGCATGTTCAATGTCAACACATCTATTCACATGTCGGAATTTGTACTTTGATCGAGTCCTGTTGGAGCGCAAGACCCTAGACTCAGCTCATACAAGTCTAGGTTGCAAAGTGATGTGACATGGTTATGTTGATATACATGTCTATTTCAGATGGATGGCTATGACCATACCATGAGTTATCACAAGTGATCCTTCTCATTTTTGGATGGCTGCGACCATACCTTAGCTTCACTACGATCCTCTCTGACGGATGGTTGCGCCCATACCTAGATCCATTTACATGATCATTCTCTAGATGGTTGTGTCCATGCCACGATTCATATATCATTTTACAGAGTTCTCAATTATGTATATGTATTTGTACTTGCTTGCGGGTTTTACGACGATAGACTATGGTTCCCCACACTGATTTATAAAGCGTTTCATCCCTCACTCTAGTTCGGCCTTCGCGCTTTAGGGGGCATCTGTTACATGGAATTTTGTCACTATCCATGTACTCCCCATTCCTTGATCCTAAAGGACCTCTATAGTGAACCCTATATGCTTACCCTTCATGAAGAAACCCCCATTGTGTCCCTCTTCATGATCATATCAATTCCCTTTTGCACCATTTCCCCTGAAACTTATGTTTTTCCCAGTTTACAAGACTGATGCTAATGGCCCTTCTCCCCCTTCGCGCCAATATGCAGGGATTCAATGTCCCTAGTGTCAACCAGAGTGACTAATCTTTGTTTAAGTCACATCAGTCCTCTTATGGAAAGTTTTTTAAATAAAGAGTCGAAGCTTCCAGCTCTAGAAGCTTCGTAACAGAAGTCTGGTAAATGGTTTGGCCGGATGGGGTCGAGGATGTCAGTTTGGGCTCCTTTCCCCTATAATGATGGAACTACCTCAAGGGATAATACCTTCTCCCATGAGAAGAGGATCCATATCCCATCCATTCATCCTATATAAACCTCCCTTTTTCCCAAGCACAAGCTAGTGTTAATATTGGTGTGCTAGTGCTAATTAAGTTTAGAGTAAACAACAAGCTATTCATAGTTGTAGCTCTCTAGTTGTGTGAGGGAGAAGTGTGATTTGGTTTGGAGTGAAGTCTAAAGGGAAGAGCCTTAAAACTATTGTTGTTAAGGCCATCATTGAATGCTAGCAGAAGTGTGTGGGAACCTAGTCCTGTCAGAGGAGAACAACAATGTTAAGACAATGGTTGTAATCTCTTCTTGATTCAATATATATATGCAACTATCGATTGATTTCCTACATGATTTTTCATCTTAAATATTCATGGCTTAATGTTTCTTAACTTGTTAGGTAGGTTGAATTACAATTTGTCTATTATCACGGTTGTTGTTTGTTGTTGTTTACTTGTTTTAGGTGTTTGAAGAAGGAAGGGAGAGATAGATGGAATGAGCAAGAAAGGACATCATCAAACAGGATAAGCGTACTAAGAGGTAGGCCTTCTTAATTGTTTCTAACCTAAGGAAATCTTCCATAGAATGTATCAATTGTGGCTAGACCCATTATCGGGCTAGAGGAATTTGTTTGTGTCCACACTTATAATTTTACTTCACCACACACATGTAGTGATTAATCTAGCAGACTTATTTGAGTCCGGAAAGCACAATCTATTATGGATGTAGGTCTTGTGCATGCCACAAGTTAGGTTGTATTTTGATGCAGTAGATAGATTCCAAATAAAATTCAACTCATCCTTAGTTATTTTCATTTTTCTACAATTTAGCTATTATTTTGACATTCTTTTCAAGTTGCAAAAGAATAATTTGTCTGGTGTACAGGTAGTACTATTTTCTTGCATGGCTGGAATTATCATTCCAAACTCTGCCCACCATTATCCTCTTTCTGTCCACCTCAAAACTCTCCCAAAACATTGTTCACCAAGAATATAATTCTAGGTTATTGAAGGCCACTATGTGCATTGGTTTTTGTGCAAGATGGGTCATTGAAGGGTAGTAGGCTTCAAAAAGGACTCGCACAACCTTCATATACCCTCCATTACCTTCCTCTACCTTTATAACACCTTTACCACCCTCATAATTCTAACGGATCCAATCCTATAGAAAAATAGGGCGATCATGTAGCATCCTATAGTAATCCAATAGCATTCCTGTAGCAATCATGTAGCATCCTATAGCACCATGTAAACTTGGCCAGAATTGATCCCAAGGGTATATTTTTTCCTCCTAGCTTTGAATAATGTCCCTTAGGCTTTGAAACCATGATTTAGGGATACCAAATAAAACCTAATACATGCCTTTCATCCACTGCAATACAACTCTACAATTAGGGTTAGTGGACAAATTTATGAATTTGGTACTGCATTGATGATTTTCTTGGCTATATCATGAAATATCTAATGCACTATGTCACTAAATCTTCTCTCTTTGGAACACAATGATTAAATGTCGATTACATGTTTTATTCCTTTGTGTAGAGTAGATTAGGATCATTTGCTTTGATTTATGCTTCTTAATCTAGGATTCCAATTCCAAGCATTGTTATTCCATTGCATAGACTAGGTTTTGTTCATAAGCAACACTTACATTCTAAAAATAAACTAGTGTTTATGTTTCTATAAGTAGTGTAGACTTTACATTTCTACAAATAGGGTTAGAATTTACTTTTGATTAAGCAACATTTCCATTCCTTTGTAAATAGAGTAATATTTCCACTTTTGCTATTAGAATATAACTTTCCTATCATGCAACTTATTTCCTTGCCAATATAGAATTAGTTGATAGAGTGGTATTTGTATGCCTTGGTCTAGCCCATTAATTGAAAGTGGCATGAGTTGAGCTTAACCTATTCTATTGTTGTTACTGTGACAAACACCCTCCAAAACGTTTCCTATACTTGATTTTGGAGCCTACTAAGGATCTTGTGATCTATTGTTCCATGGTCACTTTGTGGTCATCTAATGTTTTGCAAAGTGTTAAGTTTTCTTCTAAAGTGTCAAAGTCACTTGTTCACAAATGACATGTCTTCAATTAATTCACAAATGTTGGGTTGTGTTATATTCTTTCCACGACTAGCCCACGTAGTTAACCAGGGGGTTAGAGGGGGGGCGGAGCCCCCCCTTTGTTGCGTCAATTGCGTAGCGGGGGTGTCACAAGGGGTTTGAGGGGGGCAAGTAACCCCCCTCTATGGATCCTATATTAAGTTGGGCGGACCTACCTAAGGTTTTTTGATTGATTTTCGCACATGGTTTTGGACGCGATGGTTTTCGACCCATGGTTTTGGATGCGATGGTATTGGATGCTTCGACATTTTTAAATATGTATTGTAGCATTGAAAGGAACATAATGAAAAATCAAGCTGGTAGTCTCGGTTTTGGGATCCAGGGGAAAATCTATGTGTATATGTGTTTTATGTGTTATGCTCTCGAATTGTTTATTTTCTGTGTTTTAGAATTCATATGCAGGTAATTTCTGTACAGGGTTAAAACCTACATTTGGTATCAGAGCTGTTTTTGGCTTCAAGGGGACGCCTTTGTTTTTGAGGGGTTTCGCTCAGGCCTATGGTAGACCCTATTCAGTGGGAGATCTGCGAGATCGATTCTGGTGGTGAAAGAAGATGGCGAGCAGTGGAAAGATAGAGATTGAGAATTTTAATGGTCAGAGTTTTGAGTTGTGGAAACTCAAGATGGAGGATCTGAGGGTGGATAAAGATCAGTGGATTGTGGTAGATCTGGGTACTAAACCAACGGGAGTATCCGATGAAGAATTAAAGAAGTTGAATCAGAAGGCAAAGAGCACAATACGATTATGTGTCTCAGATTCAGTATTGCTGAATGTATCAGGGGAAGCTACAACGAAGGCTTTGTGGGACAAGTTAGGGACTTTGTACCAATCTAAGTCTTTGGTGAATAAACTGTTCCTGTGAAAAAAGCTGTATAACTTGAGTACGAAAGATGGATACTAGGTGACAGACCATTTAAATGCATTTAATATTGTGGTCTGCCAGTTATTATATGTTGATATTAAAATTTCAGATGAAGATAAGTGCATCAATTTTTGTGTTCTCTACCATATTCATGGGATAGTCTAGTTATTGCAATAGGTAGCAATACAACTGCCTTACATTTTGATGAAATAGTCTCATCCTTTCTAATGGAGGAGATGAGACGGAAAAATATGGAGAGCCAGAATGGTGATGCCTTGTATGTACAAGGACAGTCCCAAAACAGAAACAAAAATAAGTCATTGAGTGGGAGATCTAAATCTCCAAGAAAACCTGTAAAGGTGGTGTGCTGGAAATGCAGAAAGGAAGGGCACTACAAAAGAGACTGTAAATCTAAAGCTTTTGATAAAGGAAAGGGAACTGATGATGCTTCTTCTGCAAAGGTGAAAACCACCTTAGCTGAAGGTTGGGATGTGTACTTGGCTTCTTCAAGTACACATGTAGATCATGAGGCATGGTTGATTCACTCAGGTGCATCCTTTCACTTCACTCCCCATAAAGAGTGGTTCTGCGAGTATGAGAAATACAATGGTGGTGATGTCTTCTTAGGGGATGATAGGAAGGCTAGAATCATTGGTCACGGAAAAGTAAAGTTGAAGTTGCAAGGTGGAAGGGTTAGAACACTTCCAGGTGTTCTGCATAATCCTGCATTGGCCAGAAATATGATTTCTGTAAGCAAGCTAGATGATGTAGGTGTAAAAACAATGTTCGAGAAGGATACCTGCAAGTTGGTTCGGGGAGCACTAGTATTGATGTGGGGAGTTCAGATTGGAACTCTATACAAGCTGCTAGGTAGCACTATTGTTGATGGGTGCAACAACTCTGTGGTTCCTAAAACTGGAGCAGAAAATATAGTGGTCTCTGGAGAGAAGACCATGATGTGGCATCAAAGGATTCGACATATTGGAGAGAAAGACCTTCGAATACTTCATGGTAAAGGTATGGTAGAATGTATGAGTAATAGCTCTCTGAATTTTTATTTCTATGAAAATTGTGTATATGGGAAGCAGAATCAAGTGAGTTTCCCCTATGGTGGTAGGAGGGCGAAACAGATATTAGAACTTGTGCACAGTGATGTGTTTGGACCTGTGAAGGTTCCATCACTGGGTAAGTCTATGTACTATGTATCATTTATAGATGAATTCTCAAGGAATACATGCATATATTTCCTTAATAAGAAATCTGAAGTCTTTGACGGGTTTAAAGAATTTAAGACTCTGGTGGAAAACCAAACAGAGAAGAAGATAAAGGTGTTGAGGACAAATAACGGTGAAGAGTTTTGCAGAAAGGAATTTGAAGAATTCTGTAAGAAGTGTGGTATAGCACGATAGAATACTACTCCATACACACCTGAGCAAAATGGAGTTTCAGAAAGAATGAATAAGAAATTGATGGAAAGGGCAAGAATCATGCTCAGTGGTGCCAGGTTAGGATAGGAATTCTGGCCAGAGGCGGTGGAGACAACATGTTACCTGGTCAATAGATCACCTTCATCAGCATTGGAGGATAAGTCTCCACAAGAGGTATGGACTGGTAAGAAGCCCTCTCTTTCACATCTAAGGGTATTTGGATGTGATGCATATGTACATGTTCCAAAGGATAAACGAACCAAGTTGGATAGTAAATCTGAAAAGTGCATCTTTATTGGGTATATGGATGGTCTAAAGGGTTATAAGCTTTGGAGCCCAGTAACAAGGAAGGTTGTATATAGTCGAGATGTGGTGTTCATAGAGGTAAAAAATGTTATTAAACATGAATTCCAACCAAAGGAACCTAAGAAGATAGAGTTTGAGCTTAAGGAGGAAGAATCTGACCTACAATAGAGGAGGAATCAAAAGATGAAGAGCCACAAACTCCAAGTGTGAGAAGATCAGTTCAAGAAAGAAGGCAACCAGAAAGGTATAGTCCAAATACTTTCTGTTCAAATTTTGCTTTATCTATTACTGACGATGATCCAAGAATTGTGAAGGAAGTAGTAGATTCAGAGGACGACAAACTCTGGAAAGAGGTCATGGTTGATGAAATGGCGTCTTTGCACAAAAATGAGGCTTGGGATCTAGTGGAGCTGCGGCTGGAAGGAAACCCATTGGTAGCAAATGGGTGTTTAAGAAGAAGACAAATGTAGAAGGAAAGGTGGAGATATACAAAGCTCGATTGGTAGCAAAAGGTTATTCCCAAGTGCTGGGAATTGATTTTGGTGATATTTTTTTTCCTGTTGCCAAGGTAACTACTATTAGATTACTTTTATCTGTTGCTGCTACTTTTGATTTTGAGGTATAACAGATGGATGTGAAGAAAAAATTTCCTCACGGGGATATGGAAGAGGAAATCTACATGAAGCAACCTGAAGACTTTGCGGTGAAGGGTAAGAAAGAACTGGTATGCAAGTTAAAGAAGTCTCTGTATGCGTTAAAACAGTCACCATGGATGTGGTATCAGAAATTTGATACATTTATAAGGGAACTTGGCTTCATCAGAAGCAAATCAGATCAATGTGTGTATTTTAAATTAATTGGTGACCGTGTTATTTATTTGGTCTTGTATGTGGATGATATGTTGCCAATTGGAAATGACAAAGAAATTATCCAGGATTTGAAGACCCAATTGTCCTCCAAATTCGACATGAAAGATCTTGGTGTTGCAAACTTTATTTTGGGCATGGAAATTAAAAGAGATCAGGCAAAGAGGAAGCTCTAGTTAAACCAGAGGAAGTATGTCGAGACAATACTATAGAGGTTTAATATGTAGGATAGTAAATCGATGAAGGCTCCTATTCCTGTAGGTGTGAAGTTACCTGGAGAATAGTGTCCCAAGACACAAGAAGAGGAAGAGGACATGTCCCATGTTCCATATGCATGTGCAGTAAGTAGCCTGATGTATGCAATGGTCTGTACTAGACCAGCCATTGCACATGTAGTGGGAGTATTGAGCAGGTTTATGTCAAAACCAGGGAAGGAGCATTGGACAATAGTGAAGCGAGTTTTTAGGTATTTGCGTGGCACTAAGGATTATGGTTTGTGCTACCAAGGAAGACCAGGATTGGATAGAGTGTTGGATATTCGAAGCTTTGTTGATGCAGACTTGGCTAGAGATCTAGATTAGAGAAGATCTACAAGTGGGTATGTGTTTAACCTATTTGGAGATGCAGTCAGTTGGATGAGTAAGAAACAATTTGTAGCGGCACTATCAACTACAGAGGCAAAATAGTTGGCAGCCACTCATGCAAGCAAGGAAGTAGTTCGGTTTCAGAGATTGTGTTCAAGTATGGGGTTAGTACAGGGAGCTATAAGGATAGACTGTGATAGCCAAAGTGTAATTTTCTTGGCAAAGAACCCTGCATATCATTCAAAGACAAAGAATATTGATGTTCAATATCACTTTGTGAGGGATATGATAGAAGACAAAAATGTGTTGTTGGTAAAGGTGGACACTTTGAAGAATACTGCAGGTGCATTGAAAAAATCTATGAGCTCTGATAAGTTCTCTTGGTGTAAAGAAACAATGGGCATTACAGGGCTGGATAAATGACTAAGCTCTCTTGTGGCCCCTTGGGGAAAGAAAACAACAAGTGGGAGAATGTTGGGTTGTGTTATATTCTTTCCACGACTAGCCCACGTAGTTAACTGGGGGGTTATAGAGGGGGTAGAGCCCCCCCTTTGTTGCACTGATTGCTTAGCAGGGAGGGTCACAGGGGGTTTGATGCGTGCAGGTAACCCCCCTCTATGGGGTCCAGGGTAGAAAACAGGAAAATTTTGTTTTTTGGATGCTATATTAGGTTGGGCAGACCTACCTATGATTTTGTGCATGATTTTCGCACATGGTTTTGGATGCGATGGTTTTTGGTCCATGGTTTTGGACGCGATGATTTTTGGTCCATGGTTTTGGACGTGATGGTTTTTGGTCCATGGTATTGGATGCTTAGGCATGTATACATATGTATTGTAACATTGAAAGGGACATAATGAAAAATCAAGCGGGTAGTCCCAGTTTTGGGATCCAGGGGAAAATCTTTGTGTATATGTGTTTTATGTGTTATGCTCTCGCATTGTTTATTTTCTGTGTTTTAGAATTCATATGCAGGTAATTTTTGTATAGGGTTAAAACCTACAACAAACATATATCTTTCTATGCATTCTTAGATAGGCCTTGCACAACTCGTGAAGGTAAGGCTTGCGCAATCACTACTGGTAGTGATTTCACAATCCATAAGCCTCGTGCACTACACAATACATGAAAACAATTAGTGTGCACTCTCCATTTGCAAACTTCCTCACTTCGGTTGCAATTATACTTCTATTTCAGTGAGTTCTCTGAACTTTCACTCTAGTACACCTTTGTTTTCACAAATGTCGCTTTCATGTTCGAAACTATCATTTTTTCTTGCATTCACTTTACTACGTGTTTTTTTCATGTTATATTCAATCTGGTATGTGTCACTTTCACTTTCTTTAAGCCTTTGCAAGTGTCATTCACACTTTCGCTTACTTTCGTAAGGGTCATATTTTGGCATGGAAAGTGTCACACATTGTAAAAGTAGAGTAATGGTTCATTTCAAGAGGAAAATTTGGTAGCAATTGGTTCTATATATATTGTACATATGTATTAAACTCATTCCCAAAGTTTTATGCATTTTTCTACTAGTGTCGTCACTTTCGTCGTAACATATATCTTAAGTGTCACACTTAGAGGAGAATGTTGCTTTGTCGTTGCATAAGGGAATCATGTTGATTATGGGTGCTAAGTGTTTAATGTTGTGTCCTCAATATTTCTGAGTGTGTGATCATGTTTAAGTCCAAGCTTCATTTTATCTTTGCCTCACTGATCCCACACTCAATCAAATTCCAAAAAGTTTCATGCCTGACCAACTAGAGCTCACTCTGCCCCCTTGAACTGTGCATTGCACAATTGTAAGCCTCAAGAATGGATCCTTGCATTTTGGAAATATGAAATGCATAGTTACTACCTCCAAGGACTATGTATTGCACAATCATAGTGATCAAGAGCTTCCTCCTAACCTCTAGAATTGTGCAATCCTTCGTCTCATCCAGTCTCCTTCTAAGAATTTCGTACTTGCAAGGATAATTTTGTCTCTTTGAATTCCTGAAATGGGCAATTGCACAATCCTCTACCCCTCTTTCTCTCTTTAATTGTGCATTGGGCAGTTACAGTGGGTAATATTTCCTCATGGTTGTAGACTTGATTCAACAACTCATGTAATTTCCTAAAACACAAGACAATAATCTACTTCTACTTTCAACCATGGGAAGCCAATAGATCGATGAAAAAAATATGAACAAGAAGAAGATAAATTAATGGCACATAACACAATAAGTATCCATGGAAAGCCTCAGTTGAAAACCCCCACTATCTGTATTACATTAAATCATAAATCCAAGATGATAGTACAATGCTTCTTCTCACAAGAACAATCCCAACATTCAGTATGATCAATCTCCCTGCTCACAAGCAAGCTCAAGCCAATATCTCGCCTCTTCTGCTACTCTCCAATCCCTTGATTCCTTGCACCCTTGGTCAAATAATTTGGATGAATACAATATGCTTTGCTCAACCTTGATCTTAACATGCACAAGTATTTCCTAGCCTCCACCTAATGACTTCAATTGGCCAATACTTAGCCAAATTTCCAAGCCTCCAAGATTCTAATTCTTTGCACAATCCCTGAGAGAATTAGCCCATATTTAAAGTGAGATTCCTCATCCATAACTGTGCCATCTAAAATTAGGTCCTTCTCTGATTGAATGCATGATATTCACAACTCAGTAAATCATACAACTGATAATACATTGTCCCTGCACTCTGGTCTCAACTGGGTCTTTCTCTGAACTGAAATGCATGAGTTTCTGATGAGGGAATATTCAGTTAACTAGAGTGACACTTGTGGATGCACCAGTGCACCAACTGACTGTTAATCCTCTATTAGTTCCACAAACATTTAGAGCTAATTTAACTTAACATAACTCAATAAAATGAGTTATGTAATTACAACTCACAATTAAACTCATCCTGGTCCCAGAAAACTTAGAGAGAACATATACATTACTTCCAAAAGACTTCCAAATTGAAATTCCTAAGTTAACTAAGTCAAATTAACTTTGTTAACTATTACAAGTTTCCATGAGAAAATAATTACAATTTTAATTCACAATTTAATTCAAGGACAAATTAAATTGGAATTTTTGGATTCTATTTTTAACATTTCTTGTTGCTATTTTCAACACTCCTTATCAACAAGAAAGGTTCAACTCAATCTTGATCCTGAACCTTTGGAATGTTCTGCATGCAACAACTCTCTCTAGTGTTGTTGCTATAACAACTCTAGAAACGAAAAAAATAAAATCCAACCTGAATCAGTATGATGCATCTGTCATCAAAGTCTCTGAGTACTATTTCCTCTGTCGACTTAAAACTCTTTGCTTCTATTGACTCTGCATTTTTGCACTGTTGTCAACCCTTCTCTGTGCTTTTCAGTATTTGGCTACTCTAGCCTCTGTCACTCTGATCTTTGATTGTATCGATCACCACTACTTCCTCCCGCTACTATGTACTTTGGGTTCTCGTAGAAAGGTACGATCTATGAGATAAAACCTCTCAATGGACCATGCCCAATTTCATCCCTCTTGGGACTATCAATTCACATTGCCCCAACTCACACCTAGAGGTATGGTTGCATGTGATCCCTCAACACACTTGGCTCGAAATTTCCCCTTATTGGACACTGCATGAGTGGATGCCTCTACTTGGTCTCCTCTCATCTTCTCTAGTTGTTTATACTCCCCAACTTCTTGAAGCTACTTTTGAGACTACTTCTTCTGGGGATGCATGTTGAGAGGTAATTTACTCTCCCTCTCAACCACCAAGTCTCTAACCTTTGCCTTACTCCTCAAGGCTTTGCATGCATCTTGAACCTCAAGAGCATATAGGTTCTTGACTCGTGCATCAATCTATTTCACCTGTCCCGTGGCGATGTGTCTAAGGAAAACCTTTCCCTTACTAAAATCACATCATAGCCATGATATTTCAATACCATGACTGAAAAATTACTCTTCTTTAGTCCTAGAATGTACATCACATATGTTATCCTGAGAGGGGAGGCAGACTCCCTCTGAAAAGTAATCGTGCCCAATCCAGTAGCACTATATCTCCCGTCATCTCCAAACTCTATGTTCTACTTGAGGTCTTTCTCCTCAAAAGCACTAAAGAGATCTCTATTCCCAATAATATGGAATGAGGCACCACTGTCAAGATACCACACACCTCCCATGACAATGTTGACGATGCATGCAATGAGAGTGAAATCAAGTTCGAATTGTGAAGCTAGAGCTTCACATGTTGCTGCTATTATCGACTCCTTCTTGCTTGTTTTCTTCTATGGGAAGTTCTTGGCATAGTTCCCATTCTCATGATAGTGAAAACACTTGACTTTCATCAAGTCCATCCTCTTTTCACCCTCCTTGCCTTGGGACCTCTTTCCCTTGGCCTTCTTTGCCTTACTTTCTAAGGAAAAATCCTCTTCCACTTCCTTGGAAGAGGTCCCATCTCTGGTGTTCCATCAAAACTCCTCTTGTACCAAATCTGACCACAGTCATTCCCAATCTGGTATCTTCTCCCTCCCATTGACAGAGTCCTAATAACCATGCCAACTCTTGGGAAGTCCTATAAGAGCTAGACTCACCATATCATCCTCAGCAACAACGATTCCAACACTTCCAATTTCATCCCAACAATGAGTGAAATTGGTCAAGTAATTTGGAATTGAATCACTCACCTCCATCTTGATTTTTCGAAGTTTATCTTTCAGTGCCAACTTCCTATGGTCACTTATGTTCTAGAAAATTTCCTTCAATGCTTTCCACATATCATGTGGAGTTTCCTTCCCATGGAGACTCGAGACAATGTGGTCTTGAACTCCCTCAAGGATTTTCCGCCTCGCCCTTGCCACAGACTTCTTACTTTTGGCCAAATATTTTTCATCTAATGTTGGTGGCTTAGGAATGTCTTCATCAATGAATTACTTCAAGTTATTATCCTCCAACACATCCTCAATCCTATCCTTCTAGGCCATATAATTCAAGTTGTCATCCATAGAACGCCATCTGCTGATCCTGAAGTATGAAATGAAAACTCGAATTTCACCTGTAACCCTGAACTCAAAACTTCAAAATCTCCTCTAGTATATTGTTCTCAGATCCAATACCATGTAGATTTTCCTATAGATTTAGAAGCTCATGTAATTTCCTAAAACACAAGACAAGAATCTACTTCTACTTTCAACCAACGAAATCCAATAGATCGATGAAAACAATATGAACAAGAAGAAGATAAATCAATGGAACATAACACAATAAGTATCCGAGGAAAGCCTTAGTTGAAAATCCCCACTATTTGTATTGCATTAAATCATAAATCTAAGATGATAATACAATGCTTGTTCTCACAAGAACAATCCCAACACTCAGTATGATCAATCTCCCTGCTCATAAGCAAGCTCAAGGCAATTTCTAACCTCTTCTGCTACTCTCCAAGCCCTTGATTCCTTGCACCCTTGGTCAAAGAATTTGGATGAATACAATATGATTTTCTCAACCTTGAGCTTAACCTACACTTGTATTTCCTATCCTCCACCAGATGACTTCCTTTGGAAAATACTTAGCCAAATTTCCAAGCCTCCAAGCTTATAATTCTTTGCACAATTCCTGAGAGAATTAGCCCGTATCTAAAGGGAAATTACTCATCCATAACTGTGCAATCTAGAATTAGGTCCTTCTCTGATTGCATGCATGATATTTACAACTCAGTAAATCATACAACTGATAGTACATTGTCCCTGCATTCTAGTCTCAACTAGGTCTTTCTCTGAACTGACATGCATGAGTTTCTAATGAGGGAATCTTCAGTTAACTGGAGTGACCCTTGTGGATGCACCAATGCACCAACTGGTTGTTAATCCTCAATTACTTCCACAAATAGTTAGAGCTAATTTAATTGAACATAACTTAGTCACAGGGGATTCACTCAATGAACCTCTAATATAGCACGTGCATTCGTGGCATACTAAAAAATACCCTTAATTTGACTACATATTGGAAAATACCTCTAAAAACCACATTATTTAACCCCCAACCAATACAAACCCAATACACCTTCCCAATTTAAAAACCCCCTACTTTAACTAGATATTGTAGGTTTCTATGTTTTCATTAGCATTTTCTATACCCCTTTATATTTTTTCATTAAACTTGAGCTCCATTTTTAATACTTGGCAATATTAAATACCTTTACTCCCTATTATATGTTCAATATATTGTATCATTTTTTCTTCAATTTATATCCCCTAATATGAACCCACGTGGTATGGTATTGCTTCCCCAGTGACGCCCCCATGAACTTAGTACACTAAGTTATCTAATTACAACTCACAATTAAACTCACCCTGGACCCCTAAAACTTAGAGAGAACATATACATGACTTCCAAAAGACTTCCAAATTGAAATTCCTAAGTTAACTAACTCAACTTAACTTAGTTAAATATTACAAGTTGCTATGAGAAAATAGTTACAATTTAATTCAAGGACAAATTAAATTGGAATTTCTGGATTCAATTTTTAACATTTCTTGTTGCTATTTTAAAAAACGATGATCCTCAACTACACAATATTGTCTCCTGAGCCTCCATTGGTATGCATTGTGCAGTCACAAGAATCAATATCTCACTCCTAGTCTCTGGAACTTCACTTTACGCAATCCTTGAGCCTTCGTCCCTATCTAGTACCTAGTTCTAGGTCAACTGGTGGATTTCATGAAGATAATTAGACTAGGATATTTTTGAACTGATGTCATCTTGTCATGAGTGGATTTCACTTTCAGGTACTATATTTTGGCATGACATGATGATGCTCATAAATGAGGAGAAGGAGACCATGCTAGAAGACAATTAGGAAGTTGTGAAGACAATATGACTAGTGAACAATAAGATCAAGGGACACTAGATCGCAACAGAAAATGAAGGATCAAGATAATAGTAAAGACTCCATATCGTCCAAAATTTTGGAGAAGAAAGAGGAATAACATGAAAAATCTATCATGAAGACACAAAGATAGCATCAAAAAGAGAAGCTTGACATTGCCACATCATTATGAATTTTCGTATCATCATTTTCCAAGTCATGACTTATAAAAATGTCATCACAATTTCATATGTGTCCATGTGTCTTGCCACATCATCATGTGGAATGTAATGATGTATTTTCAAAGAAAATGACAAAACGTAATGTGTGGAAGTTCAAGAGTCACATGTGGAATATGAAGTCACAAGTAGACTAAAGGGTCACTAGGAGAAGTCCAAGAGTCTTGTAAAAGTTCAAGAGTAATTTGGAAGTTCAATAGTCATAAGGGAAGTTTAAGAGTCATGAGTATATGAAAGGTCATTCTTCTTGTTATAAATACATCCTAATAACTCAGGAAAATGGTTTTTAGAGGCTTACACTTTGGAGAGCTAGCCTTGGATTCTCTAGCTTGGCATAGGAGAGAAGATCATTCCTTGGAGAAGCAAGAAGTGACTAAATGTTCCACTATTGGAGCTAGTGTCTCACCATTGTAACTTTGTACTTCAATCTTTCACTCAATAATCAAAAGTTCATTGACCCAACATACTTTCATGCATGTATTGTGAATATTGTAAGACTATTATGTAGATGTTTGCGGTATATATTTTGTAAGACTATTATTTAGACTTTGGTACTTATCTTGTTGAATGTGTGTTGTATTTTCTTTAATGTTTGTTATGTCTATGTGAACTATTTCTCTAGATAACTAATGGACCTATTATCACCCCAAGAAACTCTCCTAGGTTGTATCTCAGAGATGCTCAGGAACATTACAGACTCAACAAAAATGTTGGAAAATGGTGGATGAATGAGAGAAATGATGCATATTCAAGCTAGATAACCACTTCTACTATGCTTAACCCCAGACATGGGTGAACACCCCCAGACTACAAGGCTTTAGACCACCAATTACTTACAGTTTAAGGAAAATTTGATGATGGAGAATACTGATCACACTAGCAGATGCATAGGACCCTATGATGGCTAGCTACAACCAGTAAAGAGGTCTGCAAATCTATTTCCTAATGCACAGACAGGATGACAGCTCTTTGGAATTAAAATAGCAGAAACCTGCATACAAATTCAATGATACAAGATATATTCTAACACAGAGGTGGGATGACAGCCCCTCTAATGCTAAATGTCAACAACACATGAAAAATGCATAATAGGCACAACCTGGAACAAAGAAGAAGAAGTGGAAAGTGAGAAATTAACAGCAAAAGAAGCTTCTATTAGCTGAAAATGAAGACCAGAAGCTACAGGTATCACAGTAGTTACAGTCTCCAGAAGTTTAAGCTTACATCAAAGTAACATTCATCAACCATCAACCCCTATTACATTCTGTCTTCTGGATATATGTAGAGGTTGGTTACAAAAACACTCTGCTGTGTTACACGAGAAGGGGTCATAATGGACCACCTAACACATTAGTTCTCAGATATGGGGCTTTGCTACACTCTGCCTGCTTTAATGGATGATTTAAACATTCTCTGGCGTTTTGTGGTCCTTCTTGGGCAGATGAAGTACTGACTAATACAAGCTCCATAACTAATAACCATGTTAACTGCTCGAGGTTGTCCTGTTTCCTTCTCGGCCATGTTGTTCCTTGAATGCGGTTGTTGAGGAGGAAATGCACCTGGATCACTTCTATTGCGGGCTAGCTGCGCATGTTATGGCTCCAAGACTGCTTAGTCATTAATTCGACCTCTGCTCTATGGTGGAATGGCTCTTCGGGCCTATGAAATCCCTTTAAAACATGGATAGTGATTGCTTTCTGTTATGAATGGAAAGCACAACAATTTTGAGAATTCTCGCTCCTCTCTGTCCTTTTCGGACTTCAAAAAGTCCATAAACATGATTAATTCCTTTATCAGGTCCGCCCTTCAGGTCGTTGTCGCATGTCGCACTCGGCTTGGTCCCTTTGTTCCCTTTGTTCCTTGAAATACTTGAAAAACATGGGAAATACATGAAAAAGGCCTCCCTCCGGACTTCAAATATTTAAACAATTTCATTCCATAAATCCATCGGGTCCGGGTTTCGTCGCATCGTGCACATATACATGTAAAGGCTGTTCCCCATGGTCTTCGTCGATTTACCTCTGCCGATGCGATCATCGACGATCATTGATCAGCAGTGCCCTGTGCCCCTCCATAAGTCCTCCTTTGGTTTTTTGCCGATAGCGATATAGTGATGCGATGTGGGCCATCGAGCCACGATTGCGATCAATGGTCCACATTGCATCGTTGATCGCAATCGCAATGCCCCTTCTATCCGTGCCAATACCGTCGATTCGCCTCCGTCGATTGCGATTTGCCGATTAGATCTGGGCCTTTGATCGACTAGATCTAAGGGCTGCTGTGAAACCATTGTTTAAGCCTACGCCTGTGGGTTTTTTCATGGTTTTAAAGTGTTTTTGCCTCCCGATAGTGTATTTACACTCTTCCAAGGGCTCTCCTCTTGCGACGATTTTGACTTGGAATGATCCTTAAGAGGATTTTGAAGACTTTTGGGGAATACTTGGATCCTTTTGAGCACAACCAAGCAGACCAAGCCTGTCTTTGACCATAAAAAATCCTCATTGTATAGCAGAGCTAACACTAGCTCCTTCTAGGGATGAGACACTCCCTGTGAGGTCTCAAGAACCTGCAGATTAATGCCTTTCCGGCTGAAAACAAATTAGCGAAAATTCCTAGTGTTCCATTAGGCATGGAGTCTACTTTGCCTTCACAAAACTGATAAAAATAAAATATTCATAGCCTTTAAGGCCAAAAGACCTCAAACAACATAATTTTTCAGAAATCACCCATTAACTGGGCCATCAAAAACTGCTTCTCCTCCCATACTTTTTAGTATGAAGGTGTTGTTCCCTTGAATCTGTGAAATAATGAAAGGGCCCGTCCAAAAAGCATCAAACTTCCCATGATTGCCTTTCTTTTCCTTCAATGCATCCCACTTCAAAACCAAGTCTCCAACCTGAAAATTATCTGTTTTTGCCTTCTTGTCAAAGGCTTCCTTGGTCTTTCTCTGATGTGCTGCAGCCTTTTCAACCAGCTGTTCTCTAATCTGATGTACCTCTGCTAAATCAGTGATCCTCTTTGCCATTTCTTCTCCCTCATTCTGCTCTTCTTGAAGGAATTTTTCCACAGGGAGAGTTAGCTGAATGGGGAATACAGCTTCAGCACCATACACCAGCTTGAAAGGAGAATTGCCTGTGGATTTCTTAATGGTCACTCTGTCAGCCCACAGTGCATACTTGAGCTTTGAATCCCAATTCTTTTTGTTGTCCTCTAACAGCTTCTTAATTATCCTTATCAGGCTTTTATTAGAGGATTCTGCTAGACCATTACCTTGAGGATAATATGAGGTGGAATGAACAAGTTTAATACCCATTGAATCACACATTTCCACCAATTCCTTTGCCCTGAAGGTTGCTGCATTGTGTGTGACTAATTTATGTGGACAACCAAATCTGCTGAAGATATTCTCTGTCAAAAAATTCATGACCACATTATGATTAGCCTTTCTGGTAGGAATTGCTTCAATCCACTTAGTGAAATAATTAGTGGCTACTAATATCCATCTGTGCTGGCCACTGGAATGTGGATTGATTTCTCCAATAAAATCCAAGCCCCACTGCTGAAAAGGACCTTTTACATGAATTGGTTTTAGGGGCAGGGACTTCAACTACTGTTTTCCTTCAAATCTTTGGCACCTGTCACAAGATTTAACAAATATAAATACATCAGAAAATCAAGTGGGCCAATAGTACCCAGCTTTGAGAATTTTATGGGTTGTAGTCTTCCAATAATGATGCCCTCCACACATGCTGGAATGAAATTGCTGCATAACTTCTTTTGACTGTTCTTTGTCCAGACATCTCAAAAGCACTCCAGATGGATCCCTATAGTAGAGAAGATTTTCATTAATGCAATACTTAGCTGCCCTAAGCTTTATGGTTCTGGCTTGACTTTGGGTAAATCCTGAAGGGATTTATAGCTTTAGCAAGAAATTAATTATTGTAGAATAGCAATTACAAGAAGCTAGGTTCTCGGCGACTGACTGCTTTTTTTTTTGTTCAACTACTTCCTCTTTTTCATTTGTCTGACCAATCTCTCCATTTGTGCACATGAAATCAATATCTAATGATCTGCAATTTTCCTCAGCTAACAATCTAGAAAGACCCTGACCTCTGACCAGCTTGGTGGGCTTCAGCTCTATATTAAATTCTATCATTTTTGCAATCCATTTTGCCCTTCTTCCATTAGCATCAGGTTGTGTTAAGACATCTTTTATTGCAGCAAAGGGTACATATGCAATTATCTTTGAATGCATGATATAAACTCTAAAAGCTTTCAAGGATTTGATAAGAGCATATGCTTGTTTTTTAATAATATCATACTTCAGTTTAGCATCCCTCATGTTCTTGCTGAAAAATGCTACTGGATGTTCTGAACCTTCTTCATCTGCCTACAATAAAACTGCTGCAATGGTGTCTTCAGAGGCAAATGAGAATACATGGAACTCCTTGCTGTAATCTGGGCTTATTAAAGTGGGAGTGTCAGGTAAACTTGACTCAGGATAGAGTCAAAGTTGACCAGGTTAAACAGTGATGGTTTTGGGGCACATGGTATTGTGCACCCATAGTATTCTGCCATGGTATTATATGTAATGGAGCTTATAAAAGACTGGAAGGAATTCATTGTAACGCAAGACCTGGAGGTAAGCGGTGAAGGCTCACTTGGTCGGATTGGCCAGGGTTTTGGCCAATGCTAATGAGATCTTATTAGGTTGGGTTTTTCCCGGATAAACATTTGTGTTTATGTGTTTATGGTTGTTGCTGGTTATTTTTATATTTATTTCTCTCAGTAATTCTCCGTAATTAATTTGTGTTCTTGGGTAAATTTCTTAGCAACTAGTATCAGAGCCAAATATTGGCTTCAAAGGGATTCTTTGATGCCAGGGGTTTATAGTGCCTGATGAGATCAATGCAGCGTTTTTTACAGATCTGGGTCTGAAAATAATGGTGGAACAATCGTACGCAGAAGAACCTCGAGGAGAATGTGCGGAAGATAGTGCTGTAATTGCCAGGGATCGCAGTGCATTTGCGATATTTACCGGTTTGGAACATGCTGACGAATTGTTCGGGATTCATGCGGCTTCGAAAATTGTTTGTTTTCTACTACGTGAGGCCACCGGTGCTGGAATCTATGAGGTTCTCATTGGGCTCGCAGTTGGAGCGGTTTGATAGAATTTTTTGAGCAAATCAAATTGAGAGAGGATGGATTAGAATCACAGCAGCAATAAAAAAAAAAATTAATGAAGTCAAAATTATTGCATGTAAATGGGCATACTACTGTAAGACCTGGTAAGGCATGTGTACCCCTCGGTGACCACCGGTAAAGTCTGGGTTACACCTAGGTGATAGGGGGATGTCAGGTTAAAAATACCCCGGGTAAAAACTCTGAGGTGGGTAAGAGCTAGAGTGAGCGGGATTGTGTCACTTAGCAGGTTTGGCTGGAGTTAGTCAAGGAACCCCAAGTCAAGTTTAAGGGGGGAATTGTCAGATAAACTTGACTCAGGATAGAGTCAAAGTTGACCAGGTTAAACAGTGATGGTTTTGGGGCACATGGTATTGTGCACCCATAGTATTCTGCTTGTGGTATTATATGTAATGGAGCTTATAAAAGGCTGGAAGGAATTCATTGTAATGCAAGACCTGGAGGTAAGAGGTGAAGGCTCACTTGGTCGGATTGGCCAGGGCTTTGGGCAATGCTAATGAGATCTTATTAGGTTGGGTTTTTCCCCGGATTTGGGGTTTTCCTGGATAAACATTTGTGTTTATGTGTTTATGGTTGTTGCTGGTTATTTTTATATTTGTTTCTCTCAGTAATTCTCCGTAATTAATTTGTGTTCTTGGGTAAATTTATTAACAGGGAGCTTCCATAATGGCTTTTTTAATAGACTCGAATGATTTTCTTGCTGCATCAGTCCACTTAACCTCTGCTCCTTTCTTCAACATGGATGTCACATGCTTAACCAATTCTGCAAAATTTGGAATAAACCTCCTGACAAAATTAATTTTGCCCAAAAAAGATTGGATATCCTTCTTTGATATAGGGACAAACAAAGTCTGTATTGCTTTTACTCTTTCCAGATCAATTTGGACACCTGCAGCAGAAACAATATGTCCTAACAACTTGCCTTCTTCTAAAGAAAATTGAGACTTTTTGGGATTGACTGAAATTCCAAACCTCCTGCACTTCAGAAACACTTTTTTCAAATGCTGCAAATGATTTTGATGGCTACTGGAATATATTGTTATGTCATCAAGGTAGATGAGGACAAATTTATCCTTCTCCCCCACAAAAGCTATATCCATAGCTCTCTGAAAGGTTGCTCCAGCATTCATCAATCCAAAAGGCATCTTAGCATACATAAAAGTGCCCCAAGGAGTGGTAAATGCAGTCTTCTCTTGATCATCTGGATGCACAACAATCTGATTAAAGCCTGAAAAACCATCCAAGAAAGACATTACTTTAGCTCCTGAGACTTTTTGCAGCAAATGCTCCATCTTCGGTAAGGGATAATTATCTTTCTTTGAGCATTTGTTTAAATTTCTGAAATCAACACACAGTCTGATTTCTCCACTCTTCTTCCTCACCACCACTAGATTGGCTACCCATTTTGAGTATCTGAGAGGGACTATGATTTTAGCAGCCAACAATTTTTTAATTTCTTTTTCAATTAGAAGAAGAAGAATAGGATTTAATGGTCTCAGCTTCTGTTTGAAAGGAATTGTGTCTTTCTCAAGAGGGATTTTATGCTGGATTATGTTCTTATCATATGTTTTCAGATCACTATACTCCTAGGCAAATACATCAGCAAATTGCCTCATTAATTTGCAGTATTCAGCACTTTGGTCAGCAGACAAATGAGTGGACAAATTTACATATCTAGGCTGACCTGGACTTCCTATATTGCGCTTACAGACTGCAGATTGGTCTTCTTTTTGGGCAGCCTTGTAAGGCACATTGTTGTGGTCAAACAATCTCTCAAGAGGAATTAGACCCTTAGGAATATGATTACTAGGAAGCTGGACAATGCTTTCTTTACCAATTTTATTTCTAAGCTGGGACTGGGGTTTTTCTTCCAAGGCATCATTCTCTTGGTCAATTTGAATTTTAGAAAACTCATCAATGACTTGCAGAAACCTATTTAGCTCATCATCATCATTAAAAACTTTCTAATGGTGGACATTATCAGGCAAGGATGGTCTACTTCATTTGGACTTCATAAACTAGTCTGGGAGGCATGGGAGGAATAAATAGACTAGCAGACACAACAAGGAAAACAACAAGCTAATTTTGGGCTCTAGGAATATATGAAATACAAAAATTTTCAAAGAAATCTTTGAGTCTCCATACCTCATCTCTGTATGCTTTCAGCCTTGGGTGCTTTTCTTGAAATGTTTTATTTACTTGCTGAATGATCAAATTAGCATCTTCAAACACTTTTATATTCCCGATTCCTCTATCTTTTGCTACATTAAGGCCCAGTAGCAGAGCTTCATATTCTGCTATGTTGTTCATGACTTGAAAAGCCATTTTAAAAGACAGTTGTGTGCTTTCTTTCTCTAGAGATACTAGCACCACCCCTGCTCCTACAGTCTCCCTGGAACACGCTCCATCAAAGAACATCTCCCAAACCTGACTTCTTTGCTCTTCTTTGGCCTGATTTGTTGGTTTCCTGATCTACATTGAGGCCTTATGAGATTCTTCTATTTGGAGAATACATGCTCCAAAATCAGTGTCCACTGCATATATGGGATGATTAGTAGGATTCTTCTCATCACTGATAATGTATGCCAACTGTGCTTCTTTGTACAATCTCCTGCTTTCTCCTCCAAAAACTGGGATAGTGGCATAAGATAGGTCATTCTGTAAAGTCTCACCTAGCTTCTTAATCCATCCTCTAGACAACAGAATACCAAACTTGGGAGGGACATCCGCTACCACAATATCCATCATCATACTCTTCATGGGTAGCTGAGTTAAGGTAATGGCCAGATCTTTAATCAATCCAAGACATTTCACTTTCCTTGAATCAAAAGAGAATAAATCATGATAGGGTCTAGTGATCAAGGCCTAACTCTTGCATGACAACTTTAGGAATTAAATTGTGGCTGGCCCCTATGTCTAGCAGGCAATTGTGAAGGATTTTGTCGTGAATGGTCAAGGAGACATAAAAAGATGTAGAATTATTATTAGTAGGTTCAATCATAGGACTAAGCATAATATCAGGTTTGTCATCTTGCAAATTGACAGATTAAGTGGAGGTTTGTGTGGTTTCTAGCTCAAGGGCTTCAAGGATAGGCTTTCTAAACACTTCATTCTTCACCAAATCTACCAGAGGCACAAATATTTTCAATTTCTGAACTTTTGACTCAAAGCTGAAAGAAGAGGATAACTTATCAGAACCTTTTACCTCTTGAGCTGGGGCTTTGAGGATGACTGGATCAGCTGCTGGTCTTCTCTGCCTGATATTCTGTGCCTCTATTTGGACAACAGCTCTCTGGGCATGATTTTCTTTAACATTTTTTGCATTGGACCTCAGGTTATATCTCTGCTATTGTTTTGTTTGTAGGACAACTTCTCTACCCCATTCTTGACTGTCTTGTTCCTGCAGCAAAGATTCTTAGTAAGCAGCCAGAGTCAAGAATGCAGCGTTGCCTTTATCCTCCATGTAGTGAATTTCATCCTCATCTTCTTCAAATTGTTCCTCCTCCATGAACACATTTTAACTTTCTGTTCTTCTTTTGATTCTTCACCCCTCTACATTATTTGTAACTACTCATTTGCTCTTCTGAATAGATTGGGATTTCTTGGAGAAAATGTGTTCTACTGCCTTGTTTTTCCTGAATTCTGCTCAATCTTTAACTTAGAAATTTTAGCAGCCAATGACTCTATCATCTTAGTCATTTTGTCTAGCTTAGGCTCTGAAGATGAAGTAGAAGAAGTAGAAGCCTGACCTCTCTGCCTCCTTCTGTCAGCTTGATTTTTAAGCTTTTCTGCAGCCATGATATTAGATTACACCTCCAGTGCTGCATCTTGCATATCAGCTAGAGTGGCGCATCTTCTTTCTCTCAATAATAGGCAGAAATCAGAGTCAAAAGCATTGGCATAAGTGAGTTTGGCAGAGGTGGGGGTAGGCTTTACCTCAGCTGGTATCTTACTATACATACGGTTGAATCTTTTATTAAAATTAGGCAATGATTCCCCATTTTCCCTCTTCAGGTTACCAAACTCAATGTGGTAATACAGCAGGTCTTTTTTATCTCCCCAGTTCTTCAAAAATACATCATCTAATGCTTCAATTTCAGTTATAGATCTCTGGGGTAATTCTCTGAACCACTTCCTAGCCTCTCCATCAAGGCTCTGGACAAAAACTCTCATCCATACATCATTTTCACTTATATCTAAATTATCAGCATAACTGTAAAAAGCTTCTATGTGTTCTTCTGCTATTACTCCCTCTGTACCAGTGAACTTAGGCATATATTTATGATATTCTCCCACGGGCATAGGATTTAAAGGAACAGGCAAGACTAAAGGTCCATATCTAGCAGCAACAATTCCTTCTATCTTCATGGGTGCTTGCTGTCCTGCCATGATTGGGATATATGGAAGAATACTGGCAGATTGAATGGTAGGAAGTAATGCAATGGATGGCAGAGACAAAGGGAAACTAACTGCACAAGGGGCAGAATTAACCTCTGAAGGAATTTCCTTATTAACAACGCTGAGCTCTAAATCTTCAAACTGAATACCTTCAGCTACAACTTTATCTTTCAAAGATGAATGAGATTTCTTAGGCTTACCTGATCCTGATGCCCCTTTCTGTGATGCTTTCTTCAATTTGACAGTCCTCTTAGGGTCAGGCACTAGTTCAGCTAGTGATTTCTGAGGATTTCTTCGCATATGTCTCACAAGCTGAGCCAGAACTTCAATGTGGAGTCACCAAAGGTTGGTCTTCCTCTAGTGGAGTTGCCAGATAGATGATTACAACCAGAAAATGTGTCCAAACCTTGTCTATCATCAAAGCTTGGAACTGTGTCGTTCTCCCAGGGAAGTTGAGCTTCAATTCTCCTCTCCCCGGCAACGGCACCAATTAATGTTATCACCCCAAGAAACTCTCCTAGGTTGTATCTCAGAGATGCTCGGGAACATTACAAACTCAACAAAAATGTTGGAAAATGGTGGATGAATGAGAGAAATGATGCATATTCAAGCCAGATAACCACTTCTACTATGCTTAACCCCAGACATGGGTGAACACCCCCAGACTACAAGGCTTTAGACCACCAATTACTCACAGTTTAAGGAAAATGTGATGATGGAGAATACTGATCACACCAGCAGATGCACAGGACCCTGTGATGGCCAGCGGCAACCAGTAAGGAGGTCTACAAATCTATTTCCTATTGCACAGACAGGATGACAGCTCTCTGGCATTAAAATAATAGAAACCTGCATAAAAATTCAATGATACTTAACACAGAGGTGGGATGACATCCCCTCTAATGCTAAACATCAACAGAACATGAAAAATGAATAATAGGCACAGCCTGGAACAAAGAAGAAGAAGTGGAAAGTGAGCAATTAATAGCAAAATAAGCTCCTATTAGCTGAAAATGAAGACCAGAAGCTACAGGTAACACAGTAGTTACAGTCTCTAGAAGTTGAAGCTTACATCAAAGTAACATTCATCAACCATCAACCCCTATTACATTTTGTCTTCTGGATATATATAGATGTTGGTTACAAAAACACTCTGCTGTGTTACACGAGAAGGGGTCATAATGGACCACCTAACACATTAGTTCTCAGATATGGGGCTCTGCTACATTCTGCCTGCTTTAATGGATGATTTAGAAATTCTCTAGCATTCTGTGGTCCTTCTTGGGTAGATGAAGTACTGACTGATACAAGCTCCATAACTAATAACTGCGTTAACTGCTCGAGGATGTCCTATTTCCTTCTCGGCCATGCTATTCCTTGAATCCAGTTGTTGAGGAGGAAATGCACCTGGATCACTTCTATTGAAGGCTAGCTGCGCGTGTTATGGCTCCAAGACTACTTAGTCATTAATTCGACCTCTGCTCTGTGGTGGAATGGCTCTTCAGGCCTATGAAATCCCTTTAAAATGTGGATAGTGATTGCTTTCTATTATGAATGGAAAGCACAACAATTCTGAGAATTCCCGCTCCTCTCTGTCCTTTTCGGACTTCAAAAAGTCCATAAACATGATTAATTCCTTTATCAGGTCCGCCCTTCAGGTCATTGTTGCATGTCGCACTCAGCCTAGTACCTTTGTTCCCTTTGTTCCTTGAAATACTTGAAAAACACGGGAAATACATGAAAAAGGCCTCCCTCTAGACTTCAAATATTTAAACAATTTCATTCCAGAAACCCATCGGGTCCAGGTTTCGTCGCATCGCACACATATACATGTAAAGGCTGCGCCCCATGGTCTTCACCGATTTACCTCCGCCGATGCGATCCACCGATCCAATCATCGGCGATCGCTGATCGGCAGTGCCCTGTGCCCCTCCGTAAGTCCTCCTTTGGTTTTTTGCCGATAGCGATATAGCGATGCGATGTGGGTCGTCGATCCGCGATTGCGATCAACGGTCCACATTGCATCGCTGATCGCAATCGCAATGCCCCTTCTGTCCGTGCCGATACCGTCGATTCGCCTTCGCCGATTGCGATTTGCTGATTAGATCTAGGCCGTTGATCGGCTAGATCTAACGGCTGCTGTGCAACCATTGTTTAAGCCTGCGCCTGTGGGTTTTTTCATGGTTTTAGAGTGTTTTTGCCTCCCGATAGTGTATTTACGCTCTTCCAAGGGCTCTCCTCTTGTGACGATTTTGACTTTGAATGATCCTTAAGAGGATTTTGAAGACTTTTGGGGCATACTTGGATCCTTTTGAGCACAACCAAGCAGACCAAGCCTGTCTCTGACCATAAAAAATTCTCGTTGTTTAGCAGAGCTAACATGACCTTTCCTTGATCTCATGTTCCTCTCTTAGGATAGTATTATTACTTTCCTTAAAGAGACTGACTATTTAACTCCCTCTCGTGAAAGTATCCTTTTACACATTGCAATTGGTTTTTCACAGTGTCAACTTGTTGATTTCAAAGGTTATGTGCGTGCTCTCTTATGTGATTCATTGCAGCAAAGTCAAATAGATTTATTGTGGTCGGTTCAATACTCAAGACAGGGATCCTATTCCAAATGGTGTGAGGTCTAATTGGGACTTCACATCAGAGATACCCCCTTGGTTGACGGATTTCTTGCACTTTCAACAGTTGGCGCTAGAGGGAGGGGAAGATGACAAGATGTGCCCATTGAGTCTATTTTGAATCTCTATTTTAAATGGCTCATCCTCAAATCGTAATTCCAGTGTGCTTATCCAATAGATCCATTTGTAAAATTTTAATCCCTGATAAACCTCTTTATCACTTGTGTCAATTGAATTTTGAAGTTGAGTGTCATACATCCATAGCCAAGCATATCTTTCAGTTTTCAAGGTTTGTGAATCTTATGAAATCGATCGTGAAGATACTGCTTGTGTGATTTTCTTCCTCACCCATGAAGGTCGAGTTAACTAATGGTGAATACCCTACCATCTACTTCCATCCATTCATTTGATCAATTCCCTAATGGGCTTTATCAAGCCTTTGATAAGTATGATTACTAAGATTTTTTTAAAAGGATTAATTAACTAAGAATGTACCCTAATGAATCAATTGAGGATATTTATAATAGATTCCTTCACCTATGTTATGAGTTTCTTGAAGAAGACACGGATTAGGATTTATTTAAATAAAATTTTGAGTGTTTGGTTCAAATATCTTTATATGGTGAGTCTGAATCCCTTTATATTTCTACTCTCCCAACTCTTGTAAACGATAAGACACCTCTAATTTCAGAGGAGGAACCTACTATTCCTTTTGGTCCTTGTCCTCCTCGCTTTCCAGTACTGGTTTGGATGCCTCCTTATGACAACGTTAAATTTGGGAAATATGAGAATCTAACTGGTGATTAGTCTCTTCAATCTTTGTTCACTTTCAATGAATCGAATCTGATGGAGGAAACCTTGGAATGGTTTATGGAGCCTAAGGTGAAGACTAATCCCTCCACTTTTTAGGAAGGTATTAACACTCATAACTTCATTCCTAAATCTAATTTGATTAACTATCATCCTTTATCATCTCTTTCTCATGGGTCCTTGCCCCTTGATCTACTTGATGAGTATTTTACAAATCCAAGTAGTGACCAAGTGCAAGGTAGTCACATTTCATAGGTAGACCTTAGATGTTCATTTTATTTTTCAAAGTCCTCTATGTGAAGGTGGTGTTTCTTCATTCTTGGCTGACATTAAATCTACTAATCTTGGTGATCAGTTAAATGAACTCAATTTGCCTAACAAATTAAGTAAAGTCTCAGACAACCATCATTAAGATGATGGTGGCTCTATTGATGTATATGATGATGAATTCCCAAGTGCATCAATTGATCTTTCAGTTTCTCAAGAAGATTTTAATTTGAAATATTTATATTTAGAATCTGATTCAGTCAAAGAATATGCTCTTATGGAAACTTCCTCTTCACCTCACTATCCCTTGTGCTCTACTATTTGTAATACATCAACTTGTGATTAATATACTCCATGCTATTCAACTTCATCATCAAATGAGTTGGATTATGAATTAACACAAGGAAGTGAAGTCATCCATGATGGAGGAGAAAGTTGTTATTACTTAGAGAAAACCCTCGCTTTGGGAAAATCTCTAAGGTAACCTCTAACCAATATTTTGAATTGAAATATATCCCTTTCAATTAGAAGGGGGATCCCTTCTATAACTCAATCAAATATGACTGATTATGTACTTAAAACAATGAATAGATTTGTTGTAACAAGGCTTCAAAATGTGGCAGGGTTTGATAGAATTCCATTGGGCATGGAGTCAAATATTTTACTTAACAAGGAAAGAAACTAAAACATTCACAGAGGCAGGGTAGCTAAGATACTTTGAGATTTTAAATTTGCTGAGATGGAATGAAGAATAGGAAGGAAACAACATACTTTTAAAAGCATCACAAGGATGAATTCTACAAAGCATAGATAAAAAAACTATGGATGACTGAACATATAAGCAGAGCATAATAAATATGAATTATGTTCATTTAATGTCATCAATCATAGAATAAAATACATATGAAAACATAGAAAGGAAAACTGAAACGAGAGAACACATATCCAAATTTCCCAACACAAGAATCTCTGTTGCAGAATCAGGCTTCCTTCATTAAACTTTCAGAAATATACAACGTATAATAAGTCTTCTAATAAAAAACCAACCCTTCTTCATTCTAAAGAGCTTGTCTTTATAGGAAAATTACAAACTAAAATAGGTTTCTCGTACATACTTAATTACAAATCACTAAATATAAAAGAGTGTATATCGAATACATGAATGTGCTACATAAACTCAAAAATATCTGAATCTAACCTATAAAAGTTTACTACTTGCTTCATTTTTTGGAATTTGTGGCTTGTTCCCATGCTAAAAATGGCATATGTTATATTGTTCTTCCTTTCGGGATCTCCTGTTCTACTAGCGCTAACTAATTGACTGATACTCTTTGAAAACCGGATAATGGTCAGTATCTCTTATGGGCTAGTTGTTAGTGCGTTTATAAAAAATCAATATAAAAATGCGCTAACACTGAAAATGTCAGCACTTATCGAAAATTTCACAGTGCAAATCGCTGACATTGAAACTGTCAACGGTTATCGAAATTTAACCCTGCAAAATTGCTGACATGCTAGATATCGACCTTCAATCAAAATTCCATCTGAAAAGTTGATAATCAAAACTGAGTTGTGAAAATAGCTATAGATGAGTGTGCTAGCTTCCTTTAGTAGAATATCTACATTAGTTTTTCTTGGTTTTTTAGTTCTCTGGACCTCTGTAGGAACCCTTTTCCTTGAGCCTTTGGTCTTTTTGGGTTTCTTTGATCTTGTAGACTCCTCCTTGTTTGTGATTAAGTCCTTTTGAGGACCTTTTGTACACCAATGACCTCTTTTTCCAACTTATGGTTCTATTTCAGTTTTATGTTCAACCTCAATTTATTCCATGGTCTTGTGCATGGCCTCTTTCCACCTTTAAACATTTTTGCTAAGGTGGGTTATTTGTCAACTTGTGTCTACTTTGTTTCAGGCTCAATCATTTTTCCCTTGCCCTTCTTTTTTTTTTGTTTACTTATGTTTCTACAAGTAGGAGTGTAGTGGGAGAAGGGGCATCCTTTGTTTTTCTTAGCCTATCATTTTTTTTGGTATAAAATTTGGGCAATTTGAGAACTAAAGGAGGAACTCTTTCCACTTTTTGTTGACTCCTTGTTTGCACATATGAGGTCCCCTGTTCTAGTTTTTTGGGTTGCTTGACTTTCTTTTTTCTCCCTTTCTTTCTACCCCTTTTTGGTTTTACAGTTTGAAGCTCAAACCCTCCCCAAAATAGAAAATGTTCCCAAGTCCTACCGACCTTTCTCAAATGGCTTTCAATCAACATTTTAATCAGACCTTTATGATATATGAAATGGGTAGATGCATTTGGTCTTTCCTTAACCCTAACAAACATATGCTTCAGACTTTCTAACATAAAAATAGGGAGTGTTTATCCTTAACTGACCCGTTATGTGAGCTAGGAACATGAAATGGTAGAGATTTGCCCAGTTTTACCGTTTTTCACATGTGACGTAATATTGGGTGATCCATTGGAGACAATCCAACTCATTCTTCAGCCAGGACCTATGAACTCCTAAATGCCAACTCATCTCCTTAAACTCAACCTTCAAGAAAAATGGCTCATCAATTCTGACCAAAACATGACCCTTGAAGGCTCTTTCTCCATTTGCAAGTAGGCTTGTGAATTCTGAAATTAAATCCTCAGTGGCAGGAAATGAAATTCCCCCAACATTAACCTATTGACCATTAAAACCCTCCGTGAAAGCTCTGGCAACTCCATCATGATAGCCTGCACAACGAGAGAAAAATTGTTCCCAACCTGCTTCCCGAAAATGTTGTCTAATCTCTGGATAGACTTTAAGTAGGTCAAGTGATTTGGGCTCGCCTCTATGTATTTTTTGTTCCTTCCCATAGTTCTCACCATCAAACAATAGCACCAGAAGCAGGATTGCCATTTGATCCAGGGTTTCCGGGAAAACTTAACAACCTGTCCTCTTTTGGTGTAAAAATACAACAACTCATTTATGCATTATACAAATCTTACCATATGAAGAAAATTATTTTAGGGGTGTGGAAACTAGTACAACATATAACAAACTAATAGGTAGTTTCAGAAAATATTAACGTGTAATCATGACCTTTTAATCAAACATTACCTCTCAGCGGAAAAACCCAGAAACACATCACGTCACATCACCATCTGACTCATCGGTGCTCGCTTAATAAATGATTGTTCGACTGTTAATGTGTTCTCCATCAACGCATTATTTGGATGTAAGACAAAAAAATTGAAATTTTCCCTTTTGCATTGATCCTCGAGTTGTTCGAGTTTTAGCTGATAATTTTTGAACATATGCGTTGCTACTTTGAATGTCAGCGCATTTTTATTTTTAGAACTATAATAATGTTGATATTCTATCTCTTAGCATTTTTACCATGTTTGTTACAAATTGACGTTGACACTGAAACTGTTAGCGCTTTAAAAATTATTGACTAAAATTGTGATAACATAAGCGAATCAAATTATCAATTATCCATTCCATTCCTTATCATTTTCAGTCTTGCATGAAGAAAATTATCATGTTCAAGTTACTCATAAGATTGATCCTATCTATCCATCCTTAGATGTTCGATTAGAATAATCTTATGACTCGGGTAATTAGTTTGTTGAAGTTGTAAGGTCTAATCAAATTAGTGATGTAGGTGACTACCATCTTGATAGTAGTGGTCTCATTGAAATTACTGGTAGTAACTGTCCACACACCATGCATGATCTGATCCAATCTTCAAAATGCAATTCCTAAATCCTTGAATGTTCAGGGGCATGCCAGGAAGTCAATTCACTTTAACTTATGTTCACGTTTATGTCAGGTTCTCACAATCCTGGTAAGTTCCCTGAACTAAGTCAGATAAAGATTTTCATGCAAAATTCTTTCTTTTGCATGGTTTCATTGAATGCAAACTCCTTCTTGAAAGACTTCTGGCATTTTGGATATAGATTTGTTTACTTTCAAGATTCAATTTCATTTTGTATCCAAATATCTTGTATCAAATTCAGGTTTGGAATGTATGTCTCTCATGGAAACATGGAGTTGTGAAGTTGATCATTTTAAAGATTATCATTGGCTAAAGATGGATACCTATCATATTCTTTTGGAAACAACCAACTCCTAATTTTTCTTGTGAATGTTATAATGCTAATCATTTTCTTCATGGCACCATATGTCCTCTTGAGTGTTACTGAATGCTTGGGTTATTTGGTGAATCAAGCTCCTCTTTTTCATCCTTTGTATCTTGACTGGTTTCATGTGTTTGTTATACTATCATTCCTTTTCAATTCTTTCAATGATTGTGGTGTGGATTCAGCTTGTAACCAGTTACAAGGAAATGGATTATCACATTTAATATATGAGGAAGATGATTCTATTGTTCAAATCATTTTTAAAGTTGTTCAAACTAATTTATCTTTATTGTCTACTAGTCAAGAATATTATTCTTTAACCAATCTATCTGATCATGATGTTGGCGTTAGTAACTATTATTTAACTAACCATTTTCCCACCTGTAATTGGATGGTAGTTGTTTTCTATCAATTGATATTTTTGGTTCATAATCTTACTATTCAAAGACTTGTCAAGCAATTGAGGCACTTCAGCCTTCATTGATGCTTATGTTAGATCCTCACTATCTTGACAAGTTGTCTAGACATGATCGAATTTGGTTTCCCTTACAAGATTCTCATCCTGATTCTACATCATTAACTGAAAAATTATTCTCTCAAGTATTTCAGGGTTTTAAAGAGGATGGTTTTTAATTTTATGATCTAAATTATCATTAGTTGGAAGCCTCATACTTAACAAGCCTATTTGCTAATAACACGCTATGGTTTTTTCTGATGTTTGCTAAGGAAGACAATATAGGTGAAGATGCATTCAAAAGAATCTTTCGAGGTTTGTTTGATTATTCTTCTCATCGAAATGGTAGGGTGGAAGGTTGTTTAAGGTTGTTGGTTCTGTCACATCTTTCTACATTTTGCAAATACCTTCTATTTTTTGTGCTAGCCATTCAAGTTCTTATCTTTACCTTTGCATGGTGCTTTATATTGATTTTAATCGCTTGTATCTTTGTGTATGTAAGTCGGGAGTAGTTATGGTGGTTACATTGGAAATTTCATTACACTTACCCCCAACATTCTAGTTGGTTAGGTTAGGAGTAGGTCTAGATGCACCATTGTTTCCATTGCATATTTACACTACACTTTCTCTCCATCTAGCCTTTGCTTTTGTTTTATTTTCTTATTTTGTCACGTATGTTGTTTTTAGATAAGTTCTTCATTTGCTTAGTTTTTCTCATCTTGTTTTTTCTTTTTTCATGTCTTTTCTTTCATGTTTTATCTAATAAAATCTTGCATTAAAGGTACTCTTGTTTGGCTCAAAATACAATGTGTCAAAGCTTGAAAAGGGAAAATTGTGACGATGAACAACTCTTGGCTAATCTGTTACCCTCTTCTCTATTTGGGTTTACATATCTTTAAAGCCAATGATGTCTGAATGGAAAATATGATCCATTCGAATGGAAATCTGTAAGCTAAACCATGGTTCTCGCATCTATTTTAGCATCCTCATCACTTGACATGGTATTGTAATTGAATGGTGTTTTTCTTGGTGATCCAATTGAGTAGAGAAGGGAAAGGGGAAAATGAATAGCTTGAAAACCAATATTAGAGGTATATATACCTGTCTCTGGAGAAACAAAGTCTCCTTCTCTTAATAAGTTTGGATCCCTCTTTCGCCCTAGTAAAATAATAAGTTCCTAAGCACATTTCTATAATTAAAATAAATAAATGGTGAAAGAAGAGAAAGGCTTCCTACACAGAGAGGTGAAGCAAGAAAATTTGTCAGGGTACTATTCAGGCTCACTGGAAACAAAGCGATGCTTTTGTTCCTGTAGTGACTTCATCGAGGTAATGTCGAGGCTTGTTGGTAGTGGAGCAACACCAGAGATGAAAACTCATACTGTGATTATCTTTCACTCACACTACTATATTACCCTCTCTTGGATCGAAACAATTGTGATTTTGCAAGCTTTCTAAATGTGTTTACTCAGGAAAAGGAATAGAGGAGACTATATCCATAACTAGGTAAAATGGGGAAGCTAAGGTAATCCATGTGATGAATCAATACTTCCCTAAATAATGATACCTTGCACTTAGAGGTGAAACCTAAACAAAGAAGCTGGAGTTCTACCAATGTGTCTCTAAGTGTTGCCGTTGCGACAAACACCCTCCAAAATTTTGCTTATGCTTGAATTTTGGAGCCTATTGAGGATCTTGCGACCTGTCATTCCATGGTCAATTTTTGGTCATCTAATGTTTTTCAAAGTGTGAAGTGTTCTTCTAAAGTGTCGAAGTCACTTGCTCGCACATGCTCTGTCTTTGATGAATTCACAAACACACATCTTTCTATCCAAGCTCAAATAGGCATTGTGCAACTCTTGAAGCTAAGGCTTGCACAATCCATAAGTATAGTGTACCACATAATAAATGACAACATTCAATTCATACTCTCCATTGGCAGTCTTCCTCACTTCGATTGCAATTTTACTTCTATTGGGTGAGTTTTCTTAATTGTCGCTATGGCACACCTTTGTTTTCACAAGTTTCGCTTTCACATTCACAACTATCATTTTTTCTTTCATTCACTTTAATAAGTGTCTTTTTCATGTTATCTTTTCTCTGGCATGCATGGATTTCACTTTCTTTAAGCCTTTTCAAGTGTTGTTCGCACTTTCGCTTACTTTCGCAAGTGTCGTCTTTTGGCATGGAAAGTGTCACATGTTGTAAAAGCGAAGTTATAGTTCTTTTAAAGAGGAAATTCTAGTACTAATGGGTCTTATCTATCATGTATACATGTCTTAGACTCATTCCCAAAGTTTTATGTGTTTTCACACTAGTGTCATCATTGTCATTGCAAAGTATATCTTAAGTGTTGCACTTGGAGAAGAATGTTGCTTTGTTGTCAATTTAACGGGATCATGTTGATTATGGATGCTAAGTGTTTAATTTTGTTTCATTGATTATGTTGAGCTCTGATCATGTTCAAGTCAAACCTTGGTTTCATCTATGCCTCACTAATCCCACACTTAGTCAAATTCGAGAAAGTTTCTGACCAACTGGAGCTCACTCTGCCCCCTTGAACAATGCATTGTGTTGTCGCATGCCTCAAGCAAGCAGACATGCCTCTTGGAACTGTGAAATGCACAATTACTACCTCAAAAAACTCTGCATTGCATAGTCACAATGCCCAAGAGTTGCCTCTTGACCTCTATAAATGTGAAATCCTTCATCCCATCTAGTCTCCTTTTGCGCATTACGCAATTGCAAGTAGTAGCTTGTCTCCCTTCCTTCCTGAAATGTGCAACTATGAAATCCTCTGCCTCTCTCTCTCCCCTAAACTACACATTGAAAATTGTGTAGTGACAAGAATCAATACCTCACTCTTGGCCTCTGGAACTATGGACTATGCAATCCCTGAGCCTTTGTCCCTGTCCAGTACCCAGTTCCAAGTTAATTGATGGATTTCATGAAGAGAGTTAGACTAGAAGGTTTCTAGACTTATGTCATCTTTTCATGAGTGGATTGCACTTGCAGGTACTATATATTAGCATGACAGTATGATACTCAGAAATGAGGAGAAGGATATCATGCTAGAAGACACTTATGAAGTTGTGAAGATAAGATGACTAGTGAACAAGAAGATGAAGGGACACTAGATTTACACAAAAAATGAAGGATAGAGATCATTGTAAAGACTCCATATCTTCCAACCTTTTGGAGGAGAAAGAGGAAGAACATGCAACATTTATCATGAAGGAACAATGATAGCAACAAGAAGAGAAGCGATGTGTTGCCACATCACCATGAAGTTTCATATCATAATTTTCCAAGTCATGGCTTGTACAAATGTTATCACAATGTCACATGTGTCCATGTGCCTTGCCACATAATAATGTGGAATGTAATGACGTATTTTCAAAGAAAATAACAAAATGTAATGTGTGGAAGTCCAAGAGTAACATGTATAATATGAAAAGTCACTTGTAGACTAAAGAGTCACTTGGAGAAGTCCAAGAGTCTTGTAGGAGTTCAAGAGTCACTTGGAATTTCAATAGTCATGAGGATATGAAAGGTCATTCCTCTTGTTATAAATACACCTTCATAACTCAAGAAAATGGTTTTTGGAGGCTTAGCCTTTGAAGAGCTATCCTTGGCTTCTCTAGCTTGGCATAGGAGAGAAGATCATTCCTTGGAGAAGAATGAAGTGGGTAAATGTTCCATGATTAGAGCTAGTGTCTCACCATTGTAACTGTGTACTTGGATCTTTCCTTTAATAATCAGAAGCTCATTGAGCCAACACATTTTCATGAATGTATTTTTGAATATTGTAAGACTATTCTTTAGATGTTTTAGGTATATGTTTTGTTCACATGTACTATGGAAATTGAACTACTTCATTGGATTTGGTACTTATCTTGTTGAATGTGTGTTGTATTTTTTTTAATGTTTGTTGTGTCTATGTTAAGTATTTTGCTAGATAACTAGCGGATATTTCCTTGCTCTCATGTGCCTCGTTTAACATAGTATTATTACTTTCCTTCTAGAGACTCAATCTTTACCTCCCTCTCATGAAAATCTCATTTTACGCCTTGCAATTGGTGTTTCACAGTGTCAACCTACTTGTTGACTTCGAAGGTTATGTGCCTACTCTCTTTTGTGATTCATTGCAGCCAAGGAAAATCTTAGAGTTATGGTGGTTGGGTTGATACTCTAGATGGGGCTCCGACTCCAAATGGTGTGAGGTCTAATTGGGACTTCACATTGGGGAGACCCCCTTGGTTGATGGATTTAAAACACTGTCAAAATTTGGTGCTAGACAAAGGGGAAAATGACAAGTTTTTCCCATTGAGTCTTTTTTGAAAATCTTATCTTAAATGGATCATCGTTAAAGAATTCTTCTCAGGCATTTTTCCAATAGATCCATTTGTAAAATTTTAATCCCCAATGAACCTTTTTATCACTTGTCTCAATTGAATTTTAATGGTGAAGGTGATACATTCATAGTGGAGCATATCTTTTGGTTTTTCAAGTTTTGTGAATCTTATGAAATCGATCATGAAGATATTTCTTGTGTGATTTTCTTCCTCACCCTTGAATTTCGAGTTAACCGATGGTGTCATACCCTACCATCTGCTTCCATCAAATCATTTGATCAATTCCTCAAGGAGCTTCATCAATCCTTTGATAGGTATGATTACCGAGATCTTTTTAAAAGGATTAATCAACTAAGAATGTACCCTAATGAATCAATTGAAGATTTTTATAATAGATTCCTTCACCTATTTTATGATTTTCCTGAAGAATACATGGATTGGGATTTATTTAAAAAAAGGTTTGAGCGTTTGGTTCAAATCTCTTTACATGGTGAGTCTGAATTCCCTAATGTTTCTACTCTCCCAACTCTTGTAAATCATGAGACACCTCTAATTTAGAGGAGGAACCCACTATTCCTTTTGTTCATTTTCCTCCTCCCTTTCTAGTGCTAGTTTGGATGCCTCCTTGTGATGATGTTAAATTTGGGAATATAGGAATCTAACTATTGAACCATCTCTTCAATATTCATTCACTTTCAATGAATCAGATCTGATGGAGGAAACCTCGGAATGGTTTATGTAACCTAAGGTGAAGACTAATCCCTCCACTTTTCAGGAATATATTAACACTCATAGATTTAGACATGAATTTGATTTGAATACCTGTCATCCTTTATCATCTCTTTCTCGTGATCACTTGCCCCTTGATCTGCTTGATCTGTCTTTTCCAAATCTAAGTAGTGGCCAGGTGCAAGGTAGTCACATTTCACATGTAGAAGAGAAGAAAGGTGAGGATTCTTTAATATTTCTTTTCTTTTTCAAAGTCATCTAGGTGAAGGTGGTTTTTCTTCATTCTTGGTTGACATTGAATCTACTAATCTCGTTGATTAGTCAAATGAACTCAATTTGCACAATCAATCAAGTAGAGTCTTGGGCAGCCATCGTTTCAATGATGATGGCTCTATTGAGGTATACGGTGATGAATTCCCAAGTTCATCAACTTATCTTTCCGTTTCTCAAGAATATTTTGAGTTGAAAGATTATATCTAGAATCTGATTCAGTCAAAGAAGATGTTATTATGGAAACTTCCTCTTCACCTCACCATCCCTTATGCTCTACGATTTGTAATAGGTAAACTTGTGATGAATATAATCCATTCTCTTCAAGTTCAACATCTAATGAGTTGGATTATGAATTAACACAAGGAAGTGAAATCATCCATGACGAAGAAGGAAGCAATTAAATTGTCAAGTATCCATTCCATTCCTTGTCATTTTTGGTCTTGCATGAAGAAAATTCTCCTATTCAGGTTACTCATGGGATTGATCCAATCTATCCATCCTTAGACGTTCAATTAGGAGAATGTTGTGACTCGGGTACTCTGTTTGTTGAGGTTGTAAAATATAATCGTATCAATGATGTACGTGGCTACCATCTTGATAGTAGTGCTCTCATTGAAATTACTGGTAGTAGTTGTCCACACATTATGCATGATCTGATCCAATCTTCAAAATGAAATTATTCAATCCTTGAATGTTCAGGGATTTGCGAGGAACTCGAGGAACTTCAACTTTTGTTGATGGTTATGTTAGGTTCTTGCATCCCTGGTAAGATCCCCGAACAAAGTCATATCTGAATTTTCTCGCAAAATCATTTCTTTTTCATGGTTTCACTGAATGCAAATTCCTTCTTAGAAGACTTGTGGAATTTTGGATATATCTTTGCTGACTTCCACGATTTAGTTTTAGTTGGTTCATCTCCATGCAAATCGCTTGTATCAAACTCGAGTTTGGAATGTATGTCTCTTATGGAAACACTGAGCCTTGAAGTTGATCATTTACAGTGGAGTTAGGGTGGCTACATTGGAAATTTCATTACACTTAGTCCTAGCCTTCTACCTAGTTAGGTTAGGAGTATCTCTAGTTGTATCCTTGTTTTCCTTGCATACTCATCCTACACTTTCTCTCCATCATGTCTCCCCTTTTGTTTTATTTTCTTATTTTGTCGCATATGTTGTTTTTAGTTTAATTCTTCAACTACTTTGTTTTTCCAATTTTTTTTATACTTTTGCCGTGTCTTTTCTTTCATGTTTTATTTAATAAAACCTTGCATGAAAGGTACTCTTTTTTAGCTCAAAAGGCAATGTGGCAAATCTTGCAAAGGGAAAATTGTGACAACAAACAAATCTTGGCTAATATGTTACCCTCTTCTCTATTTGGGTTTACATATCCTTAAATTCAATGATGTCTGAATGAAAACTATGATCCATTCAAATGGAAATCTCTAAGATGAACCATGATGCTCGTATTTATCTTAGCACCCTAATCCCTTGACACAGTATTTTATTTGAATGGTTCTTTTCTTCTTGATGGTCCAATTGATTAGAGAAGTGAAACGGGAAAATCTATAGTGAACAAACCAATATCAGAGGTATATATATCCGTCTCTGAAGGAACAACCTGTCCTTATCTCTATAATTTGGGATCCTTCTTCCACCCTAGTGAAATAATAAGTGCTTAATCATATTTCAATAAATTAAATAAATAAAGGGTGAAAGAAGAGAAAGGCTTCTTGCGTAGAGAGGTGAAGAAAGTAACTTAACCATGGTACTTTTCAAGCTCACGTTGATACCTGGAAATGTACTCACTCAACACATGAGGAATTTCCAAGTCAGAGTCCCAATTAGACTCCTTTTTGTTGTGGTTGCAACCCTGAATCCCTGAATGGTTCAATGGGTCTCCAGTTACCTGTGTCCTAAGACTAGCCTAAGGTCAATTTAACCTAAGTTATCTAACATGTCTAATATATACAATGATTTCCTTCGGTTTATTTATGACTCATGATGATTGTGATTAACAAACTGAAGGAAAGGGAATCATCTATATGATATGGCTTTAGAAAAGATAATCCTTTAAGTGTGACTGAAACTAGGACTCAATCTAGCCACTATGAAGCTTGCTCCTACGCAAGGAGACTTAAAAAATAAAAGAATCAAATGCAACTAATCCTATGATGCAAGAGAACACAAAAGGAAGTCTATCTTGACATAGAGCAGGATAGCCTCACCCTTAGACAAGAGTTAAAGTGTTTCTATTAGGAAGTAGAAGAATTGTGTTTGATTTTAGGATGAAGATTCATTTTCAAATTCCAAAGTGGTTTGAAGATCAACAAATGTTTCTATCACAAATGAAAATAAAGCAACCTTGATAGATAGCTACTCAGATGACTTGTTATGCTCTTGACCTGCGAGAAGATACTAGAATACCAAATATGCGAAGAAATATAACCCAGAACATAAAACAATGAGAAATAACAGCATGTATTTAATGATTCAGAAAGGAATGCAATGTTCACTTTCCTCTTCGAGGGGGCAACCTCCAATAGAGCAGGGACCAATTACAAAATAAGACACGATGCTCCTCAATGGGGAGTCTCTATCCTTTATATAGGATTCAAACATGAAATACCATGGGTTAGTACCATGGTTCTTATTAATACCATCTATCTAATACCATGGCCCATTTGCAACTAACTGTGGTCCCTTGTTTAAATGCGGGTCAACCACTTACAATTATTCCTATGGGATTTATTGACTCTTTAACTAACTATAACTATGACTCGACCCTATTACATAAATAAGGGGGTTAGGGTTGGACCCTAACATGCCCTCCCCCCATAAAAACAGCCTTGTCATTAAGGTTGAAGCTGCAGACACTGCTGAAGAACAGTGGCTAGTTCCCAATTCGCATATTCTGGAGAAGTGTCTTTCCACTTGATGAGGACTTCCTTGATCGTGTGGCCTTGCAGGTGTCATTCTCGTGTGTCAAGAACCTGTTCAAGTTGGAGCCAGATTGAACCTTCTTCATCCAGTTCTGGTAGACTGGTTTGAATTTTGCAATTGTTCCCAACCATTTTCTTGAGGCATGAGACATGGAAGATGGGATGGATTTTTGCAGTGGTTGGCAAGGCTAGCTTGTAGGCTACTTCTCTGATGCACTGAAGTATTTGATACATTCCATATAATTTTGGAGATAATTTTTGACAACCCTTGTCTTTGAGTGATGTTTGCTTATATGGTTGCAGCCTCAAGAATACCCGATCCCCTTCTTGAAATGTATGCTCTAAACGATGTTGGTTTGCCTGTTGCTTCATGCGATTTTGAGCTTGGCGGAGATTATATTTGAGGTGGGCAAGCATGGTTGCATGGTTCTGTAGGAGTTGATCCACTGCTTGTACCTTAGAGCATCCCGAGATATAAGAAGTAGGTGAAGGGGGGAGTTGACCATAAACTGCTTCATATGGAGTCATCTTGGTGGTGGCATGATAGTTAGTATTATACCACCATGCGGCTAGAGGTAGCCACTGTACCCATAGATGTTTCTTTTCTGAGGTGAAACACCTGAGGTAGGTCTCCAGACATTTGTTGACTGCTTCAGTTTGACCATCAGTTTGGAGATGATAGGAAGTATTGAGTTGTAGTTGGGTACCTTGTATCCTGAAGAGTTCCTGCCAAAATTTATTGGTGAAGATCATGTGACAATCAGACATAATGGAAGTGGGAATGCCATGCAATTTTAAGATCTGGTCCATGAAAGATTGAGCCACCAATGCGGGTGTAAAAGGGTGGGGTAGGGCGCAAAAATAAACATACTTGGAAAGTCTGTCCACAACCACCATGATGAATGATTTGTTTCCTGACTTCGGAAGACCAGTAATGAAATCCATAGAAACCTCCATCCAAATTGAGGCAGGGATGGGCAATGGCTGTAAAGTGCCTGGGGATTTGACTGTTTCTCTTTTGTGGCGCTGACACACATCACATTCAGCTACAAAAGTAAGAATGTCCTTTTCCATGCCTGTCCAAAAGAATGAACGTCGAGTGCGAGCATAAGTCTTCTGAAAGCCTGAATGGCCTGTAGTGGGAGATGAGTGCAACTCTGCCAAAATGCAACTTTTGAGGGTGGATGCTGGTGATATCACTACTTTGTCCTTGTAGCAAAGAATCTCATCCTACCAAGAGTAGCCCGCTGTGGAATTTGGATCTGCCTGCAATTTATTAATGATTTGGGAGAGCAAAGGATGTGAAAACCATTCCGTGTGATCCTCTTCAATCCACTCTGGAATGGGAAGAGAGATTGCTAGTAGGGTGCTTCTTCCTCAAATTGGCATGATAAAGCATCTGCTATGATATTTTCACGCCCTTTCTTGTAAATTATCTCATAATCATATCCCAACATTTTGGCTAGCCATTTATTTTGTTGTGGCAAGGATAGGCATTGCTCCAAACAATATTTAAGGCTTTGATGGTCTGTGTGGATTTGGAAATGCCACCCCAATAAGTATGGTTTCCAAGTATCCACTGCATGTAAGATGGCCATCATCTCCTTCTCATAGGTAGACTATCCCAAATTTGTTCCACTTAGTTGTTGGTTAGTGAAGGCCAAGGGTCTACCTTCCTGCATTAAGACAGCCCCAATACCCATACCTGAAGCATCCCGTTCAATCACAAAATATTTGGTGAATTCGGGTAGTGCCAATAAGGGAGTTGAACACATGGCATGTTTGAGAGCTATAAATGTCTGTTGCACTTCATCATTCCAGAGGAATGAATTTTTCTTGAGAAGTTGAGTGACGGGTCTAGTAATGCGACCATAATTGCTGAAAAATTTGCGATAGTAGCCGGTGAGACCCAAAAATCCTCTCAAACTCTTCAAGGTCTTTGGTTGGGGCCAACCCTACATTGCCTGAATCTTTTTGGGATCCACCCTGACACCTTCACGCCCCACAATGTGGCCCAAATACTCGACTTCTTTCATGCCAAAAGAGCGCTTGGACAATTTGACAAATAATCTATGCTTCCAGATCAGTTGCAAGAGAAGGTCTACATGTTGAAGATGTTTTTCCCAGGTGAGGCTGTAGATGAGGATGTCATCAAAGAAACAAGGACAAATTTTCTGAGATATGGTTTGAGCAGGTGATTCATGAGGCTCTGAAAAGTGGATAGAGCATTACAGAGACCAAATGGCATGACCAGGAATTCATAATGGCCTTCATGAGTTCAGAAAGCAGTCTTTGGAACGTCTACTTCTTTCATGCGAGTTTGGTGATAGCCCAAGCGAAGGTCTAGCTTAGTAAAGAATTGAGCCCCATTTAGTTAATCCAGCAAATCATCAACAACGGGGATGGGAAATTTATCTTTGATTGTCAGCTTGTTGAGGGCTTTGAAGTCTGGACACATATGCCATTCCCAATCCTTCTTGAGCACCATGACCACAGGCGATGAATAAGGACTAATGCTAGGAAGAACGACCCCGGCTTCCAGAAGCTCCTTGATGATTTTTTCAATTTCATTCTTTTGGGTGAAAGGATATCTATATGGGTGCACATTTGGTGGTTGTGCCCCTGGGACCAAAGTAATGCTATGATCATGTTCCCCTCTTGAGGGTGGAAGCTCATGTGGCTTGTCAAAGACCTGCAGATGGTTGTTTAAGACCTGTTGCATCTCAGGATGAATATGAAGAGAAGTGGGCTCGAAGGCCTGGATGGCATTAAATTGGGCTATAACTCCATGGTGGCCCTTTTTAACAACTTTTCCATCCTATGCGAGCTGATGATAGAAGGAACACATGCCTGGAGTCTGCGGATGGTATGTGTGTGGTCATTCTGCTTAAAGCTCATATATAACTCCTGGAAATCCATTGCGATTAGGCCTAGTGTGCAGAGCCATTCAACACCCAAGACAATGCCACTCCCACCCATGTTGATGGAAAACATGTGGGTCTTTAGGTGATAATCCCCCATCTGAAGTTTGACATTTTCACAGCGGCCGTCACATTTCATTGTCCCCCCATCAGCGATCTGGACCTGGAAATTAGAGACTACTCTGACAAAACAATGCACTGCTTCGGCAACCCTTTGATGGATAAAGTTATGCGTACTGCCACTGTCGATCAAGACTACTACAGGGAGATGTTTAATAAAATCTCTGATTTTGAGAGTTTGGGGAGAAGAAATGCCTGCCAAAGCATGGAGCGAGATAACTGGTTCTTTTGGTGTAGCTGGGATCTCATTGTCCTGTTGGTTGTCCTCATCTTCCTCCTCTGGTCCCTCAAATGGTGGAGCTTCCTCAGATGAATTGTGATCAGTAGCACCAATTTGAAAGAATTTGGGTTCCTTGCATTTATGCCCCGGGGAGTATTTGTCATCACAGTAGTAACACAATCCTTGCTTTCTTCTTTCCGCCATTTCCACTGGTGACGCCTTTTGAATCTTAATTGTTTGTGTAGTCAACTAGGTCGCTAATGCACGTTCTACTTCACGAGCTGTCATACAAGCTGCCAGCCATGTGACTGGGTGGTGCATCCAGATGTGGGCTTGTATGGCGTCTTTGAGACCACTGATAAAACATTCCAAGTAGAATTCATCTATTAGACCTCTTGTGCAGAATGGTATGCTTCAAAGGCTTTAATATATTATTTCACTGTGCCTGTCTGTCAGAGCTTAGTAAGACGACCCAAAAAGTTAGATTCGTGGTCAGAGTGATCAGAGAGGGATTTTGAGAAGATCTACCAAGTCATTGGCCTTGCATAGCATCGTTGATGCCACTGCCACCATTGCCATCTTTCTTGGTCCAAGTAAAGGCTTCCCACACTTAGCTTAGTCTCATCATCTCTGATGTGATTCAATGTGAAATATTGCTCCATTTGTGATAGCCATATGGATGGATGAGAGCCATCAAGTTTATACATGTCTAACTTGGGTGGTCGAGGATGGGATTGTTGGTGGTTTCCATAGAAGTGAAGAGAATGGCTAGATTCGCCCTTATGGTATTCATTAAAAGCATATGCCTCTGATTGTACCCCCAACTTGCCCTTTGTGATTGTGTCATTTAAGGATTGGATCTACTTCGTTAATTCCTCCAACTTTTGTTCAAGGGTGTATATCTTCTCATTGGCCATAGCTTGAGCTCTGGTTTGTACCAAGCATAGATCCAGTGCACTTGTCGTTACTGTGAAAAAAAATCTGGGACCACCCGAAATTTTTGACGTTGACAAGTGAATGGTACCACCTTCCTTAGCCCATCAACTTGATTTTTATGGGCTAAGTCTCCTATAAGTGTCCTGAGAGGGTTTCAATTTTTTTTTTTTTTTTTTTTACACTTCAACAGGAGTTTTACTCCTCGCTTATGAATATTGCAGTAGCCGATTCCGAGAAAAGTTAATTCTGCCCAATGTCTTGCGAGAATCACTCCAAGGTATAGGAGCCACAAGCCTCCTTGCATAAATAGTCAGATCCATCGACGAAACCCTCAACTGCAGAGTATGAGTAGGAATGTGGTAGTGATCAAACCCCCACTGCTATATTTGAATGGCGGATCTGTCTGTTGCGGCTGCGACAGAAGCCAACCTGCTAGATATGATTTGGCAAAGAAGATGATGTGCGATATATAGAGAGACAAGGGAACTATGGTCTCAAGGAGTGTCAAGTGATACAGATTTCAATATACATAAGGGTCCAACAACAGTACTTGGCCCAATCTTCCAGGGCACTAACTAAGGAGGATCAACTGTACCCTTAGCCGTACTACCTGACTACCCTATCGTACGCACGAGTAATCTTCTCTAGTGTTGTTCTCAGTGTACTGTAGTAGCAAGACAGACGACGGTTTATCTATGGCGAGGTTTCAGGTGAGCCTAGGGAGCTTCTGATATACTCAAAGGGTACTTGGAAGACAATCCGTGTGTGGTTCTGTCTAATGTGCTAGTACTCTAAGGGGTACCCACAAGGGTTACAAGGGAGTCCAACAAGTGTGACCACCTCTTGTATTTCCTGCATGCATGCCTCCCCAAATCCGCATGTTTATGTGCTCAACGACAGATCCTGTGGTTTAAATACGTCGGAACACGTCTCTAGCCAAAAAAAAATCTACTAAAAATAGAGATCCCACAGGCCCTGGAAAGTTCTCTGATACCACTTGTTATGCTTTTGACCTACGAGAAGATACTAGAATACCAAGTATGTGAAGAAATATAACCCAGAACACAAAACAATGAGAAATAATAGCATGTATTTTGTGATTTGGAAAGGAAAGCAATTTTCACTTGCCTTTTCGAGGGGGCAACCTCCAATAGAGCAGGGCTCGATTACAAAACAAGACATGATGCTCCTCAATGGAAAGTATCTATCCTTTATATAGGATTCATATATGCAATACCATGGGTCAGTACCATGGTTCTTATTAATACCATCTATCTAATACCATGGCCCATTTGCAACTAACTATGGTCCCTTCTTTAAATGCGGGTCAACCACTTACAATTATTAATATGGGCTTTATTGACTCTTTAACTAACTATAACTATGACTCAGCCCGATTACATAAATAAGGGGGTTAGGGTTGGACCCTAACATGACTTTATTCACATATCTAAGACCAGCTAAATATATAATGAGTTCACTATAGAGTTTGCATAAAGCTGAGGAAATAGTCTTCTCAATTTGATACAAAGACAACACAAGAATAATTTGTAAAGACAAATAAATAATTGTTAATTTTTACAAACAAACCCCATGATCTCATTTCCAACTCTAATTTAATTCTCCAAATTCATGACAGTAAGTTAAGAGATTAACATTACTTCTAAAAATGTATAAGATTCATACAACTATCTTTCAAAATATAATTAAATAAATATGCAATTAGCAATAAGAAATGCCTTTCCCATTCTCATTTTTCTATTTATATATTGTTTTGATTATGATTTTGTTATTATAATTTTTTTTGTATTTGTTTTAGACAAACAAAAAAATGTATTAAAATATGCAACACGAACACTCTATATCGAAAGTTTGAAATATGTTGATTTATCTATTTTAATGCACTATCGAATATATGACATATAATTTGTCAAAATAAGACATTCAAGTAATAAAAGAAACACATTGATATTTACCAAGTTTCTTTTCTCTTTTTCATTAAGAAAAAAGCATGATGATATATTATAGAAAAATTATATGATAGTACATAAAATCAACCATCCTTCCCAAATCACTTGATAAAGAGGATATAGTGTGTTCTCACCATCCGAAGCCAAAAATAAAAGAGATCAATATAGTTAAGAGACATTTTCAACACATCTTATACCTCTAAATAAACAATATCATCACAACATATACAGTCATGACTGTATGCCAAATTCTCTCAATGTGCAGCAGTAGAAAAAAGATTATAGACATATATAACAGACTTTCCTTATCACCTCTGCAATAAAGCTTGGGATTATGCTCAACAGAATATAGGTTGTGGGTAATCGGTTCCATTGAAAGGGTCGACAACGACCACATAGAACCATTTACAATTCACCTACTTGTTGTAACAAAGTATTGGCCACACACCAGTACAAATACCCAGTCAAAACATGTTGAGCTGGTTCAGAGAATTACAACACGCGAAAGGAATACATGTCTGCTTATCCGAGTGCTCGTGTAACCAATTTAGAACACCCTTTTTCAGGGCCAGCAACTTGGTTTTTATAGGTTACAAGGTTTCTGAAGCTTGATTTTATGTCTAACGTTTCAGTAAAGGCAATAAAACTGATTTTCAATATACATGCCATTTTACTGAAATTGGCCAGATTGGGATGATATGGAGTTAGTATGAATGTTGGGTGTTTGCAGAATTGAGACCAAATGGTCATAAATTCCAGGATCCTCCCTTATGGCACAGCCACCAAGTCGAGAATTTCGAAATTCCCTGGAACTTGAATGAATATGCTAGTTTCATAACTGTCTATAGAGTGATGTTGCAGTCAACGTTTGGAGATCTTCCTCAACTCTAAATTGAGCTCATGATAGCTCATTGGAAGAATATCTGTGTCTAGTTATCATTTGACTCATCAAGAAAGTCTTTTGGACATTCCATCTTGGAGAAAGCTTGATTTTCCCAAGGTCACTCTAGAATTGAATCAACTCTCTTGAGGCAAATGATGTTTTGGAAATTTCTCCCAAACCATGAGACCTGTGTAAAAAGTGGAGGTGTTTCTTTTTGGGTATATGGTGGACAAAAACCTCTCTCAATTTTATCAAATTCATCTTTTATTTCTCAGAAACATCATTTGAATAAAACCTATCCCGATGTGTGGAACATAGGATTTGTAGGAATGAAGGGAAATGAAGGGGATGAGTGGCTTCTAATTTCTTGAGAAAATTTTGGGAAGTACGGAGGGATGTTAGGAAGCAGGGGAAATTGGAATTTCAAGGATTGAGTGAGGGGAAGGGGTCCAAAAGGGAAAAACACAGGCCTAACCTAGAAAAGTGTCAAATTGTAGCAATAGGCTAGGGTTTGTGGGAAAATGATGAATTTGAGGGATATCATTGATGGGAAGTGTTTAAGAAGGTATATTAAGGATAGGGGAAGGTGTATGAGCATCAAGAAACAAGTTTTGTTGATGATTTGACCATCCAAGAAAAATTACCTTCAAAACCCTAGGAGAGGGAACTGAGCCTTACCTAAGCACAACTGAAGAACAAACAAGATGTAAAATGACCCATTGGAACTTAAAATAATGATGACAACTCTTTGAATGATGGTACACTCATCCAAATGGTGATATGGACCAATACTTGGAAAACTTAGGAAGGAGTGAAAACAATCCTAGACCTAATACCTAGTGACCAAATTTTACTTGAAGACTCACTGAAATGACAAAATTTGACTTTGACACCCTAAGACCACTTTGTAAGAGTATGTTTGATTTCTGGTGGAAGGATGCAAAGACTGACACTAACGGTAGAGATTGTTGACGCCAATCTTAATTACAATCTTCTACTCAGTCGGAGCTGGACCCAAGCTATGCATGTTGTAGCCTCCTCCCTATTTCGCGTGATTCGTTTTCCCCATCAAGGGAAGATTGTCACTATTGACTAGCTATTTCTCTTTGCCTCTTCCTCCTCAGATGGCAATGTTTCGTACGTCAAGCACACTAGTGCTCCCTATGAGAGTGCGGGGGCAGGTCTTTTTAAAGATTCTACCTTAATGGGAATTTTTCCGCTCCCACCTCCTCATGTTGCCTCTGTCAACATGGTCTCAGTTAAATCTGATCCTTGGGTCATACCTTCACCAGATCTTGTTGATACCTGGGGTGAGGTCATGCCATTTAGTCTTGCCGAAGTCAATTACGTGGAAATTATTGCGGCTTCAAGTTCTGCATCCTCTAATTTTTCTATTTCGAAGACCTCTCTCGATACATACTCTCAATCCCCATGGCTTGGCGCTTTGGAATCACCTGATCCCTTAGCCGAGACATTCCTTGCTGATGAAGGTATCATGGAAGTCATGTCTCTCGAGGAACCACCTTGAACCGATACTCATCATCGCTCCTCTTTTTTGCCTCGTCTGACTGTCATGTCTACCACTTTCGAAGAGTCCTCTTCTTTGTTTCCTTCCCTCCCCCTTTTGCCACCAATCACGACTCATGAGGTATGGTCGGAAGGAAATTTGGGTAATATTACCCAAACGATGCTGATTGATATTTCTATCAAGCCTGGTATCGTTGAACATGTCTATGTTAGGGTATCTTGTTCTCCAGATGAGATCAAGACTTATACTTGTCTATTTCAAGAATTCAGTGATGTGTTTGCTTGGTCCTACGAAGAAATGCTCGACATTGATCCTACCATTGTAGTGCGCAAAACACCAACTTATCCGCACGTGAAGCCCGTTTGCCAACAACTCCCTTTAGTGCACCCTAGGAAGGTCGCCACTATCAAGGGTGAAGTTGAAAAACTTCTCAAAGCTGGGTTCATCTATCCCATCCCTCTTACAGAATGGGTGTCCAATATTGTTTCGGTGACTAAAAAACAGGGCATGATCTGCGTTTGCATTGGTTATCGAGATCTTAACTGTGCTTGTCCTAAAGATAACTATCCTAGTCCCTTCATTGATTAAATCATTGATGAATGTGCCAGGAGCAAGATATTTTCCTTTATGGACGGTTTTTCTCGTTACAACTAGATCAAAATTGCATCGACCGATCAAGAAAAGATGACTTTTATCTGTTCGTGGGGTACGTTCGCGTACAAATTCTCCCCTTTGGCCTCAAAAATGCTAGGGCTACGTTTCAGCAAGCAATGTCCTATGCATTTCATGATATCCACAACATTGTCCAGCCTTACTTGGATGACCTTTCCGCTCATTCTCCTAAGTGCCAATATCACCTGGACCATCTTTGGCATATTTTTCTGCGTTGTAGACAATATAACATTCGGTTAAACCCGCATAAATGTGTTTTCTGCATAGAATCTGGAAGACTCCTCGACTTCATAATTTCCAAGGATGGTATTCGCCTTGATCCAATGAAAGTCGAGGTCATTGTAAATTTACCCCCTCCATCTTCACTGCACCAACTCCAGAGACTGCAAGGAAAGGTAAATTTTCTCCATCATTTTATACCCAATTATGTTGGCTAGCTACAGGAATTATCCGATTGCTAAAACAAGGAACGCCCTTTGTATGTGATGAGGTGGCCCAAATATATTTTGATGATCTCAAGGTCGTCCTTGTAAATTTTCCTTTGTTGCACCCTCTAGATTATTATCAAGATTACTTCCTTTACCTAGCTGCAGCCCCTAGCACCGTTGCTATGGTGTTGGTCCAAGACGACGACGAAAGCAACGAACATGTTATCTACTACCTTAGTCGTAATCTCCTCGACATAGAAATGCATTATGTCTATGTCGAGAAGTTGGATTTGGCTGTCGTCCAGGCTGTTTAATGCTTTTGGCACTACATCCTCTTACGCATGACTATGGTGATTTCTGAATGCAACCCCATGACCTACATACTGACTCATCAGTTGCTGGGGGGCAAATATTCTAAATGGATTATCATCCTGTAATAATTTGATTTGGTATTTTCTACTTCCAAATCTAAGAAGTCCATCGTTTTTTCTGAATTTATTTGTTCCATTCCTTCTAAGTCTTTCCCTATTGGTGTAGATGAACAACTTCTGGATGAGTCTCTCTTCTTGATTAGAACCCTTGATCCATGGTACGGTGATATCATCGTGTATCTCTAGATGTCCACGTTCTAGTCCGCATTGACTAAGGATGATCGTCGAAGGATTCGACATCACTCCCAACCCTATCGTATTATTGGCGATACTTTATACCGTGTCGGTGTTGATTCAATTCTCGCCGATGCCTTATGATCGAGGAGGCTGAAAGAGTTCTCAATGACTTCAACTTCGAGGCATGTGGTGGTCATATGTTTCGCTATGCTACTACTCAAAAATCCTTCGTGCTGGTTATTTCTGGTCGTCCATTTTCAAGGACTACATCCTTGTTATATGCAAGTGCCATGAATGCTAAATTTACCAATGCAAGATGCGTGCCCCACACTCTCACCTACACCTCGTCAATACCATTGGTCCTTTTTCCAAATGGGGCATCGATTATATGACATGTAACCCTCATTCGACTGGGGGGCATGGCTATATTATCGTCGTTGTGGATTATTTCACCAAATGGGCCAAAGAGATGCCTACATGCTCTGCAGACGGTAAGATGACGGCTCAATTCCTCTTCAACCATGTTATTTCTAGGTTCGACGTACCTCAAGCCATTGTCACAGACCATGGCTCCTATTTCAAAGATTACATGATGGTTGAGATGACATCTGCATTAGGCTTATGCCAAGATGGCTCGACTGCATATTATCCTCAGCCCAATGGCCAAGTTGAAGTCGTGAACAAGGTTTTGGTTACAATGCTTTAGTGCACTATTGAGATGCACAAGTCAAATTGGCATCTCATGCTCTTTTCAACTCTGTGGGTTTACCGAACCTCAACCAAAGACACAATTGGTTTCACACCATTCCAGCTAGTCTATGGTCTGGAAGCAACATTGTCGATCAAATGCAAGATTCCTTCACTCAAGCTAACTGTTGAACTTCTCCCTGAAACATCACCTCAAGAAGAATGCCTCTTATATTTAGAATGACTGGATGAGACTCGTCGTCTCGCCGTGTTGGTTATCAAAGCACAAAAGAAACGGGTCAAGTCCCATTTTGATCAGTCGGTCTCCCCTCGCGCTTTCTCTGAGGGTGATTTGGTCCTACTATATGACCAAGCTAATGATAAGCTGGAGGTAGGAAAGATCAAACCCATGTGGAATGGGCCCTACATTGTGAAACGTGTTCTGCAAAAAGGGGCCTATGAGCTTATTGATTACGAAGAAAATCCTTTGGATAAGCCCCAGAATAGGCTTTACCTCAAGAAGTACTATGATTAGGTCATATTGCATGGTTACTTGTGTACATTAGTGTGTCATCCATTTTTGTGCAGTGTGTTTTGGTGTGTTAGTTTTCAAACAACTTTCTAGTTTACTATGCTTTTCTTACTTTTCAGATGTCTGTGACTACTCACATTGGTTTCGCTGATGGTGCTTATCGTAGTACCTGGAACCTATCATCCATGGCATGGGCTATTTATGACCCTAACGATGAGTTGATTGACCTTCAAGGTATCTATTTAGGTCATACAACTAACAACATTGTTGAATACAATGCGGTCATCGAACTACTGTCAGAAGCCATTGCTCTTGACATTAGAGAGTTGTTTGTCAACTTGGATTCATAGCTTGCCGTCCTTCAACTCAATGGGGAATATTTCTTTAGAAACCCTCAAATATTGAGAATGTTGTAGAAATTTTGAATAATATGACACTTATTCACAGAGATTATCCTGATTATACACTATTGCGGAATAAATACATAATACGTAACCTCCTCTATGTTGATAATCAATTTAGCAGCATCAAAAACAATGAAAACATCAATTGCATGCACACATTAACATAGTATGTAATCCGGGGAAATCTTACAGCTGAAAACCCCACACTATCTGTATATTAATGATTGAGAACATGTAACAATACATAGTACAATACTCCTCACAAGTATCCAGCACTACCTCCACCTGTTACACACAATACAACTCAGATCTGATCTCCAAATCTCCCCCGCTCCTTTGCCTGCCTCCACTGCACAATCCTGCAAGAGGATGAATGAATCCAAACTTGTTCCAAGTTCTATTTACCTTGGAAAACCATTCACACTGGAAATCACGTGAGCACAGGCTATATCACTGGGCATATGCAATTATCATGGGCATACTCAATCCTTTGATTGTGCAAGATCTCATGCACAACTATAGTCACAACTGATAGCAATCTCAACCTCTAACACCTATCTCCACTGAACTGTACATGCACTGACATGCAACTGATTTAACTGATGTATTCTTTAGTTGCTTTATGAGTTAATAATTAATTCACATAACTCATCACTAGCCTATTTGCAGTTAGACTAATTACAACTAGTTTAACCAAGTCAAACTGAACACAACTCCATCAACTCCACATCCAACTCCACCAAACTCAACTGCTTGAGTTTTAACTGAAGTCCTTGCAACAGCTCAACTGACCCACAAAGAAAGCATATTTCCTTCTGACAGCTGCATGTGCCACATCTGTAGCTCAAACTAAAGTGCTCCAAGAGGGTAAGATAAAGTTTATAGTCTAAATATTATTATGAGACAATAATATTTGACTTTTCTATTTTTGACTAGCAGTCTAAAAATAGACTCTGATCACTCCTGCTGTGATCCAAAAATAGAAGTCCATCTATTTTTCCCAACATGACCAATCATCCATAAACAACATCCTGCAACTCATAGACATGATCCATATGTCTAAAAATAGACATAGTCTAAAAATAGACTTTGCGCCATAATTTGCCTGCGGGCCCACTTAGTGAAGGCGACTCCTTTCCACTAAGCTCCATCATCTTGTTGCATTCTCAACACTCCCTCTCAACAAGATATGGATTATCAGCAAACCCTATCTTGCCTCGGTGGTATTTGAATTTGCTCCTGGTGAGCGCCTTCGTCAAGATATCAGCATCCTGATCCTCCGTTGGAATGTATGAAAGTAACATGATTCTCCGTTGCACACAATCTCTGATATGATGGTACCTGATGTCAATGTGCTTAGATCTATCATGAAATACAGGATTAGCCGAGATTTTAATGCAACTCTGGTCATCACAGTAAATCACAGTAGGATCCAAGTGAAAACCGAACAAACCGACCAGAATCTTCCTCATCCATATAGCCTCGCATGCAGCCAAACTTGCTGCCATATACTCGGCCTCTGCTAAACTGAGTGCCACGGATATCTGCTTCCTACTGTACCAAGAAACTGCTATTGAATTGATACTGAAGACCCCTCCTAATGTGCTCTTTTTGTCCACTGGGCTCCCTCCCTAATCTGCATCCGTGAAGCCACATAGCTTCACCTCATCCTCCTATCTGTACCACAAACCATATCCCGATGTGCCTCTCAAATAATGCAATACATACTTGCCTGCCTTCCAGAAGAGCTTGGTTGGCTTGACCATAGCTTGTGAAAGCTGGTTAACAGCATAGCATATATCAGGTCATGTATTGACTGGATACATAAGCGATCCCACCAACTGTCGATAAACAGTGGCATCCACTTCTTCTGCTGAAGTGGCATCCTCCTTCCTCCAACCTCCAGGAAGAGGAGTATCAACAGGCTTGCGGCCATGCATGTTGAACTTCTCCAGTATCTCCCGAGCATACTTACCCTGAGAAACAAATAGTCCATCACTGCGCTGCCAAATTTCCAATCCCAGGAAATAATGAAGGAGGCCCAAGTCCTTCATCTCAAACTCCTTAGCAAGATCATCCTTGCATGAAAGTATCAATAGCTCATCACCCCTAAGAATCAAATCATCTACATAAAGTACAATGATAAGAAACTTACCCTCCACCACAATCTGGTATAGGTTAGTATCCGCCTCACTCTTGGAGAATCCAAGTCTGGTAAAATAACTGTCTATCCATGTGTACCAAGCACGTGGTGCTTGTTTCAACCCATACAGCGCTCTCTTGAGCCTGCACACATGCAAGTCACTGCTGAAGATCTCAAAACGTTCAGGCTGCTCAATGTACACCTCCTCCTCAATGATTCCGTTGAGGAACGTAGTCTTCACATCCATCTGATGAATGTTCCACCCCATCTGCACTGAGAGAGAAAGAATCGTCCGTATGGAAGAATACCTTGCAACAGGTGCAAAGGTCTCCTCATAATCGATCCCCTCTATCTGTGAAAAGCCTTGGGCAACAAATCTTGCCTTGTACTTCCCCACACTCTCGTCAGCTACCTGCTTAACTTTGTAGATCCATCTCGAACCCACCACTGGTTTCCCTTTCGGTCTAGGAACAATCTCCCATGCACTGTTTCTGACAATCGAATCATACTCTTCCACCATGGCGTCTACGATGGCTCAGTCACAACACATTTTCTCACAAGAGCCATGTATCTAGTGTACCGATCAGGTGACTGTCTTTGCCTGCGTTGGGCTGTAGGTGGTCCTACAACTTTCTCTGCATCTTGAGCCAGTCGCTCAGCTTCTGTCAAGCGCTTTCGCCCTCTGATGGTTGGCGCTGCATGAGTGGTCTCTTCCACTCCATGAATTTCATCCTGTGGCTGATCCACCTCCTGAAGCTCATCCTTAGGAACTAATAGCTCCTCATCTTCATGCAAGTGTAGCTCCCTCTCAAGCGAACACTTCATGGCTTTCTCCTCCTGAAATTTTATATCCCGTCACGCAACATTCTTACCACTGTCTAGCAAATACACACGATAGTTGTGGGGCATATCAGTGTACCCCACAAATATCCCAACCTCTGCGATCGGCTCCAACTTCTTCCTGGCATCCTTTGTCACATGCATGTAAACGTTAGCACCAAAAATCCTCAAATGAGAAAGATCAGGCTTCATACCAGAATAAGCCTCCTCGGGTGTACTCATGCCAAGTATCCTATGAGGACAACGGTTCTGCACATAAACTGTTGTATTGCATGCTTCCGCCCACAAGTGAAGGGGTAGGCCCTGATCATGCAACATCGCTCGTGTAGCACCCATGATCGTTTTTTTCTTCCGCTCAGCAACCCCATTCTGCTGTGGGTTATGGGGAGCTATGAGCTCTCTTCGAATCCCTTCTGCACTGTAGAAATCCTTGAACTCGCCAGAGATGTATTCACCACCATTATCGCTCCTAAGAGCCTTCACCTTCTTCCCCGACTCCTTCTTGACCAGTGCTTTGAACTCATAGAACTTTGAGTATGTCTCGCTCTTCTTCGGCATGAAGAAGATCCAGTACTTACGAGAGAAATCATCAACAAAAATCACATAATACCTGTGTTTTGCTGTCGAAGCTACTGAGAAAGGTCCACACATGTCCGTGTGAATTCTCTCAAGGATCGTCGTGGCGCGACTATCCTTCTCGTGAAAGGTGGCTTTCATAAACTTTCCCAAAGTACACCCCTTGCACTAATCTGACTGCGCAAGAGTGTCTTTAGGAAGCCCTGTAGTGATCTGCTACAGTATCTTCAAGGCTCCATGGTGAAGGTGACCCAATCTCCTGTGCCATAGCTCGCCATCATCCTGGCTCACCAATCCTTCTGCCTTGCATTCCATTGTTGCGCATCCATCTACATGCAACTGATAAATGTTCCTCACTTGAACCCCTATCTTTCGGGTTTTTCCAGTTGTCTTGCTGCGCAGGAAAGCCTTTCCCTCGCTGAAAACAACATCATATCCCTTGTCTTCTAACATCGCCACAGAGATAAGATTATTATTCACTCCTGGAACATGCATCACTTCCTTCAATACGAAGGGTTTACCAGACTCCCTCTCAAAGGAAATGGTACCGATACCGGTTACACTGTATCTGTTACATAGTAATTTGTCACCATTGGTCACCGTCCCGATCGCCCCGTTTCCGTACATTGGAGGACGCATTCTGGGACCTGTGAGCAGTGACATAACCCAAAAACACTTGAATTATGTTCCCCTGAGTATGTACCTCATGTTTCCTGAGGACACCTCCTGCAAATTATCCCTGAAAAGTGCTCTTTTCCCATTGGCGCAAGTACACAGTGTCTTACCCGTGCCAATCACTGAGATCCTCAAAAGGGGGTGCAACCATTGGCGCTCTGTCACAGAACAAAACCCGCGCCAACCCAGTTTGGTAATGATTTTTGACAAACGTGCACCCATATGTTTTTTCCCTTCTGATCATGAAGTCTTTTGAGGGTAAAATCCATCGGATAGAGGTCGAGAGTCATCATCTATCTTTTCAGAGATAATGCCAATCCACAATGGGTGTCCTGGTTCATTGAATCTTCCTCCCTTCTCCATCTATAAATGTCTGTCCTCATGCATTAGACAAGCTAGTTTTTGAGTAATGCTAGTTGTGATTATGCTTGTCTTGAGTGATAGTGAAGCATAGAGAGGTTATGCTGCCGGAGAGGAGGTATATTGCAAGACATACATAGCTGCTCGCCCAGCCAGAGGAGAGGTTCAACGTCAGAACCTTGGTTGTATCTTTCCCGTCTATTATTCATTAATGAACGACTGCTGTTATGGTTCCAGTCTCATTGTCTACTATAATGATGTTTGATTTATGTCCTTTCTGACTGAAATATAGTTGTGCTTTGGTGGATTTTATGCTTGTATTCGCTTCGTCCTTTGCATGTGCAGGTGTCCGTTCGCGAGGATCGCAAGGATTGTGACCTGCTGGAGCAAGGGAGCGGGAATATCAACTCTACTTCGACATTAGCGTTGGACTCCAGGTTGGTTTTCTTAATTCACCTTTAGTGTACAACTAGGAACTTGCGTAGCAGCGTGAATCGATTGTGGCTAGTTCTATTTTAGGCTAGTGGGATCACCTCTGTCCGCAGAGGGGATTTACCTATCCAACAATTTGGCGGAAGGTAGTCAAACGATTCCAGTCGAAGGAAACGACTGAACTACTTGGCAAGCTTTGGGTTCCCCACAGCTTGTGCCAGTCGCATCGAATTTGACGGCTTTCGACGGAGGAACTAGTCAACCATTAGGGATCCTTCCAAAGTTCCCTATTACTTTGGGAGGCAAAACCGTCTATATAGACGTATCGGTTACCCAAGGTGCTTTAGATTTCAGTCTTCTCCTTGGCCATGACTATGTTTATGCCATGGGGGCCCTTGTCTCTTCACTTTTCCGTGTGGTTTGCTTTCCACACGATGGAAGAATTGTGACTATCGATCAATTATCGTTCATTCGTCCACGGGTCCCTCCTGTGCAGTCGTCATCCCCTCCTGGTTTTCATCCACCAGTTGCATCTGCCCCAGCACAGATCAACTATGTGGCCACCTATCCCGTGCCTGTATCCAGTGATGCCGCTGTTGTGCATAATGTCCTGGGGGCATTGGGCCCTGACTTCCAAGATGTTTCCCTTCCATCGGGAGTGACACTCTTGGAAGCCCCGACTTCCTGTTCATTATGATGAAGGTCTAGCGGAGCATAGTTCGTTGTCCTATGTCAAGCTCCTTAAGAAATGAAACTAGGTGTCAGAGCATAGTTCGTTGTCCTATGTCAAGCTCCTTAAAAAATGAAACTAGGTGTCGGAGCATAGTTCGTTGTCCTATGTCAAGCTCCTTAAAAAATGAAACTAGGTGTCGAAGCATAGTTCATTGTCCTATGTCAAGCTCCTTAAAAAATGAAACTAGGTGTCGGAGCATAGTTCGTTGTCCTATGTCAAGCTCCTTAAAAAATGAAACTAGGGGTCGGAGCATAGTTCGTTGTCCTATGTCAAGCTCCTTAAAAAATGAAACTAGGTGTCGGAGCACAGTTCCTTGTCTTGTGTCAAGCTCGTTAAAAAATGAAACAAGGGTTATGAGGATAGTTCTTTTACTGTGTCAACCTCATTAAAAAATGAAACAACTCCCTTTCCAAATCGAGTCTTTTGATTAAGATCTCGTAAAATACAAGTCGAGTCTTTCCTAGATCTCGAGAGTGAACCTTCATTCCATCCACTTTGTTGAATGCAATGAAGCTTGGGGGGCATGTACCTCGATTTGCGTTATTATTCTGGGGGAATGCGAACTTATAACAAGCATAGTTTTTCGTTTCAAGCTTGTGTAAACATGAAACCGAATCCAAGCAGAATTCTCCATGGTTCAAGCTTGTGTAAAAATGAACCCATACCCGATTTACATCTCGTGATTGCCGCCTATCCGCTAAATTTTGTTAGATGAGCCTTGGTTGTTTCATTCCATCGCCACCATCTCTTTGGCCGATCATATGCTTTCACTTGGTTGTTTATCCTTTCCTGAGGAACCGCAACCATGAGTGGTTTTATTAGCCAGCCTCTTGACCATTACATGTTTTGAGCAGTTCCACCATTACCGGAACCAGTTGCTACCCGTTATACCACTCGTTCCTCTAGGACGAGTCTCCTTTACGCTCTTTTCTGACTCGTAAAAAATGAAAAGATTGCCGAGTATTTTTCCCTTTTTGACTCGTTAAAGAGAATAAAAATGGAGGTCTGCTTTCAGCTCTTTTCCGACCGTTTAAAGACGAAAAGATTGCCGAGTTATCCTTCTTGACTCGTTAAACATAAATAAGAGGCAGTCGTCTTTAAACTCTTTTCTGATTGTGTAAAAACGAAAAGATCGGCGGACCTTTGTCGTTTCAGGTTCGTTAACGGTTTCGAATCGACGTGATTCCGATCGCTTTTTTACTTTTTCAGGTCGAAATCACTACTTATGAAAAGTACTCCTCAATCGTAATGGTCGAGCGGTTCTTTCGAGCATTGTTTTATACTTTTTCGGGCTCGCGAGACACAACTTTACGAAAAAGGACACCCTGGAGTTTCCTTTTCTGCTGTCTTTTCAAACTCTCTAAACATGAAAAGACGCCGAGTTCTTCCTTTGTCAGACTCGTTAAAATCTAATGACATCGGATTTTGTTGAAATGACACACCACAAGCATATGCTATCCCCATCAAGCTTGTTAAAAATAATCGGGGTACTCGCCAGAAATGGTGGGGAAAAAGGAACCATAATTATTGTCGTGTCGGCAATATGTCGCTCTTGAACATGGCACTTGTCTGCTTTCGTGTCTGGGTGGGGATATCTCATCTCATTTTTCACTTGCCTTCGTGGATTTGGGTAATCCTATTTGACCTCTCATCTGCTCATTGCCTCGTCACCATGACCTCTGATCCATTGATGTCAAATACTGCCAATTCCACTGTCGTGCCACAGATATGTTCAAGAGAATTTGACCTCTGAAAAGAAACAACCTCCATCTGATAGTTCACATGATCTTGATTCACAACATTATCTCTCTGTCTCGTGTCGATGATGTGGGAAACATTATGGCCCACCTTCAATCAAGGTCACTTCCTGTCGACTTCAGCTCATTATCCAGGAAGCTGATCTAGAGACTCCCTTCCGGTGCCTTGGAGCCTGCATGCCTCAATGGCAGGTTCTTCGTGTTCGACGTGAAGTTTTCATCATTGGCCTCCGATCGAATGATTCTACGGGTGTTCGACGCCAGCTCATTAATTCGCACGCCGTAGATTGTACCTGTAGTACCTTGAGGGCCATTGTCATTATTGGTGGTACCTCTCGCGTCTGTTAATAGTTTCCATTATTGACTGGTAATCAAGCGATGTTCATGCATGTTCGACTTCAGCTCATATATTCGCATGCTTGAACTTGTACTTTTGTTCGGGTCGAGATGGAGCGCAAGACCCTGGATTGTGTCTGTTGTAATCCAGGCGTGATTCTTGATACATGACTCACTCACTGGATGGCTGCGACCATACCAGAGTCGATTCATTGATCCTAATCAGATGGCTGTGTCCATACTATGGATCTAGATTATTATGTACTCTCTTATGGATGGCTGCGACCATACCACGTACATCATGTAATTGAACTATCAGTCGTGCCTCTCAATGCAGATCCTCGGCGGCAGCTATATGTGTTCTTGTAAAGCATTTCACCCCTCCCTCTCTCGGGCCTCATGCTTTAGGGGGCATCTGTTACACAGTAATTTGTCACCATTGGTCACCGTCCCTATCGCCCCGTTTCCGTACATTGGAGGACGCATTCCGGGACCTGTGAGCAGTGACATAACCCAAAAACACTTGAATTATGTTCCCCTGAGTATGTACCTCATGTTTCTTGAGGACACCTCCTGCAAATTATCCCTGAAAAGTGCTCTTTTCCCATTGGCGCAAGTACACAGTGTCTTACCCGCGCCAATCACTGAGATCCTCAAAAGGGGGTGCGACCATTGGCGCTCTATCACAGAACAAAACCCGCGCCAACCCAGTTTGGTAATGATTTTTGACAAACGCGCACCCATATGTTTTTTCCCTTCTGATCATGAAGTCTTTTGAGGGTAAAATCCATCGGATAGAGGTCGAGAGTCATCATCTATCCTCATCATCTATCTTTTCAGAGATAATGCCAATCCACAATGGGTGTCCTGGTTCATTGAATCTTCCTCCCTTCTCCATCTATAAATGTCTGTCCTCATGCATTAGACAAGCTAGTTTTTGAGTAATGCTAGTTGTGATTATGCTTATCTTGAGTGATAGTGAAGCATAGAGAGGTTATGCTGCCGGCGAGGAGGTATATTGCAAGACATACATAGCTGCTCGCCCAGCCAGAGGAGAGGTTCAACATCAGAACCCTGGTTGTATCTTTCCCGTCTATTATTCATTAATGAACGACTGCTGTTATGGTTCCAATCTCATTGTCTACTATAATGATGTTTGATTTATTTCCTTTCTGACTGAAATATATTTGTGCTTTGGTGGATTTTATGCTTGTATTCGCTTCGTCCTTTGCATGTGCAGGTGTCCGTTCGTGAGGATCGCAAGGATTGTGACCTGCTGGAGCAAGGGAGCGGGAATATCAACTCTGCTTCGACATTGCGTTGGACTCCAGGTTGGTTTTCTTAATTCACCTTTAGTGTACAACTAGGAACTTGCGTAGCAGCGTGAATCGATTGTGGCTAGTTCTATTTTAGGCTAGTGGGATCACCTCTGTCCGCAGAGGGGATTTACCTATCCAACAGTATCTACCATCATCGCCCATCTTGACGTGCACTCCAAGATCTTTGTCGTCCAGATCAGAAAACAAATCTCGATCTCCTGTCATGTGAAAAGATGCACCACTGTCCAAGAACCACACCGATCCCATCACACTTGAAACCAAGCATGCGATCAATGAAAAATCAAGCTCAAACTACGAGGCTAGAGCCTCTCCTGCTGCAGATCCAACAGCTTGCTTGTTCTTCTTCTTCTGCGGACAATTAGTGGCATAGTGTCCGTGCTGGTGACAGTGAAAGCACTTCACCTTGGACATGTCCTGCTTCTTGCCTTTCGCACCAGACTGAGAAGCTTTCTTGCTCTTCCCCTTCTTTGCTTTGGCAGCCAAAGCACAATTTTCTTCATCAGTTCCCTTTGATGAAGATCTGTCCCTGGTATTTTGCCTGATCTCCTCCTGCACAAGATCTAACCAAAGTCTTTCCCATTCTGGAAATTTCTCCCGACCATTGACAGAGTCCTGATAGGAATGTCAACTCTTTGGAAGACTAAGGAGAGCCAAGCTCACCAAGTCCTCATCATCGACAGTTACCCCCACACTTCCCAGCTCATCCCGACACTGAGTGAACTTCGTGAGATACTTGGGCATACTGTCTCCCTTCTCATATTTGATGTTTCTGAGTTTATCCTTGAGCGCCAGCTTCCTCTAATCGCTCTTGCTTTGGAATAGATCTGTCAACACTTTCCACATCAAGTATGGAGAAGCCTTACCATGCAGGCTGGACACAATGTGATCCTTCACGCCCTCCAACAGAATCCTTCGACACTTTGCTGTATTCTTTTGCCAAGCATCAACATGCGCAGTATCAGTAGGCTTTGGGACATCAGCCTCTATGAAATCCTTTAGTCCATTATCATCCAACACTGCCTCCATCCTGTCCTTCCATGCAATATAGTTCGAGCTGCCCTCAAGAGCATACTCCAATCGCAATCCGTTGAAAGACATTGCCACGTTGATACCAAGAAAACAGTGCTGCAAATTCGAATTCCACCAGCTCTAAACTCAACTGCCTCCGATCTAGAATTCATGAGAACAAAGTATTTCTCGTATAGAGATTGACTATATGGGATTTTACCAGATATATCACCTTCCAAAAGAAGGATGAATCCAGAGGCTACCTAGCTCGATTACAGACTCTACCTGAAGAAATAAGATGTAAACACTTTTTGAATAATAGATCTGATGATCAACAGCTCTGATACCATGTAGAAATTTTGAATAATATGACACTTATTCACAAAAATTATCCCTATTATACACTATTGCGGAATACATGCATAATACATAACCTCCTCTATGTTGATCATCAATTTAGCAGCATCAAAAACAATGAAAACATCAATCGCATGCACACATTAACATAGTATGTAACCTGGGGAAAGCTTATAGCTGAAAACCCCACACTATCTGTATATTAATGATTGAGAACATGTAACAATACATAGTACAATACTCCTCACAAGTATCCAGCACTATCTCCACCTGTTACACACAATACAGCTCAGATCTCATCTCCAAATCTCCCCCGCTGCTTTGCCTGCCTCCACTGCACAATCCTGCAAGAGGATGAATGAATCCAAGCTCGTTCCAAGTTCTATTTACCTTGGAAAATCACTCACACAGGAAATCACGTGAGCACAGGCTATATCACTGGGCATATGCAATTCTCATGGGCATACTCAATCCTTTAATTTTGCAAGATCTAATGCACAACTATAGTCACAACTGATAGCAATCTCAACAACTTGTCTCCACTGAACTGTACATGCACTGACATGAAACTGAGTTAACTGATGTATTCTTTAGTTTCTTTATGAGTTAATAATTAATTCACATAACTCATCACTAGTCTATTTGCAGTTAGACTAATTACAACTAGTTTAACCAAGTCAAACTGAACACAACTCCATCAACTCCACATCCAACTCCACCAAACTCAACTGCTTGAGTTCTAACTAGAGTCCTGCATGCAATAGCTCAACTGACCCACAAAGAAAGCGTATTTCCTTCTGAAAGCTACATGTGCCACATCTATAGCTCAAACTGAAGTGCTCCAAGAGGATAAGATAAAGTTTATAGTCTAAATATTATTATGAGACAATAATATTTGACTTTTCTATTTTTGACTAGCAGTCTAAAAATAGACTCTGATCACTCCTGTTGTGATCCAAAAATAGAAGTCCATCTATTTTTCCCAACATGACCAATCATCCATAAACAACATCCTGCAACTCATAGACATGATCCATATGTCTAAAAATAGACATAGTCTAAAAATAGACTTTGCACCATAATTTGCCTGCGGGCCCACTTAGTGAAGGTGACTCCTTTCCACTAAGCTCCATCATCTTGTTGCATTCTCAACAAATGTATCTCCGTATTCATCTATTGGAAAGACATTTTGATTACATTACATATCATCATATTCCTATGCGCATGAATACATTGACAAATGCATTAGCTAATTATGTGTTGGATAGACATTTACGAAACATGTGAAAAGATAAAACAAGCCATTTGTACCATAGTAAGTGATGAGCCCCAATTTTTGGTAACAATTTGGGCTCATTTGGCCTACTTACCTTGCTCAACCCTTCATCTTTTATCACTTATGCATCATTTCTTAGTATATTCGTGTTATTTGTAGGAAGAAGGGCAGGCATTATTCCTATGTGACTAATACATGATGATTTCAGGTTTTTTTGACATTAAATTGAGCAAAGACCACGCAGAAGGAGACAAGGAGACAGCAAAGGTGGCATTGCAGGTTTATAGGGAGGTTGTCCACAGTCTTGAATGACCTCCCTCGTGATCTCCACCCCAACTCCGAGCTCCAACAGCTATCCCCACCGAGCTAAAAGGCAGCCAACGGATTCTACAGGAACAGCAGTTTACTTTCAATTGGACAGCCGAGCTCCACTAATTGAGGAAGCCAGCTTGATCCTCATCACGTATAACTATTAAGGCCGTAACCTTTGATAGAAGCTTTTTTAACTTTTGAACCACTGTTGCAATTTCTAAGCACGAGCTACAGCTCGGTTTTTGCTTTTTGTAAGCTAGTTTTGGCATGATGTTAGACTCATGATTATGATCTGTTAATAAAGGCAGGCAGATTTGGATTCAATCCTGAGTTCTTAAGAGGAGCTATAGCTCTCAGGTTAGGGCCCAACCTGAGAGCAATAGACCTCCTTTTCCTTGTATTGTTACTTGTCTTTCCTTTCAGCACTTCATTTCTTTGTTTTGACATGCATTTGAAAAACACAGTCTGCTGATATTAATTTCTTTAATGAGATTGAGTAGGATTAGTTTATGGTTAAAGTGCTTTCAGTAGCTTCGATTAGAGTAGGAGGATTAGCATTCATTAGAGCTCCGAGAAAAGGTTGACAGTGCACTCACTGCCATCTCTGTTTAGAGATTGGGGGTGTAGACCGTACCAACCACAAAAAACGCAGTCTTATACGTTCATGCAAGCTGCAACACAATCATTTCAGTCATAGAACCGTCCATGCATTCTGATCTTGAGCAATACTTTTTCGTTCCAACACCATGCACGATTTCTCTCTGAAGTTTACATTGCTGTTCGTTGGTTTAATAACACAGTTAAAATAGGTTGATGGAATTCTCGGTTTTGTGCAGGACATAGAGGATTTGTTCCATTTACACTGCGCAGCATTGTTCTATTATCTTCTTCTTCTTCTCAACCGCGCCTAAAGTCACCTACTCATCCTCTATTCAGCTCGTTTACCTTCCTACCCTTCTATTGTTCACGTAGCTCCATCTTTTTGGCTTTTCATTGCTTCCACCCTTCTATCCACCAACCAACTTTACCCACTCTTTCTCCTTCTGATCTCTTTGTCCCTGAGCCATCACAAGCTCCCTTTTCATCCTATCTATCCACCCATACAGCTCCTCGACTCCTCCATCACCCAAAACTCCAACGGTAGAACATCCTGTAGAAGTTAGCAGACTTCCTATAGAAATCTCGAGCTTCCTATAGGATCCCCTGCAGACATCCTGTAGAAGCCTGCAACCTCGGTTGCCAAGCACCTGAACGTTGTGGACTTCTGTGGAATGATGTTAGGAATCCCCTGGAACCTCTCCTAGCCCTCCTGACCTTTTCCAAGCCTTCCTTCCCTCCAACTACCCCTGCACAGCCAAGACCTAGTAAGAAGCAAAGTCATAATAACTCCAACCACTTAAGCAAAAATATAAAAACAATGTTCTTTTCAATGGAAGTAGTTTAAATTCATGCATCTCATATCACTAGAATTAATGGCATCATTTTTTAGGAGTTACATTCCAATCGTTGCATTGTAAGGATTAAGCTAGTCAGATTAGGGTTTACTAGGGTTTCCATGTTTGGTTGGCTTTCAGTTCATTCTTGCAAAGTAGGTTAATTTCCTTTGAGATAGTCCTCGTTCATCATTTAGAAAGCTTCTTCTGATAACATATAGAAGTTGGCTTGAGCCCTAGCGGACTTGTGCCAGCTGACCAAGTGACAGCTGTGACAAGAGCTAGTACTTGTGCATACAGCACCGTCGCTTCCAAGTTTGTTACGAATTATCGGGTTGATAAAATTAGAGATAGGAAGCTCCAGGAGTTGTAGCATTATTGCTACAATACTGGAGCCCACCATCTTTTTGGCGCCGTTGCTGGGGAAGCGTCAGAGTATTAGTAATTGTTGCTTTTCTTCTATTTTCTTACTCTTGCCTTCTGCCAAGTAGTTTATTTCATTTCCATTCTGCAAAAGTAGCATAGACATTTCCTGCTTTCATAGATTAGCATTTCTCACTTCCATAGATTAGCGTTTCTCGCTTTCATAGATTAGCCTTTCAATTCTGCAAGCGTAGACTAGCATTTCCATTCCTGCAATTTCATTTGAGCAAAGTAGATTAGTTCTTTCCTGCTTTCAATTTAATTCTGCATCTTTATTTCAGTAAGATAGTTAGTTGTAGATCAACCTGTTTCAGTTTTGCAGGTACCAAAGAAAAAAAAAAGCAATCAAAAAAAGTCTTTCCATTTCATGCCTCGTAGGAATCGAGATAAAACAGGCAAATTCTTACCCAACACCCCCACCACATCACTGAGTCACCCTTCTCTCTTCTTCGATGACAGTGATCCAGAAGAGCCTATAGGTGAACCTCCTGAGATATACAAAGATCCTATAGTAGAAGAAGAATTAGAGACCATCCCATCTGAAGCTATGGCTGACAATAGAGGAGAAGATGAGAGAATAGAAGGTGCCTTCCCCATCCGAGAGACCAATGGAGAGATGAAAATGAAGAACATTAGCCCCTCCGCTTTACCTCACTTCCATGGACTAACTATTGAAGATCCTGATACCTTCCTATTTGAGTTTGCTGTCCTTTGTAGAACCTATGACTATATTGAAGATGAGCAGAAGCTGAAACTCTTCCCTTCCACTCTTAAGGATGCAGCATTACGCTGGTTCATGGGCTTACCTGGGAATAGTATCACTACTTGGGCTCAGATGCAGCAAGCTTTCAATACCAAGTACCGGGACTACTGTAGGTCTAAGGAAACCAAGGGAGAAATCTTTCGGATGACTATGGGAAATGATGAGTCCTTAGAGGATTATGAGGAGAGGTTCCAACTTAGCTATAAGCGGGCCAGGTGCACACTTGACCCTGAATCCCTCAAGTTGGTCCTGCTCCGAGGAGTCCCTGAAGACCTTTTAGATACCCTCCACATGTTAGCTGGGGGAGACATTTACCAGCTGCCTTATGAGGACATCAAGACTGTGTTCAGAAACCACTCTAGGGCAGCCCGGAAACGAGGTAGAGGAAACCCTCTCTCAGCTAATATTCCTTTCTCCAAGCATGAGTTTGCAAATCAATTAGAAGATCTTAAGAGTGAGGTGAGACAGACCATTTCCATGCAACTGGACACATTCAGGATCTAGCAGAAGAAGGAAGAAGCTGAGAGGGCCTTGGCTATCTTCTGCCCTAGATGTACAAGGAGACACCATAAGAACGAATGCCCATTGCATTCGGTTGAAGTGTGCTTCGTTTGTGAGGAGGACCATCCCACAAATAAATGTCCAACCTTACCTGGGTTTAAAGCTATGTACCAAGGGACAGAAGCTCCCACTGAACCTCTCTATTACCTCAACCAAAGGAGGCCACAAGGACCTAGACCTTACCAGCAGGGGATGCAAGGGGCACCTCAAGCTTATTACAGCCCCAACCAATCGACTCCTATGCCTTCCTGGGGTCCCCCTGCTCATCCTTCCTGGTCTATGCCTCCTCCATGGTCTTACCCACCTCAGTACCCTACTCAACCCACTACTCATTCCTATCACTCACATGCCCAGCCACAGCCTCAGTGGAATGCACCTCAGTCGGGGTGGAGGCCCCAGTACAACACTCCTCCTGCCATTTTGCCTCCACCACCAGTTCAACCTCAACCATTACCTCCTGCTCCTCCAAGGCAACCTCAAATACCTGCTCAACCGAACCCGAACCCAAACAATAGATAGGCCCAGCAGGTATACACTGGGGAAACATCATGTCCTACCTATGTTGTGGAGATCTAGGAGATCAATCTTCGATCTGGAAAGACTCTTCCAGATCGCCAACCTCCTCCCCCAGAGGACGAGGAGGATAAACAGGAAAGTGAACCAAAGGCTATTCCACCCTTTCCTGAGAGACTAACAGCCACCACACAACCCAACCCAGAAGAGGATGAGCTTTTGGGAGAGCTCAAGCAGTTGTGTGTGAAAATACCACTTCTCCAAGCCATCAAGGATGTGCCAATATACAACAAACTGGTTAAGGAAAAGTGTTTCAAACACCCAGGCAGGCGAAAGAGAGATGCTTCAACCATCAATGTCTTAGGACAACTATCTGACCTTATGTTAGGACAAGTCATCTGCCCAAAGTATCTAGATCCTGGGAGTCCTGTAGTAGATGTCCACATCAATGGCACCATCATACCTCACACCTTGATTGATTTGGGGGCTGCCATTAATGTGATGACCAGGGATACCATGCTCAAACTCAATCTTCAGGGTTCCTTGAGGAAGACCTCGACAGTACTGCAACTAGCAGATCGCTCCACTGTGACTCCCGAAGGGATTGTGGAGGATGTCTTGGTCTCTGTCGACTCTTGGGAATACCCTGCAGATTTCCTGGTTCTGCAACCCAAGGCAAAGCTTACTGGATATCCTCTTATTTTGGGAAGGCCTTGGTTAGCCACTGCAGATGCTTACATAAGTTGTTGTGCAGGAAATATGACCATCAAAAATGGTCCTATGTCCAAGCAGCTAGTCCTATACCCTCCTGCCCAACCTTCCTTAGAGCATGACTTACCACTTTGGTTGGAGGAAGGAGAAGAGGATGAAGTGTACTCAGCACCTTTGTGCACCCTAGATACCACTAGAAGAGACCCCCCAACCGAGGATGACTTGATTGAGACCTTGATCCAGAATCCACCTCCCAGTGCACTATCCCTAGAGAAATTGGTGGAGGATGCCCAAGCCAGCACCTTAGTGGATCTTTGTACAACCAACCCTGTCACTCCCAGAGTCAAAAATGTGGAGTTCGGCCCTGAGAGAACGTTAAAGATCAGCTCCTCCCTATCTCCTTCCCAGGAAAAGGAGTTGTGTAGCCTGTTGGCCAGCCATCTAGATGCTTTTGCTTGGAGCTATAAGGAGATGAAAGGAGTCCATCCTTCGGTCTGTACCCATCACATATACATCAAAGAGGATTGTAAACCGGTTAGATAACCTCAGAGGAGAATGAATCCAGCCCTTAAGGACATTGTCAAGGAAGAATTGCAAAAACTGTTGGATGCCAGATTCATTTACCCCATCTCAGATAGTGAATGGGTGTCCCCTCTGGTGTTGGTTCCCAAGAAGAATGGGAAGTGGAGAATCTGTGTGGACTACCGAGAACTGAACAAAGCTACCAAGAAAGACCATTTCCCTCTACCTTTCATAGATCAAGTGTTGGATGGACTGGCAGGAAAGAAGTTCTTCTCTTTCCTGGATGGGTTTAGCGGGTACAACCAGATTCAAATCAGCCCGGAAGACCAAGATAAGACCACCTTCACTTGTCCTTGGGGTACCTTTGCCTACCGAGTTCTTCCCTTTGGGCTATGCAATGCTCCTGCTACCTTCCAGAGAGCTGTCTTGAGCATCTTCTCGGAGCTGGTCCATGATGTAGTGGAAATCTATATGGATGACTTCACTCCTTATGGGGCCAACTTCCAGGAAGCATTGTCCAATCTGGGAAAAGTCCTAACCAAATGCATTGAGATGAACTTGTCCCTTAGCCCTGAAAAATGTGAATTCCTGATGACTGAAGGGACCGTGCTAGGCCATACCATTTCTTGCCAAGGGTTACAGGTGGATCCTAACAAAATTGCTCTCATCAAGAAGGTTCCACCTCCCCAGAAGGTAAGGGATGTCCGGAGTTTCTTAGGATTAGCAGGGTATTACAGGAGATTCATTAAAGACTTCAGCAAGCTAGCCTCGCCATTGTTTGGCCTGTTGGCAAAAGATGTGGAGTTTAAATGGACTGACGATTGTCAGAGGGCTTTGAATGAATTGAAGGACAAGTTGGTGTCAGCCCCAATCTTGAGAGGTCCAAACTGGGCCCTACCTTTCCACATCCACACTGATGCCTCGAACAAAGCCATAGGTGCAGCCTTAGGACAAGTTGAACAAAAACTTCCATATGCCATTTACTTTGTTAGCAAAAACTTGTCCAAAGCTGAACTGAATTACACTGTAACCGAGAAAGAGTTCTTGGCTGTGGTCCATGCACTGAACAAGTTCCGACATTATATTACTGGATATCAAACCTTTGTACATACGGATCATGCTGCAATTAGATATTTAATGAATAAACCAGATGTGAATACTCGTATTATTAGATGGTTACTTTTGTTGCAGCAGTTTGATTTGACCATTGTTGACAAACCAGGTAAAGAAAATGTTGTTGCTAACTTTTTATCTAGATTGGATTTGTCTGCAGATGAGGATGGAATGGTGGATGACCAGATGCCCGATGAACATCTGTTTGCTATCTCAGCACTCTCTCCATGGTTTGCTGATATAGCAAACTACCTTGTTTCAGCACAGTTCCCTTCGCACCTATCTTCAAGAGAGAAGAGCAGAATCATCAGAAAAAGTGCCTCATTTACTTGGGTCAGGGGCAATCTGTTCAAGCTTGGCCCCGATCAGATCTTAAGGCGTTGTGTAAGGGAGGAGGAAGTCTTTGATATCCTCCTCACCTGTCATGATGGGCATTGTGGAGGACATTTTGCAGCAAAGAGGACTGCCTTCAAAATCCTGCAGGCAGGCTACTATTGGCCCACACTTCATCAAGATGTCAGAAGATATATCAGCCAATGTGACCAATGCCAAAGAATGGGGAAACCGACTCAAAGGGATGAGATGCCTCTCCAACCTCAAGTGACTCTTGAGCCATTTGAGAAGTGGGGTATGGACTTTGTGGGTCCAATCAACCCTCCTTCGAGGCAAAGGTCTTACATCATTGTGTGTACTGACTACCTGACAAAGTGGGCAGAGACTAAAGCAATCAAAGCAGCAACAGAAGAGAAGGTGGCCGAGTTCTTAAGAGAAAACATCTTCTACAAGTTTGGCTACCCCAGAGAGCTGGTCACCAATCAAGGGAGCCAGTTCACATCCAACCTAGTTGAAGATCTACTAGCTCATCACAAGATCAAGCATAGGACTTCCACCCCCTATCACCCTCAAGCAAATGGGTAGGTGGAAGTCACCAATAGAGCATTAGAAGGGATCTTGACTAAGGTGGTGAGCAGCAGTAGAAAGGACTGGGCAGATCGCCTGGTTGAGGCCACATGGGCTTACAACACAACCTGGAAGACCACCATCGGCTTCACACCTTATGAGCTGGTCTATGGGAAGAAAGCTTTGCTATCCATTGAGTTCGAGTACAACACTTTGAGGATGGCAGCTCAGCTAGATCTAGATCTCAGCCATGCACAACAAGAAAGGTTATTGCAGCTGAATGGACTGGACGAGCACCGGATGCAGGCCCTCCTTCACTCAGAAGTGGTTCAACTTCAGAGAAAGGTGTGGCATGACCAACATCTCCATGACAAGCAATTCCAGCCAGGAGATTGGGCCTTGTTGTATGACTCCAGATACAAAGATTTCAAGGGGAAGCTGAGAACCAGATGGCTAGGACCATATGCAGTGGAAAAATGCCATGACAATGGATCTGTTCTTATTCGAACCATTGATGAGGAAGCCATCCCCATGCTTGTCAATGGGCATCGCTTGAAGATCTACAGGAAGCCTCTCTCAAGACAAGAGTTCATCAAAACTATGGAGAAATCAGTGATGGTCATAGAGAAGGGTTTTGCCTCTGCTTTGGGCATACCCTAAAAGATCTATAAAAAAAAATAAAAATAAAATAAATAATAATAATAATAATAAAGATCCTTGGGTGAAAACCTCTCTGAGGCGCCCAAGGCAGGTGGTAGGGGTGAAAACCTCATTGAGGCGCCCCTATTGTCTTTCAAAAAAAAAAAAAGAGATTTGAAAAAGATCCTTGAGTGAAAACCTCTCTGAGGCGCTTAAGGCAGATGGCAAGGGTGAAAACCTCATCGAGGCGCCCCTGTTATCTTTCAAAAAAAAAAAGGAAAAAAAAAAAGAAAAAAAACAATAAGCAAAAAAAAGACAAGGACAGCAAGTTCATAATGTAAAATTGCATGCAGGTTGCAGGTGTTCTATGGAGGAGAGGAAGCCTCTCAACTCAGAGCCAAGGATCCTTATCATGCTGTCAGGAGACCTCACCAGCACCTCCTCCAAGAATACTCCTTTTCTCCAAGGTATGTGCACAATTTCATCACGGCTTGAGTCTTCTACAGGAAGATGCAGATTTTCTACAGGAAGATGCAGACTTTCTACAGGAAACGCAAACTTTCTATAGGAAGCTCTGTATTTCTATAGGAAACTTCCTATAGAAGTTCGGGATGGCCCAGAATTCATTTTATGAGGAGATCTAACGACTAAGGATCGGTTTGGACGCATGCAAGCTACTGTTGTCACCCTTGCACACTGTTGTCACCTCGTTCTACCATCCTTGTCGACATGCAATGAAGTCACCTGCACCAGCAAAGCAGATCGTTGAGTTAGCAAAGAGAAAGCAATTTTTAAGATAAAAAATGCTGAGATGTCATACCATATCCATCCCAGCCATCCATGAGCTCAGGGAGCGTGATCGTGAGGCCAAATCCTTCGTCGTGTAGCATGCACCCGAGGAGGAAGAACTGTTACAAGACATCCTGTGGGAGTCCTGTAACAGTTAAGCCCGCTAGAGTGCACACCAATCACAGCGCTGGCCATATGCAATGAAAACGCAGGCGCATGTAGCCACAGCATCCAATCCATCGTCGGCAGCCTGTAAACATGAACCTCCGGGCCTGTGCAAATTCATCAGCGGCAAACGAATCCACTCATCATCATCCAAAAACCGAAAAATCGTGTTGCGGCCACACAGGTAAGTGTCTCGACCCTTTCTTCCGTCAGATTGCATGAATTTTACTTTGAATTGTTTGCAAAGTGTGAAGTGAATGGGTTGAGCGGTTGTATGGCCATTTGACTGGCCACGTCGACCAGTTAATCCTCTAGTCGGATGTTTGGGTGGCGGCCATGGGAAAACGGAATTGGCAGCACGCACGTGAGAGCAATCCCGTTGGGAAAAACGAGTTTAACAGAAGAGACGGCGGCGGATCTGCGGGGGGATGATGTGGTAGTAAGTGAACTCGCAGGCAAATGATGGGACGACGTCATCCAACGGTCCGGCGGGGACAGCTCACCCCCGCGCCACGGATTCCGCCGATTCAAATCTAATCGGCTAGATCGCCCCATGCATTTATCATTCACCGTTTGGAACTCGAGTGATCATCTGGATCCCTCTGCAGTTCGATACGTCGAGCCTGTGGCCATCAGAATGCCTGTGAAGCAACACCAAGAGCGCAGACCAACTGCAGTCTTTCCCAGAAATCGCGCGCTGCTCCTACAGGAAAGCTGTTTCTACAGGAAGGCGGGTTCCTCATGTCAAAAGGTGGCAGATAAAAAGGTAAACCTGAACTCTCCATGCAATTGGCTTTTGAAGGTGGCAGAATCGTCGTCTACAGTCTGGTCGTAGGAAATTGTTGCAATTGTTGTCTGCTGTGCATAAACTGTCATTCTACAGGATGTCAGTGTAATTAAGCTGTGTTAAGGTCCTCAGAGATAAGCTTCGTGGATTATATGCATGACAGAAGCGTAATTCTACGCTCTGTCTCAGTAGACCAAATTTCTTCTGCGTTCGCCACCTCTAGTTAAAGCAACAGTTTTTATCATGCCGGGTGGGTTTATTAGACGGGAACCCACTGATTCAACAAAGTTAAGGGAAAATCTTGAGGTAGTGGAGCTCTTCACGCGAGTGCAATGGATATCCTTCTGTGACAAATTGCAGGGTTATGACGACGAAGTGGCAGAAGAGTTTTTACAAGCTTTGAGGCCGAAATCCAAAACATTGGCCACCGTGAACTTCAGGGGCCTAAGCCTCAAGCTCACCCCGCAATATATTAGTCGAATTACTGAACTTCCAATGGGTTTGCCATGGGATAAGGAAGAAAGGAAGTTGAGCCAACAGGCCAAGAAAGAATTCTTTCCCCCAGAGGAGGAATTCTCGGAGGACAAAAATGGGGTGCGTAGAACCAGTTTGCTACCACCATGGAATGAAGTTAGCCTGCAGATCATGAAGTATATAACCTGCGAAGGCCGATTTAGCATTGTGTACGGGTATCACTTTAGGTTGCTCACTGAATTGAGGCACCAGATTGATCTTCCTGTAGAAAATAAACTGAGCATCCCTTATTTCCTGCTATAGTCTCTAATTGAGTGTGCCACAAAGTTAAAAGAAGGCATACCAGACCAGGTAGCCCACCATGGATTGATCAAACTTCTCGTGGAGGATGCACTTCATTCATATAAGGTTCCTCTCTCATGGGAAGCATTCAGAAATTTGACAAGAGATGGAGACATAAGGATGTTGACCGAAGAAAGTGGTTCCTCCAGCAGTGAGGAAAAAGAATCAGTGGCCGCGGGAAAGAAAGAAACAGGCCAGAAGACCCCAACCACAGTGCAGAAGAAAGAACAAAGGAAGAAGCACGAGAAAAAGGATGCCAAGGAGAAAGATGACACACCCATCTTGACAGCAAGAGAGAAAAGGTTGCAAGGCAGAACGGACAAAGCGGAGAAGGTCCACATCAGCAAAAGTACCTCATCAACACCCGCAGCCAAGCCAAAAAGCAAAACTCATGCAGCAAAGCAAGCCAAGGTGGTGACACCTATGTCTATAGGAAAGCCGAAACAGGCTTCTGCAGGAAGCCCGAAATTAACAGAAAAAGGGTCTTCTACAGGAAGCCCGAAATTGACTAAAACAGGGTTTTCTACAGGAAGCCCCAAAAAAGTGAAACCCAAGGAGAAGAAGGCGGACATCCTAGCAAGGGAGGCAGCAACTGTGCTGGCCGCCCTCAGCACGCCACCTAAGCCAAAAGAGAAGAGAAAGAGGGAGACCCCTCTATACTTTAAAGCTCGAAGAAGTGTTAGAATAAAGACAGGCAAGCCACAGCCTCCATCCAGCAGCCCGATTGTTATTGAAGATGCCCCTACTTCGCCCAAGGAAACGTCCCCCTCGAGGATATCAGTCACTTATGAGAGGGGGAGCCCAAAGAAAACTACGTGGCAAGAAAAGTTAGACTTGTTGACTGAAAAAGCTCGGCTACAGGAGGCTGAAAATGTTCTACAGGAAACTCTGGCCCGGCTACAGGAAACAGAGAGGAGGGAAGGAGAAGGACCCTCATCACCACCAAGGGAGGGCGAGGTAGAGCCACCTAAAGAAGTAGAAAAAGAACATATACCAGAGCCCAGCCCTCAGCCTAGTCTGAGTTCATACTACACCTTTTTAGAGGCGGGCAAAATCATACCTCAGAAATTTACTGTGCCACTGTTTTTTGCATTAGAGGAAGAAAGAGTCCGTACACACACGTGGATGAAGATTGCCAAGTCAAAGGGTGTGGCGGACATAGGCCCTTTACAAGAGCAACTCAAGAAGGCCAGGAGCGAATTAGCCATGGCTAAACATGTGGCCAATTGTCAAAAAGTGTACCTACAGGAAGAAAACCAGAAGCTAAGATTGCAGCTACAGGAGCTGAGGGCAGGGACAGGTACATCCTCCAAGGACACCACAGAAGAACAACAAGGCAAAAAGGAACTGACCACCGGTCTTGGGGAGCCAATGACACTTCTACAGGAAGCAGAACAGCAAGCACAAATTGAAGTGCAAGCTCTAAAAGAACAACTGCAACAAAAGGAGGCACAATTGGCCTGCATGGCCAGTTGGGCCATGGAGGCAATACAGTGCAGACAACCTACCAAATCCTATGGTTTGTACTTGAAAGACCAATGGCTGCAGTTCCAAATAAATACCTTGGCACAAAGAGGTATTTCTCAGATCCAAGACCCACAGCAATTTTCTGAGTTGTGCAGTACTAGTTCGTCAGAGGATAAAGCCAAATTAGCGGAGTTTTACCTCCATAATTTGGCCTTGCCTAATGTAGTTTCCTGGGATCCCAATACTGCCTTGGGAGATATGCAATTAATGGTGTTCGCTTCATGGTTGAACCATGAGGATCAAAGAGCAGCAGAAACAAAATCGGTCATGAACCGAGAATTAAACGAGCCATTGCTCATTCGAGCAGAACCAGAGGATCCAGTTGCACTCATCTCAGCACACCAACACTTGTCTACTGATCCTACAGCTTCATTAAGATATATAGATCAACAGGCCCAAGCCATAGCTCATTTTGAAGACATGGAAAGACTGTTAGGAGAAAATGTTGTCCAAGCATGCACACGCAGATGGAATACATTGGCACACAGTTTGAAAATCCGAGAGTACCATACCCCAACTCGGATGAGGGAAGCTCTGGTAAGGGTAGCCCTTTACAAGAAATCCATGCAAAACCTCTAGGCCAGCTGGATTGGCCTTAAACTCAGCCCACCACTGCTGCTAGGATTGACTGAAGGCAGCACAGAAAAGGATGACAGTGAACAATGGGAAGAGGTGAACAGGAAAGCTGGGTTTCATATCAGCAAGGAGGACACTACTACAGAGGCTTGGGATGTAAGGGTAGCAGTAAAAGCAATGAAGGATGAAGAGTTGGACTAGTTGCTCAAGGATGAGCAAATATTTTAGCTGGGGGGTGATGATGAGCCCCAATTTTTGGTAACAATTTGGGCTTATTTGGCCTACTTACCTTGCTCAACCCTTCATCTTTTATCACTTATGCATCATTTCTTAGTATATTCATGTTATTTGTAGGAAGAAGGGCAGGCATTATTCCTATGTGACTAATACATGATGATTTCAAGTTTTTTTGACATTAAATGGAGCAAAGACCACGCAGAAGGAGACAAGGAGACAGCAAAGGTGGCATTGCAGGTTTATAGGGAGGTTTTCCACAGTCTTGAATGACCTCCCTCGTGATCTCCACCCCAACTCCGAGCTCCAACAGCTATCCCCACCGAGCTAAAAGGCAGCCAACGGATTCTACAGGAACAGCAGTTTACTTTCAGTTGGACAGCCGAGCTCCACTAATTGACGAAGCCAGCTTGATCCTCGTCATGTATAAATATTGAGGCCGTAACCTTTGATAGAAGCTTTTTGAACTTTTGAACCACTGTTGCAATTTCTAAGCACGAGCTACAGCTCAGTTTTTGCTTTTTGTAAGCCAGTTTTGGCATGATGTTAGACTCATGATTATGATCTGTTAATAAAGGCAGGCAGATTTGGATTCAATCCTGAGTTCTTAAGAGGAGCTATAGCTCTCAGGTTAGGGCCCAACCTGAGAGCAATAGACCTCCTTTTCCTTGTATTGTTACTTGTCTTTCCTTTCAGCACTTCATTTCTTTGTTTTGACATGCATTTGAAAAACACAGTCTGCTGATATTAATTTCTTTAATGAGATTGAGTAGGATTAGTTTATGGTTAAAGTGCTTTCAGTAGCTTCGATTAGAGTAGGAGGATTAGCATTCATTAGAGCTCCGAGAAAAGGTTGACAGTGCACTCACTGCCATCTCTGTTTAGAGATTGGGGGTGTAGACCGTACCAACCACAAAAAACGCAGTCTTATACGTTCATGCAAGCTGCAACACAATCATTTCAGTCATAGAACCGTCCATGCATTCTAATCTTGAGCAATACTTCTTCATTCCAACACCATGCACGATTTCTCTCTGAAGTTTACATTGCTGTTCGTTGGTTTAATAACACAGTTAAAATAGGTTGATGGAATTCTCGTTTTTGTGTAGGACATAGAGGATTTGTTCCATTTACACTGCGCAGCATTGTTCTATTATCTTCTTCTTCTTCTCAACCGCGCCTAAAGTCACCTACTCATCCTCTGTTCAGCTCGTTTACCTTCCAACCCTTCTATTGTTCACGTAGCTCCATCTTTTTGGCTTTTCATTGCTTCCACCCTTCTATCCACCAACCAACTTTACCCACTCTTTCTCCTTCTGATCTCTCTGTCCCTGAGCCATCACAAGCTCCCTTTTCATCCTATCTATCCACCCATACAGCTCCTCGACTCCTCCATCACCCAAAACTCCAATGGTAGAACATCCTGTAGAAGTTAGCCGACTTCCTGTAGAAATCCCGAGCTTCCTGTAGGATCCCCTGCAGACATCCTGTAGAAGCCTGCAACCTCGGTTGCCAAGAACTTGAACATTGTGGACTTCTGTGGAATGATGTTAGGAATCCCCTGGAACCTCTCCTAGCCCTCCTGACCTTTTCCAAGCCTTCCTTCCCTCCAACTACCCCTGCACAGCCAAGACCTAGTAAGAAGCAAAGTCATAATAACTCCAACCACTTAAGCAAAATTATAAAAACAATGTTCTTTTCAATGGAAGTAGTTTAAATTCATGCATCTCATATCACTAGAATTAATGGCATCATTTTTTAGGAGTTACATTCCCATCGTTGCATTGTAAGGATTAAGCTAGTCAGATTAGGGTTTACTAGGGTTTCCATGTTTGGTTGGCTTTCAGTTCATTCTTGCAAAGTAGGTTAATTTCCTTTGAAATAGTCCTCGTTCATCATTTAGAAAGCTTCTTCTAAGAACATATAGAAGTTGGCTTGAGCCCTAGCGGACTTGTGCCAGCTGACCAAGTGACAGCTGCGACAAGAGCTAGTACTTGTGCATACAGCACCGTCGCTTCCAAGTTTGTTACGAACTACCGGGTTGATAAAATTAGAGATAGGAAGCTCCAGGAGTTGTAGCATTATTGCTACAATACTGGAGCCCACCAGTAAGCAAGAAAATACAACATATATATATGGTGATAATGTTTGATACATCAAAACCCTAAAAAATAATATGTGTGTCGAAAATAACATTGACGGCTCGTAGGCCTCATATATCTGTGGCACGCAAGCCTCAAAAAATGTAAGTGTTGGACCTAGGAACTAATCAGCATGGTGATCGTGGTAGCATGATACAACTCATACAACATGAGTTAGCAATCAGCAGATCCGATCCGAGACTCCCACCATGTGTCTTTGGTAATGGCGAGGAATGTCTCCTACCCGAGCATACTCCAGGGATACAAGGAGTCAACCCCTCAAGGTTCCTCGTGATCTCCTCCTCGTTATCAATCCCCTCCTGATAAGGATCGACATCACCAATTAGGCGGGGGATGCGCCTGGCAATTGCAGACATCCCAACATGCCGCTCTAGTCCAACGTCTGCATTAACAAGAAAAATGTAATAAGCACATATATACCAAAAACAATTAAGAAATCTCAAAATTAAAAAAATGATTTTTTACCTTCATCGTCAAAATCCTCTCCATCTAGTAAGGGCATGTCCAGATCTCCATGGAAGTCGGTGCCATTGTATGGCCAGTCCTCAACGATGATCTTCTGTCGTTGTAGTAATAAAAAGAATGCAGGTTTGTACGACATGTGCTAAACCCTAGTGATCCTAGGCATCAAACGACTCCAGCGGGCCATCCATGGATATTGTGGCATGGGAGGATCCACCTCAGTCAGCCGATATTGGAACAATGGCACCCGTTCCAAGAAATAGGTCACGAGCACAGATCCGAAGAAAAATTGCTTCAGATTCCCCGCCTTAGCTTTGGTCAACTGGCAATTTATGTTGATCTTCATGGCCTTTTCCCAATTGAATATCGTAGGTGTTGTACAGTCGATAGCATACAGGAACTTCAACTTGTTGATCTCATGAACTGCCTGGGATCCCGCCACTCTGTTGATGGTCAACAGAGGCACTCTTAGTGTCAGATCATGAACAATGGAAATCTAAATCTTCCCACTCTTGGATTTCAGGGCCTTAGGGCAGTGTTCAGCAAGCAATGAGGATATGCTTGCCCCAATCGGTCGTGACCCGTACAAGTTGACTGGTTCCCCTCTTTGGGATAGTCCAGTGATGAAATATACATCTGAAGTTTCCAACTCCAGCTCCTGGTCACTAATGACAAATATTTACTGATTTATGTCCCAAAGACTAATTACATACTGAAGAAACTCGGGTTGGGCCTGCATCCCTGGCGTGAGAAAGAATTTGAGGAGCCCACAAGCCCTCAAATCTTCTAGGCAATTTGGATCATTCAGTGCCTGGGTGTCCACATCCTCATGTTCTCGTTCTTTCCAGTCCACCATTTTCAGTGATTCTTTCCTACAAAAGCCATTAATTTGAGTCAACAACCATGCTTGGCCCATAAAATTCAAGTTTTAACGGTGATTTTGTGAGGAAATAGGGTTTTCTCCTATTCACGGCGCCGATGGAACAATAGGCTTTGTTAATCACCCTCAGTGGCGCGATTTCGTGCTCGGAAGTCGCACCGACCGAGGGCGATTTTTTTTACAAAACCTCCCTCAAAAAACCTAAAAGTGGTTAAAAATAGGAAAAGACATGAAAATGGAGCTCGAGGCTTTGGCTCTTACCTGTAACTACCGGCTCGACGAATGACCTCCCGGATCTCCCATAATCTACTCCGGAACAATTAGGGCAAAAGTGAGTAAAAGTCTTCACAACAAGGTAAAATGGTAAATGGTGAAAATATATTTACTTTTCTCCTTTTTATTCATCCTTTCATAAAAATATCAGGTTTTTGTAAATATTTTAACCTATTTTGCCTCAAGAACTGGATAATACACTTTACCTTTTTGTGCAGCGACAGGTGATGGATGTTCGACGATGATGACGAGTCACATTTCTGCTCTTTGCTCGACTCATTAAGCTCATATGAAAAGATTGCAGAGTATTTTTCCCTTTTGACTTGTAAAAGAGAATAAAATGGGGGATCCACTTTGAAGCTCTTTTCTGACCCTTTAAAAGAGAAAAGATGACCGATCCCTTGTCGTTTTGAACTCGTTAACAAATGTGAAATGTCATGCGCCAAATATAATTTTATACCTTTTTCGGGTTGGGAGGCACTATTTACGAAAAAGGTACTCCTTGACTGAAATGGTCAAGCAATTCTCTCAAGTATTGTTTTCTACCTTTTCAGGCTTGAGAGACACAAATGTACAAAAAGGGACCATGTGGAGTTTTCTTTTACATGTCTTTTTCAAACTCTCTAAACGTGAACAAGATATCGAGTTACACCTTTGTCGGACTCGTTAAAATATTAAACGACATCGGATTCATCGTCATGACAAACATGAGCTTCTCCTTCCTAGGTCTCGTTAAACTTACTGGGTTGGATTTGTCTGAAGGATGAACTTACAGTGCAAGCATATTCTATCCCCTTCAAGCTTGCAATTAAAAATAATTGGGGTACCTGCTAGAAACGGTGGGGAAAAATTTGGAAATCTAATGAGTTGTGTCGGCAGCTCACTCTTGAACATGACACTTTATGCTTCGTGTCAGGTTGGGATATCCTCCTTTGTATCATTGATCTTCCTGGGTTGGGCCATTCATTTTTGCCTTCCATTTGATCTCTGCCATGTCATCATGACTACCGATCCTATGAATCCAAAAGATGCCAAAATTCCAGTCGTGTCACTGATATGTTCAAGAGTTGTCCTTCTATAGTTACATTTACCACTGATTCTCTGTATCATCCACAATCATTTTGCATCCTTTTGTCTCGTGTCGATGATGCGGGGTTCATTATGGTCCTCCTTTGACATGGTCTCTTTCCGTCAACTTCAAGTCATCATCCAGGAAGTTGACTGAGAGGCTCCCTTTCGGTACCTTAGAGCTTGCATGCCCTAATGGCAAGTTCTTCACACTCGACAACAAGTCCACATCATTGGCTTTCGATTGAGTGATTTCATAGGTGTTTGACTTTAGTTCCTCTATTCACATTCCGTGGATTGTGCTGCTAGTACCTTGAGGACCATTGTCATTATTGGTGGTTTCTCTCGTGCTTGTTAACGGTTTACATCATTAATTGGTAATCAAGCGACTTTCTAGCATGTTCGACATCAACACATCTATTCGCATGTCGGAATTTGTACTTTGATCGAGTCCTGTTGGAGCACAAGACACTAGACTCAGCTCACACAATTCTAGGTTTCGAAGTGATGTGACATGGTTATGTTGATATACATGTCTATTTTAGATGGATGGTTGTGACCATACCATGAGTTATCATATGTGATCCTTCTCATTTTTGGATGGCTGCGACCATACCTTGGCTTCATTATGATCCTCTCTGACGGATGGTTGTGCCCATACCTAGATCCATTAACATGATCATTCTCAGGATGGCTGTGTCCATGCCATGATTCATGTATCATTTGACAAAGTTCTCAATTATGTATATGTATTTGTACTTGCTTGCAGGTTTTACGATGGCAAACTATGGTTCCCCACACTGATTTATAAAGTGTTTCATCCCTCACTCTAGTTCGGCCTTCACACTTTAGGGGGCATTTGTTACATGGAATTTTGTCACTATCCATGTACTCCCCATTCCTTGATCCTAGAGGACCTCTACAATGAACCCTATATGCTTACCCTTCATGAAGAAACCCTCATTGTGTCCCTCTTCATGAGCATATCAATTCCCTTTTGCCCCATTTCCCTGAAACTTCTGTTTTGCCCAGTTTACAAGACCGATGCTAATGGCCCTTGTCCCCCTTCGCGCCGACATGCAGGGGTTAACTATGTCCCTAGTATCAACCAGAGTGACTAATCTTTGTTTCAGTCACATCAGTCCTCTTATGGAAATTTTTTTAAATAAAGAGCCGAAGCTTCCAGCTCTAGAAGCTTCGTAACAGAAGTCTGGTAAATGGTTTGACTGGATGGGGTTGAGGATGTCAGTTTGGGCTCCTTTCCCCTATAATGATGGAACTACGTCAAGGGATAATACCTTCTCCCATGAGAATAGGATCCATATCCCATCCATTCATCCTATATAAACCTCCCTTTTTCCCAAGCACAAGCTAGTGTTAATATTGGTGTGCTAGTGCTAATTAAGTTTAGAGTAAACAACAAGCTATTCATAGTTGTAGCTCTATAGTTGTGTGAGGGAGAAGTGTGATTTGGTTTCAAGTGAAGCCTAAAGGGAAGAACCTTAAAAATATTGTTGTTAAGGCCATCATTGAATGCTAGCAAAAGTGTGTGGGAACTTGGTCCTGGCAGAGGAGAACAGCAACGTCAAGACAATGGCTGTAATATCTTCTTGATTCAATATATATATGCAACTATCGATTGATTTCTTACATGATTTTTCATCTTAAATATTCATGGCTTAATGTTTCTTAACTTGATAAGTAGGTTGAATTACAATTTGTCTATTATCACGGTTGTTGTTTGTTGTTGTTTACTTGTTTTTTTGAAGAAGGAAGCGAGAGATAGCTAGAATGAGCAAGAAAGGAAATCATCAAACAAGATAAGCGTACTAAGAGGTAGGCCCTCTTAATTGTTTCTAACCTAAGGAAATATTCCATAGAATGTATCAATTGTGGCCAGACCCATTATCGGGCTAGAGGAATTTGTTTGTGTCCACACTTATAATTTTACTTCACCACACACATGTAGTGATTAATCTAGCAGACTTATTTGAGTCTGGAAAGCACAATCTATTATGGATGTAGGTCTTGTGCATGCCACAAGTTAGGTTGTATTTTGATGCAGTAGATAGATTCCAAATAAAATTCAACTCATCCTTAGTTATTTTCATTTTTCTGCAATTTAGCTATTATTTTGACATTTTTTTCAAGTTGCAAAAGAATAATTTGTCTGGTGTACAGGTACTACTATTTTCTTGCATGGCTGGAATTATCATTCCACACTCTGCCCACCATTATGCTCTTTCTGTCCACCTCAAAACTCTCCCAAAACATTGTTCACCAAGAATATAATTCTAGGTTATTGAAGGCCACTATGTGCGTTGGTTTTTATGCAAGATGGGCCCTTGAAGGGTAGTAGGCTTCAAAAAGGACTCGCACAACCTTCATATACCCTCCATTACCTTCCTCTACCTTTATAACACCTTTACCACCCTCATAATTCTCACGGATCCAATCTTGTAGCAAAATAGGCGATCATGTAGCATCCTGTAGTAATCCAGCAACATTCCTGTAGCAATCATGTAGCATCCTATAGCACCATGTAAACTTGGCCAAAATTGATCCCAAGGGTATATATTTTCCTCCTAGCTTTGAATAATGTCCCTTAGGCTTTGAAACCATGATTTAGGGATACCAAATACAACCTAATACATGCCTTTCATCCACTACAATACAACTCTGCAATTAGGGTTAGTGGACAAATTTATGAATTTGGTACTGCATTGATGATTTTCTTGGCTATATCATGAAATATCTAATGCACTATGTCACTAAATCTTCTCTCTTTGGAACACAATGATTAAAGGTCGATTACATGTTTTATTCCTTTGTGCAGAGTAGATTAGGATCATTTGCTTTGATTTATGCTTCTTAATCTAGGATTTCAATTCCAAGCATTGTTATTCCATTGCATAGACTAGGTTTCCTTTATAAGCAACACTTACATTCTGTAAATAAACTAGTGTTTATGTTTATGTAAGTAGTGTAGACTTTACATTTCTACAAATAGGGTTAGCATTTACTTTTGATTAAGCAACATTTCCATTCCTTTGTAAATAGAGTAATATTTCCACTTTTGCTATTAGAATATAACTTTCCTATCATGCAACTTATTTCCCTGCCAATATAGAATTAGTTGATAGAGTGGTATTTGTATGCCTTGGTCTGGCCCATTAATTGAAAGTGGCATGAGTCGAGCTTAACCTATTCTATTGTTGTTACTGTGACAAACACCCTCCAAAATGTTTCCTATACTTGATTTTGGAGCCTACTAAGGATCATGTGATATGTTGTTCGATGGTCACTTTGTGGTCGTCTAATGTTTTGCAAAGTGTTAAGTTTTCTTCTAAAGTGTCAAAGTCACTTGTTCACAAATGATATGTCTTCGATTAATTCACAAATGTCGGGTTGTGTTATATTCTTTCCACAACTAGCCCACGTAGTTAACCAGGGGGTTAGAGGGGGGGCGGAGCCCCCACTTTGTTGCGTCAATTGCGTAGCGGGGGTGTCACAAGGGGTTTGAGGGGTGCAAGTAACCCCCCTCTATGGACCCTATATTAAGTTGGGTGGACCTACCTATGGTTTTGTGCATGATTTTCTCACATGGTTTTGGACGTGATGGTTTTCGACCCATGGTTTTGGATGCAATGGTATTGGATGCTTCGGCATGTATAAATATGTATTGTAACATTGAAAGGAACATAATGAAAAATCAAGCTAGTAGTCTCGGTTTTGGGATCCAGGGGAAAATCTATGTGTATATGTGTTTTATGTGTTATGCTCTCGCATTGTTTATTTTCTATGTTTTAGAATTCATATGCAGGTAATTTTTGTACAGGGTTAAAACCTACATTTGGTATCAGAGTCATTTTTGGCTTCAAGGGGATGCCTTTGTTGCTGAGGGGTTTCGCTCGGGCCTGTGGTAAACCTTGTTCAGTGGGAGATCTGCGAGATTGATTCTAGTGGTGAAAGAAGATGGTGAGTAGTGGAAAGATATAGATTGAGAATTTTAATGGTCATAGTTTTGAGTTGTGGAAACTCAAGATGGAGGATCTGAGGGTGGATAAAGATCAGTGGATTGTGGTAGATCTGGGTACTAAACCAACAGGAGTGTCCGATGAAGAATGAAAGAAGTTGGATTGGAAGGCAAAGAGCACAATACGATTATGTGTCTCAGATTCAGTATTACTGAATGTATCAGGGGAAGCTACAACGAAGGCTTTGTGGGACAAGTTAGGGACTTTGTACCAATCTAAGTCTCTGGTGAATAAACTGTTCCTATGAAAAAAGCTGTATAACCTGAGCATGAAAGATGGAGACTCGGTGACACAGCATTTAAACGCATTTAATATTGTGGCATGCCAGTTATTATATGTTGATATTAAAATTTTAGATGAAGATAAGTGCATCAGTTTGTTGTGTTCTCTACCAGATTCGTGGGATAGTCTAGTTATTGCAATAGGTAGCAATACAACTACCTTGTAGTTTGATGAAATAGTCTCATCCTTGCTAATGGAGGATATGAGACGAAAAAATATGGAGAGCCAGAATGGTGATGCCTTGTCTGTACGAGGACGGTCCCAAAATAGAAACAAAAATAAGTCATTGAGTGGGAGATCTAAATCTCCAGGAAAACCTGTAAAGGTGGTGTGCTAGAAATGTGGAAAGGAAGGGCACTAGAAAAGAGATTGTAAATCTAAAGCTCTTGATAAAGGAAAGGGATCTAATGATGCTTCTTCTGTAGAGGTGAAAACCACCTCAATTGAAGGTGGGGATGTGTACTTGGCTTCTTCAAGTACACATGTAGATCATGAGGCATGGTTGATTCATCAAGTGCATCCTTTCACTTCACTCCCCATAAAGAGTGGTTCTGCAAGTATGAGAAATACGATGGTGGTGATGTCTTCTTAGGTGATGATAGGAAGGCTAGAATCATTGGTCGTGGAAAAGTAAAGTTGAAGTTGCAAGGTGGAAGGGTTAGAACACTTCCAGGTGTTCTGCATATTCCTGCATTGGCTAGAAATATGATTTCTGTAAGCAAGCTGGATGATGCAGGTGTAAAAACAATGTTCGAGAAGGATACCTGCAAGATGTTTCGGGGAGCACTGGTATTGATGCGGGGAGTTCAGATTGGAACTCTGTACAAGCTGCTAGCTAGCACTGTTGTTGATGGGTGCAAAAACTCTGTGGTTCCTAAAAGTGGAGCAGAAAATCTAGTGGTCTCTGGAGAGAATACCATGTTGTGGCATCAAAGGATTCGACATATTGGAAAGAAGGACCTTCGAATACTTCATGGTAAATTTATGGTAGAAGTTATGGGTAATAGCTCTTTGGATTTTTATTTCTGTGAAAATTGTGTATATGGGAAGCAGAATCAGGTGTGTTTCCCCTCTGGTGGTAGGAGGTCGAAACAGATATTAGAACTTATGCGCATTGATGTGTTTGGACCTATGAAGGTTCCATCACTGGGTATGTTTGTGTACTATGTATCATTTATACATGACTTCTCAAGGAATACATGGATATATTTCCTTCAGAAGAAATCTGAAGTCTTTGACAGGTTTAAAGAATTCAAGGCTCTAGTGGAAAACCAAACAGAGAAGAACATAAAGGTGTTGAGGACAAATAACGGTGCAGAGTTTTGTAGTAAGGAATTTGAAGAATTTTGTAAGAAGTGTGGTATAGCATGAAAGAAGACTACTCCATACACGCCTGAGTAAAATGGAGTTGTAGAAAGAATGAACAAGACGTTGATGGAAAGGGCAAGAAGCATGCTCAGTGGTGCCACGTTAGGATAGGAATTCTAGCCAGAGGCGATGGAGACAACATGTTACCTGGTCAACAGATCACCTTCATTAGTGTTGGAGGATAAGACTCCACAAGAGGTTTGGACTGGTAAGAAACCCTCTCTTTCACATCTGAGGGTATTTGGATGTGATGCATATGTACATGTTCTAAAGGAGAAACGAACCAAGTTGGATAGCAAATCTGAAAAGTGCATCTTTATTGGGTATAAGGATGGTCTAAAGGGTTATAAGCTTTGGAACCTAGTAACAAAGAAGGTTGTATATAGCTGAGATGTGGTGTTCATAGAGGTAAAAGATATTATTAAACATGAAGTCCAACCAAAGGAACTTGAGAAGATAGAGTTTGAGCTTAAGGAGGAAGAATCAAACTCTACAACAGAGGAGGAATCAGAAGATGAAGAGCCACAAACTTCGGGTGTGAGAAGATTAGTTAAAGAAAGAAGACAACCAGAAAGGTATAGTCCAACTACTTTCTGTTCAAAATTTTCTTTATCTATTACTAACGATGATCCAAGAATTGTGAAGGAAGCAGTAGATTCACAGGACGGCAAACTCTGGAAAGAGGCCATGGTTGATGAAATGGCATCTTTGCACAAAAATGAGGCTTGGGATCTGGTGGAGTTGCTGGTTGGAAGGAAACCCATTGGTAGCAAATCAGTGTTTAAGAAGAATACAAATGTAGAAGGAAAGGTGGAGATATACAAAGATCGATTGGTAGCAAAAGGTTATTCCCAGGTGCTGGGAATTGATTTTGGTGATATTTTTTCTCATGTTGCCAAGGTAACTTCTATTAGATTACTTTTATCTGTTGTTGTTGCTTTTGATTTTGAGGTAGAACAGATGGATGTGAAGACAACATTTCCTCACAGGGATATGGAAGAGGAAATCTACATGAAGAAACCTGAAGGCTTTGCGGTGAAGGGTAAGAAAGAACTGGTATGAAAGTTAAAGAAGTCTCTGTATGGGTTAAAACAGTCACCATGGATGTGGTATCAAAAATTTGATACATTTATCAGGGGACTTGGCTTCATCAGAAGCAAATCAGATCATTGTGTGTATTTTAAATTAATTGGTGACTGTGTTATTTATTTGGTCTTGTATGTGGATGATATGTTGCCAATTGGAAATGACAAAGAAATTACCCAGGATCTGAAGACCTAATTGTCCTCCAAATTCGACATGAAAGATCTTGGTAATGCAAACTATATTTTGGTCATGGAAATTAAAAGATATCGGGAAAAGAGGAAGCTCAAGTTAAACCAGAGGAAGTACGTCGAGACAATACTATAGAGGTTTAATATGCAGGATAGTAAACTGGTGAAGGTTCCTATTCTTGTAAGTGTGAATTTATCTGCTGAATAGTGTCCCAACACACAAGAAGAGGAAGAGGACATGTCCCGTGTTCCATATGCAAGTGCAGTTGGTAGCCTGATGTATGCAATGGTTTGTACTAGACTAGACATTACACATGTAGTGGAAGTATTGAGCAAGTTTATGTCAAAACCAAGGAAGGAGCACTGGACAGCAGTGAAGTGAGTTTTCAGGTATTTGCGTGGCACTAGTGATTATGGTTTGTGCTACCCAGGAAGACTAGGATTGGACAGAGTGTTGGATATTCATAGCTTTGTTGATGCAGATTGGGCTAGAGATATAGATCAGAGAAGATCTACAAGTGGGTATGTGTTTAACATATTTGGAGGTGTAGTTAGTTGGATGAGTAAGAAACAATCTCTAGTGGCACTATCAACTACAGAGGCAGAATACCTGGCAGCAACTCATGCAAACAAGGAAGAAGTTTGGTTGCAGAGATTGTGTTCAAGTATGGGGTTAGTACAGGGAGCTATAAGGATAGACTGTGATAGCCAAAGTGCAATTTTCTTGGCAAAGAACCCTGCATATGATTCAAAGACAAAGAACATTGATGTTCAATATCACTTTGTGAGGGATATGATAGAAGACAAAAAGGTGTTGCTGGTAAAGGTGGACACTTTGAAGAATACAATAGGTGCATTGAAAAAATCTGTGAGCTCTGAGAAGTTCTCTTGGTGTAGAGAAACAATGGGCATTACAGGGCTCGATAAATGACTAAGCTCTCTTGTGGCCCCCTATGGAAAGAAAACAACAAGTGGGAGAATGTTGGGTTGTGTTATATTATTTCCATGACTAGCCCACGTAGTTAACTGGGGGGTTAGAGAGGGGGTAGAGCCCCCCCTTTGTTGCACCGATTGCGTAGCAAGGAGGGTCACAGGGGGTTTGAGGGGTGCAGGTAACCCCCCTCTATGGGGTTCGGGGTAGCACACTGGAAAATTTTGTTTTTTGGACCCTATATTAAGTTGGGCGGACCTACCTATGATTTTGTGCATGATTTTTGCACATGTTTTTGGATGCGATGGTTTTGGGTCCATGGTTTTGGACGCAATGGTTTTCGGACCATGGTTTTGGACACAATGGTTTTCGGTCCATGGTTTTGGACGTGATGGTTTTCGGTCCATGGTATTGGATGCTTAGGCATGTATAAATATGTATTGTAACATTGAAAGGAACATAATGAAAAATCAAGTAGGTAGTCTCGGTTTTGGGATCTAGGGGAAAATATTTGTGTATATGTGTTTTATGTGTTATGCTCTCGCATTGTTTATTTTCTGTGTTTTAGAATTCATATGCAGGTAATTTCTGTACAGGGTTAAAACCTACAACAAACATACATCTTTCTATGCATTCTTAGATAGGCCTTGCACAACTCATGAAGGTAAGGCTTGCGCAATCACTACTGATAGTGATTTCACAATCCATAAGCCTCGTGTACTACACAATACATGACAACAATTAGTGTGCACTCTCCATTTACAAACTTCCTCACTTCGATTGCAATTATACTTCTATTTCAGTGAGTTCTCTCAACTGTCGCTCTGGTACACCTTTGTTTTCACAAATGTCGCTTTCATCTTCGAAACTATCATTTTTTCTTGCATTCACTTTACTAAGTGTTTTTTTCATGTTATCTTCAATCTGGTATGTGTCACTTTCACTTTCTTTAAGCCTTTGCAAGTGTCATTCACACTTTCGCTTACTTTCGTAAGTGTCATATTTTGGCATGGACAGTGTCGCACATTGTAAAAGTAGAGTTATGGTTCATTTCAAGAGGCAAATTTGATACCAATTGGTTCTATATATATTGTACATATGTATTAAACTCATTCCCAAAGTTTTATGCATTTTTCTACTAGTGTCATCACTTTCATCGCAACGTATATCTTAAGTGTTGCACTTGGAGGAGAATGTTGCTTTGTCATCGCATAAGGGGATCATGTTGATTATGAGTGCTAAGTGTTTAATGTTGTGTCTTCCATCTTTCTGAGTGTGTGATCATGTTCAAGTCCAAGCTTCATTTTATCTTTGCCTCATTGATCCCACACTCAATCAAATTCCAAAAAGTTTCATGCCTGACCAACTAGAGCTCACTCTACCCCCTTGAATTGTGCATTGCACAATTGTAAGCCTCAAGAATGGATCCTTGCCTTTTGGAAATATGAAATGCATAGTTACTACCTCCAAGGACTATGTATTGCACAATCATAGTGACCAAGAGCTTCCTCCTAACCTCCAGAATTGTGCAATCCTTTGTCTCATCCAGTCTCCTTCTAATAATTGCGTACTTGCAAGGAGAATTTTGTCTCTCTGAATTCTTGAAATGGGCAACTACATGATCCTCTACCCCTCTCTCTCTTTAATTGTGCATTGGACAGTTACAGTGAGTAATATTTCCTCATGGTTGTAGATCTTCCTGTAGATTCAACAACTCATGTAATTTCCTAGAACACAAGACAATAATCTGTCCAACTCATGAAAAAAAGCAAGGAGGGTTCAGTTACAGCGCTAGAGCCACGGAAATGGTTGTGCGAGGTGGAGGAGGTCAGGCTACTCCACTTACTATGGATTCCACACTTTCACCGGGCACCAATCACGATATTTGTCATCAAGCAAGTGCTTTGCCTAGTGCACAATGGGTACTTTTGGATGGAGGATCCTATTCCCCTCATGGTGGAGCTTATTCATAGGATTTCTCAGCTTCCCTGTATGGGAAGGGACCCCGCAGAAATAGCTGGAAAAAGCAGAGACTTGGCGCTTGTAGAGGTCATGAAGAAGAAATATAAGTTGGAGAAAAAGCAGAGGGGCTACATCATTAGTAGCATTCAAGACAAAAGGGTGCGTGTAGCCACCCAGCTGTTAGCAGGAAAAGTCATGAAAAAATGTCACGGCAATGAGTGCCAACAACGGTCATCACGCTAGCCGAACAATATGCAGAGGGGGTACAGTTCAACTGAGCACAGTTCCCCTGCGAGGAGTTTCTGATGAACTGCAAGGAGGCCCAGGAGCAGGGTAACACCTTCCACTACGCGTGGTTTCTATTATCCATCTTGTTGGTTGCAAGGGAATTGCCTGAGGATAGTCAGTTTCCTCCTCTTAACAGGACTTTTCAGAGGCAGAAAAATATGTGTCGCTCTAGGCGACAAAGGACGCCACGCGAATCCACGAGACCAAGATCTTTTGGATACTCGTGGAGGCAAGCATCTAGATGTGGATCAACAAAAGGCTGCACCTATCCCCCACGATGTACGATAGCCTGTGGAGCTTTGTATACTTTAAGGTGGATATTCACAATGTGTATATCAAGGCGCGAAAGGATCTGGAGCAGAACTGTACCAAACTCCCTTTCATCGCAATTGATGACGCTATTTTCGCAGTGCTCAACTCATGGCCACCCGAATGGTGCACCCCGGATTTGGCAGCACGCGATGAGACATCAATGCAAAGACATAAGGATGTCGCTAAGCTGTTGCCACGACAGAAGTGGAACGAGCAGTTCGCCGAGGAGGTAAGGGCTTCCCACGAGGCAGCGAAGGCCGCCGCAGAGTAGACCAAGGCCACCAAAAAAGCAACAGCCACTGGGGCCACCATGATGTAGGAGGAAAGAGGCCCAGACCTGACCACAGGATAGGGGAGAAATGACACGGCAGAAGGCGTGGACCCAAGCATGACAACTACACAACTAAAACAGCCGCGTGGTATGGAACGAACAGGGCCATGGAAGAAGACCAAAGCTTCCAAGCTAGATGGGAACCTATTACACTAGTAGAGGGTGACCTATACGACATCGGCGACATATTTTGTGAGGTCACCAAGGAAGCGCTCCAAGAAGCAATGAAAGAGTAGCAAAATGTGTTGGGGGCCCTCAGGGCGCAATTGCAGGGACTTCAAGTGCAGCCCCCACAAGAAGGAATGGTAGCCACCTACGATGTCATGGGTACATCAACAACAGAGCAGCTATTGCAGGCCAAAATCGCTAACACCGTCGTGCTGCCAAAAGGAGCACTGACAGTAGACAGCACGGAGGACAAAGCCACAGTGGGCAGGATCAAGGGACTTGGCCTAAACTTGGCTACCCTTCCACGAGATATATTATACCAGCTATAGGATGGAGCGATAGCAGAACTCGGTGCTAGGGAAGGATGCATAGTGCAAATGCTTAGTGAACAGCGAATCAACATCGAGCAACTTAGCCTACAACGCAATCAAGTGTTGGCGTAGAATCAGCATCTGGAGCAGATCGTAGAGGAATCATGTTGCCACGCCCTAGTGCTAGAAATTGCGACAAACCTACCAATAAGAGTGTGGATCCACAAATTAGCTAGTGGATTCCGCGAGGCAAAGGAGGAAGCAATGAGGATCTAGTTGGATCTCAACTTGCAGATTGTTGAAATGTGATAAAAGGTGCAGTCGTCCATGTCCTCGGAAGTTCGGGAACAACACGCTGACGCTATCCAAAATGGGTTGGAGGAAATAGGACAGGCAACGCAGACCTGTACAACTCTGATGGAAGAATCCTTTGGGGTCCTCACTGCCTTATAGGAGGACCCCACCATACAGGGCCGAGAAACAGAGGCACGACAGCTTCAAACATAATATGACAATGTGTGCGGGACAGTGCAGATAGTGATCCTGACTCAGTGGCTAGCGAAGCTACCGTAGGCGAAGATGTTGAAGGAACAAGTGGATGTCACGCACCAAAAGGAGGCAGTACTTAAACCACGTGTCCATCCTTGGATTGATGAGGCCTTCATCATCACTGCCGACATTGAAGGAAAGCTCACGCAAATGAAAGTGATGCAATTTTTATGATAGGGATTTGCCTCTGACAGTGAGCATTCAATCGAGCGAGTAGAGCAGATCCAACAGATGGCAGAACAGTGCGTTGCGGACCTTTGCGTAGCCCAGACACTATTGGAAGGGCTTCGTGCCAAGATCACCACACAGTGACTTGAGGCGAGTCATGATGATTGTGTTGGGTGCTTGTTGGATATCAGATCCCCCTACAACATGGCTTTGGGGCCTAAAGCCTAGGTTTTGGTCAATGTAATGTAAAGATTCTGCGAAATGCGAGCATGGAGCATGAAAGTTTAGGATGACTCATAGGATTGTCCACCCTAAAATAATGTAATTTAATGTAAAGTTGTGTCAGCCTACCCATGGTCCGCGGACCATGGGATTGTATAAATAGAGCGAGGCTCTAAGTGTAAAGTTAGTTTTTGGGGAAAGAAAGTAATAGATAGATGTGAAGGCATGGTTATAAGATAGAAGTGGATTTGAAGTGTCTTGGGTCGTAGTAGTAGGTAGAGGCTCTATAGCTGAGTGCGCAGAGGCCTAGTAAAGTCCACAGCTGAATGCGTAGGGTAGAGATGGGTCTGTATTGAACTGAACTTGAAAAGGATTATTAATAAAGCTAAGTTGATTTGGCATATTGTGCATCCATTACGTAGATCTATATTTTGATTTTATGTGTTAATGGTATCTGTTTATTTATATGTGCGCACTTGTATGAATGCTTATGTATGAAAACCTTCTAAGTAATTAAGCGAACAGAAACTAATTAAGGAAGACTTGGGTATTTAACACTGGTCCCACTACGACTAGAGTTGCACGAAGGCAGTACCATAGGACGCAAGAAGCTCGCTAGTGCGTGTAACCTAGTAAGCGCGAAGGTTGAATCGCATACCTATCGCCCCATATCAGACATCCCTAGGGTGCGAAAACCTGGTTCTAGCACCCTCCCATACTACTTCGAGTGAGACCTCGGTCCGTGCTCCGCAGACTGTTGCCGAAAGGGCTGTTGGGCCGCCAAATTAACATAAAGTTTCACTCCATTTTCACCTTTATCCTCATTTTGTCACCTCGTTTCATCACATTATCATTACATAACCCTATATTTCCATTACCATATGTGTTCATATTTTAATTTTCCAAAGTTATCAATTTTATGTATTTAGAGTGAATTTATGATTAAAAGTTAGAGAAATAACATGTATTTGCTTATACCTAAAAGTGGCTTGAGTTTGATGACATGTGTAGATCATTTGGAAGCTTATAAGGCACCCTTATGTGGCATCCCAAGATCAAATTCGAATTTCAACTCAAGAGGTGGACCATATTCCAAGGAGAAAGATCATGGAGATTTTGATGTGTCATGGGATTTGTATCTAGTATTTAGGGATAAGTTGAGACAAGTATGGGTCTAGTAGATATTTAAGGGATCTACATTTATTGAGTAGATATCCCTAATTCATGTATAAATAAGAGGAGCATCCTTCAAAGGAAAAGGAGGGAGAACAGTTATCAGTTATTCAATAGCATCAAATTTATAATTGTTGTGTGTGGAGCATGATTGTTCAGAGGTCTTTGTTTTAGTCGGATGTATACCCCAGGAAGTTTTGTACACCCCTCCACGCGGGAGGGTGCGGGGGGCACTTGTCCCCCCCGCGGGGGCTGGGGGGTCCGGGGGCCAACGGTCCCCCGGCAGGGGCTCGGGGGCAACGCCCCCGAAGCCAAAAATAAATATAAAATTGCCTTGTAAAAGTATAGTAATTTCTAGTTAATCTGGGCCGTTCATTAGGCGGATGATCTGACGGTAGAACTTATGTTTAGTTTAGGGTTTTTTGCCCTAGAGGCAACCCCCTCTCTTTGTATGAGGGTATTGTATTTGAGGCTGTGAAATAGATGTGTATTCGGTGAGCGAGAAATAGAGAGGTGAGACTGTGAGAGAAAACAGAGGATATTATAGCGGATTTGCTGTAGGTTGTGTCTCTTCATTTTGCTGGATAATAGAAAGGAAGGACTGGCTGTTCGGGGTGGACGTAGCCCAAACTGGGTGAACCACGTATATCTGTGTCTCTCTTGTTTTGTGTGTTTTCTGTGTTTATGTTTCTGCAATATTTTATGTGTTCCATTGCTCCGTAATATATAATTTTCTAACAATAATTGTTCATTCAACACGAATAATATCATTTTCTCCAAATCATGAGTTATGAGTGTTGTTTGATTCTTAAGCTGTGATAGTTGTTCATGTGTGCTCATTGAGGAATGGAAGGATCCCCATACTGAGATAAGTACACTTTGTTGTACAGTAATGTTGTGAATATACTAATTTTAATTCGGATGTTCATGTTATTTATTTGATGTAAATACTTGTAGATAATTTCAGTATGAATTCATGTTATGTCCATGTTTTTGTTGTGTGAAGGTAAATCTCCTTTCAGTAGCTAGTTTTTATGTGAGAAGGACAACCAAGATATCCTAAGTTAGGAGTCTCTTCTCCATGAGCTAGACTGAACTGAAACAAGATTTACTTTTTCATATGCTTTCCTAGATTACATTTATGTGAAGATTGATTTCCTTTCAGTAGCTAGTTTTTATGTGAGAAGGACAGCCAATATCTTCTCAGTTAGGAGACTCTTCTCAATGAGCTAAGAACTGAACTAAAAACAATATTTACTTGCTTTCATTTATATGCTTTCTTTCCTGCTTTCTTAGGTGTTTAGCAATGTTATTATAGGAAGATTGTAGAAGGACAATCAGGACTCCTGAATAAGAAACTCTTCTCTATCTTCTAAAGTAAAACTATTCCATTGATCAAACATTTTTATGCTTTCATAAAATAGATCTGGTAGTTTAGATTTGTAATATGCATTTCCATTCTAAACAAACTTCCTCCGCCTGTTTCATCTGAGGTCCCATATATTTTGGTTTGCTTCTAAGTTTACGAAACCCGGGTTGACAAATTAAATGACAGGGATTTAATAGACAATTAAATTGCCCAACAAGGGCCAGTAGTACCAAGATTTGCTTGGCTAAGTCACTTCTGAACCTGGGTTAGGCCCCACATAGCCAACACCTGTTCATTTCAATAGGTTTTATCATAAATCTTGAAAGACAAGACTGATTAACTTCTACAGGTTGCAATATAGAAAGTTTGCCATTTAGGAATCTTTTATCGCTATTTTTTGTTCAATTTCTGATTGTTGATTGTTGTTCACTTACTGTTGCTATTCAATTGAGTAATGCAAATTGATTTGGGTTGTTATAGATTGGTAGTGTTGTTCAGTGGTTATAGTTTCTTTACTTGATTAAGTGTGATTAGTCTTAAGCTTATTTGAACGATTCTAAGTGTAATTCTTATTTGCATTCAATTTCAATTGATTTTGGAAAAATTTGCATAGAATTGTAGAGTGTGTTGAGAGTATTTCTTCCATAGATAGTTCCTTTTAGAATTTTGTGAATTGAATTGAAGAATTAGCCTTTTGTGATTGCAACGATTCGTCATTAGATAACCTCTAGATTCCCTGCACATACTGTGTTGGCACTCTTGAGATAAAAATACTTACCTCGGGTTGACAACTAATGTAGAGATTAAGATTCCCTGTAAAAAGATATCTTAGTGAGCCAACATTTTGGTGCTATTGCCGGGGAGAGTGTTTCAAGTGATTGTTTTTATTTCTTTGTTGTAGGAGAATTGGGTTTTAAAAATGGAAGGTAAGAACCTGTGTACCTAGCAAGTAAAGTGCTTGCTTACTTGCCCGCTTTACAACAAAACCTTAGAGGTTAAATAGGAATTTGTTTTTATGAATGACTAGAAATAAAAAGATAGAAAAAGAGCATAATCCTCCACCAAAACCCACAAAACCCAAAGGATCGGTGAACCTTGGGAGAACGACCTTTATAGACGAAATCATAAGAAGAGCAGAGTCTCAAGCATCAATAGGATTCCAGGCTATACCTAGAAAAAGTTCTACTACTATCCCTCAAGTAGTAGGCTCACCATCTGCAGGCTGAGATTCAAAGCCAAGTAGGAGGATCGGAACAGAGTTTTCAAGCTACAATAATCTTACACTTTGATCCTCCACAATAGGAAAAATCTTGTAACTTAAGAGAAGGAAAAGGAGAAACTAGTGGGGATGCTAAAGTAGAACCACATCTGTCTGAACAAGGATCTCCTGAGATTCTAGACCTAGGAAGTGTTGTAAAGCTAGCGCAGGTTGCTAACTCTCTGCTTACTCCAGAAGCACCCCTTGAAATCCCCAAATATTATTGGCATATATTTGATCAAATGGAATATCAACCACCCCAAGGTCAAACCTCGACATTAGAGTACCCCATGGTCGACAAGGTGGCCAATGCCCCTATGAAGGCTATTCCTCTGTAGGGCATCCCAACCTTCCATGGCATGATCACAGAGGATCTTGATGCTTTTCTGTTTGATTTTGATGTCCTCTATAGAGGGTATGACTATACCACTGGCCCCCAAAAGTTGAAATTGTTCCCTTCCACTCTGAAAGGGGCAGCTTTGAGATGGTTTATGGGTCTGGGTGGGCAAACCATCAATTCTTGGGACAAAATGAAAACCTCCTTCCTTAAAATATACCAGGAATTTTGTAAAACTAGGGAACTAAAAGATGAGATTTTTAAGATGACTGCAAAAGATAATGAAAAACTAGAAGAATATGTAGAACGATTTAATTATAATTTGCAGAGGTCTCCACACATTGCCCTACCAAAATAAGTCGTAAGAGCTATCTTAATTAAAGGAATGAAAGAGGAATGGGTAGAAATTCTAAACTTAATGGGAAAAGGAGATATTTCTTAGCAATATTATGATGAAATTATTCGTTTGTGTATCAGGTGTTCACGGGGAAGCACGCGTACAGGAGCAGCTAGCCGAGATCCAATGAGAAGAGGAAGAAAACCACATAGTGGAGGTGTAACACGGATGGAGATTAGCAACCTCCTAGAAGATTTTAAGATGGACATCCTAGGCACTCTTACAACACAGCTGGATGTCCTACAGGCTAACAAAAACAGGCTTTAGTAGAACAAAATTTTGCCATCGTCTACCCATGTTGTCGAAAGAAGCATAGCCAACGGGAACGCCCGTTAGACATGGTTCAGAAATGTGCCATCTATACTAAAGATTACGACACTGAACAATGTCCATTATTACCCGAGTTGAAAGCAGTATTTAAAGAAGCAGAGGAAGAAATAGAACCAGTATATTTGATGAACCAACGTCGACAATGGCAAGCTAAACCTACATGCATGTCACAAGACGCATCCCAATTCTTTCCTTCCTCGCAGTTTAATCAATAGAAAAACCTTGGGGCAACCTGGCAAGTCTAATCACCCTACCCAAATTGGCAAAGCTCACCATTCCTTATGACATCCTGGCCAACACAATCTTTTCCAGGAAATGGTTGGTCGAAATCTCCTTTTACTCCTGTTTGGTAAGGCAATCCCTATAATCCTAGTGGCCTACCTCCACCTCTCAAAATCTGAATTGGTCTACAAACTAGCAGCAACCTCTGGGGATATCTAATTGTTAATTTTAGGTATGTTCTATGCTTAGAGCAATTTATTTCAATTTTCATAGTTAGCTCCATACCTTTTCCAGATTAGCAATCACATCAACATTAAAGTAAACTATAGATAGAACATAAACATAAATCGCAGAAGACAAGCCAAGACAAGAGGACACAAGATGTGGCGCTAGCAAGGGACAAACCCTAATGTGGGGAAACCCTTGATCAGTTCTTCTTATATGTTCTTCAATAGTTCAAAAGGGAGAGAGAGAGATAGTACGTTTACAACAGAAGTCAACACTTTGACTTATCTAGATAAGAGCATAGATCATCTCTAATAAGATGATACATGAGATCAATTGAAGACATATGCTTCAACTAATTCTCCAAGGTGACTCCTTCACCTATCGTTGTGCTGCATTTCGTCATCATGTTGCACCTCACCGCGCTACACCATGCTGCACCCATCATCACTATGTTGCATCTCATCACACTTCTTTAATCATGACTATACCCATCACTCTACTACATTATGTGCCATTGCTACACCATGTTGCCATCCTGACCTATATGTTGACTACACCTTGCTTGCTTTTTGTCCCTTGCTTGATTGTTGTCCCTAGCATGCTTGTTGTCCTTAGCATGCTTGTTGTTACATGCTAGTTGTCCCTTGCATGCTAGCTGTAACATTACATGCTTGGTGTATTTGCTGCTAAGTACCATACAACTATCCCAATGTTAGTTAGTTGTCCCTTACATGCTACTCTTCTTCGGAGACAAATGTTCTGGCTATTTTGGCAGTTCCGGCAGTTCCGGCTTTTCTGTCTTTTCCGAAAGTTTCGACTTTTCCGGCTTTTCTAGCTTTTCCGGCAGTTTCGGCTTTCTGCCCTCTGGATCAGGGCAACGTTATTCCTTAGGATCTCTCCTCCTACTAAAACCCAAAGACAAGTAGAGAGAGGAAGAGATCCCAAGTGTGTTGAAATGACTTGAAGGCCACCTCTATTTATACTAAAACGTTGAGCACATGTGGGGTTTATTTGGTTGTTGGCCGACCTTGACGAATTGTCTTATAACACAAATAAATTCATAACTCCATAAATACTTATCGGAATTGGATGATCTTTAGATCAATCATACACCTCTCAATGAGAGGGATCCAAGAAAAATATCAGTTTCCATAAATAAGATGACCCACTTGGAATTCGGCCCTAGTTTCCAATTTTAACACTCTCCCTCAACTAGGGAGAACTCCATCTGTTGATCCATATGTCCAACTGTACTATCTCTGCCATCAGTGCCTTGCACTACTCTGCTCTGCTCTGCTATGCTTTTATCAGCTGAGCTCTGCTCTGCTCTACTATGCTTTTATCAGCTAAGCTCTGCTCTGCTCTGCTTTGCTCTGCTCTACTGAACCATGAAGAATAAGAATTGATCGAGAATGTCTCATACCATTCTCTACTGACCCAAATTCAGTTTCATCTGAAGAGAGTGTGTCACATCACTCTTACTGACCCGATGTCAGTTTTATTGATCCCAAATCAATATCAGAAGAGAGTGTCTCAAACCACTCATGCTAATCCCAGATCAGTTTCATTGATCCCAGATCAATGTCACAAGAGAGTGTCTCAAACCACTCATACTGATCCCAGATCAGTTTCATTGATCCTAGATCAATGGAGGTCATCCTAGCATAGGGAGTACGGTAGATACAGCGATGCGTCCATCGATAGTACTAGTATTGTCCCTATCCTCATTTCCCTGCTCATTGAGCAGATGAGAGGTACTTCCCATGAGTACCAAACTGCATGGGTAGGATGCCTTGATAAGAGAACTAATCATCCTGTCCACAGGAGAACGAATCATCTTGTTAGTGGATGCCACGGAGAACTAATCATCCTATTCCACAGTCACCATGGAGAACAAATCATCCTGGCCCACAGGAGAACTAATCATCCTGTTCCATAGTCACCACAAAGAACAAATCATCTTGGCCCACAGGAGAACTAATCATCCTATTCCATAGTTTCCATGGGAGAACTAATCATCCTGGCCCATAGGAGAACTAATCATCCTGTTCCACAGTTGCCACTGGAGAAATAATCATCCCGGCCCACAAAAGAACTAATCATCATGTTCATAGCACACCATCAAGGGAGGGTGAGTCGCCCTATGGTTGTATTTTGCTCTAGTAAGTACCCCAAGCACCCCCGGGCTCCCAGAGCTCAATGCATGCAACATGCAGGACCCTTATAAGAAGGTCTCTCAATGACTTCAAGTCATTCGGGAAAGTAACAGATTTGACCTTTCCCTGGGGCTTTGACAAAATGTCTGCGACCTGTACATCTCAATGCGATGGAGCCTCCTTGCTCATCAACATACCATATCACAGATAAGGTAGTATTTGATGTCTATTTGCTAGAGAAATAATCAAATATGGGATTCCTCAATAATTGAACCCCCCTCTAGTTGTCACAAAGAATCACAGTGGTATTCATCATGTGTACAAACATCTCACTTAAGAGCTTATGCAACCATGCAGCTTCACATGAGATCATACTCGTAGCTATGTATTCGGTCTTGGTGGTGCTTATAGCAACTGACTTTTGCTTCCTACTCATCCATGATGTCAAGAAGAATGCAAAGAGAACTAGCACTGAGAAGTGCTCTAGTGATCCTCCACACTACCTACCTAGTCAGCATTCAAATAATCATGAAGTTTCATATTTTCGACAGTGTAACTCAATACATGAGAGATTGTGCCCCAAAGATATCTCAGAAGATTCTTAGCACCAATCCAGTGAGGCTCAACCAAATATGAGCTCACCATGCTAACTGCAAAACATATGTCTGGACGGAAGTTCACCAAGAGCATCAACGTGAACGAGTTTATGAAACTCAGAGGCACTTCCAAAATCTGGTCTAACATCACTACCATATAACTTCTGAAAGTTAAAATCCATGAGGTAGTCATAGGTTTGCAGTTTATCATTCCACATCCGGAATCCAACTCCCTCTTACTTCTGCAAATGAGAGGGTCTTCACCTGTCAGAAATAGGTCATCCTCATAAGGTGCCAATATGAGAGGTCTATCATCCACAACCTTCGGGTAATGGTTTGGATCGGTTTCACTCCTAGTGAATCTTAGCTTCATCAGACAGTTATCAATCCTCTCATACTACGTCGGGGGTGTTTTGCTTCAAGCCATAGAGGGCTTTCTTCCACCTGTATACATGAGATTCCTGATCATGAATCTCAAACTCCTCGGGTTGTTCCAAACCTGTGGACCTGCTACATGAGGGGAATGGCCCCTTTATAAGATTTTCCTTCGGTACATCTCAGAGATGTACCTTCATGCTCTACTTGAATTCAAACATCCCTATCACCATTTGACTCACATCAAGTAGGGCCCCATAGGTAGACTTCCGTTGTTATATATGCGATATGTCAATTGACATGATCCCCAATGGACCATTCTGCAACTTGATACAAATTTCCAACCCTGAACCCATGAGAAAAAGCATCTTTGAAAATTATATTTTTTAACACTATACCTTTCCATTGATGAATGCCACCCTAAAACCTTTGACTTCCTGATCCAGGTGGATGTTGGTGGCCACCCACCTATCCCATTTGGACCCCCACAACTGTCTCTTTCCGCTTTTTCAGTTTCCTAAATTGTAGCACAGTTTACTATTTTTAGCAGTTTTTCAGGTCCTGAACTTCCGGAGCCGTTTTGAGGCCCTAAACGACGTTTTTTTGGGAATCTGGGGCAACATGGGTCCATGGACCGATGTTGCCTCCCAAAGTGGTAGTACTCGGATAGATCTTTCTAACGAGCTATCGTACACGTCAAACAGAGATCGTATGCCAAAGTTACGACCCCGGGAAATTGATGTACCAATTTACCCAAACGGGGCCCACAATTTGGCGTTTCATCTTCTAGGGTTAGGTTTCGGGATGTGAAGGGTTTTCCATTGTTTCTCAACAATAAATAGGCCTTCGAGCCTCATTGTAATACAGTTTTAGAATAGTTCAGAGGCATGTAGCCACACATCTCTTCTCAGAGATAAGCTACCATCGCCCTAGCTGGTTTATTTCCATTTCTGGTTGTAAGCATATTTCAGTATTTTCCATTAATGAAATGAAGTATTATTTCTGTTGCACCTCTGTATTTATGGTTATCGCATCTCTGTATTTATGGTTATCTCTGTAATTTGTTGCGTTCCTGTTTAAATCCAGATCAGTGGTATCAGAGCGGTCTGCTTTTTCTCTGTTTTTCTTTGCATGTCCCCAACGAGGTCGAGATATAAGGAGTTAGGGCTTGAACTGGTCGAACCTTTGCAAGACCAGCCTCGCAAATCCCGACGGCCTCCCATGGCGGATGAGAAGAAAGACGAGGGGGCAGGAGATCCTATCAAAATCTTGCTCGAAGAAGCGCTTGAGCGGCAAAGGAACGCAATGATGGATAGCTTTGCGCAGATCCTTCAGCGGCTACCCAGAGGCGACGCATCGGCTTCCAACAGCGACTCTGGAAATGCCACACCATTTAAGGTACAAGTTAATTTTGAAATCCCCATCTTCGAGGGTCAAATAGATGCAGATGCCGTAGATAAATGGTTAAATCTGCTAGATGGGTATTTTTCTGTTCACGAATTTTCAAGTCGGGAAAAGATTGTTTTCGCTCTTCTCAAAGCAGCCCCCCACGTCAAGGACTGGTGGGAAACCTACTGCGAGCAGAAGGATGAAAGTACAGGCTCACTATTTTCAGCCGCACCCACTTGGAATGACTTCCGGGATGCCATCAAGGAGCAGTACTACCCTGTCGGAAACTATGAGGACAAATACATCAAATGGACCACACTGCGGCAGGGACGAGACCAAGATGTGTCGGAGTTCACAAACATTTTTCATACCCTTCACACACAGTTGGGTATCAAAGATTCTGAGCTACATCTGGTACTCAAATACCAAGGCTACCTACACAAATACATCCAGGAAGAGATGGGGTTCTTGAACATCCCCTCACTCGGCACAGCATACCGATACGCTGTCAAAATTGAGCAAAAGTTCAAACAGAAGAAGCGAGACTTTGGATCTGCAAATCCGAAGCCCGAAGGACAAAGCCAAGGCGGGGTGACCCAAGACAACCCATCGAAGCTACAAGAAAAGAACAACACCATGAAGCCAAAGAAGGACACAGGGAAATGGTGTGAGTTCCACAAGAGTCCCACTCATAACACAAGTGAGTGTCGGACCAAGCAGTCGCTGGTGGCTGAATTGAAGGCTTCCGAATCAGATGCATGTTCCGACCCTGAGCCAGAACCCGACAAGGGGAATGGCAAAGGGAAGCAAATCATTGATGCGGATCCCAGTGCCACTGTTGCCACCGCCAAGATCCAGAAAGATGAGCCCGAAAATCCAGAGGAAGGGGAGCGTCTTTTCCACTCACAGATGTGGGTGAAGGGTTCGCCGCTACAATTCATTGTCGACAGTGGCAGCCAAAAGAACCTCATTTTAGCAGAGGTCGTGAAGCGGTTGGGCCTACCGACTACACCACACCCACAGCCATACAGTATCGGGTGGCTTCATGAAGGATGAGATCTCAAAGTTCGCCAGCAGTGCCGCCTTCCCTACAGCATCAAGCCCTTCACAGACGAGGTGTTGTGTGATGTTACACCTCTGGATGTTTGTGATGTATTATTAGGCCAACCATACTTGTGGAGGCGACATGCTGTGCATGATTCAAGGCCTCGTGCTGTCATTATTTCTTTAAATAATTCATTATACAGGATACCGGAAGTAGCCCCACCTACTGCCACATCTTTGATCACTGCTAAGAAAGGCAGCAAGCTCATCTCACAGACCAGGAAATTTATCTGTCTGGTTCACTCCCAAAGTAAGGGGAAGAGCGTTGCTACCTCCATGACCCCTGCAAAGGGTTCCTCCATGCAGCAGCAGCAGCAAAGGGATACGGTCATGACAGAACACAGGAACAAATTCTCCTCACCCATAGAGATACCACACAATTTTCAGGTGGGCAACAAAGTCTGGTTGCATCTGCAGAGAGAATGCCTTACCAGAACCCATCAGAAGCTCAGACCACTCCGACGTGGTCCTTACAGCAGTACCAAGGCTGTGGGGAACAATGCTTTGGAGCACATCATTCCTCCATTCCTTTGCCTGCACCAAGTGTTCAATATGGACCATCGTCGACCGTGCTTCCCACCATTACTAGACACATCAGAGATTGCAGGACAAGTTCAGCAGATGGAGGAACTCAATGCAATGGGGACCATTGCTTCCTAAGGGGGGAGGAATGATCCAGGTGGATGTTGGTGGCCACCCACCTATCCCATTTGGACCCCCACAACTGTCTCTTTCAGCTTTTTCAGTTTCCTAAATTGTAGCACAGTTTACTATTTTTAGTAGTTTTTCAGGTCCTGAACTTCCGGAGCCGTTTTGAGGCCCTAAACGATGTTTTTTTGGGAATCTGGGGCAACATGGGTCCATGGACCGATGTTGCCTCCCAAAGTGGTAGTACTCAGATAGATCTTTCTAACGAGCTATCGTACACGTCAAACGGAGATCATATGCCAAAGTTACGACCCCGGGAAATTGATGTACCAATTTACCCAAACGGGGCCCACAATTTGGTGTTTCATCTTCTAGGGTTAGGTTTCGGGATGTGAAGGGTTTTCCATTGTTTCTCAACAATAAATAGGCCTTCGAGCCTCATTGTAATACAGTTTTAGAACAGTTCAGAGGCATGTAGCCACACATCTCTTCTCAAAGATAAGCTACCATCACCCTAGCTGGTTTATTTCCATTTCTGGTTGTAAGCATATTTCAGTATTTTCCATTAATGAAATGAAGTATTATTTCCGCTGCACCTCTGTATTTATGGTTATCGCATCTCTGTATTTATGGTTATCTCTATAATTTGTTGCGTTCCTGTTTAAATCCGGATCACTTCCATTTCCGAGATGGACACCAGTTTCTTCTTGCGATCAGGTACATAAAAGAGATTTTGTAAATGAATCAAGTTACCCTTATTCAATTGAGAGTTAACATTCCCTACACCCTTTCCAGGATAGGTGGCATCTGCTCCAAGTATAATCCCACAATTGTTTCCATCTCTACCAAATTAGAGAGTGCACCCATCTATCCGATGAAGTACCTTGAAGCACTACAATCTATAAGCCAGATTCCCAAAGAATCTGAAGGAGAGGGCCAATACAAGATAACGCTTCTTTATCTTATCAAAAACAACATTTGATTCTTCATACCCGAGGTTCCTTGCTTTCTATTGAGAGTCGGCCATTTCCTTGATGACCAATATTAACTGTCATTCCTTTGATCATTGAAAATGTCCCTGGAATGATTGTTATCATCATCAAGTGATGTGTCCCTGTCATTCGGGACACTCCTTCGCATAATGGTCGAACTAGTTATCTACCTTTCCTGCCACCTTGAGATCCGGTCTTCCAATGAAGTGATCTTTAGGTAGGCCATATTCCACTGCACCATTCTAATAATATTCTCTGCTTAGACTTCACCCTTGGTGAATTTAAAGAGGGATGAGGAATCCACTGATCCTTTTGTCGTTTCCCAACTGTCTTGGGTGATTTCTCTTTCACTATTGCTTGGGCATTGTCTTCACCTCAGCTCTGATACCATGTTAATTTTAGGTATGTTATATGCTTAGAGCAATTTATTTCAATTTTCATAGTTAGTTCCATATCTTTTCCAGATTAGCAATCGCATCAGCATTAAAGTAAACTGTAGATAGAACATAAACATAAATCGCAGAAGACAAGCCAAGACAAGAGGACACAAGATGTGGCGCTAGCCAGGGACAAAACCCAATTTGGGTAAACCCTTGATCAATTCTTCTTATATGTTCTTCAATAGTTCAAAAGAGAGAGAGAGAGAGATAGTATGTTTACAATAGAAGTCAACACTTTGACTTATCTAGATAAGAGCATAGATCATCTCTAAGAAGATGATACATGAGATCAATTGAAGACATGCTGCTTCAACTAATTATCCAAGGTGACTCCTTCACCTATCATTGTGTTGCATTTCGTCATCATGCTGCACCCCACCGCACTGCACCATGATGCACCCATCATCACTATCCTGCATCTCATTATGCTTCATTAATCATGACTATACCCATCACTGTACTGCATTATGTGCCATTGCTGCACCATGTTGCCATACTAACCTATGTGTTGGCTACACCTTGCTTGCTTGTTGTCCCTAGCATGCTTGTTGTCCTTGGCATGCTTGTTGTTGCATGTTAGTTGTCCCTTGCATACTAGTTGTAACATTGCATGCTTGGTGTATTTGCTACTAAGTACCATACAACTATCCCAATGTTAGTTAGTTGTCCCTTGCATGTTGTTCTCCTTCGGAGACAAATGCTCCAGCTATTTCGGTAGTTCCCGATAGTTATGGCAGTTCCAGCTATTCCTGGCAGTTTTGGTTGTTCTGGTTGTTCCCGGCAATTTCGGCAGTCCTAGCAATTCCGGCTTTTTCGGTAGTTCCAGATTTTCCGGCTTTTCTAGCTTTCTCAGCTTTTCTGGTAGTCCCAACTTTTGCAGCATTTCCGTCTTTTCTGGCATTTCCGGCTTTTCAAGCTTTTCCGGCTTTTCCGTCAGTTCCGTCTTTTCCAGCAATTCTAGCTTTTCCGGCAGTTCCAGCTTTTCTGGAAATTCTGGCTTTTTTGGATTTTCTAGCAGTTCCGACTTTTTTGGCATTTCTGGCTTTTCTGGCAATTACGGCTTTTTCGGCTCTTCCAGATTTTCCGACAGTTCCATCTTTTCTGGCAGTTCCGGCTTTCTGCTCTCTGGATCAGGGCAACGTTATTCCTTAGGATCTCTCCTCCTACTAAAACCAAAAGACAAGTAGAGAGAGGAAGAGATCCTAAGTTTGTTGAAATGACTTGAAGGCCACCTCCATTTATGCTAAAACGTTGAGCACATGTGGGGTTTATTTGGTTGCTGGCCGACCATGACGAATTGTCTTATAACACAAATAAATTCATATCTCCATGAATACTTATTGGAATCGGATGATCTTTAGATCAATCCTACACCTCTCGATGAGAGGGATCCAAGAAAAAATTCAGTTGCCTTAAATAATATGACCCACATGGAGTTTGGTCCTAGTTTCCAATTTTAACACTAATGTACCTATGGGGACAGGCCCTCGGCCTCAACCCGCACTGTCAACTCCTTATACATTACAATAGAATTCTCAACCTCTTCTACAGCCACAGTTACTAGCTCAGCCGAACTTGAATCCTAATAATAGACCAATCCAATTGGTACAGATTATTGAAAACCTAGAGTATGAGATTGAGAAGAAAGAATGTAATGAGCTCCGATTGAGGTTAGGACGTGTCATTACCCCTGAGGAAAATAGCGACCAACCTTCAATTTAAAATGTAACTCCACCTATACATATTCCATCACCTGTACATGTTCCACAGGGGAAGAAACAGATCAGCATGATGATCCAGGAAAAATTATAGTCACTTCTCCTCTGTTCATCGAAAGGATAATGATACCTAAACCGATCGCCTACCCTGATTTCAACCTTATAAGGGAACTAAAAAAATTGTGTATTAATATTCCTCTCCTTCAGGCTATTCATGACATTCCCATCTATGCCAAAACAATCAAAGAATTGTGTGTAAGGAAGCATATGAGGAAGGTAAAAACCTCACCCACTATCCATGTTTTAGGAACCTTATCCGATCTACTCTTGGGAGAGGAAACTTCAATAAAGTATGAGGATCCTAGAAACCCCATAGTAACAGTTCAGATAGATGGCTGCTCTTTTCCAAATACATTAGTTGACCTAGGAGCTGCCATTAACATATTAACAACATAAACTTGTCAAGCACTTAGTATTACAGCCTTAGAACCAACCACCACTTTATTAGAACTTGTTGACCAATCAGTGGTAAGACCATAAGGGACCTTACAAGATATCATAGTTTCTATTGACTCATGGGAATATCCAGTTTCCTGGTTATAAACCCAAGGAGTAGGTTGGATGGGCATCCTTTGATTCTGGGTTGACCTTGGCTGGCAACAACTAATGCATATATTGGCTACCGAGAAGGCAGCATAACTATTACAAAGGGAGATGCTGTAAAAAATATGGTGTTATATCCTCCTACCAGGCAAAGTTTGCCCATTGTAAAAATATGTAAGTAGCCACCAACGTACTTGGAAGAGAGCATCCGGTCACCACTCACAGTAGCGAAATAATTGGAATTTAAAGATCAGACTGAAAATGACATTATCAACAATTTTATAAATCAGCTAGCTAATGTGAGTAATGTACAGTGTCAGATGTTTAAATCAATCCTTGATAATGAAGCCATGGAATATCCCCTAAAGGATACAAACGACCAGCATATTTAGACAATTGATGTTCATAACAGCAAACCAGTTGAGATCGAACCAAGCAAAGTTCTAAATTTCAATGTTGATCTGGATAGTGAACAACAGAAAAAGCTTATCCAGGTATTGCAGAAAAATAAAGGGGATTTTTCTTGGGCTTTTGCCTGGGTTTATCCAAAGATGAAAGGGATGGACCCATATCTATCTACACACCACATTTATATAGAGAAGGATGTGTGACCCATCCGGCAACCTCAACGGAGGTTGAACCCACACCTCAAGGATATCGAGAAAGAGGATTTGCAGAAGCTACTAGATGTAAACTTTATTTATCCTATCTTGGATAGTAAATGGGTCTCTCCATTACTGATCGTCCCTAAGAAAAATTGGAAGTGGCGTATTTGTGTAGACTATCAAAAGCTAAACAAGGCAACACAGAAAGATCACTTCCCCCACCCATTCATTGATCAGGTCCTCGATACGTTGGCAAGGAAGCAGTTCTTCTCCTTTTTAGACGACTTCAGTGGTTACAATCAAATTCAAATTGCCCTTGAAGACTAGGAAAAACGACCTTCACCTATCCATGGGGCACATTCGCATATAGGGTATTACCATTTGGCTTATGCAACGCCCTAGCTATGTTTTAAAGAGCTATACTAAGCATCTTTGTTGATCTAATAAATGAAGGAGTAGAAGTATATATGGATGACTTTACTCCATATGGGGATGATTTTGATCAAGCATTGCAAATGCTAGAAAAGGTCTTAGAACGATGCATCGCTACCAGGTTATGTTTAAGCAATTTCAAGTGTCACATGATGATGATTGAGGGCATGATCCTGGGACATTACATCTCTGTAGTAGGAATACAGGTAGATCCAACCAAAATACAGGTAATTCTTTTACTGCCTACCCCCTACACCCAAACGGAGGTACGTAGTTTCCTAGGATATGCAGGTTATTATCGCAGGTTTATCAAGAACTTTTCACAGATTGCGTCACCCTTATACACTCTAACTGGAAATGTTGATTTCAGTTGGTCTGAAAAGTGTGACAAGTCTCAACAGCACCAGTATTATGTTGGACCAAATTGGAAGCTACCTTTCCACATCTCCACGGACGCATTAGATGTAGCTATAAGCATTGTCCTCAACCAAGAGGAGGACAAGAAACCTTATGCTATATATTATATTAGCAAAAATCTCACTCCTGCAGAACTCAATTACACAGTGACAGAAAAAGAATTCTTAGTTGTTATTTATGCAATAAACAAATTTAGACACTATATAACCGGCTACCAAGTCTTTGTGTACACTGATCACTCTGCCATTCGGTATCTAGCTAATAAACAAATCACAAATGGTTGAGTAACACGGTGGCTATTTCTTTTGTAGGAGTTCGACATTACTATAAAAGATCGTCCAAGAAAGGAAAATCCAGTTGTTGATTTTCTATATCGAATCCTGAAGGTTAATGATCCATTGGTGGTAGATGACCAATTCCCGGATGAACACCTGTTTGCCGTGGCAGTTAAGATGCCATGGTATGTAGATGTGGAAAATTATCTGGCAGTAGGGAAGCTACCTAAACATTTAATGACAAGAGAAAGAAAATTGATTGTTCAGCGTAGCGCCCGGTTCTCTTGGATAGGTAGATATCTTTTTCATACAGGGGCCGACATGTGTATACATAGATGTATCCGCGAGGATGAGATCCATGACATTCTGAAGGCTTGCCATGATGAACCCTGTGGGGGAAATTTCACAGACCAAAGGACAGGACATAAGGTATTACAAATGGGCTATTATTGGCCCACTATTTTTAAGGATGCTAAAAAATATGCCTAGGCCTGTGACAGTTGCCAAAGGATGGGCTGGCCTAGCCAATCTGATGAAATGCCTCTGTAGCCACAATTTGTCATAGAACCCTTTGAGCATTGGGCATTAGACTTCATAGGTCCATTCCATCTGCCATCCAATCAGAAGGCCTACATATTGGTAGCCACGAATTATGTGACAAAATGGATGGAAACAGTAGATTTACCAAGAGCCACAGAGGAAGCAGTGATTAACATCCTTTTTGGGCTATTTTTGTAGTATGGATTACCACGAGAGGTGATCACAGATGGAGGAAAGCAATTCATAGGGCACAAAATTACTGCCACTCTCAAAAACCATCATATCATGCACCGGATCACTTCTCTGTATCACCTGCAAGCGAACAGGTAGGTCGAAAGCACCAACAAGGTTATAGAAGCAATTATGACCAAGACAGTCTCAACGCACCAGCGAGATTGGGCTGCTAGACTTCCAGAGGCCTTGTGGGCCTATCGTACGACTTAGAGGAATATTACTAGATGTTCTCCCTACTAGCTTGTGTTTGGTAAAGAACTAATTTTTCCAATCGAATTCGAAATAAAGACTCTAAGGACAGCCCAAGAAGTGGGTCTAGATTTAACAGAAGCCCAAACCAAGCATCTTCAATAGATTAACGAACTAGATGAGGCTCCATTTCTTGCTTTGCAACGAACTGCAATAATACAGCAGCAAAGGGAAAAATGGCATGACAACTTTATCAAGAAGAAAATGTTTCAAAAAGGGGATTGGGCACTTCTATACGATTCCATATTCCAGGACTTCTCGTGCAAGTTGCAATCAAGATGGCTCGGCCCTTATGAGATTCAAGAAGTACATAAAAATGGTACTCTTACCTTAACTACCATAGATGAATCCAACCATTCTTTTAAGGTAAACGGGCATCGAGTGCGCCTCTATCATCAACCGCTTACCATGGAGTCTTTCTATGAGCAGGTACGCGAGGACCCCTCCATGAAAATTCTAGATGCAGGGAATGATAACCCAGCAACTTTTTCTCTAAAAGATTGAAATTGCTTGAAAAATTGTAAATAGTGTATAAAACTTTGTAGGCGTCACTAGGTAAATATGAATTTTTTTTAAGTTTCATTTATTTCTTCTTCTTTTTTGCTATTCAAACAATTGAACGTTTGCCGTTCAATTGACTGAACATCACTTTTTCCCCTTTCTATAATGCATTGTTCAAACAAGTGAACGTTTATCGTTCAATTGATTGAATAGCACAGTTTTCCGGTGTCACATTTCACTATTCAAACAATGGAACGTTTGTCGTTCAGTTGATTGAACAACACATTTTTGTTTTTTGTTTTTCGTTGTTCAAACAATTGAACGTTTGTTGTTCAATTGATTAAACAACACATTTTTCTTTTTGTAATTCATTGTTTCAAACAATTGAACGTTTGTTGTTCAATTGATTGAACAACACATTTTCCTTTGTTGTTTTTCGTTGTTCAAACAATTGAACGTTTGTCGTTCAATTGATTGAACACATTTTTTTGTTTTACACTGTTCAAACAATTGAATGTTTGTCGTTCAATTGATTGAACAACACATGTTCCTTTTTGTTATTCGTTGTTCAAACAAGTGAACATTTGTCGTTCAATTGATTGAACAACACATTTTCCTTTCATTTGTTTTCGTTGTTCAAACTATTGAATGATTGTCGTTCAATTGATTGAACAACGCAATTTTTTCTTATTTGTTTTCGTTGTTCAAACTATTGAACGATTGTTGTTCAATTGATTGAACAATGCAATTTTTCTTATTTATTTTCACAGTTCAAACTATTGAACGATTGTCATTCAATTGATTGAACAACGCAATTTTTCTTATTTGTTTTCATTGTTCAAACTATTGAACGATTGTCGTTCAATTGATTGAACAACGCAATTTTTCTTATTTGTTTTCGTTGTTCAAACTATTGAACAATTTTTGTTCAATTGATTGAACAACACAATTTTTCTTATTTGTTTTCGTTGTTCAAACTATTGAACGATTTTCGTTCAATTGAGTGAACAACACAATTTTCTTATTTGTTTTCATTGTTCAAACTATTGAATTACTAACGTTCAATTGATTGAACAACACATTTTTTTTTTATTTTTTTATTTTCGTTGCCCAAACAATTGAATGATTGTCATTCAATTGATTGAACAACATACTTTCCTTGTTGTTTTTCGTTGTTCAAACCATTGAACACTTGCCATTCAATTGATTAAACAACACCTTGTGTTTTTATTTCGATTTCTTCGTTCGAACAACTGAACAATTGTCGTTCAATTGATTGAACAACATTTTTTGTTTTTGATTGATTTCATTGTGCAAATTATTGAACAATTTATGTTCAATCAATTGAACAACACTTTTTATTTTCTATTTTGATTTTTTTGTTCAAACGATTGAATGATTAACGTTCAATCAATTGAACAACACCTTTTAAGAGCTAAATTGTGAATTTTTCTCATTTTTCTCTTGATCATTATGCCATTTTCTTCTTCTTTTGTATTGCAAATAAGCACCATTTGCTTTGATTTGTGCCTCTTCTAAAGAAAAATGGTACTAACAATATCATTATGACTTCTAAAAGCCTTTTGTTGGTTATCTTTATCCATAAGATAATACGGTGTATCTTTACAATGGCTGTCTAAACATCTTTTCTTTTGGACACATCATGAAATGATTCATTATTCTTAATCCATGTTGGCTTATGTTTATACTTCCAAATGGATAAAACTCATTGATATAATGTTAAGGGGATAAGAGTATAACACTTCCATTGGCATCTTCTTACTTCTTACACCATCCTTGACTCTTAAGGAGCAAATGAGCCTCCCTTTTTCTACAAGAAAGATTCCAAAAGAAAATAAAATAGAAAAATGCTTAAAACATTGTCCAAAGAGGATAGGGGGTCTCATCACGAGCCAGCCTACCATGATCATAAGGATGTAATAGGTGACATTCCAATTTGGCTACCAAACCAAGGCAATGACCTTCTTGATAATTAATTTGTCAGAAGAACAAGGGGTCTCATCACGAGCCAACCTGATCATTTTTGTTACACCCTGGTGAGTGGCACTATGGTTATCTGGTCACCATGCCAGCATAATGGTCTCTTTGTGACAAAAGAAAGAAAAATTAACTGTAAGAAGGACTCTAGCTCATTTGGGAGGGTTAAAAAGCAACCCTGTCGAGGCTATGAATGCTTGCTGGTAGTAGTGGCTTTGCTTGTGGTATTGGAGTATCATCTTATATTGCCATATGCAATCTACCTCTTATCACCTATGAATTTATTTCTAACGAAAATTTCCATTTGGTAGCACTTTTACAAGTCGAATAGCATGGTGACTTTAATCTATACTTATTATATTCCATACGTTCGAGCATTAAATGACAGTCATTAAACATAAACCATTGATTATGCTGATGTGATTAATTCCACTCATGGTAAAGATATTTGACATAATGACTTAAAATTGTTGTTTTTATTTGATTTGGCCAATTCACGTCTGATGGTGGATATTGCTTAAATGCTTTACTGATTTGCATGTTGTGTTTTTTAGATTGGTTGTCGGCATTTATTTCGCATTGGTTTATTTTCCTGTTTTCCGCGTGCTGAAAGGACGTGGACACCCTTTTCTCGTCAGAGGGGGGATGGCCTATGTATGGATGGCACATATTCCAGTTATGGATAATTGTGTGACAATCATTCGGATTACCTCCGGAGTACAAATTGCATGATGAGCATGAATGTGTAATAATTAGCAAAAAATTCTGATTGGTCGAACAATGGCAACCATTATGGCGGGCATGCGAACTGACGATTTTGCGTTAAGCATGGCTGATAGGATGAACAACTTAACTAAAAACGATAATAATTATCCAAGCAGCGTCATTTCCTTGATAGTTGTTGTAATATACATTGTTTTTGTGTTGCATTACAGGGGTAAAACACAGTTGTATACAGAAGAACCAACCTCAAGTGCAACAGCTATGGGCAGAAGAGAAATCTGGAGTGAACCTCCAGTACTGATGGTGTCGGATCAAGCTCGCAAAATCCTTGAACGCACTGGCTAGCTGCAGTATTTAAACAGATTGCAGGGATTCCATGAAGAGCTAACGCTGGAATTTCTGCAAAATCTGCAGAACGGTAGTACAGTGGTCAAAGGCATAAGCATGATGGTTTCTAAAGAATTCATAGACAAAGTCACCCGACTTCTAACAGAAGGGGCGCAATGGGCAGACAAACGCATCCTTTTATACAGCACAATTGAAGCATTCTAGGACCCAGGCGAGCGGCTGGTACGAACGGGGAAAGGAATTCATCCTTCGGTGTTGCAAAAACTGTGGCAAGAGCTGGCGGTCATCGTCCAAAGATATATCACCTGCGACGACTGGCATGACATGGTAAAGCCCTGACAACTAAAAATTCTAGCCATTTTAACGCAAAGAATTTCAATTAATTTGCCATTTTATCTAAATTCCCTGTTACGCGATGTTGCCCGATGGGCAAGGACAGCCAAGGACCCACATAGTGTAGTCAGCCATCATGGATTGATTAAGTTAATTATCATAAATAGATTGGCATGGTAGCAATTAACATGGGACAATATCATAAATCCTACCTTGTCTCCACCCCCGAAAAATGAGGAAACAGAGCAGCAAGGGCCAAGAACTCCAGGCCCAAAGAAAATACTAAAGCGAAATAGCCCCTCTCCACCCCTAGAATCAGCTAAGTGTAGACGCTCTATGCGAGTAAAAGCCTAGGGGTGCATCCCAATCAAAGCAGAGGAAGTTGAACCATCCCCCACACCTCCTCTTAGTCCACAAGACCCTCCTTTGCAAGACTAAGAGGAGGAAGTGGCAAGGGTTTTGGGAAGCATGGGAGTGTTTACCGAAGGTAGGGAATAGCCATGGAACATTTAAAAAATAGAATTTTCCCCCTGACCGGTCGACCCCTACTCACAATTCCGGTCATGCAAAAACCTAGCCATGCACTGATGCCATGGAGGAATAGAGGGAGTCAATTCCTGCCATGGAAAAACCAGTTGAAGCCCAGGAACATGAAGGAACATCCAGCAGAAAGGAAACTCAAGCAATAGGCACCAATCCAGTGGACCCCCCAGCAAAAGGAAACCCTGAAGGTGAAAACTTGAGAGATGCCAATCAAAGTGATATTCCCTTTTCAAAGTCCCCTATGGATGAGGCCTACCAAGGGGAAGACCAAAAAATGATAGTTGTTCAGGAGATACCATTGCATTGGGATCTCCTGAAAACAAAATGCATAATAATTATGAGTTGGAAGGAGAAATTCCACTGGAAAACACAGTTCCAATTGGGAGCATTCCTGATGATGACATAGTACAACCTGTATAGGTAGTAGAGGATAATACAGCTTCAGACAGAGGCCCTAGAGTAGAGAAGCCCTATAGAGCTAGGCTTAAAAAGGTGCTCAAAAAGTATAGGAAACAGAAGCAAGTAATCAGGTAGCTGAAATATTGGTTAAACGAAGCAACCAGAACCAGGAAATTGAAAGTGGAAATGGAAACTGCAGGAACGCAAACATAACAATGTTCTACGAAGGATGCTGAGACTCAGACAGAGTTTCTTGAGGTTTGTCCAAAAGAAACCCAGACTGAGCTAGCTATGAGAGAAGATACTGCCATACAAACTGAGGAGCCCTGTATCTTTTCACAGGGAACTCAAATAGCCTACCCCACTGCGGACATTGTTGTCCAAATAGATGTTGAAGAAAATGTTCAAGTTGATTGTATAATTCAGGAAGCAGTTGAAGCTGCTATGCAAACTAACCCTGCGGAGACCTAGGATGCAGAGGTCCAAATAGATGAAACACCCCTTTACACCCCTTTGGTAAGAGAGGTCGTTATCAGAAAATTATAGAATGAGCTACTGATAGTTCACCAAGAACTGGCTCAGCACAAGGAAAAGGTGGTTCCTCTGCATGAACATCAAGGGTTAAAGAAGAAGTTTGAAGCACTTACCAGGACTGAAGATGAGACCTTTGCTCAATATAAGGCTGAGCAAAAGAAGGTTGAAAAATTAGAGGGTCAATTGCAAAAAGCTAGAGAGAAAATGGAGATTGTCTGTTCTCTCTATTCAGACACTCTATCTTGCCGAGCCCCCGCCACAAATTATGCTTTATTTCTCATGGAAAGATACCTCCTATTAAAAGTTAAGGTCATTAAGGCTGGTAAACCGACGGAAATCAAAACCACTCTTGACTTTATCAAATTCTTTAGAGAGTATGATGAGAAGGTTTAGCGCATCCTTTGTGAACTCTATATGCGTATTTTTGTTATAGAGGATGAAAAGGACAGCCACTTTGCCCCTTTTATAGTAGACATTCAATTTCAAGCATTCCTCTCATTTGTTGCTAATTAGCTAAAATGGGCCAAGGCTTACAACACGTTCAAAAGGTGTGAGTATGGCATTGACCTATGGGTCAGAGGAGAGCCTACACAACCATTACTCCTATCTTTCTGGCATACACAGTTTATGAAAAAATATGATGTCGTAGGAAAATTGGGGCCACTCCATAATGATATCATTCAGGCTGGAAAGGAATACTTCCAAGACATTAAATAAGAAGCCTTGGCTGCATCAAGGCAAAGGTGGGAAGTTTCCAGTAAAACTGTGAGGGGCCGAGAGCCATTCGGATATCGAAACCTCCATATTGGATAGGATGTCGTTACAGAACCCCAATCATATTGTAACCTTCTGATCAATACCATAGTGATTATAACTTAAAGGATCATGAGGTAACCCAGGCTTTCATTGTCCTTAAGAAAAAGAATGGTTTTAGGAATTACAAGGAGGAAGTATATCCTACTTATTCCCTCACTCGTTTGCATCTGAAAATCTAGTACAAAAAACTAATTCTTTGCTATCTTTGTATGCAGAGATGCGGATTGGGAAAAATCTGTTCAGTTGGCAGAACATCATGAGGACATAAAAGAGAAAAGCCATGACATCTTGGGCAAACAAGGAAATGGAAGATCCATTCGAACTTCCCTATTTTATCACATGATCAGATTTTATATTGCTAAATCCTCAGGATCCCCTAATCCTAAGGATTCGCTTTTATCCAAGTTTCTATTTTATGTTATATATAGGGCCGAAAGAAAATTAGATACAATTCAGAATTTTAATTTGTAATTATTCTTTTTGAAACATATATGTTGTTATATCAGTGACTCTGTCAGTTGTTACTCGAAATTAATGAAAGAAGGTTGTGTTTGATACATCTTCGTATTCTGAGTTTTTATTAAGCAGAGGCTTCTGGCGACCCTAGGCCTAGTCACAAGAAGTTCTACTGCTCCTTTGTGTTATATTTTTATAACTAGTCTTTGCAATTGATTTAATTTTCAGTTATTTCATTTATTGTGAAGATTTGTGATATTGATTTATATTGTTATTCACTTAGATTCAGGGTGAAGTCATGAGATATACTTAAGTAGCGCTTTGATTAGAATGAGTGAATTCGTGTTGATAGAATATTGTTGTTCATTTGGATAGATGTTATCATAGATCTTGAAATACAAGACTGATTAACTTCTACAGATTGCAATATAGAACGTTTGCCATTTAGAAATCTTTTATCGCTATTTGATGTTAATTACCGATTGTTGATTGCTGTTCACTTACTGATGTTGTTCAATTGAGTAATGCAAATTGATTTGGGTTGTTATAGATTGGTAGTGTTGTTCAGTGGTTATAGTTTCTTTACTTGATTAAGTGTGATTAGTCTTAAGCTTATTTGAACGATTCTAAATGTAATTCTTATTTTCATTCAATTTCAATTGATTTTGGAACAAGTTGCATAGAATTGCAGAGTGTGTTGAGAGTATTTATTCCATAGATAGTTCTTTTCAGAATTGTGTGAATTGAATTGAAGAATTAGCCTTTAGTGATTGCAACGATTCGTCATTAGATAACCTCTAGATTCACTGCACATATTGTGTTGGCACCCTTGAGATAAAAATACTTACCTCGTGTAGAAATTTACACTATATATCACCTGATAATGCAATATACTAAAGCAAAATACTAGATCTAATTCTACAATCAAACTTGTGGAAGCTTAATCGAATTTGAGCAAGATCAAATAGAACACATATAACTGAGAATGTGAAATCAATCACACATGAACACAGAAGAATACTCTGGGGAAAGCCTCAGCTAAAAACCCCGATCTCTGTATTATCATACAAATGGAAATATGTCTGGATTACACAAAGCTTTAGCTCACAAGCTATCCAGATCTTAGTACAATCCCTCTGTTGCTCATAGACAGTCAAAGGCTTCTCACAAACCTTCTCCTCTACCCTCCAAGCCTCCTATTTCCTTGCGCAGTTTCTCCTAGAGTCCAATGTTGCCGCCTGTGTGAATTTACCTCTCACACAACACATTAAACTCAAAAGTAACTGCGTAGTCCTGAAGGAGATAATTCCTTCCACATGGATGAGTTTCCTATATAGGAAAAATCCTCCAACAGATAGTACATTGTCCCTTCCTCTGATCTTAGCTGGGTCTTTGACTGAACTGACATGCACGAGTTATTTATGAGAGAATATTCAGTTATATAAGGTACACTAGTTACATGCATGCATGCATTAACTAACTGAACTCACAATTAGTTCAACAAACTATTTGAACTAATCTAACTGGACCTAACTCAGTTAACTGAGCTAACTAATTACAACTCATCCTTATCTCTTTAACTAAGGGATAAATTCCTCAATCAATGGGATAACTGTTGCATGTCCTCACATAGACTTCATGTTTGATTTTCTCCAACTAATTAACTCAAGATGAATTAATTAATTATTTTACAAATAGCTTCTAAGATCAAATTCGAATTTTAATTCTCAGTTTTAATTCAGGGACTAATTAAAATTGGAATGTATCCTGAAATGCTATTTATAGCAATGCTATTTTTAACACTTCTATATTATCATTCCTTGTTGCTATTTTCCACACTGGTACCTGAAATGATATTTATAGCATTTCTTGTTGCATGATATTTATAGCATTTCTTGTTGCTATTTTCAACACTCCCTCTCAACAAGAAAGGCATTCAACTCAAACCTGATCCTGAACCTTTGGAATGTTCTGCATGCAACATTTCTCTCAAGTGTTGTTTCTCCAGCAACTCCAGAAACAAAAATATACAACTTCAATCAGAATGATGCCTCTGTCATCAGTCTCTGACTGTTATTGCCTTTATCGACTGAAAACTCTGCACCTCTGTGCTCTTCATTATCTGACTGCTCTAGCCTCTGTCACTTTGACCTTTGACTACATCAATCACACTGATTCCTCCTGTTGCATCCATGTTGCTGCTAGTCCTATATCCTAGCACTGCATCCGCACTGCACCTCCTCTCATCATGTCGCATCGTGCTGCCCACTACTGCACCGCAACTCAGTTACTGAGAAGTAAGTAACTGACCTCCCTATTGAGCTAGAAACACCCTCTAATGTTGAAGCTTCCTCTGCCGCTCCATCTGCATTTGTCTCTACCCACTCAACCAGTCCTGCTACTCCTTATCAGGGCTCCCGTAGCAAGGTCTAATCAAAGAGGTTGGGTACCTCAAGGATCCTGCCCCTATTTCAACCTTCCTGGGACTATCACTCCACATCGCCCCACCTCTTACCTGGAGGTATGGATGCATGTGATCCCTCTACCCACTTGGATCGAAATTTCCCCCTACTAGAGGTCTCTGCAAGAGTGGATGCCTCCACTCGGTCTCTTTTCGGCTTCTCTAGTTGTGGCTACTCCACAACTTCCTGAAGTTGCTTCAACAATTGTGGTTCCTCCACAATTGTCTGAGACTTCTTCTGTGATTGCATGTTGATAGGTAATTTACTCTCCCTCTCAACCACCAAGTATCTAACCTTTTCCTTGCTCCTCAAGGCTTTGCATGCATATTGAACCTCAAGAGCATACAAGTTCTTGACTCGTGAACTGATCTGCTTCACCTGTCTCGTGGTGACTTGTCTAAGGAAAACCTTTCCCTTACTGAAGACTACATCATAGCCTTTGTCTTCCAGCATTACGATCAATACCAAGTTTTTCTTCAGTCCTGGCACATAGTTTACATCTGTCAAGGCAATGCGAGCTCCATGCTCCCTTTGAAAAGAAATCATGCCCACACCTGAAACACTATACTTTTCATCATTACCCATCACTATGAGTATCTTGATGTCTTTCTCCTCCAAGGTACTGAATGAACTCTTATCTTCGGTCATGTGGAATGAGGCTCCACTGTCAAGAAACCAACCACAACCCATCATCGATGAAACCATGCATGCGATGAGGGTAAAATCCAATTCGAACTGAGAGGCCAATGCCTCACCTTCAGATCCTTCCTTGGATCCCATCTTGGATTTCTTCAATGGACAATTTGTTGCATAATGGCCCACCTCATGACAATGAAAGCATTGCACTTTCGATTTGTCAATCTTCTTCCCACCATGGGAAGAACTCGATTTGGGATGAGAATCCTTCTCCTTCCCTTTCTTTTCCTTACTCGCTAAGGTGCAATTTTCTTCATCCTCCTTGGATGAAGAACCATCTCTGGTGCTTCTCCTGATCTCCTCCTGCATCAGATCTAACCACAGTCGTTCCCAATCTGGCAATTTCTCTCTTCCATTTACCAAGTCTTGGTAGCTATGCCAGCTCTTAGGAAGACCGAGGAGATCAAGACTCACCATGTCATCATCATCTGTCGTGATCCCTACACTTCCAAGCTCATCCTTGTAGGTGGTGAGCTTGTTCAGATATGTAGAGATCGTGTCGCCCTTTTCACACTTGATTTTCTGAAGCTTGTCTTTCAGCGCCAGCTTCCTCTGATCACTATTGTTCTGATATAGATCTTTCAATGTTTTCCACATCGAAAATGGTGTCTCCTTCCCATGGAGACTCGAGACTATGTGGTCTTGAACTCCCTCTAGAAGGATTCTCCTTGCTCTAGCCACACATTTCTTCCATTCCGCCAATTTTGTAGAATTAGCCACTACTGACTTGGGGACTTCTTTATCAATGAAGTCCTTTAGACCGTTATCCTCTAATACTGCTTCCATGCGATCCTTCCGGGCTATATAATTCGAGCTCCCATCAAGGGCATACTCAAGTCTTAAACCGTTGAACGCCATTGGTGAAATTGAGATGTGATAAGAACTCGATTTCTATATTCAGGAACCTCAAACTTCAAACTTCTCCCTTCTTGTGTATTTTTCTTCGCTTTGATCACCTTTGCTCCGATACCATGTAGAAATTCCCATTGTAGATCACCTGATAATGCAATATACTAAAGCAAAATACTAGATCTACTTCTACAATCAAACTTGCGGAAGCTTAATCGAATTTAAGCAAGATCAAATAGAACACATATAACTGAGAATGAGAAATCAATCACACATGAACACAGAAGAATACTCTGGGGAAAGCCTCAGCTAAAAACCCCAATCTTTGTATTATCATACAAGTGGAAATATGTCTGGATTACACAAAGCTTTATCTCACAAGCTATCCAGCTCTCATTACAATCCCTCTGCTGCTCATAGACAGTCAAAGGCTTCTCACAAACCTTCCCCTCTGCCCTCCAAGCCTCCTATTTCTTTGTGTAGTTTCTCCTGGGGTCCAATGCTGCCACCTGTGTGAATTTACCTCTCACACAACACATTAAACTCAAAAGTAATTGCGTAGTCCTGAAGGAGATAATTCCTTCTGCATGGATGAGTTTCCTATATAGGAAAAATCCTCCAACTGATAGTACATTGTCCCTTCCTCTGATCTCAACTGGGTCTCTGAATGAATAGACATGCATGAGTTATTTATGAGAGAATATTCAGTTATCTGAAGTACACTAGTTACATGCATGCATGCATTAACTAACTGAACTCACAATTAGTTCAACAAACTATTTGAATTAATCTAACTGGACTTAACTCAGTTAACTAAGCTAACTAATTACAACTCATCCTTATCTCTTTAACTAAGGGATAAATTCCTCAATCAATGGGATAATTGTTGCATGTTCTCACATAGACTTCATGTTTGATTTTCTCCAACTAATTAACTCAAGGTGAATTAACTAATTATTTTACAAACAGCTGCTAAGATCAAATTCGAATTTTAATTCAGGGACAAATTAAAATTGGAATGTATCCCGAAATTCTATTTATAGCAATGCTATTTTTAGCACTTCTATATTATCATTCCTTGTTGCTATTTTCCACACTAGTACCTGAAATGCTATTTATAGCATTTCTATTTTTAGCATTTCTTGTTGCTATTTTCAACACCTCGGGTTGACAACTAATGTAGGGATTAAGATTGCATGTAAAAAGACATCTTAGTGAGCCAACACTATGAAAGGCAAGCAAATATAAATCAGTAAGCCATTCCAAGAGTAAAATCCCTCACCATCACCTCCAACTTCTCGGTTACATTCTAAATCCCCAAATCCTAAGCAATACGTTGTAAAGAAATCCTTAGAATCCACTACTGAGGTCCCAAAGAAGTCAGATCAATATTCTTCTATTGAAACTCCTCAAGTGTATTATTTAATCCATAAAGTGCAAGAGATTTAAATATCTCAAGAAGAATATGAGTTATCCCAAGATAGTGTTACTTCTATGTTTCCTTCCTCTCAAAGGTTAACTAGATCACAGAGTAAAAAATTTGGGATCCCCCTATTTGAATTCCCTCTACCAAACCGAAGGAGAACTAAGAAAACAAAATCTAAAGCTCATAGTGATGTTCTCTCATCATCACCTGAAACACCTTCATTCATTCCATCCACTTCATCACAAAATCAAACATCCACCTCACAACTCCAGATTGTGATTTACACTGGTACTGGAGCACAAACCTCCTCTATCCAATCACCTTCAACTACCGGAGCATCTTCCTCTACACAGATACTCATTATGGCAAAAAGACCATGGACAAATCTAGGAGTTGTTCAAATGGCAAGACCATTACATCCATTACATGTGCATCCAATGAAATGGTTGCCAAAGTTTAACCCTGATGATGGTCTGCCTGCTGAAGAACACATAAAAAAATTTATGTTTTCCATAAATCTTCATGCTAGTGGTAGAAGAAGATGCAGTTATAAGATTATTCCCTTATACTTTACAAGGATCAGCAAGAGGAGCATTGTAACAGGAGTTCCGATCTGAGTATGGAACGAGATGATGTATGCAGGGGATGTGTTCTAAGAAAGTATGCCAAGGCAACATTTCCTAGGAGTAAACAGAGGGCCAAGAGTGTACTAGGATTGATACACTCTAATATCTATGGACCTATGTCCATCAAAGCTCTCAGTGGTGCCAAGTATTTCCTTACCTTCGTTGATGACCACTCAAGGAAAACTTGGATTTATTTTCTGAAAACCAAGGATGAGGTTTTCTGTCGATTCAAGGAGTTCAAGGCTCTAGTGGAGAACCTGACTGGGAAGAAAATAAAATTTTTGCGCTCAGATAATGGTGGAGAATATGTCGACAAGGACTTCACTGATTTTTGCGCTAAGGAGGGCATCAGAAGAGAGTGGACAGCTCCATATAATTTGAAGCAGAATGGGGTTGCAGAAAGAAAGAACAAGACTATTGTAGAAGCATCTAGGGCCATGATGTATGATCAGGATATGCCAAAATTCCTGTGGGAAGTGTTGGGTGGGGAGCCTGATTATTTTCTGTATTCAAAGGTTTCAGCCAGATGTATACCTCAGGAAGACTGTACACCCCTCCACGTGGGGGGCTGCAGGGGGGACTTGTAAAATTGGCTTGTAAAAGTATAGTAATTTGTAGTCAATCTGGGCCGTTCATTAGGCGGATGATCTGACGGTAGAAGTTATGTTTAATTTATGGTTTTTTTCCCTAGAAGTTATGTTTAAGTTATGTTTAATCTATGTAGATCTATATTCTGAGTGAGGAAGAGAGAGGAGATTGAGAGCGAAGAGGGTGTTACAGCGGATCTGTTGTAGGTTGTACCTCTTTAGTTTGGTGGATAATATAAAAGGAAGGACTGGTTGTTTCTCCGTGGACATAGCCCAAACTGGGTGAACCACGTATATTTGTGTCTCTCTTGTTTTTATGTGTTTTCTGTGTTTATATTTCTGCAATATTTTATGTGTTCCATTGCTCCGTAATATATAATTTTCTAACAACTGGTATCAGAGCCGAAGGTATATTTGGATGATAAACTCGCAGAAGAGAAGGGTTCCTGGTTTGAGTGGGAGCAATGGCGGAAGATGGTAGGTTTAGGGTTGAAAAATTCAACGGCCAAAACTACCAGTTGTGGAAGATGCAGATGGAAGATTATCTATATTAGAGAGATCTGTACCTACCATTGAGCGGAAAGACAAAGAAGCCGACGAGTATGACAAACACAGAATGGGATATTTTGGACAGAAAGGCACTTGGAACAATACAGCTGTGCCTAGCAGCATCGGTAGCGTTTAATATTTCAAAGGAAACAACAACACAGGGTTTAATATCGGCATTGACCAAACTATATGAAAAACCATTGGCCTCAAATAAGGTATTTCTTATGAAGCATTTATTTAATACGAAGATGTTAGAAGGTGGATCTGTTGCAGATAATTTAAATGATTTTTAATACAATTACAAGTCAGATAAGTTCTGTAGGGGTAAATTTTGATGATGAAGTTAGGGCTCTGTTATTTCTGTGCTCATTTCCAAAAAATTGGAATGGTTTAGTTATGGCCGTTAGTAACTCTATCTCTAGATCTAGTACTTTAAAGTTTGATGATGTTGTTGGTGCAATCCTTAGCGAGGAAATGCGACAGAAAAGCTCCAGTGAGACATCAGGTAATGCTTTGACTGTAGAGACTAGGGGAAGAAAAATGGAAAGAGGAAAGAGCCCAGGATATTGCAGTAAGTCAAGAAAAGGCAGATCCAAGTCCAGATCGGGGATAGTGTGCTGGAAATGCGGGAATAAAGGACACCTAAAGAAAGACTGTAGATCTCGAAAGGGAAAAGAAGGAGCTGTGCAGCAAGAAACTAATCATGAAGCAAATGTAACAGGTGATGTGTTGCAAGATGTTTTGATTCTTTCATTAGAAAATATTATTGATTCCTTGGTGGTAGATTCAAGGGCCTCATTCCATGCCACACCTGATAAGAAACATTTTCATGATTATGTTCAAGGAGATTTTGGACAAGTTCGATTGGGTGATGATAAACCCTGTAAAATCATTGGAATGGGTACAGGTTTCATAAAACAACAAAATGGAAATCAGTGGCTATTGAAGGAGGTAAGGCATGTTACAAATCTGAAGAAAAATCTGATTTCAACAGGGTAGTTGGGAGGTGAAGGTTGCGTAACTACTTTCACAGATAAAACCTGGAAGGTCACTACATGATCCCTGGCAATAGCGAAAGGAGAAAAGGTTGGTACATTGTATTTATGCAATGGTATTTCTAACTCTGTTAATGCTTACAGGAGAAGATATGGCATTGTGGCATCATAAGCTCGAGCACATGAGTGAGAAGGGGATGCAGATTCTTCTCTCAAGAAATTTGTTGCCAGGTTTGAAGCATGTTGATTTAAAATTCTGTGAGAATTGTGTTTATGGAAAACAAAAGAGAGTCAGATTCCTTAGAGTTGGGAAAGAAAAAAAGAGTGAAAAAATAGAGCTTGTGCATACAGATGTATTGGGACCTGCTCAGGTATCATCTCTTGGTGGCTCTCATTATTATGTTACATTTATTGATGATGCAACTAGAAAAACCTGGATTTATTGTATTCAAAATAAATCTAATGTATTTGATACTTTCAAGAAACGGAAAGCTTTGGTTGAAAATGAGACAGGGAAAAGGTTGAAGTGTCTCAGATCAGATAATGGAGGTGAATATTGTAGCAAAGAGTTTGATAGGTACTGTTCAGAGAATGGAATTCGCAAAGAGAAGACAGTTCCAGGAACACCACAAGAAAATGGTGTGTCAGAAAGGATGAATAGGACAATCATGGAGCATGCAAGGTGCATGAGATTGCATGCAAGATTGTCTTTATAATTTTGGGCAGATGTTGTAGATATTGTTGTTCATCTAATAAACAGAGGGCCTTCAAGTTCCTTGGATGGTGGTATTCCAAAGGAGGCATGGACAGGTAAAAAGGTAAACTACTCATTTTTAAAGACTTTTGGTTGTGAAGCTTTTGTCCACGTTAACAAAGAAAATAGAACAAAGCTTGAGGCAAAATCAAAGAAATGTAACTTTATTGGATATGGTGTTAATGATTTTGGTTATCGCTTATATGATTATGAAAATCACAAAATCATTAGGAGCAGAGATTATATTCAATGAAAAGTTCTTGTATAAGAATCAATTGTAGGAAAAGAAACAAGAAAAGGAAAACAGAGACTACATAGTGCTTGACGATATCACAGGAAAAGTGATGGTGCCTGAAAATCATAATGATCAACAGCCAGAACAAAAACCACAACAGCAACAAGCACTTCAAACACCTGAAAGTGGTGTTAAAAGATCTACCAGGATAAGTAGACCCCCTGAACAATACTCTCCTTCATTATATTATGTATTGTTGACTGCTTCTGGTGAACCAGAATGTTATGAAGAAGCAGTGCAGGTAGAAACCAGGAAGAAGTGGGAGCAAGCCATGAAAGAAGAGATGGACTCCTTAGCACATAACTAGACTTGGGACTTAGTCAGGTTGCCTGCAGGTAAAACAGCATTGCAGAATAAATGGGTTTACAGGCTGAAGGAAGAAGATGGAGGAAAATAGAGGTACAAAGCTAGACTTGTAGTGAATGGGTTTGCACAGAAGAAAGGTATTGATTTTGATGAAATATTTTCTCTTGTTGTTAAAATGACTTCAATCATAACTATTTTAAGTCTAGTAGCAACTGAAGATTTGCATCTTGAGCAGTTAGATGTAAAGACAGCCTTTCTCCATGGGGATTTGGAGGAAGAGATATATATGCAACAGCCACAAGGATATGAGGTAAAAGGGAAGGAGAAACTAGTGTGCAGGTTGAAAAAGAGCTTGTATGGCTTAAAACAAGCTCCAAGGCAGTGGTATCTAAAATTTGACAGGTTTATGTCTGAACAAGGTTATACTAGATGTCACTCTAACCATTGTGTTTATCTCAAAAGGCAAAATGATGGAAGCTATATTATATTGTTATTGTATGTAGATGACATGCTTGTTGTAGGTTCTAACATTCAGGAAATAAATGTGCTCAAAAGGAAATTGGAAAACTCATTTGCAATGAAGGATTTGGGTGCTGCAAAACAAATCCTTGGTATGAGAATAACTAGAGACAGGAAGAATTGCAAATTAACATTGTCTCAAAGTGAGTACATAGAAAAGGTGTTGAAAAGCTTTAATATGCAGAATGCAAAACCAGTTAGTATACCTTTGGCTAGCCATTTCAAATTAAGTAAGGAGGCGTGTCCCAAGACTCAAGAAGAAATGGATCATATGTCTAAAGTTCCATATGCATCAGCAATTGGAAGCTTAATGTATGCAATGGTTTGCACAAGGCCTGATATTGCACATGCAGTGGGAGTTGTAAGCAGGTACATGAACAATCCAGGAAAAGAACATTGGATGGCAATGAAGTGGATTCTCAGGTATTTGAGAGGTACCACAAATCAAGCATTATGCTTTGGTGGTTCAAACATTTCTCTACAGGGATATGTTGATGTAGATATGGCAGGTGACAGAGATAATAGGAGGAGCACTACAGGATATGTATTTACTGTAGGTGGAACAGTTGTCAATTGGGTTTCAAAAATCCAAAGTGTTGTTGCACTTTCAACAACAGAAGCAGAGTACATCGCTCATACACAGGCTAGTAAAGAAATGATTTGGTTACAAAGGTTTCTGGATGAACTGGGTAAGAAGCAGGAGTTGGGTAGGTTACACAGTGACAGTCAGAGTGCCATACATCTTGGAAAGAACTCTGCATTTCGTTCCAACACTAAACATATACAACGCAAGTACCATTTCATACGGTCGGCATTGGAAGATGGACAGTTGAAGCTGGAAAAGATACACACTAGTCAAAATCCTGCAGATATGCTAACAAAAGTTGTAACCAGGGAGAAATTGAGAATCTGCTCGGTTTCAATTGGTCTTCAAGTATGATGAAGAAGATGAGAAACAGCCAGGTCCAAAGTGGAGTCATTATCTAGCAAATGAAGCAGCGGTGGAGTTGCTATAATCAGTCTCCAAGTGGGAGATCGTTGGGTGTGGAGCCTGATTATCTTCTGTATTCAAAGGTTTTAGCTAGCTGTATACCCCAGGAAGACTGTACACCCCTCCACGAGGGGGGGTGTGGGGGGGACTTGTAAAATTTCCTTGTAAAAGTCTAGTAATTTCTAGTCAATCTAGGCCATTCATTAGGCAGATGATTTGACAGTAGAAGTTATGTTTAATATAGGTATTTTGCCCTAGAAGGAAACCCCTCACTATATATGAGGGAATTGTATTGCATCTATGTAGATCTGTATTATGAGTGAGGAAGAGAGATGAGATTGAGAGCGAAGAGGGTGTTATAGCGGATCTGCTGTAGGTTGTATCTCTTTAGTTTTCTGGATAATATAAAAGGAAGGACTGGTTGTTTCTTCGTGGACGTAGCCCAAACTAGGTGAACCACGTATATCTGTGTCTCTCTTGTTTTTATGCATTTTCTGTGTTTATATTTCTGCAATATTTTATGTGTTTCATTGCTCCGTAATATATAATTTTATAACAGGAAGAAGCATGCAACACAGCAGTCTATGTTTAGAACAGGACTCCTCATCGGGTAATGGGCAATATTACTCCAAAGAAAGCCTTCACAGGGAAGACACCTGAAGTTAGTCATTTTAGGATATTTGGGAGTCTAGCATATTACCGCATACCCAAAGAAAAGAGGAAGAACCACACTAGTTCGTTCGAAACGCGTCGACAAATGTTTGTCTACATGTGATTTACGCCAAAGTTATTCTTGCAAAAAAAAGAGGAAGAAGCTGGATCAGACTGCGGAAAAGGGATATATGGTGGGATATACCGAGAATGCTAAGGCATACAGAATCTATCTTCTAGGGAGTAGGAAGGTAGTAGTACGATGAGATGTAAAGTTCATGGAGGATAGGGCTTTCAGAAGATCTCACGAGATGCCTTCCGAGGAGTAGTCGAAAGAGGAGCCATTGGTTAAGCCTCTTCAACCAACAGAAGTAAAGAATTCTTCCTCAGACCAGGAAGATTCTAAGGATGAGGAGGAGGAGCAAACATAAGCACCTGCTGGCAAAGGAAGAACTAGCAGGGAACTTCGTCAGATTTTACGAGATGCATAAGACTTCATTGGTGTGCAAATAAACAATAAGAGGGAGCGAAAATAGCCAGATAGATATCAGGAATTAGTAGCTCAGGATGGAGAGCCTACCAGTTTCAAGGAGGTAGCTCAACATCAGGTTTGGCTAGATGCGATGGTAGAGGAATACAACTCCATAATGGTAAATGATGTCTGGGAGGTGTTGCCAAGACCTCAAGACAGATAAGTGGTAGGTTCAAGATGGATCTACAAGATCAAATATGTTGTAGACGGCAGCATTGAGAAATACAAGGCCAAGTTTGTGGCTAAGGGGTATGCTCAAAAGGAAGGGATTAACTATGAGGAGACCTTTGCCCCGGTAGCCAAGTATACATCTATTAGGACTGTGATATCTCTTGCAGCCCAGATGGGATGGGAGATCCATCAGATGGATGTCAAAACAGTATTTCTGAACGAGGTAATAGAAGAGGAGGTATACATCGAACAACCAGAGGGCTTTGAAACTCATGACAAGAAGTCTCATGTATGCAGATTGAAGAAAGCCTTGTATGGGCTGAAACAGACACCAAGAGCATGGTATGGTTGAATAGATGGCTACTTGCAGAAGATGGGGTGATCCAGGTCCGGGTGTGACAAAGGACCCTTCCAAGACCTTTTACTTCCATGATGTGTTAAATTTCATTTTTAAAAGAACATAAGTGAATACATTTGCATGTTGTAAAGAAGAAGGAACATGACAATCATCAGCAACATAAAACTCAAGACGTTGATAACGGAGTTTGTCCAAGAGGGACTACGTCTCTGGGCCCCGGTATCAAGATGGTGTAGGTCGCTGCATTAAGTGTTGTCTATAGTGATGATGTACATAGAGGTGATGTCATTATCATACAAGGAAAATGCCCTCATGCAGGAGTTGTGCCAAGAAATGTTCCACTACAGGAACTCTCAGTAAAAAAGACTCCTATCAGTATGACACAAACTCATGCATGATGAGCATCCCGCCAACATGGCATAAAAGGGATCTCAATTCAAACATGCATGATGACAACATGAGTATCCCATCAACATACAACAAAGGGTTCTCCAACACAACATGACGGATCATGACAACAAGTACATCACACAGATGATTCTGCATCACATTGAGCAGGAATCATGAAAGTGAGTAAGAAACAAGATCCCACATCAAGCATCAAACAGGGGTCTGTGCAGCACAATGCATAGCAAATGAAGTACATGAATACACTACATATACCTCGCAACTAGGGCCATATGAAGAAGCGGATGTCAAACTGTTGAAGTTGTTCATGCCATCGATCTCACGGCATCAATCGCATGGAAATGGCTGCTCACACATGAATGCTGACACCTGCATTCCACTTAGAAAAGTGGTTGAAGAATAGAATGAGAAAATGAGAAATCTGAACGCACCATCAGATTTGTGGCATCGAATAGTGAAAAATCGACTGTCAAATTTTTGAATTCTAAGAAATTGAGAATCTGGGGCTCAAGGAATTTTTTAGATTCCCCCTAGATTCCTCAAAGATTCTGCTCCATGGGTGGACTGGAAATCTGCAACTCAAAAAGTGAATCTACCCTCGCCATTGCGATCCCTGTGGAAAATCGTGAAAAACGACTATAAACTTGACTACATTTCGACATGGAGAAAATCACCTCCTCGGGAAAATTTCAAGGATCATCGTTTCGCTCCCCGTTTCTACAACAGTCATGGTTCCACCTGCATACTAAAAAAAAGCCGAAAAATGTAGAACTCTGATGGATAAATGGACAACACCATTGTGTTCGTGGTGTCGAGAAGTGCTGAAACCATATAAAATTTGTCAAAATCTAACAAAGTGAAAATTCAGCCCTCCTGCAAAATTATGCCTCGAACTGCATGCATTGCCTCTTCCCCCTGGGCACACTGACGAACTTTGTTTAAATAAAATTTCGCCAGTGGATTTTTCCAAGTTGTTGGTTGGCTGAGTTGGTTAAGGAGTTCGGTTAATAGGGAGGAGGTCGGGCAATCAAAACCCGCCTCCTCCTTTTTTCTATACAAAATTTATTTATATAAAAAAAGTTGGTTGGGTCGGGCCTGCCTTGGGTGACCCACCCACCGTACCTCTGCTGGCTCCATAGAATGAATCGTTGTTGTTTTATGTTGAATGGGTTGGGTCCGCGCCCCAAGCGCCGACCCACCCAACTCCGTTGCAGTTCCGTTATGAGGGTTGTGGGGTGGCAGGGCCATGGCCGCCCACCCTGTTATGTTGTTGGTTCCGTGGGAGGGGCTGGGGGTAGTGGCCTGCCCCTCCACCACATTTAATATAATACAGTTATGAAGGTTGGGGGGTGGCGGGGTTAGTGGCCCCCACCCCCTTATATATATATATATATATATATATATATATATATATATATATATATATATATATATATATATATATATATATATATATATATATATATATATATATATATATATATATATATATATATATATATATATATATATATATATATATATATATATATATATATAACAACAATATGAATTTTTTGAAATTCTATTTTTAGCCGTAGGAGTCTTTTTAACTAGGCCACAATTTCACCCGGAATCTGGTTGGAGTTGGCCGGAATCCGGTGGCCGGGTTCTGTCCAAATTGTGGCTTCCTTAAGCCTGCCCAATCAGCAAAATGTCAATCCAACTTTGGCTACTTCTAACTTCCTCATCCGGACTCGGATTGATGAACCATTCACACCGCCGCGATCAGGACGACAAGATCTACGCTCTGCTCCTGGTTTGAGCATAATCCAAACAATTTGATTTTTGAACTTTTCTGAGTCCTCTTTGTCTTATGTGTGTCTCTGGAGCCACCTAGATCAATCCTCCCCACTGAGGAGCTTTTGGTCCTCCAAAAGCATGAAAAATAATCTGCAACTTCTCTGTACCTTGTCTACATCACAAGCGTCCTAAAAGGTCTCGCTTATATCTCCTTCACCTTTGTTCTTCGGAGCCTTAAGCGAAGAGCTGACACCTACTACTTCTACAACCTGTAGTACATTGTTTTCGCAAATTACATTCTTGACTCTCATGACCAACTAATGACCCAAGCATCCATACTTGCCACGAGTTTATAACACACACTCGGTGGTCAAGTTTACATCAAGATGGATGCAATACGCCAGCTACAAAAACAAGGCCTACATATCATTTTTGTTTCAACAAGTGATGGAAAACACATCATCACTGCAACACATGATTTACAATAATAAGGCCATACACTATTGTTTTGACAAGTGATGGAAACATGACATCACTTTCAAAGTTTAACATGCAACTCAAAATAAGACTAGACATCATTGTTGCTGAACAAGTGATGGAAAACGCGTCATCACTTTTACATTTTGAAATGCAACAAATGATTTAAAAAATCACGACCATGAAACACTAGCATATCTAGAAACCATTTTTCACCTATTACTATGAATGGGTCATCCCCCTATGGTGGTTTTGCTTGTCGAGCAATTGTTTCACCTGGTTCATGCACTGACGCTTTGTCTTTAAGGAGCTGCTCTGGATGGAGCCTCCAACAAGTGGCTCTTTGATGGCCACTTCTATCGTGAAGACTGCAGTAGCTCTTCTTCCTCCAAAAATGTTTAACATGTTTCTTTACTTTCTGTTGTGAGGGTCTTTCACGCCTCATCCTTTTGTGTGCTGCCATTCTTTTCCAACACTTAGAAAATGTATGGTTATGTAATCCACAAAAGGTACATGTTTTTCAATGCCATGTTTTATGTTTATTAAAAACATGATTACGATCAAAATGAAAATTCAAAAATTGAAATTGGTTATACCTTTCCTTGTTATCTCTGGTGTAAGTATGGCAATAAGAGCTTGCCTCGGATCTTTCCTTGCAATGGGATGATGGGGATGTTTTCCCATCGTTCTCTTTCCTCGATGATCTCGACGATGTCTCAGACGAATCTAACACCTTCGAGCATTCTCCTTTAGTGTATCTCGAGCCTGCAAATTGAGGTCTTTACATAACCTCCAAAGGTTGAGTTCTACCTTGGTTATTAACACCAAGTTATTTTTCCTCCTCATGCCTCTTCCTTGTAAGGAGCCTCATGTTTGTCCCTGTAATTGGGATCTCCAAATCTTCAATAGAAAGTATACTATGTGAAGACGAAACCGAAAGGAAATCAACATATTTTACCTCCTCTGTTGATTTGGAAATAACTAATGAGGGTTGTTCATCATCTGTTGTTGGTGGTTTGCTAACTGTCGTGGCACATTCACCAACTTCCTTTCTGACATTCCCATGTTATGTTCGACACGGTAATTCCTCTACTTTGATGGGGTTGATAAGGCCTTGGCCATTGACGCCCAAGCCCTTTCCTTCATACCCCATTTTCTTCAACAGTTTGGAGCCAATTTCTGTGGTGTGATTTTCAAAAATAGCGAAATCATCATCAGGAAACATACATGAATTCAGAGAATTACATTTTACCTCACATGGGTGACCCTGCAGATTTTCCAAGGCCTCGTCCTTTGCTTGCAACTGTCGTAGCAAACTCTATTTTTCCTCTTTCTCTTCATGTAGACGCATCTTCAATTCAGGGTTTTTTGTTTGAAGATTATGCTTGTTTTTCTTCAGTTCTTCCAGGGTCTCTTCTGTGGCTTGCAACTGAAGTTGTAGTCATTCCTTCTCCTCTATCTCTTTCTGTAGAGTTTCATACATTATTTCCACCCTTTTGGAAATTTTGAGCATGGTCTCGTACATCAGTTTTTCACCCTCTGTCATTGCACGTTCCATTTTTCACGCTGCAATTCACATCAACTCAAAGACTGCTTTGATACCACTTGATCTAGGTCCAGGTGTGATAAAGGACCCTTTCAAGACCTTTTACTTCCATGATGTGTTAAATTGAATTTTTAAAAGAACATAAATGAATACATGTTCATGTTGTAAAGAAGAAGGAACATGACAATCATCAACAACATAAAACTCAAGACGTTGATAACAGAGTTCGTCCAGGAGGGGCTACGTCTCCAGGCCCCGATGTCAAGATGGTGTAGGCCGTTGCATTAAGTGTTGTCTATAGTGATGATGTATGTAGAAATTTTGAATAATATAACACTTATTCACAGAGATTATCCCGATTATACACTATTGCGGAATACATGCATAATACATAACCTCCTCTACGTTGATCATCAATTTTGTATTATTAAAAACAATGAAACATCAATCGCATGCACACATTAACACAGTATGTAACCCGGGGAAAGCATATAGCTGAAAACCCCACACTATCTGTATATTATAATGATTGAGAACATGTAACAATACATAGTACAATACTCCTCACAAGTACTCAGTACTATCTCCACCTATTACACACAAACTAGCTCAGCTCTGAATCAATCACAGGTTCAAATCTCCTCCGCTGCTTGCCTGCCTCCACTGCACAATCCTGCATGAGAATAATGATGAATGGCTGAAGCAAACTCATATTTCCTTGGCTGAACCGCACAATCCTCATTGGCATAACTCAATCCCATTGATTGTGCAAGATCTCATGCACAACTATAGTCACAACTGATAGCAATTTCAACCTCTAACACCTGTCTCCACTAAACTGTCCATGCACTTAGTTAACTGATGTATTCTTTAGTTGCTTTATGAGTTAATAATTAGTGAATTAATTAACAATTAATTCACATCACTCATCACTAGTGTATTCTGCAGTTAGACTAAATACAACTAGTTTAACCAAGTCAAACTGAACACAACTCCATCAACTCCACAATCAACTCCACCAAACTCAACCACATGAGTTCTAACTGAAGTCCTGCATGCAATAGCTCAACTAACCCACAATAAAAGCGTATTTCCTTCTGACAGCTGCATGTGCCACATCTATAGCTCAAACTGAAGTACTCCAAGAGGATAAGATAATGTTTATAGTCTAAATATTATTATGAGCTAATAATATTTGACTATTCTATTTTTAGCCTAGAAGTCTAAAAATAGAAACTGCCCATATGTCTAAAAATAGAAGTCCATCTATTTTTACCAACATGACCAATCATCCACAAATAGCATCCTGCAACTCATAGACCATGATCCATATGTCTAAAAATAGACATAGTCTAAAAATAGACCTTGCGCCAAAAATAGCTTGCGGGCCCACTCAGTGAAGGCGACTCCTTTCCACTAAGCTCCATCATCTTGTTGCATTTTCAACACTCCCTCTCAACAAGATATGGATTATCTGCAACCCCTATCCTACAACTCTGGAATGTTCCGCATGCAACACATTTGCCCGGTCCGCTTGCTCCAAAAACACTTGGAACAAAAACACTCCCAACTGACCACTTTGTTGGGCTAGGAACATACTCTGATGCTGAAGCTCTACCTGCTGCTGACAAGTGCTCCCTCCCTGACATCTGTGCTACTGCAACATCTTCATGCATCTCGCACCATTGCACACTTCTCTGTGCCACCTAGCACTGTGCAAAACACTTGTGCCTCTCGCATTGCTGCAGCCTGCTAGCTATGCGCTGTCCTGGGATTCCCTACACTGTCGCTCTCTCTGCTGCTCCATCCGCATCTGTCTCTACCCAATCAGTCAGTTCCTGCTACTCCACATCAGGGCTCCCGTAGCAAGGTCTCATCCAAGAGGTTGGGTACCTCAAGGATCCTGCCCCTCCTCCTTGGGACGATCAATCTACATCACCCCACCTCCTACCTGGAGGTATGGCTACATGCACTCCCTCTGCCCACCTGGCTCGAAGTTTCCCCCTACTGGAGCTCTCTGCATGAGTAGATGTCTCTACTCGATCTCCTCTTAGCTTCCCTTGTTGTGGCTACTCCACAACCTCCTGAAGTTGCTGCACCAATCGTGGCTCCTCCGCAATCGTCTGAGACTTCTTCTGGCTCTGCATGTTGAGAGGTAATATACGCTCCCTCTCAACCACCAAGTCTCCATCAGTTGCCTCGCTGCTCAAGGCTTCGCATGCATCCTGAACCTCAAGAGCATACAGGTTCTTGACCCATGAACCAATCTGCTTGACCTGTCTAGTGATGATGTGTCTAAGGCAAACCTTTCCCTTGCTGAAGACTACATCATAGCCTCTGTCTTCCAGCATCGCGATCGACACCAAGTTTCTCTTCAGTCCTGGTACATACTTGACATCGGTCAAGGTAAGGTGAGCTCCATGCTCCCTCTGAAAAATAACCGTGCCTACACCTGAGACACTATACTTCTCATCATTACCCATCGCTATGAGTATCTGGAGATCTTTCTCCTCCAAAGTACTGAACAAACTTTTGTCACCAGTCATATGGAAAGAAGCTCCACTGTCAAGAAACCAACCGCTTCCCACCATGTATGAAACCATGCATGCGAAGAGTGTGAAATCCAACTCAAACTGTGAAGCAAGTGCCTCACCTTAAAATCCTTCCCCGGATCCCTTCTTGGATTTCCTCCGTGGACAATTTGAAGCATAATGGCCCACCTCATGACAACGAAAGCATCGCACTTTCGATTTGTCAACCTTCTTCCCATCATTGGAAGAACTAGATTCGGAAAGAGAACCCTTCTCCTTCCCCTTCTTCACCTTACTCGCTAAGGCACAGTTCTCCTCATCATGCATGGATGAAGAACTGCCTCTAGTGCTCCGTCTGATCTCCTCCTGCACAAGATCCGACCAAAGTCTCTCCCATCCTGGAAATTTCTCCCGACCATTGACAAAGTCCTGATAGGAATGCCAACTCTTCGGAAGACCAAGCAGAGCCAAGCTCACCAAGTCCTCATCATCAACAGTCACCCCCACACTTCCCAGCTCATCCCGGCATTGGGTGAACTTCGTGAGATACCTGGGCATACTGTCTCCATTCTCACACTTAATGTTTCTGAGTTTATCCTTGAGCACCAACTTCCTCTGATTGCTCTTGCTTTGGAATAGATCTATCAACGCTTTCCACATCAAGTATGGAGAAGCCTTTCCATGCAGGCTGGATACAATGTGATCCTTCACGCCCTCCAACAGAATCCTTCGACACTTTGTTGTCTTCTTTTGCCAAACCTCAACATGAGCAGCATCAGTAGGCTTTGGGACCTCAGCCTCTATGAACTCCTTCAGCCCATTGTCATCTAACACCGCCTCCATCTTGTCTTTCCATGCAATATAATTTGAGCTGCCCTCAAGAGCATACTCCAATCGCAATCCGTTGAAAGACATTTCAACTTTGACACCAAGAAAACACTGCTGCAAATTCGAATTCCACCAGCTCAAAACTCAACCGCCTCTGATCTAAAATTCGTGAGAAAAAAGTATTTCTCGTACAGAGATTGGCTGTATGGGCTTTTACCGAATATCTCACCTTCCAAAGGAAGGATGAATCCAGAGGCTACCTGGCCCGATTACAGACTCTACCTGAAGAAATAAAATGTAAACACTTTCTGAATAATAGATCTGATGATCAACAGCTCCGATACCATGTAGAAATTTTGAATAATATAACACTTATTCACAGAGATTACCCCGATTATACACTATTGCGGAATACATGCATAATACATAACCTCCTCTACGTTGATCATTAATTTTGCAATATTAAAAACAATGAAACATCAATCGCATGCACACATTAACACAGTATGTAACCCAGGGAAAGCATACAGCTAAAAACCCCACACTATCTGTATATTATAATGATTGAGAACATGTAACAATACATAGTACAATACTCCTCACAAGTACCCAGTACTATCTCCACCTGTTACACACAAACTAGCTCAGATTTGATTCAATCACAGGTTCAAATCTCCTCCACTGCTTGCCTGCCTCCACTGCGCAATCCTGCATGAGAATAATGATGAATGGCTGAAGCAAACTCGTATTTACTTGGCTGAACCACGCAATCCTCATTGGCATAACTCAATCCCATTGATTGTGCAAGATCTCATGCACAACTATAGTCACAACTAATAGCAATCTCAACCTCTAACACCTGTCTCCACTGAACTGTCCATGCACTGAGTTAAATGATGTATTCTTTAGATGCTTTATGAGTTAATAATTAGTGAATTAATTAACAATTAATTCACATCACTCATCGCTAGTGTATTCTGCAGTTAGACTAAATACAACTAGTTTAACCAAGTCAAATTGAACACAACTCTATCAACTCCACAATCAACTCCACCAAACTCAACCACATGAGTTCTAACTGAAGTCCTGCATGCAATAGCTCAACTGACCCACAAGAAAAGTGTATTTCCTTCTGACAGCTGCATGTGCCACATCTGTAGCTCAAACTGAAGTGCTCCAAGAGGATAAGATAATGTTTATAGTCCAAATATTATTATGAGCTAATAATATTCGATTGTTCTATTTTTAGCCTGGCAATCTAAAAATAGAAACCGCCCATATGTCTAAAAATAGAAGTCCATCTATTTTTACCAACATGACCAATCATCTACAAATAGCATCCTGCAACTCATAGACCATGATCCATATGTCTAAAAATAGACTTTGTGCCAAAAATAGCCTGCGAGCCCACTCAGTGAAGGCGACTCCTTTCCACTAAGTTCCATCATCTTGTTGCATTTTCAACAATGTACATAGAGGTGATGTCGTTATCATACAAGGAAAATGCCCTCACGCAAGAGTAGCGCCAAGAGATGTTCCACTACAGGAACTCTCAGTAAAAAAGACTCCTATCAGTATGACACAAACTCATGCATGATGAGCATCCCGCCAACATGGCATAAAAGGGATCTCAATGCAAACATGCATGATGACAACATGAGTATCCCATCAACATACAACGAAGGGATCTCCAACACAACATGACAAATCATGACAACAAGTAGATCACACAGATGATTCCGCATCATATTGAGCAGGAATCATGAAAGTGAGTAAGAAAAAAGGTCCCACATCAAGCATCAAACAGGGATCTATGCAGCACAATGCATAGAAAAAGAAGTACATGAATACACTGCATATACCTCACAACTAGGGCCATCTGAAGAAGTGGATGTCAAACTGTTGAAGCTGTTCGTGCCATCGATCTCACGGCATTAATCGCATGGAAATGGTTGCTCGCACTTGAATGCTAACACCTGCATTCCACTTAGAAGAGTGGCTGAAGAATAGAATGAGAAAATGAGAAATCTGAACGCACCATCAGATTTGCGGCGTCGAATAGTGCAAAATCGATGTCAAATTTTTTATTTATGAGAAATTGAGAATATGGGGCTCAAGGAATCTTTTAGATTCCCCCTAGATTCCTCAAAGATTCTGCTCCATGGGTGGACTGGAAATATGCAACTCAAAAGGTGAATCTGCCCTTGCCATTGCGATCCCTACGGAAAATCGTGAAAAATGACTATAAACTTGACTATATTCTATGATCTGAATTTGAAACTACTTGAAATTTGTTTGCAAGATATTCAATTCAGAATTAAACATGTTTAAAAGATTTTCATGTCTTGCATAAAGAAAACACATGAAATTTTCAGCTGTTTATGACCCATTTAAGCATAGCAGAGTTATTTCCTTTTACTGTTTAACACATTAAAACGAATTTGTTCTGCAAAATAAATCAACCACAAATGCAAAAGAATTTGATAAAGCAGTTCACCCCCTCCAGGGCTATGTCTGTTGGGTCCAAAGCTCCCAAAAGGGCTTGTCCTTGTTTTTATTAAATGCTCAAATTGAAAATACAGCTGAATAGAAGCATCTACATGAGAAATAGATGGTAAAAATGGATTCAGAACACTTGAATCCTTCAGGATTGACTATTGGATCACCTCCAATGGATACCTGCAACCCTATTCAGTCTTCACAAAATTGGGCCCTTGTGGCTCCTAGAACTTTCACGGCTCCAAAACCTCTGCAAATGACCTCAGATGGCTATAAGACCTGCACCAATGGCTTCAGAAGGTCGAAAATACCCAAAATCAAAAAAAAATTCGTCCAAAACCGACTATCCTAGCCAAAGTTATGGCCATTTAAAGTTTCTCCAGTTTGCCCCTAGAAAAACTCCAGCTAACTTTAGTTAACTTCAGTTAGCTCCGCCAATTATGGCGGGTCCGCCAAATTTGGCACTCCTGCCAAAATTCCGCCAACTTAACTGCAGTTACATTTAATGTTTGGTGGTTGCCTTGGATTTCGTGCCCGGCGGAATATTCCTTTTTTAATTTTTTTTTGAAAAATTAAAATTTCTAATGTTATGGACAAATTCTTCTTTTTGCCATAACTTCCTCATACGGCGACTGTTTTTCGAACCGTTTACGGCGCAGGAATCAAGAAGACGAGCACTTTCAAGTCATTCAACTTTGAACCAGTTCTAATCACTTTAAATTTTGAGCATTTTATGACACTTAGGACATGAGCACCTGATCAGCCTCCCCATTGGGAAGCTTTTGGACCCCAAAAGCCTTCAACTACCTGTTAAAGAGGTGAGGGTACAGCTTCCTCACTCTGTCCACCTCCATCCACTTTGCCTTGTTCGGTTTGCCGCCTTTGAAACCAACCCGAACATAATCTACACTGCCCCTCCTTGAAGTGCGTGTCCTTCTGTCAAGGATTGTATCTTCTTTCAGCTCATCTAAGAATTCTGGCGAGAAATATTCTATAGATGGCAGCTGAATAGCATTTTCATGATCATCAATCAAAGGAGGTTCATACAAACATAAGTTCTCCACATTGACAACAGAATACATTTGCATGTAGAAAGGCAAATCTAATTGAAAAGCATTATTTCCAACCTTCTTGAGGATTTTGAATGGACCATAACGAATAGGCTTCAACTTTTTACCTTCTCCTTGCATCCTTTCCTTACTAATGTACAGCCATACCTCATCTCCTTCTTGAAACTTGTGATCGACTCTATGCTTGTCGTGTCTTTCCTTGTACTTGCCTTGACTCTTCTCAAGCTGTTCTTGAATTTGCTGATGTATTTGCTGAATCCTTTCAATGAATGAACGAGCTTTGCCAATGTCACTATGTCCCTCAATGGCAACATCTTTCTCAAGAATGAAATCAAAAGGTGATTTTGGCAAGTAACCACAACAAGCTTCAAACGGTGAGGTGTTTGTGGAAGAGTGCTTGGCACGATTGTAAGCATGTTGTATGTAGTGCAAATGTTCATCCCAAAGCTTGGGATGCTTGCTGCAATAACCTCTCAAGAGGTGCACAATGGTTCTATTCACAACTTCGGTTTGTCCATCTGTTTGCAGATGGAAAGCAGTGCTTTTCTTCAACTTTGTGTCCATCATCTCCCATAAGTTGGACCAAAAATTCCCCACAAATCTGGAATCCCTGTCACTAATAATGGAAGTAGGCAAACCAAAGTGAATCCATACATGATGAAAAAATAATTCAGCAGTTTGTTCAGCAGTTATAGTTTTCTTACAAGGCATAAGTATACACATTTTACTGAAACGATCAACTACTACATATAAATAATCATGTTGTTTTCGAGATTTTGGAAAACCTCCTACAAAATCCATAGAGATGCTCTCCCATGGTCTAGAAGGTACCGGCAAAGGAGTATACAAACCAAGCTTCCTATTGCTAGGCTTGCTTGTAGCACATAATGAACAACCTCTTATGAACCTTGAAACAGAATCTACCATGCGAGGCCAATAGCAATACCTCTGTAGATGTGCAACTGTTTTGCTCACACCAAAATGGCCAGCAATAAGAGAAGAATGAGCTTCTCTTATGACATTTATCCTCTCCCCCTGTGGTATACACAACTTGCCCAAATGAAACAGCAAATTGTTATGCATGTGATAGTCATTTTCCTCTACATGATTTCCTTTACTCAAGTTAGCATACACATCTTTAAATTCATCATCAGATGCATATTGTTCTATGTAACTATCATGTACAATGGAATCATTCTTAAGTAAAGTAACATCACCAATAATAGGCCTTGAAAGCATATCAGCAACCTTATTCAAAGTACCTTTCTTATACCTTATTACCAAATGGAACTGTTGCAAGAAGCCCATCCATCTGAAGTGTCGTGACTGTTGTAACTTGCTTTGTGATTGCAAGTACTGGAAGGGCTGATGGTCGGTATGTATAACAGTTTCTTTGCCCATCAAGTAGTGTTTCCACTTTTTGACGCTTTGTACCAATGCATACAACTCCTTATCATATGTAGGATAATTTACAACAGCACCATTAAAAGTTTCAGAATGAAAAGCAATAGGCTTACCATGCTGTAGAAGAATTGCACCCATAGCATAATCACTAGCATCAGTTTGTATCTCAAATGGCTGTCTCAAATCCGGTAATGCAAGGACTGGAGCTGAACTAATCTTCTCTTTCAAAGATTCGAAAACTTTTTGCTGCTTGCCTCCCCATTGGAAAGCATGCTTCACACTTGTCACTGCATGCATAGGAGTTGCTATAGAAGAGAAGTTAGAGATAAACTTCCTCCAATATTGAGCTGCACCCAAAAAACTTCTTACCTCTGTTATGGATTTGGGAGTAGGCCACTTCACAATAGCCTCAATCTTAGCAGGATCAATTCTCAAAGCACCTCCTCTTACTATGTGTCCCAAATAAACCAAAGAAGTCTTTCCAAATTCACACTTTGACATTTTAAGAAATAACTGATTCTTCTTCAAAACATCAAGTACTTTTCTAACATGCATGACATGATCTTCTCTAGACTTGCTGAAAATTAATATGTCATCTAAGTAGACAATAACGAAATCATCAAGAAAAGGACGCAAGACATCATCCATTACCCGCATGAAAGTTGCAGGTGCATTGCACAAACCAAATGGCATCACAAGCCACTCAAAGAGTCCTTGTTTGGTTTTAAAGGTTGTCTTCCAAATGTCACTTTCTTCAATTCTTACTTGATGATATCCACTGCGCAAGTCTAGCTTAGTGAAATATCGAGCATCTTTCAGCTGGTCTAGCAAATCATCTATCCTTGGGAGTGGGTAACGATTCTTCGTTATCTTGTTCAAGGCCCTGAAATCAACACACATATGCCAAGTGCCATCTTTCTTTGGAATCAATACAATCGGTGACCCACATGGCGAAGTACTTGGCCTTATGAAACCCTTGTCCAACAAGTCCTTGATTTGCTTCTTTATTTCAGCATTCTCCATAATAGACATGCGGTACATGCCTATGTTTGGAAGAGGACAATCTGGATGCAAATGGATTTCATGCTGAATCTCCCTCTTAGGAGGCAAACCTGTAGGCTCCTGAAACATCTCATGATATGCATCAACTACATCATACAGATCTGATTTAAGTTTTGGATCACAATTGTCAAATGACTCATGATTCACATCAACCTTGGGCTTAATCATAAGAAGAACAAAATTCTTACTTGAATTGACCAGCGTTTTTACCTGTCCTGCATTCACCATCGCTATATTTGTCTTCTTGCGATGAGCTCTAACAATGAACTCCTTGCCATCTTTGAACAGATGATATTTGTTTTCATGGCGATGAAAGATAGCTTTCCTGTCAAACAAGTAAGGACTTCCCAAAACAATTCCTGCTATATCAAAAGGTACCACAACAAGTTCAACTATGTCAATAAAATGTGCAGTAATTGCAAAGCGCAATGTGCACTTTCTTGAAACTTGTAAATTTGCATCCTTGCAAATCCATCTAAGTGGATATGGCTTCGGATGTGGAACGGTCTCAAGTTTAAGCTGCTTGACCAAGTCCTCTGATATAAGGTTTGCTTGTGACCCACTATCAAAAAGTGTGTCAATTTTAGTATGTTTTGAAATCACCCTCACATGAAATAGTTCAATTCTTTCTTCCTCATTAGGAGCTTGTACATGGGAGTTTGAGGTACTAGTGCTGGCTTGAGTTTCAATTTCTTTTTCCTTCAAGTTTTTCAAACCCATGGTTGTAATTTTGGTTTCATCACCTAAATCTTCCCCTAAATCTTGTGGTGTAGATGTAGTAGCAGCAGTTTTCTGTTTCCCTTTGGATTTGTTAAATTGAGGTCTTTTTTCAGGATATAATTTCCAACAGTTTTTCTCCTGATGGCCTGGTTTAGAACAGTGTTTACAGATCACTTTCTCACTCTCCTGTTTGATAGATGCATTCTTTTTGCCCTTTCCCTTGGAGGTTTTCTCTTTGTTTTTCCCCTTGGGGGGCTTGTTTCTACCCTCTTCAAATGTGTTTTTTCCCCTTGCCTCTAAATGGGTAGCTTGGACACAAACCTCGTCCAGGCTAGTAGGGTTAAACATCAAGATGGTGTGTCTAAGGTAGCTATGCAAGCCACCGATGTATTTCAGCAAGGTTTCTTGGGTCTGTAAATCTACCCCTAACAAGAGAGCTCTTCTCCTGAATTCTTGGGTGTAGTCTTGGACACTCTGACCCTTAAGTTGTCTGAAATTTTGCCAATTCATAATGGCCTTCTGCATGTGAGCAAGAGGATAAAACTGTTTTTTAATGGCTAACAGAAATTCAGGCCATGTTAAGGTAACCTTACCAAATTTTTTGATCTCCTCTTTAGTCTTGGCCTCCCACCAGACCAGTGCTGCTCCATCCATTCTCAAAGAAGCCAACTGAATCTTTGTGGCATCATCATGCATATTTTGGATCCTCAAGTAAACTTCCAACTACCTAATCCAGTTGTCAAGCTTTTCTGCATTCACTTCACCATTAAACATAGGTAATTCGAATTTTACATCAAGCTTCAAAAAAGGACTTTTTCCAGAGGATCTATGCTTATGAACAGAAGAAGACGAAGATGAAGAGGAAGAAGGTGAAGATGGGGGTGGTGGATCACCATTTCCTCTATGTCCTTTCTTGGAATGATCATCATCCTTCTTACCTCCTGAAGAGCCCTCTCCTTCATGTGGATGTTTGGACCCTTCTCCAGCCAATTTCTCATTTCTTTCTTGGTACAATATCCTCACCATTTCAGTGAGGTCCAAGAAAGCCTTTCTGAAGACTGTTTCTTCTTCTCTTGGATCTGTCTCTGTAGGAATTTCTCCTTCATGTGCAGACATTCTTGAAGCTTCTGCTGAGACACTTGAGGGTGAAATTGAAGGTGGAGATGATGGCTCTCTGGCCTTCCTTGACTGAGGATTCTCTCGTTCTCTAGTCAACTGTCCTTCCCCTCTTTTAAGTTTCAACCTGGTAAGCATCAATACTTTGCAAGACAGTTAGAAGATCTTTGCACAAAAACCCTGAGCTTTGATACCAACTTGATCTGAATTTGAAACTACTTGAAATTTGTTTGCAAGGTATTCAATTCAGAATTAAACATGTTTAAAAGATTTCCATGTCTTGCAGAAAGAAAACACATGAAATTTTCAGCTGTTTATGACCCATTTAAGCATAGCAGAGTTATTTCTTTTTACTGTTTAACACATTAAAATGAATTTGTTCTGCAAAATAAATCAACCACAAATGCAAAAGAAGTTGATAAAGCAGTTCACCCCCTCCAGGGCTACGTCTGCTGGGTCCAAAGCTCCCAACTGGGCTTGTCCTTGTTTTTATTAAATTCTCAAATTGAAAATACAGCTGAATAGAAGCATATACAAGAGAAATAGATGGTAAAAATGGATTCAGAACACTTGAATCCTTCAGGATTGACTATTGGATCACCTCCAATGGATACCTGCAACCCTATCCAATCTTCACAAAACTGGGCCCTGGTGGCTCCTAGAACTTTCACGGCTCCAAAACCTCTGCAAATGACCTTATATGGCTATAATACCTGCACCAATGGCTTCAGAAGGTCGAAAATACCCAAAATCAAAAAAAAAATCGTCCAAAACCGACTTTCCTAGCCAAAGTTGTGGCCATTTAAAGTTTCTCCAGTTTGCCCCTAGAAAAACTCCAGCTAACTTTAGTTAACTCCAGTTAGCTCCGCCAATTATGGCGGGTCCGCCAAATTTGGCGCTCCTGCCAAAATTCCGCCAAATTAACTGCAGTTACATTTAATTTTTGGTGGTTGTCTCGGATTTTGTGCCCAGCGGAATATTCCTTTTTTAATTTTTTTTTGAAAAATTAAAATTTCTAATGTTATGGACAAATTCTTCTTTTTGCTGTAACTTCCTCATACGGCGACCGTTTTTTGAACCGTTTGTGGCGCCGGAATCAGGAAGACGAGCACTTTCCAGTCATTCAACTTTGAACCAGTTCTAAGCACTTTAAATTTTGAGCATTTTATGACACTTAGGACATGAGCACCTGATCATTCTAACATGGAGAAAAATTACCTCCTTGGGAAAATTTCAAGGATCATGGTTTCACTCTCTGTTTCTATAGTAGTCATGGTTCCACCTGCATACTGAAAAAAGGTCAAAAAATGTAGAACTTTGATGGATAAATGGACAACGCCATTACATTCGTGGCATCGAGAAGTACTGAAACCATATAAAATTTGTCAAAATCTGACAAAGTGAAAATTCGGCCCTCCTGCAAAATTTTGCCTCGAACTACATTTCCCCCTAGGCGCACTGAAAAACTGTGTTTAAATAAAATTTTGCCAGTAGATTTTTCCAAGTTGGTGGTTTGTTGAGTTGGTTAAGGAGTACGATGAATAGGGAGGAGGTCAGGCGGTCAAACCTCGCCTCCTCCTTTTTTATATACATAATTTATTTATATAAAAAAAGTTGGTTTGGTCAAGCCTGCCTTGGGTGACCTGCCCATCGTACCTCCACTGGCTCCATAGAATGAATCACTCTTGTTTTTTGTTGAATGGGTTGGGTCCGCGCCCCAAGGGTCGGCCCACCCAACTCCATTGTGGTTCCGTTATGAGGGTTGTGGGGTGGCGGCATCATGGCCGCCCACCCCATTATGTTGTTGGTTCTGTGGGAGGGGCTGGGGTTAGTGGCCCACCCCTCCACCATATTTAATATAATACAGTTATGAAGGTTGGGGGAAGGTGGGGTTGGTGGCCCCCACCCCCCTTTTTATATTTTTATTTTTTGTTTTAATAACAACAATATGCACTTTTTGAAATTCCATTTTTAGCCATAGGAGTCTTTTTAACTAGGCCACAATTTCTCCCAGAATCTGGCTGGAGTTGGCCAAAATTTGGTGGTCAGGTTCTGTCCAAATTGTGGCCTCCTTAAGCCTGCCCAGTCAGCAAAAAGTCAACCCAACTTTGGTTGCTTCTAACTTCCTCATCCGGACTCGGATTGACGAACTGTTCACACCACTGTGATCAGGACGACGAGATCTACGCTCTGGTCCTAGTTCGAGCATAATCCAAACAGTTCTATTTTTGAGCTTTCATGAGTCCTCTTTGTCCTATGTGTGTCTCTGGAGCCACCTGGATCATGGGGTTTGTCAAGAGTAACACGGATCCGAATCTCTACTATCTGGTTATAGAGAACGAGCCGCTAATCTTAGTATTGTATGTGTATGATCACTTTTTGACAGGATCGTCCAGACTCATTGGGGACTGCAAGAAGAATCTAGCCACAAAATTCGATATGAAGGATTTGGGATGAATGCACTACTTCCTAGGGTTGGAAGTTTGGCAGCATAAGGGAGAAATCTTCCTTGGGCAAGGGAGGTATGCTACAAAAATCCTAAAAAGATTCGGGATGGAGGACTATAGACCTATGGCTATGCTAATGATCACCAACTAGAAGAAGATTGATGCATCAGAAGACAAGGATGTCGCTCCCACCTTATACAGGCAATTCATAGGGTCCCTGATGTTTTTGGTTAAGACTAGGCCAGACATTTGCTACTCTATCAACAACCTCGATCAGTTCATGGTAGAACTGAAGAGGGTGCACTGGGCAGTAGCCAAACATGTTCTTAGGTATTTACATGGAACATTCGATTATGGACTCTTGTACACCAGGAGTAAGGATATCATATTGAGTGGATTTATTGATGCAGATTGAGCAGGAAGTTCAATGGATCAGAAAAGTACCTCTGGGCTGTTTCAAAATTGGATCAGGAATGACCTCCTGGTGCAGTAGGAAACAGAATTCCGTGGCTCTGAGCTCATATGAGACAGAATATATGGTGGCAAGCATAGCTTCGTGTGAGGCCATATGGCTTAGAAAACTGCTTGTGAACCTATTCAAAAGGAATATGGAAGCGACCAGGATCATGTGTGATAATCAGAGTTGCATCAAGCTCTCTGAGAATCTATTGTTTCATGATAGGTCAAAACATATTGATATCCGGTGTCACTTTGTCAAGGATTGTGTCCAACGAGGAGTTGTACAGTTAAGCTACACTCCTACAAGATAACGGGTGGCAGAAATCCTCAACAAGGCCCTTGGAAGGACAAAATTTGACTATTTCAGGGAAAATATGGGGATGGTAAAGAACCCGTTTTAGTAACAGAAATGGGAGATAATTGCAAGGATGTAGAGGGAGTTGCAGTGTGGATACAGTGTTGGGAGAAAGGACCAGCAATAGCACAGATGCAAAGGGAGTTGTCGTACAGATGCAGCAGTGGCAGTAGAAGAGCCATGGGCAACAATACAAGATGCAACAGTGCAGATGATGTTGGGTAGGGAGTCTTAGCATCAGCACAGGGACCAATGCCGGATGATCAGGGTGATACTCAATGAGGAGTATTACTAGAGCACAGTCGTCTCTAAGAGGGAGTGTTGATTTGGGGTAGCATCAAATGTGCTCTAGCCACAAAAATTGGTGGAGAGGCTAAGGCACATGAGATATCCAAAACCCATAAAGGATTTGGGCAGATTCTAAACAGTTTGGGAGATATTAAAATAATTAATATTTTTAATGGAGTCCCTAAGTCTAAACTTAAGGAAAATAAAATATTAATGTGTATTAATATAAAACTGTGTTAGAGTGGTCCAAAAGTCATGGATCAAGACAAATCAAATCTTAGCCATTGATTAGGGACTTAGTCTCGGTCGTTGATTTGTCAATGAGAAAAGTATAAGAGGAGGCTTGAGGGTCACTTGGAGAAAACATTGAGGGAGACCAGTCAGTTCAAGTTTTGGAGTGGGGTTAGCTAAGAAATTGAGCCAGTGGTCTGATGAGCAGTCAGGAGGCAGCAAGTACGAAGCAGAGAGGCGGGATCAGCCACTGGAGTTTAGCGTTGAGGCAGGAGAGGCAGATGCAGAGGCAACAAAAGATTGCGCAGTCACTTGTTGGGCTTACATGAGTGATGCAGAGAGGCCTAGGGTTGACGCAGTCAAGCAAGGGCTGACGCAGAGGGTTTGAGAGCCATGCATAGGTCAGCCGGGCTGATGCTGGGATTGGGAGAAGTGCTAGAGAATTATTTCTCTCTATGGGTAAGCCAGTTTGGCACCCTGTTGTACAGAAAAATTGTTGAATAATAAAATCCTCCCTTGCTGCACTGGTTTTCCCACATTGGGTTTTTCTGGGGACTATTGTCCAAAATATTTGTGTCAATGTGTTAATACTTGTGCATATGTTTATTTCTGTATTACAGTGTGAAATCTGTAGCAGTATTTATTTTTAATGTTTATTGAAGTAATTTCATAAATAACTTATTGTGGAATAAGTAGGAAAAATAAATCAGTTGTTGCAGTGACAGAATTTTCACACTAAAGCCATAAGCCATTAGAGGCGGTCCCACTGGACTAGGATAGAAGATTAACCCCAATTTAAGGTGTAGTAACAAGAATACGACTAAGATTTTTCTTTCTTCCAAGTCACCCGATAGTCCATGTCAAAATGCCCAAATACAAACAAGCATAAGCACCTGAATGAAAAATGAGTAAAGTACCTTTTCACCAGAAGCCCACCTTCAAACATGTGATCCTAACAAATGGGCAAGGGGACATACAACTGATGCAGGTGGCAGAGATATAAATGGTAGGTCACATTAGCTACAAGGTGTCTCTTAGGGGTTTTTGGATGTCAGCTTGAAGAGATGAAAAGGAGAAAAGTTTCTTCTATGGGTCACCCACTTTTGGTGGGTAACAACCCACAAGGTTTTGACATCAACAAATAGTCATTGAAAGCCTCAAATGGGATTTCAAACTTTTACAACCTAAAATTATCAAAATAAGATATGTGCCTAAAATAGACCTTACAAGTCTTTAGCTCTAATTTTTCCACACACAAAGTATCAAAATAGATAACAATTTACAAATTAAAAAGTGATCCATTTCAGAGCAACTAAAGTGTTGGAAATAGTGTATACTTTGTATGTTGTTGTATGAAGTCGTTATATAAAATACATAAAGTGTGGCTAAGTTGTCATATTATATAAATTTATTTGTACTTAGAATAAATTTAATAAAATTTTGTGCCTTACTAAAATAAGCATTAAAATATGTAGAAATTCTTAAAACTTTATTAAGAAAATTTATGTCAAGTGTTTTCCTTAAAACATTATTTAAACTCTATTAATTAATTGACAAAAGTATATACATATTGTAATATAAAAAAAAACAAGTCATCATCAGAACCTCCATTACCAAATCCAAAATCTAAAAAATGAGAATTAGCTTAAACAAAACACTACTTATCATAATAATAATAATAATAATATTAAAAAAATACAAATACAAATTAAAAAACAAAAATACTAATCATTTTTCCTTACGAGAAAGAAAAGAAAACAAAATAAAAATAAATAAATAATCATAAAAAAACAAAAAATACAAGTACTCTTCAACCTAACCAATTAAGATAAAATATCAAAGTTAGCTTAAAGCAAAACACTACTTATTAGGAAACCTAAATCATAATCATATGAAACAAAAATACAAATAACTACTCTTCAACCTAACCAATTGCAATAAGAGGCTGGGCTTCATCATCTAAATATTTTCCTTAACTAATCACTTAAGAATTCACATTAATAAGAACCATGGAGCTCTATGCAACAATAGATGGCTCTTCGAAAGCTTTGGCCCTTATTAAGTGAAAAAATATTTATCATGTTACAAAGATCCAACACATATAGTGCATATATTCTCCTAGTTTACTATGCTTTTAACTATGTTAAAAGTTATAATATGTCACAAAATTAACCCTACAAACCTGTTAGACTAATGAACCAAACAAAAAAGCTAAGAAATCTTGGAACCCGGTCAAAATTACTCCTCCTCCAAAGGCGGTTTCTATCTCAAGTGTGACCCTGTCCGATCGTATTGACAGTCTTCAAAGGCTTGCACTCATCGGAAAGTGGCAATTTCCGGAGATGACAGAGGAGGATATGAGATCGTGGTTGTCAACTAAGTGGACTCCTTTGATTGGATACATTCCAGTCATTTCCCGCCTGATGAAAGATTGGTTTTCATTTCATTTCTTGAAAGCATCAGATCTCGAAATGATTCTCAATAAACCTTGGGTTTTTGGTAGGAGTTTCTTATTCTTATCCCGATGGTACATGGGTTTCAACCCGCTTAAAAACACTGCATCGAATTGTATGATTTGGGTCAAGTTACCCAACCTGCCGCTGGAGTTATGGTCTGTCGAAACCCTCATGGATATTGGTAACTCTGTGGGCAAAGCTATTTATGTTGATCCATGGGTCAGGGGGGAGAAAGATAAAAGGATAGCATGGATACTGATATAAAAGCCTTTCAAAGGTGGTTACCCGGAGCACATTGAGATCTCATGGGAAGGTACCACCATATGTCAAAGACTCGACTTCTAGGGCATCCCTTTTCGATGCTCTCTCTGTCATCGAACTGGCCATCTCATAAATAATTGCAGGATGCGTTTTAATCGGAAAACAAAGCGCCGTCCTATCTACAGGGGAAGATCGTCCGCTGCGGAATCCTTGTCGGAAGACACTGGAATCATTCACAAGCAGTCTCATAATCAGGATAAGGCCTCCTGCCATTCTCAGTTCTTTTCTTATGAACAAACGGATGAGCCACTTTCTCCGGTCATTGACTATCCTCCTATTCCTGAGCCTAAAGATGATGTCCCGATACCCTCTCCATCTCCCATGAAGCAAGGCGATTTTGTGGTGGGGACCCACCCCATTCTGCTAAGTTCAACGACGCCCTCATCGGTCACCCCTCCTGCTAGCCAGCGCAGAGGTAAGGATCCCATGCCCTCTCCTACCCCTTTCAACTCACCAACAGAATCCCCGGTGAATAAAATTGACAGTGATATCGAAATCCTTCTCCAGAGAAACCCCTCTATTCTTGAACCTTTAACCATACATAAACCCTCTTTTCCCTCCATCAGCCCTAATTCTGCAAAGAATATCACTGTCCGGAAAAATCATAGAGGAGGATCCCGTCATTTTAGGGGCAGAACAATCGTTACAGATTGTGGTATTACAAATCTCTCTCTGGTTGAAGTTCCAATCACTGAATCATCTGCCTCCCAGCCTCTTAGAGCATGTATGGTTGGTCAGCCATCAACATGACCTTCTTAACATCTATGAATATCAGGGGGTTTGGCGCATCCCCAAAATTCTTGGCGCTCAAAGAGATATTTCAAACAGCAGAGTCTCACATCATATTCATTCAGGAAACAATGCACTCTAGTAAGGCCGCTATAGCTTTCTTCAGAAGAATGCTCCCGACCTGGTATATGGTTGCATCGGATGCTGATGGGTTATCGGGGGGTCTGGCAGTCCTATGGGACCCGTCATGGGTAAAAGCAAGAGCCTATAAATGTTGTGCAGGAATTCTTATCTCAGCCTCGGTCAGAGGTCGATCAAAGATATTACACATTCTAAACATATATGCGCCTTTCAGGAACAAATCTTCTTTTTGGGATTTGTTATTTTCATCGAACATTCTTGACATTGAATCCTTGTTGATAGCCGGGGATTTCAATGTCACTTTAAATTCTAATGAATGTTGGGGCCTGCGCAGGAATCATGACTCTATTGCAGATAGGTTACGCATGGAGTTTCTAAACAGAAATTTGATCGATGTTATTCCCCAAAAGATGTCTCCAACTTGGGACAATAGCAGGACTGGCAAGGCTTATATCGCAAAAAGGCTCGATCGGTTTATTATTAATGCCAGTGTTATTGAGGAATGGGGAATGCCACTCGCCTGCACCAGAGTCGAATCCACTTCTGATCACCGTCCCATTCATCTTTACTGGAGGCAAGCGGATTCTAGATTTGGTTACTCCTTCAAATTCAACAGAATTTATCTGTTTGACCAGTCTTTCATCGATCTCATAACAAAAAAATGGGACGAACTAAAGCAATCAGAGAACGCTCCTTTCACGACCTTTCATGAAAAAATACAGTCCTTGAGGTTGGCGGCAAAGGATTGGATTATCAAAAAGAAGAAGCGGGACAAACAGGAGCTTGAGGATATAAAAAAGGAGTTAAGAATCTTATCTGCTACGGTTCTTTCTGATGGTATGTCTTTTGAACAAAAAAATCACCTCAGATCCCTAGAGAAGAAGAAGCAAGGGCTGCTGCAAAAGGAAGAATTTGCATGGAGACTTAAAAGCAGGGCGGTTTGGTTCAAGGAGGGCGATCGAAATTCAAAATTTTTCCACAATTTTGCAAATGCAAGAAGACGGACGAATTCGATCTGGAAGATTCAAGATGGTAAAGGGGGCTTCTTTCATTCTCAACATGAAATCTCGTCCAAAGCCACTAGGTTTTTTCAGGAGCAATACAAGCGGCGGGATATACAGATTGATGATGTCTTTCGAATGATTGAACACGTTCCTATTATGTTTGATGAAGCAGAAAATATGGAATTCTTTAAGCCCATTACGGAAATAGAATTACAGGAGGCCATCAAGAAATTTAAAAAGGACAAAAGTCCTGGGCCGGATGGATGGCCCATTGAATTTTTCCAACACTTCTATGAATTATTCAAGGATGATCTGCTTGGGATGGTCGATGCCTCTCGCATGTCAGGGAATGTGAATAGCGCTCTTACTGCTACTTTCATAGCGCTTATCCCCAAAAAGGACCTGCCTGAATCTTTTGCGGAATTCAGGCCAATAGCTTTGTGTAACATTCTGTTCAAAATCATATCTAAAATCATTGCAGAGAGAATGAAATCAGTCCTAAACTCCTTCATCACCAGAGATCAGCATGCGTTTTTAAAGGACAGGAATATTATTGATGTTGTCGCATCCACACAGGAATGTTTATACTCGGTCTTAATGAAAAACACAGATGCTGCCATTCTTAAAATTGATTTAGAAAAGGCATACGACTGTGTTGATTGGGGGTTTCTTCGTATCCTCCTCGCAAAAATTGGTTTGAGATCCCATGGAATAAACTGGGTGATGGCATGCGTTGAGAATGTCAAATACTCTGTCATCATTAACGGATCCCCCTCAGCGTTCTTTCAGGCAGAGAGAGGACTTCGACAAGGCTGTCCGCTCTCTTCACTTCTCTTTATCTTGGTCATGAATGCACTCAGCACTCAGATAAACATAGCTGTTGCAGACAAACGATGCGCCCCCATCAAGATATGTAAGAATATCTCTTTGTCTCATAACTTGTTTGTTGACGATATTCTTATATTTTCCATGCTTTGCAAATCGAGCTGGTTATGCCTCTATGGAATATTTCAAATGTTTCAATCCGCATCGGGCCTGATCATTAACAAAGCCAAATCTATGTTATATCATAATGACACAAATGAGGATTTAGCTTTGTGGATTGCAACTCTTTTTGGTATCAACCTCGCTCCAATCAAAGACGGGTTCAAGTATTTGGGCTTTTTCCTCAAGCCAAAGGGGAATCGTAGATTGGATTGGACATGGCTGATTGACCGCTTTTACAAAAAAATCTCATGGTGGGAGCTGCGGTTTTTGTCTTTAGGTGGCAGAGTCATCCTTGTACAGTCTGTCCTATCACAGCTTGCGATGTATTGGGCACACCTTTACTCCCTTCCCTCTTCTATTATCAACAATATGGTTTCTCTATCTGCAAACTTTCTATGGGGCGGCAGATCTCATTTTTCCAAGATGCACTTAGTTAAGATGGACACAATCTCTAGACCAAAGAGATCTGGCGGATGGGGACTGCTTCATATGAGATCTTTCGGTAAGGCTCTCCTGTGTAATTCTCTGCATCGTGGTATCTTCGGTACGGGAAAATGGAGCTCCATCATCAATCAAAAATACCTGAAAGGTAAGCCTCTGGTATACTGGTATCGGAAGAAGTCTCTCGGCTCAACAGGGGGTTCTGCTATATGGCTTGGATTCAGAAAGATTCAGCTGCTCTTTTTTTATTTCCTTAGATGGCGCTTTAACACAGGCTCCAGTATTCTTATTGGCCTGGAACCGACTGTTCTCGGATTGGAAGATTCCCTCTCTCCTGACCTCATTTCCTTCCTGCACTCACGGGGTCTATTCACATGGAACAAGCTGATTCATGCATGGTCCTCATCGACGCCTATTTGGAAGGCTGCTGATGATCTCAATCTGCCTCCCTCTCTGTGTCAGCTATGGGTATCGGCGGTAAAGAGTTTTGATGGAAAAGGAATTAAACAAACTGGGACCAATGATGTTTTGGTATGGTCGAAGTCGCGCTCCTCTCTGCCAGTCTCTGTAAAAGATCTATATGCCGCTGCTTCGTCGACTCTACAGCCGCTCCCTATGCCCTTGTTTCCTTTGAAGTTCTGGAAATCTTCATGCCCGCTCAAGGCTATTTTATTTTCCTGGTTGGTTTTTTCCAATAGGAACCTTTCATGGGAGGTTCTGCAAAGAAAAGGTTGGACGGGTCCTGGCAGATGTGTCATGTGCTGTCAAGCGTCGGAAACAAACATCCATATGTTTTTTCAATGTCCGGCATCGGCCAAAATATGGTATGAACTTTCATTATCTTATGGTTTTCCTCATCAATTTTTCTCCTCTGTACAGGACGCTTTCAAGTGGTGGAGTGATCAAGTTCCAGCTTGGAGATCGATATTTATCCTTACTTGCTGGTTTCTCTGGAAGTGGAGAAATGCACGCATTTTCCAGGGGTCAAACGCTCCAATTGATTTGGTGCTGGTCTTCATAACTGCACTGGCCGCTTCGGACTGACATGTTTTTTCTTCTATTTCGGTCCTGCTTAAATCTATGTGGTTTTCTTCTTTTTGGTATAATTTTGGATGGACATTGTGAACATGTACAAGATTTTTTGTTATGATCTGTGACCTCTTTTGGTTTCAGTTTCCTTCTCAATATAAGCTCAAAGGAAATGCCTTCATTGTCAACAGAGACAGTATTTTCAACTGGTCCAATATGGCCCTTCATGTTACAGCTTATTATATTTTCTTAATATAATTTACATGGTGATTTTCTCTCTGAAAAAAAAACACTTTATTCAATGCACATAAAATCCCTTGCCAATACTCAAAATACTACCCATGAAACTTCGATTTAAAATCAACTAATAAATCATGTGAATGTGTTATTATATGCTGGATCCTATGTGCTATTGATTGTATTCATCGAAGTCATTAAAATATAATGAGTGTGTATGTTTAACAATCATTAAATTATAGCTATATTTTGGTCTTCTAATTACATGCCAGTGAAAAAGAAATTTATATAGAGACAAAATAAATGTGATCCCAATAAAATATCTGAACAACATTCGAACTTATGTTGTTTATACTAACATATATTTTATTACATTACATTACAATTTTGAAAGTTGGAAAGCAATCGTTAAAATAATAGTAAAGAACTCTAAATTTATTCCTTACAAAATATTCCAAAGTTTTGACTTATGTGTATATTTATATTTAATTCAGTTAATATATATCTATTTAAATGAGAATTTTAAAAAATATGTTAGTTTGGACTTATATGTATATTAATATTTAATTCAATTGAGATATATCTATTAAAAAAAATATGTTAGTTTGGACTTATATGTATATTAATATTTAATTCAATTGAGATATATCTATTAAATAAGAAATTTTATATATTTTTGTGGTAGTTGTAATTTTTGAAAATTTAGGGTATTCTTTTAGTTATAAATTTTGAAATTTTAAGTAAATAATTTTGTCTATTTTATATTTAATATAAAAAAATTAATATTAGTTAAAATTTTATAATGACGATTTTCCTAATTAGTTAAATTGTTAAAATATTTTGGAGTAAAGTGTATTTAATGATTTGGAACTTTTCTCATTTTATAGTACTTTTTACTAATATTTATATCTTTAATAATAAGTAAAGTTAAATAAAGTGTCCATTAAAAATACAAAAGACAATTTACTTCTCAATTTAACAATAAATAGTCGATTAAAAATACCAATACTGTTTACTTTTAAAAAAAAAAATTAATAATTATATACTAAATTTTGTATTTTTTATTTTTATATATATTAAATATTAAATTTAAGATTTTTGTAATATATAATATAAATATAAATTTTTCGGATTAATCACATAGTTAAAATTTAATGGAGATTTCAACTAATGTAATTCATTTTTAAGACAAAATGAAAAATTAATAGATCTATCAATATAAATAACATCGTAATAAATATAATTAAAAAAAGACATTTTTAATAAAATAAATTATAAAATAAATTTTAGTATATCATTATCTATATTAAAAAATAAAATCTCCTTTATATAAGAAATTACACAAATTATCAACATTAGCAATATTTTATTATATTATTATTATCATATAAACCATAAATTAACACATTATAACGATGTCCTCATTTGCATAATCAAATGTATAGCCATGTTAATATTACGACACACAGCACTTTCCGATGCTAACATTTCACATTCAACAATGTTTATCGTTACACGTGTCTTATGCAGCTCGGATTTTTATATCTAATGAAACCTTCATTCCTTTCTGAATCTATAGTTCTAGATTTGCGTGGAGTGTGGGCCATTCTTCTTTTTCTTTAATAAGAGGCTCATTATTGGATTTATCATTTTGAATGCATGTGCCACTCCGAAAGTGGGTCGGTGACCCTAAATCTTTTATACATTATTTTCATCTGGGATAACGTACACCATTTTCATCTTGGATAACGTACACCACTTCCCTATCACTAAGAAGGTGTCCATAGTGGAGTAGTTTATATTATAAGCAAAAATTACATATTTTCTTTGGTGGGATACTTATTATATATATATATATATATATATATATATATATATATATATATATATTTTAGTTCAGATATGTTTTTTAGATTTCATTGATATTGTGTTTTTTATTTTACAAACAAGTGTGGCATGGCTACACAAATTTGTAAAAAGATATTAAGAAAAAGATAAATAGAAGATACTTTAGTGTTGTGATTATAGTATTTCTATTTACTCATAGAGAATTAAAAAACAGTGACATTAATGAAGTGTCTCTATTCATTAATAGAGAACTGAAAAACAGTGACATTAACGAAGTTCCCGTAGCCTAGGAAAAATGGAGTTGCACAAATGTCGGGCTGTAGTGTAAAAAGATATTAAGAAAAAGATAAATAGAAGATACTTTAATGTTGTGATTATAGTATTTCTATTTACTCATAGAGAACTAAAAAACAGTGACATTAATGAAGTGTCTCTATTCATTAATAGAGAACTGAAAAACAGTGACATTAACGAAGTTCCCGTAGCCTAGGAAAAATGGAGTTGCACAAATGTCGGGCTGTGGCATAGAATTTAGCCAAAAAAAAATGGTTATTTCAATATGTATGTTCCATCGCACGTGAAGGTGATAAACCAATAAGACAATTACAAATTGGTTTTTTTAATATTTTTAAAAAATAAATATATATTTTATAAAGTTAAATATTATATAATATATTGCTCAAAGCTTAATAAATGAGTAGTCAAAAAAATCACTAATAAAGATAAATCTTTAGGATTAAAATTCGTATTTTTCTAAATATATATGTTCAAATTATTTAATTATTTTTATAATTAAATAACAATAATTTTAAATAGACTTATAATTTAGTTAATTATTGATTTTTTTAATAATATTAAAAAATAAATATATATTTATAAATTTAAACATTAGAGAATATATTGGTCAAAACTCAACTAATAAATAATCAAAAATAAATTGATAACTAAAATTTATTTTACACAAAAATTAATAAAAATAAATGTCCATAATTAAAATTCTTATTTTTTATATTTATATATTTAAATTATATATATTCACATTCTCGATATCATTAATATTACTTTTTCCACTGAAAAAGTAAACATACTTATTTCTAACCTGCTTCAAAAATTTAAATAAACCTATTTTTAATATGTCATTTCACTTATTTATATGAAACATATGCCAAGTTCAAATTCTGCATTGATTTTCAATTTGGTGGGCATGTGCCTTTTTTCAAAATTCATTTTTATGAAAATCCTATCCGGAAATCCCTATGCCATTCACTGACAAACTATAATGTGAAACTTTGGTTTTGTAGAACATTACCGAGAGGGGACCCAACTTTTTGTGACATTTTTAAAGGACAGAAAACCATGTTTTATATATATTAATATGCAAAGCTTTGATATACATTTATAAATTAATTTTCATAACAGAATAAATTAATGAGTATAACCTTTAAAGTGAAAGTTCAACATTATAAATTGATTTTCATAATAGAATAAATTAATGATTATAATTTTTAAAGTGAAATTTCAACAACTAATCACCTTTGCAGAGATTTTTTATTTGATAAAATAATACTTATACCATCACTATAGTTGCTTTTCAATTTCATCTTTTGATTTTAAGCTTATTTTAAAATATTAAGATTGATAGTGAGTTATTTCCGTATATTGAATTATTGTCATAATTAAAAGCTTTTCAGTCATGGTTAACTAACGGGATTCTTGTAAACATCAGCTTTTGATTTTATCGTTTTGTATCCTCGGTGACGTTTATATTTATGTCAAGAGTGGACGAAAGGCGTGGAATATATTTAATTTATTAGTTTAAATAAATAAAATATCCGAGTGAGTCAGATGCTACAAACCGAGCATAACTTTTAAGTTTTAACATGAAATACTACGGCTATGTAAAAGAATGGTAATAAATGGATAAAAATATACAAGGTTGCCGCACAAAATGCTTGCAAATTAACTAAATTAAAAATTTAACAGCAAATATAATAGTTGTGCTTGATACTAGCAATAAATGAAACAAATTTACTAACATTACTATTTATGTAGTTTATTTATGATTTAGTCTATTCCTTGGGAGGGAAAGATCAATCAACCTCCACCCCCACCCCCACCCAGAGGCAAAATAACAATCGTTATTCAGCTACATATTCATTCGCAGGGAGGGGTGCATTTTTTTAGAGCATATCGATTTGAGGGGCAGGGCAAGAAGAAATGTTGCAGAGTGCTTTAAAGTTTACATGCAAGAAAAAGAGGGTGTGATCCACTCGAGAGAACTGAAAAACAGTTATATTAATGAAAAGAGGGTATGATCCACTCGAGAGAATTGAAAAATAGTTACATTAATGAAAAGAGGGTATGATCCAATGAGAGAATTGAAAAACAATTACATTAATGAAGTTCCAGTACTTTGGGGAAAATGTAGTTGTATAAAACTTGGTTATTTCATTATGCTCTATTGCACATGTCATGAAGGTGGAAATAAGACCTTCAAAATATGAACCAATGGAACAATGACAAAAATTGGTTTCTTTAATAATGTTAAAAAATAAATATATATTTTATAAAGTTGAACATTAGAGAATATATTGGTCAAAGCTCAACTAATGAGTAGTCAAAAGCTAATTGATTGCTAGAGTCCTCCCTTGGCAAAGACTAATAAGGGGATCCCATAGATCAATTTGGTGTCTAGCTTAGTAGTGATCTTAAAACGAATGAATGAAATTAATATTAATTAAAAGTGTTTCAAATCGACATCATCTTTTGCCCGTTGCGATAAGGCTCAAGGAGGCGCCCCCACCCTCAGCGCCCTCACCCTCGTGGACTCTCAGCTCTTGCTAAGTTGTCAATTCCTGGTATACCTGGCTTACTCATTGTTAAATATACCAGTTGCTGGATATACTTTTAGTGTTATAGTGGCAACCTCTAGATTTCAAGGCTCAAGGAGACTCCCCACCATCGTGGACTCTTAGCTCTTGCTAAGTCATCAATTCCTGGTATATCTGGCTTACTCGTTGTTAAATATACTAGTTGTTGGATATACTCTTAGTGTTATAGTAGCAACCTCTAGGTTTCATCCTCGACCTGGCCCAAATTACTCCAAGTAGTTAACTAGTCACCATGGTAAAAAAAGAAAGAAAGAACAAAAATAAAGTTAAAAACAATGGTATTTGATATATGTTATAAATAATATTTATTATTATTATTATTATTATTATTATTATTATTAATAGAGAGAGGGATTAGGGTAGGATAGGGATGGATAGATAAATCTATTATATTTGTCTAATGATATGGTTATTTTATTCATTTATTTATTTAAAGAATGCTAAATAAATATAATAACGATATATTTAAATTGGAAGTTTTTGTTAAGAGATATTAGAATATAACCACTATCGGAGAGTATCTAAGTCATTAAAATCACTCTGGGATCACATTTGGTGTGGGCTACACCAAACCTTAACATGGTTAAATTTTAAGTGTCTTCTCCAAACTACCACACCATTTCAAACCTAAAATACCATAAAGAATAAGGCCCTTCAAAGAAAATCATATTAACAAGATTTGATTACTACAAACATATTTTATAAGGAACAAACATGTCACTAAAAAATAAAAATGTGAGTTCTATAAAAAAAATTATAATATCTTAGGAATGGAAACTTGATGAATGATTTAACACTTGGTGTCAACACTAAATACAAGTAACTTGAAGAGAACCTAATTAGGGTTATTTTTTATATATAACCTCTCTCAACCTGTATGGCTCCCCCGTGGGGGTGAGGAGGCAGACCCTCCTTCAACAATGTTGTGGCAGGTTGCACATCCAAACAAGCTCCTCGCATTGAGCCCAACAATTCTAGTTCCAGCAAGAATGTTGTTCAACCCTTAGCAACTCCTTGAGACTTGCTAGAGGAAGGCCAAGAAAAGTTTGGAAAAGAAAGCCAAAAAGCAAAAGACACCAAAAACACAAGTTCCTTTCTCCCTCAAATGGATAAAACCCCATTATACAAAATCATCTCAAACAAATTTGGAGAAAAGATCCAATACATGAAGGACCATGCACTAATCTGTAAGTTCATAGGCATTTGGCCTTTGGAAAGAATACTTGTAGGTTGTATTAAGAAGTACTGATAGCTAAAAGGGGGATATAGAGGTTAAACTGGGATCAAAGTGCTTTTTCATAGTTATTTTCAACAATGTGCAAGACAAAGATTAGGGTATTACTAGGAGGGACACATTTTCTAAACTCTACAGTGGTTTACATGAAGCATTGGGTGGAAAGATTCAACCCCAATAAACAAGAATTTAAGTCAACACTAGTATGGTTCTTACTCTATTAATTGCCACGATAATTTTGGGATAAACTTACACACTAGAGAGCATTAGTAATGTCATTGGATCATTCATCATGTGAAAGGAAACATCCTTGTCATATCCAAGAATATTTTTGTTCTTGTTGCTAATAAGTTCTTCCCAAGGTTTGATTATGGGCTTGGGAAGTGCAAGTTGAACCTTTGCATCTTCATGCAAATCTGCTCCTAAAATGGGCGCTTAATGGGAATCAACCTCAACCTCATTGATTTGATCAATTTCTAACTGCTTATGGGATTTTGTCTCAAACTCAAAAAGAGGATTTTTCTGAACAAGAACCTGCTCATAATGATGACCCTTCTATTGTAGTTCATCTCGTTGTAGCTATAACTCAAGTTGGAGAAACTCAAACTTCTCTTGTGCATGTTGTAGATATATTTTAATATCAAGATGAGTGCCTTTACTGATTTGACTATTTTTTCAATCATTAGACAACATTAAAGTGCTCAATAACTATAATAAGGCATTAATTTCAGCTATTATTTTAATAACTCAAGCTTAGCACCAGTAATAAAATCAAATAGTAAATGACCAACAAACTCAGTGGGATATTTCTTTGAAATCTATTCTAAATCACAAATGAAAATAGGTTGTAGATATCCGATGCATGAAAATGTTGGTCATATAAAATTAGCTGCGCTTCCACTATCTAGTCTCAAATTCTCATGGCCACTTGATTTTCCAATAAATGAAAAAGGTTATTTTTCTCGCAATATCAACTTTTCTCATCCATTGAACTTGAACAAGCTCTGCATTGATCAAACAAGTTTTCACTACGATTGAGTAATAATTATTATACCAAGTCCCAATAGCTTAAACAATGACATGAATGGCTTCAAAGTAGAGATTCTTATCATTGCTAATAGACCCTGCCTCAAATCAAACTCACCTCCACTCTAAAACACATGAGGGTAAAAAATCATCATCTTAAATCCATTCAAATAGATAGGAAATATTACACATGGCTCATCCCAAAGGCTTGAAATCATAACATCCATAGCTCATTTCCAATGCAAAAATGGTTAAGGAGTGCAACACAAATAAAATGCTTCTAATGGTCAATGTCAAATCTGATCAAATTATTGTGTTGGAGAGACGTCGCTGGAAGAACTCATTTTCATACCTTCTCTCTTCCAGAAAGTGGTGGCCCATCAAAATCAAACCTGATCTCATAGAGCAAGGACACTGAGAACTATCTACCTTAACATTTTTTCATATCGAGCAATATGGAGAAGAGTGGTGAAACTATTAGAGTGAAGAGCACGTGGTATCCCTCGAGAACTTCTGCCACAGTTGTGGAAGCATATCTAACATCCAATACATGCAACAAGAGTTGTTTTGTGCAATATATAAGATGATGTCAATATATAAGGGTAACCAGTAAGCTTAGCCTTAGGCTGGAGAACTACAAGGTAGTCCCTCAGGGGTGACTGTGGAACGGTCTGCGAGTTGCAGAACTGTTGTGGTCTTCCTCAATGACCCTTGGAGGTTGAGCTTGAGCATGGTATCCTTGGTCATCACATTAATGACAACCCAAATATCAATCAGAGTGTGTGGAACAATGGTGCTATTGATGTGCACATCTACTACAGGACTTCCAGGGTCCAAATATTTTGGACATATTACCTGCCCCAACATTAAGTTAGACAACTGCCCAATGACATTAATGGTCGGGGCATCCCTTTTTCTTCTTCCAAAATGCTTGAAGCACTTCTCCTTAATAAACTTATTGTAAATGGGAACATCTTTGATTGCCTGGAGAACGGGGATCTTTACACATAGATTTTTCAATTCTCCCAGAAGTTCAGTTTCTTTTGGGGTAGGATGGAGTGGTTGGGCTAATCTCTCAGGAAAGGGTGGATTTACTTTAAGGTTGCTTTCCTCTCTTTCTTCCTCAACCTCACTATGTGGAGAGGGAGGTTGGTTATCAGGGATAATTCTCCCAGATCTTAGGTTGATCTCATGGATTTCTATAGCATGAGTTGGGTATGATGTCTCTCCACTGTAGACTTGTTGAGCCTGCCTATTGTTCAGGTTCAGATTTGGCTGGGAAGGCATCTGGGGTTGCTTAGGTGGAGCAGAGTGCAGGAGTTGTGGTTGGGTAGGTGGTGGAGGCAATAGGGCTGGAAAATTGTTGAATTGTGGCCTCCACCCCTAGAGTGGGGTATTCCACTAAGGTTGTGGCTGAACACAAGATTGAAATGACTAGCTAGCTGGTTGGGAATGATACTGAGATATATAGGACCAAGGAGGGGGTGTAGACTAAGAAGGATGAGCAGGGGGTCCCCAATAAGGTATATATGTGGTTTGGTTGGGGTTGTAATATGCATGGGATGACCCTTGCATACCCTGCTGGTATGGTCTAGGCCCAGGAGGTCTCCTTTGGTTGATGTAGCAAAGCTGCTCAGTGACCCCTTCAGCCCCTTGATATATAGCTTTGAGTCCAGGTAAAGAAGGGCATTTGTCTGTGGAGTGGTTTTCTTCACAGATTGAGCAAATATTAATACAGTTCAATGGACATTCGTTCCTAGGATGCCTCCTAGTGCATCTAGGACAAAAAATGGCCAGGGATCTTTCTGATTCCTCTTGCTTCCTTTTGATGTTCATGGTGTCCAATTGCAAGGCAAGGGTTTGCAGCATATCACTTTTGAAATCTTCCAGCATATTTCCAATTTCACCCTTGATGGATAAGTTGGAGGATGATGTACTGGCCATAGGTTGACTACCCCTACCCTTTTTCCTGGTTGCCCTAGAATGGTTTCTAAATACAGTCTTAATATCCTCATAGGGTAATTGGTAGATATCTCCTCCTGTTATCATATGTAAGGTATCCAGAAGATCCTCCCTTACTCCTCTAAGCAGGACCAGCTTTAGTGACTCAGGGTCAAGTGTGCACCTGGCCCTTTTGTAACTGAGCTGGAATCTTTCTTCATAGTCTTCTAAGGATTCATCCTGGCCTATGGTCATCCTGAAAATCTCTTCTTTAGTGTCCTTTGACCTACAGTAGTCCCTATATTTGTTGTTAAAAGCTTGTTGCATCTGAGCCCAATTTTTTATGCTCTCTCTAGGTAAACCCATGAACCAGCGCAATGTTGCATCCTTGAGGGTAGATGGAAATAGTTTTAACTTTTTCTCATTATCTGTATAGTCATAGGTTCAGCATATAACAAAAAACTCAAATAGGAAAGTGTCAGGGTCCTCTATGGTCAGGCCATGGAAATGAGGTAAAGCAGAGGGGCTTATATTCTTCATCTTAATGTCCCCATTGGTTTCCCTTATGGGGAAGGCGCCCTCAATTCTCTCTCTATTCCCTCTGTCATTTTGGTTTTCAGCCATTGGTTCAGTAGGAATGGGTTCTTCCTCTTCTTCTTTCCCTATAGGTTCTTCAAATATGTAAGTTTTCTCACCTAAAGGGTCTTCCAATTCACAGTCACCAAAGAAGAGAGAAGGTTGATTGTTGGATGCAGTGGGGGTATTTCACAAGAATTTCCCTAAATTGTCGCTATTCCTACGAGGCATGAAAGGAAATGTTTTCGGGTTGATTTTTGGAAGATATTTTTTTAACAGGAAAGTACTTTTCAGAAATGAAATTGTTGATTGAATGAAAACCACTAATAAAGAAACTACTTGGTGAATTGAAATTCTACTTGCAGAATGGAAAGGAAAGTAGATAATGACAACTGAAATAAAGGAAGTTGATAGATTACTTTTGTATAAATAAACTAATGGAAGAAAATCGAGGATAAGAAGTAGAAGAAAAGAAAGTTGGAGACTAGAAATAGAAGAAAGCAGTAATCACATTCTACTTTGACACCTCCCCAGCAACAACATCAAAAAGTGATGAGCCTAGGTATTGCAACAAGAATGTTGCAACTCCCAAGGCTACCAACTTTACTTAACAACTCGGGGTTCATACAAACTTGGAGGTGACAATGATATATGCACAAGTAAAAGTGAAGGTCCTACCTGTTTTCATTGCTCATCTAGCAAGAGACCCCAGGGATTCTAAGACATACTTTTATAGGGTCAAAAGAAGCTTAATTCTTTGATGGAAGAATAGAAAATCTATTCTAAGAGAGAGCTACTCTACTGTAGTAATGAAGAAAACAACATTTAATGCTAAACCACACCATAACCTAACTAACCATCTAAATAGCTATGCTAAACAGAATTGCTAAATCAACACTAACCTAATGTTGTTATCTAAGTTGCAGAGGTAAAGAGCATTAAACTATACTAAGGTGTAAGCAAAGGAACTAAACTAAATCTATTGTCAAGCAGAAGAGCAATGAGAGATCAAAATTGGTGAAAGGAGGATGTAAGGATGTAGTAGTGCATAGGGACCGTTGGATCGATCAACGAACAGAAGATAGGCGGCGGAGATCTTATCGCGGGAGATTTAGTGAATAGGTGAATGAACAGGGTAATAAAGAATATGAACGATGGGGATATTATCGTGAAGAATTAAGTGAATGGATGGAAGAACAAGGTATTAACAAAGCAAATGAATGACAGAGATATTATCGCGAGGAATTAAGTGAATGGATGGACGAACAGGGTAACAAAGTAGATGAACAGTGGAGATCTTATCATGAGGAATTAAGTGAATGAATGGACAAACAGGATTAATCGGAAGATGAACAGCAGAGATCTTATCGCGAAATAAATGTGCAGAAATGATGGAGCGGGTTTTCGAAGGCAGTAAGCAATTTCTCATGCGCCCTCAAAGCTGTAAGCTATATTTTGAAATTTCACGTGATTAGCCTAACCGGGTGACATATAGCATGGGAAAACCTCTTTTCTCACATGCTCTCAGGCGAATAAAGGTCGTGCAAGAATCCGCGAGAAATTGGGCAATAGCCATCGGATCAGGCTAGACAGATCGACGGTGGAGATTGGGGCACATAAAGTATTGAGGTGATGTGATAACCGTTGGATCAAGAGACAGATCAACGGTGGAGATTAGAGAACATAAAGTAGGTGGAAGACTTCACGCGCGATGGCCGTTGGGTAAACTAATGAATCAGATAGTGATTGGTCAAGTTTGTTATGGATCGGACGGTGAGGAAACGATGCATGAAGAATGTGTCGAAGGAGGTTTCAAATGAAAATGACAAAAAAACCAATGAGGGTGAGGGTGGACCGAGAGTGAGGGAAAACGATGATAATGAAATGAAACAAGTAATTGCATCTAAAAACAAACTCCAAAGCTCATGCAATAACTAGAAACCTGTGTTTTTGGGGTTGCTGAAGGGTCTCTTCCTCAAGTCATGGTCCCAGAGGGAGGAGGTGAGGTCGAGACACCTGTGGAAAACCTTATGGTGATCTTTTTCTCCTAACTAACCTGCTAATTGAAAAAAATACAAATGGAAGTAAACTAAATCAGAACTGATCTACTCTACACTACTGTAATGGGAGTGCAGCTACTTAAGAAAATGAACAGAAAACCAGGAAGCTATGTTGTACTGTTGTAATGGAAATGCAGCTACTTAAGCGAATGAACAAAAAACCACGAAGCTACTTAAGCAAATGAATAGAACCAAAAATCTATGCTAGCATACATGTACAATAAAGAGGATCTTTGGCTACTCGAGTTGGGCCCTAACCCAAGAGCTTCAGCCCTCTGAGTTAACTCAGTGTTGGCTCAAAAAAGAACTCATCTTTATTATAAAAACCATGGGTTACATAACCACTGTCACAAGTCTTGCAGCTCAGAAATAAAGTAGAGTTTTGTAATAATAATCCAAATTCTACTGAGGTCCTAAGCCTCTCTACTTATACATCTAAATTCTCCAACAACTTCCTTCCCATTAGGGACGCTTGGCTCCCCACTCAAGATAAACTGGTTTCTGTCACTTTCACTTGCTCGGCTGTCTTTTAGTCCTCATGATTTGGTTGTTTGCACTCCGAGTTGATGGAGGAATATTTGAATGGATGGGTAGTAAATGAGGAGGATTTACCTACTATAATTCCTCTCTCTTGTCCCATTCGAGTTTTGACGAAGGTCTTTGCCATAGTTCCTTGCTTTTATCCTTTATTCCTGCATTACATGCACATTAGACCACAAAGCAAAATATCTAACTCTAACTCATCTCATAAACAAAATATAATCAAAAGTATGCAATAAGTTGTGAGAATAGTTGGTTTGACTACGCTAGGAGGTGAATTAAGGCCAATTAAGTTCCATAATATTACCCAATGATGAGGCTCATCATCACTATCCAAACTTAATCTAATTAGCTCACTTTTTAAAAAAAGATTACTTTATGTGACTCACTTTTATAAATAAGTGAAAGTCACTTTTACAATAGTACTTTATGAAATATCCACTAAATTTAACTTAAATAAAAGATAAAGTGACTTCAGAATTATAAGTGACTCACTTTTTATAATGGGTGAGAACACTTTTACATAAAGTAACTTTAAAACATAAGTTACATGTGTTTTTTGAAAAAATAACTCAACAAAAAGAAAGACGTGAACCCAAGACCCCTATTCTCATAAAGTAACTTTAGACCAAGTGAACTAATTTAAAAGGTCAGTAATTTTTGGAAAGGAGGAAGGTTTCCAAAGGGAGTGCGTGCTTATATTCATCTTGAGGTTTAGACTCTTGGCCTGAGGCTATTCTATAAATACCTTTACTTCTAAGTAAATCCACCATGTATGATAGCCATTGGAAGTAGTTGATGTTGTCAAGAATAACTAGGAAAGAAATTTCCATTTTAAAATAAACTAAAGTTGTATATTCTGAAACTAAGTCTTCAAATGGAAACATCTCAAAAAATTAGAAGGATTAAAAAAATGGCTCTGAAAACGGCTTCCGGATGAAAAATTTATGGCTTTTTGAAGAAAATTGTTGAAGATGTCAATGAACCACGTGAATGTTTGGAAGTTGATGATAATGCTATATTTAAACCCCCGCCCCCTTCCCCCCCCCGGGCCCTTTCAAACATATTCTAATTAGCCCACTTTTATAAAAAAGATTACTTTATGTGAACCACTTTTATAAATAAGTGAAAGTCACTTTTACAATGGTACTTTATGAACTATCCACTAAATTGTAACTTAAATAAAAGATAAAGTGACTTCGGAAATATAAGTGACTCACTTTGTATAATGGATGAAAACACTTTTACATAAAGTAACTTTAAAACATAAGTTACATGTGCTTTTTGAAAAAGTAACCCAAAACTCAAGTGCATGCTTACTTGAAAAACATATTTTTTCCTACAAAAAAAAAAAAAAAAAACCACACAACCCAAAATGAACATGCAAAAGAAATCCAAGCCTTATGGCTTAAAGTTAGATTTTTCCGGAAGCTAAATATTTTCCTCAATGTTTCTGATTTTCCGAGATCACACTAAGGTGCAGCAGAAAAGATCATACACATGAGAAAAATCTTTTCTTTTTGTTTCTAGTTTTCCCAGATCGTACAGAGTCGCTGGGCAAATAGCATATGTGGAAATGAAAGGTATAGATCCGATAATAATAATAAAACTATAGAGGACTATAAACCAAAATAAATAGAGAGATAAATAATTGTAACTCCAAATAAAGATTGTATACCTCTAGATCTTAAAAATGACATAGATAGGACTACCAGAAACCTTTTCTCATAAAATGAAAGGGGTTCCTTGCTAGAGAAAATGCTCCTAACACAATAGAGCATTCCTCTCGTCCCAAAAGTGGTCAGAAATAGTAGATATAGGAAACGACAGTCGGATGCAGTTGTACTGACTTCGGATTTGGATCACCAACATATGAGTCCCTCGAATAGCTCTGATACCATGTAGGAATTTACAGGGTAAGTTAGTTAGATATAACACCAAAGAACACTGCTCACAAACAGATCACAGATTAGTACACCAGTATCCTTGACATGGTTAAAACCCTCAAAGAGGGAAACAGTGCATGGCCTGATCCAACATGGCCACTTCAGGAAATTTATTAATGTAAAAGAAAGAATATGGTAGCCTTATCTATTCCATTCTTACTAAGTTAGGACCAACCTACTCTGTGTTTGTTTCCACCTTCCATTCTACTAGCGAAGCCTTTATTTCTCAAGGACAAGCCTACAAGTCCCCCTCTTTTGATGCCTTTTGTGATTCTTTAATAAGAGAACAAGACAAACTCTTACATATTGGTCTTCTTAATACTGAAAACTCTTCTAAGAAAGCCTTAGCAGCCTAGCAGCAACCAAATTCAAAGAATCCTAAGAAGCAACATCCTAAAAAGGATGGTCCTAAACCAAACAAGGGTCCTAAGTAATTTCAATTTCAAAATGATAAGGCAAATAAAGACAAAGAGAAGAAGACTAATAGACATTGCAACTTTTGTAATTGTGATGGCCACGTAGAATCCAAATGCTTTAAGAAGATGGAAGCCTTAGAAGCAGCAATGAAGAAGCATAACATCCATTTGGAGCACTCTTCAACTTCAACTTCATCTTCAGAAATAGCACTTTTTGCATGTGGTTGTCAAGCTTTTCAGTATGGTTATGCACTAAATGTATCTTCTTCTTCTCATTCTCATGAGTGGCTCAATGATTCTGGAGCTTCTTATCACATGGCCAAAATGATTCTAGAGCTTCTTATCACATGGCCAAAAACAAAGTCGTGTTCTCTTCTTTAAATTATTGTAACACCAAAAATATATATGTTGGTGATGATAGATCTCTTAGTGTTGTATGGAATAGAACTATTCATCTAGACAATGGTCAATTTAATGATGTATTATGTGTTCCTACCTTATCATGCAACCTTCTATCTATATATTAGATAACATATTCAAGTGAAAGTAAAATCGTTGAATTTTCACCTCATGATGTTGTAATTAAGGACCTAAGATATTCTAAATAGATTTTGGCTATTGGTATTGTTGATGATTCTACAAGGTTGTATAAGTTTAACAACTTTGGATCGTCAACTCTTCCCTCAGTATTTATTTTTCACAATGATGAAGTGAGCAAACTTTGGCATGAGCAATTTGGTAACTTAAACTATCGGTCCCTTCGAAATCTATGTAAAGAAAATATGGTGACAAGTCTTCCTATGGTATCTTGAAGAGATGGTGTTTGCTTCAGATGTGTACTCGGAAAACATCATCAAGATACTTTTGAAAATAGTGCCTCTTGGCATGCTTCAACCCCTTTACAGCTTGTGCATGGTGATTTATATGGTCCACTTCTAGTTTTTTCATTATATGGCTACAAGTATTTCTTAACTTTCATTGATGATTTCTCCAAACACACTTGGGTATACTTCTTAAAACTCAAGAGTGAAGTCTTTAACATGTTCATGACCTTTAAGGCCTTCGTTGAGAAACAATCTAGACATCAAATTCTTAAGCTAATATCTGATAATGGTGGAGAATATGTTAACAACAAATTCATCAACTTTTGCACTAAGCATGTAATTCAATTGCAATATATTGTTCCATATACTCCACAGCAAAATGGTGTAGCTGAAAGGAAGAATGGCACCTTAAAATAATTGGCTAATTGTATGCTTCAATCTAAAGGACTTAGTCTTAAATTTTGGGTAGAAGCAATTTATTGTGCAAATTACATATTAAATCGCACTCCTACTAATGTTTTAAAGAATATCACTCCAGAAGAAGCATGGAGCTCAATTAAACCAGATGTAAATCACTTTCGTGTTTTTGCAAGTGAAGCATGGGCCCATATTCCAGATGAGAAACATAAATCCTTAGAACCTAAGAGTGAAAAATTTATTTTTGTTGGATATTCTGAAGATGTCAAAGGATATAGACTTCTTCAACATAAATCCAAAAATGTTATCATTAGAAGAGATGTAAAGTTTGTTGAAAATATATTGGCCTGTGAGCCTAGTTTGGCGGATGTGCCACCTTTCTCTATCCCTTCTACTTCTGAAAATATTTCTTCTTCAGATGATGACAGCAAGGATGACAATCTCCCCCACATTCTCGGGATCCTCCTTTAGCTCCTCAGCTTCCAAAATGGGTATGTGCTACTCAAGATGCAGCAGGTAATCCTACATATCATCGTCGTACACGTTCTCAGTTCGATAGAGCCTCTTCTTTACTGGCTCAAGCTTCAGCGAATTATGATCTTGACACAATTTGCAGAAACTTCATGCCATACATATTGGAACACAACTATGAATGAAGAATATCATTCACTATTGGCAAATGATACATGGGACCTTGTTCCTCTTCCAAAGGGACGAAAACTTGTTAGATGAAAATGGATTTACATAACCAAGTTTGGACCAGATAGAAAAGTTGATAAACATAAATCTCGTCTTGTTGCTAAAGGTTTTTCACAATTTGAAGGCATTGACTATACTGAAACCTTCTCCCATGTTTCCAAAATGAACTCTATCCACCATGCTCTTTCCCTTGCTGCCTCTTTCAAATGGTAAGTCCATTAGATGGATGTCAAATCTGCCTTCTTGCATGGGGACTTGCATGAAGAAATCTATATGGAACAACCTCTTGGCTTTATACAAACAGACTCCAACCTTGTATGTCGGCTTACGAAATCCCTTTATGGCTACAAGAAAGCCCCTCGGGCTTGGTATTCCAAAATGGATAGCTTTCTTTTAGATATTGGTTTTTCTAGGTGTCATTCTGACAATACTATCGACACCAAGAAAGTGGGTAAGTCTCTTATCATTCTTTTTCTTTATGTTGATGATCTTATCCTTACTGGTAGTGAAGGCCAACCTTATAAACCATGTGAATTCTAGCCTTAAGAAGCAGTTCAAATGAAAAACTTAGGATGGTTGCATTATTTTCTTGGTCTTCAAGTCTTACAATCCAAAGAAGGTATTTCCCTTTCCCAGTGCAAGTATGCCTATGATCTTCTATGCCACTTTCACATGGAAGAATATAAGCCAAACCCTTCTCCCTTTCAGTCTATAGCCAAACTTTTAGTCACTTGTACTTCCCCTAAAGTTGGTGCTACCTTATACCATCAACTTGTTGGAAAACTTTTGTATCTAACCCATACCCATCCTGACCTTTCCTTTGTTGTTGGCCTTATTGCTCGATTTATGAAAAACCCACTTGAAGTCATTAGAAATAAGCTAAAATAATACTTCTTTATGTTTTAGGTACAGTTCAGTTTGGGATTCATTACAGTGCAGAAGCATCTCCTCTTTTGGTTGGTTTCACTGATTCTGATTGGTCTGGTGACCCCGATGATCAGAAGTCTACTGCAGGTTATGTCTTCACTCTTGGTTTTGGACCTATTACATGGGCTTGCAAGAAAAAAAGTGTCATTTATCTTTCTTCAGCAAAAGTAGAGTATCGTGGCATCGTAGAAGCTAGTAAGGAAGCCTTGTGGCTTCGTCGAATCCTATCAGAGTTTGGTTTTCAGCAATAACATCTGACTACACTTTGGTGTGATAATAAAAGTGCCATTTAACTATGCAAAGATCTAGTCCAACATTAGCACATCAAACACATTGAACTACACATGAACTTCATCATAAAGGTCATTCATGACCATGTTCTTGAAGTGAAATATTGTTCAATCGATGATCAAGTTGCAAACATCTTTACAAAGGCTCTCACATAGGTGAAGTTTACTAAACTTCAATTTATGGTTGTAGTTCAGGAAGTTGTCACTAACGGGGGATAGGCTCTAATGCATCATTCCTTCTCCTATTATGTCATATTTGTACATCCTTCAATCCTATCCAAAGTTGTTCTTAAGGGGGGGTGTTAGGATATTCTGACACATAGGAAATAGTTAAGTATAACTTGGTCTAGTTTATAGTTAGGTAAAGTGTGTTTCTTTACTATGTACTTTTTGTAGCTTACAATCTGACGGTCACGATATGTTCTAAACATGAAGTGGTCTAACAGTTCATTCTCTCCTTAGTATGACGGACACTTTATCCATGGCTTAACACCTTATGGTCCATGATCTCTATTTAAAGAGCATGGAGGGTCATTTGTAAGGTGATTGTTTTTTAGAGAAGCTTATGTAAATTTTCTTTATTTTACATTAATAAATTTCCTTAAGTGGTCATGTTGGCTCAGTACACACTTCACTCTAGGTAGATTCTTAGTTGATATACTAGGTTAAAAGTAGCCTACACCTATTAGGTGAAATTCTCCCATAACAGAATTGGCGACTCTGCTAGGGACTTCTCCCTAGATCTATTAGATCTCTTCTCTTTGTGACCTATTTGGTTTTATATTGCTTTGATTGTCTTATCTAAGTTAATGAGAATTGTTCTGGACTACTATTTCTTTGACTGAACTTGAATTTGGCTCGATATCGCTTGGCTATTTGGTTTTCCAATGTTTTTTCTCCATCATCATGGGCTTGCAACAAATTACAAAGTGAAAATAGCTATTTCCGCAGGGCGCTAGTTACCCTCCCTATGAATATCTTTGCACTGGTGCTCACTCTATCCCAACAACGACACTATAAATTTGGATTTTTTCATGGCTTATCCTACAAAATTTGTTCTGGTCCTTCAAATACATGTTTAGTTTATTTTTCTTATTATAGATTTGTTGTTGATTTGTTTTAATTCTAATTTCTTGTATTGGATTTGTATTTTCTTAAGTCCTAGGGTTCCTAGTCAATCCTCTTTGCTTGGATTTGGATTATGATTGTTTGGATCCATTATGAGCATTCTATATATGTGTATTATTGTCATCAAAAACTCATATTCATCTCATACCAGACTTTGTATTTTCGTTGTGATTTTGATATATTCATTGGCAAATATTTAGGGTTTCCTTGAAGCTTTCTTGTGCTTGGTTTTGGGGGTTTTGTCCTCAACACCTAGATATCTCTTTTTATATTTGTCTTGTTCCTTTGTCTATTGTCTAGATCTAGTTCTAGATATACTTTTGATTGGTGCATTTTGGTTTCATTTGGTTTATTTCTCTTTGTTGATCTTTCATCCAATTAGTATGCTTGATTTTTCTTATTATTGTCTCTAATCTGTTGTGGTTGTGCAAGTCTTGACTAGAAATGTTTCTTTGAGTGTTTTTAATCGTTCTCTTCATCATATTTGAAATCCTCTGTTCTATCCAATTCCTTTCTAGTTTCTCCTTGAGTCATTTTTTTTGGTTTTTCACCGTTGTAGATCATTGTTCTCTTATACATTGAGCTACAACACTTACTTGATTTGCATCGTCTATTTTCTCTTTATTAGCTTTCTTTTGATTTCTTGTGAAGTTATCATGCTTACAAAATCCCAAGTATTGATCTTTTTAGTGTCTTGTGTTCTTGCTTGGTGGTGTTTTCACTCTCTTTTTGAATGATTTGGGTTGCTTTCTTGGGTCTTATTTACTATAAACTCAAAGAATTTCATGTGATTGTTTATTGAGAATGCTTGAATTTTTTATTTTCATCATGAAAAGAAAAATACTCTTTACCCTCCTATACTTAGTTTTCATCGAATTGAAAAGAAGAAATTTGAATTTCCATATAGTTGCATTAGGGTGTTTCTAACGATATTATATTCACACCATATGAGTTTCATATCAATACACTATTGAGTAAACAACAACCTCTTAAACTTAATGCTATATTAAAACTTATGTGACTCGTCTTTTATTTTCACTGGTAGCACACCAACATTAGTCTAGGATAGGTTCTTATAATAGGAGTGTTAGGTTAACTACTACAAGACAACAAAACAAACTTAGCATATTGTGATAGGGAGGGAAAATCCAATTTTAGTGATATGCTCTGGGAAGCCCTTCTAACACAAGGGTCAATAGCAAGGTCACACTTGAGGCTAGCGAAGTGACATGACTTGCTTCGTCAATCTTGGTGGTGTGGATTACAGGATTTATACATATTAAAAATGGTGTCATTAGCATCTTTGTTATATAACTTGGGGACCACTTGAGAGGAGTACACCTCAATTTGATCCTTGAGGGATGTCTCAAGGGGCTTTTAGACTTTTTCCCACCCTTGCATGTGAATCTGGATAATAATCTTCCCCCCAAAATGTGTTGTTGTTGGTGGTAGCCTTAGTGGCCTTTCTCTAGGAGGTTTTACACAGGGTGATAGGGAGGGATTTGTCCTCTCTGTACCTAGGGAATATTTCAAGCAAACTCACTCAATCGTCCTAGAGGGTACCTAATGGCTAATAAGAGTAAACAAAACCATGTTTAAAAGGGTTGTTAACTTGGTATTGTTATAATTGTCCCAAACACATCTTTATTGTAGACTTGTGCCCTAATCAATAAGGCTCCAGTAGCAAGAATATCCCTTCTCTATCTCTTTGGTTTATGTGTGCTTACCTTTAGGGTTTCTTTTATAGAGTGTTGTTTGGTACAAGTCATAGTTTGGTCATAGGGGTGTCTTAATTGGGTAATAAACATATATGCACATGGATTAACAATGTAACTGACATTATAGTAGATTTTTAGACATTTCTCCTTAAGAGGAAGGTCCACCACAGCGTAGACATAGGTTAATTCTGCTATCGAAAAAATTAGACTATACTCAGGTTAGGGGATATAACCTTGGTCCTACGAAGGAAAATTATTTTATTGTTGAGGTAATCAGCATAGGTCCTTCTCCACACTTTAATCAACCTTTGACTGACCCTCTTGGCTTAGTTCTAATGTATTTGAATCCTCACGATAATGAGCCTTTCTACATTTGTGTTCATTACATGTCTATTGAAGTTACTTCTTCTTATATGGAGGAGGCAGGTCCCACTTTACCTTCTGCATCAGTAGTATTTGTTGCCATGTCATCTTTACCACCAATTAGTGTGGCCTGGCATACCTCCTTCTACACCTCTCACATCTTCTTGGGGCATTCCACTAGTTATGTTTGTCACCCTGTCACATTTTTCACCCTTGTCTATGTCTATGCCTTCCTCTATATTTTTATTCAAAATGGGGTCAAGCTCTAGTCAATCCATGTGAGATGGGATATTTACTCCTAGCTCATCTCAACCTACAGTTTCTAACTTAATAACGAGATTTTTTTTTTCTTCAGGGAACATGATTGGGGGGTCATCTATTGCTTCTAGTTAGCCTGGGGGCAACTTTACTCATGGCAGTACTTCTCAACCCTGGTTGAGTTCTATGCTTGGAGGGACACCTTACTCTGGAGGTTCCCTTCTCTCTAGGGGGGCTAGTATACCTGGGAGAATTTCCCCCATAAGTAACATTGTACCTTAGAGAATTTATGATTACAGTGATGCTTCTGCACATGGAGGCCTTTTCTCAAGTGTCAGGTACAACCATATTGACCCCGGGGAAATAATCCTTACACCTCATTTGTTGGCTAAGGATATCAATATTCTTAGATGAAATATAACCTTGGTCCAAAGACTTCTACCTTTAATTATGATATGGGGGGGACTTTATGGTCCGTCAGGGAGTTACGACCCTTATGATCAATTTGGCCAATTTCATATTCCTTTTCTTACACCTCTCAATTTACCTAATTTGGATAAGCTAACTAATGACCCCATCTGTCATGATCTTATGTGGCCACCTCTGCCACCAAGTTAACTTTTGATATTCCTAAGTTTGAAGGGAAACCTCAAGAGAATCCTTCAACATGCATCACCACATTTCATTTATGGTGTTCATCTAATTCTTTGGTGGATGATTCTATGAAGTTGAGACTCTTCCAATGAACCCTAACAAGTGATGCCACCAAATGTTATATTGAAATTGATCTAGATCCTACAGTGACTTTGCTTCCTTGGCTCGTACTTTCTTGAACCATTTTCAATTACCTACTAGGCAAGATCTAAGTATTGACCTTTTGTCAAGTTTTAAACAAGATGATGCCACTCATATTTTTTATCATATTCATGATTGGTACAAATGCAAGAGGTTAGTATCAACTAGGATTCCTAATGATGTTCTTCGAGACTAGTTCACCTGATCCCTTCACCCACAGATTGCTAGGGATGTTGCTATGATTGGGGCGGTTCCCAATGAGCAAGCCATGCTACATTCTCAACATCTTGACTCGATTTACTCTCAGTCGAGCACATTATATGATATCCTACCCAATGCTCCTCTCCCTTCTAAAAACATGCAATGACCCAAGCTAGGACCACACTATCATGGTGGTACAGATAGTCGCACGTAATGACAGATCAAGGCCGTATTATTAAGAGCTTGTGGTAAGGATGGGTTCTGTTCTAATGCTTGGAAATAATATTCCAAAGCCTTCGTATGTTCCCCATTACTTGTATGCACAAGACCTATATTATATAGTATGGTTCCCTTTCCTCTGATATTATAAGCGATCTAATTACTCATATAGGGAAAATAATGGTCACTTCTTAAGCCCCATCAAGTGCCCCTGGCTCTCAATAAGCACCCTCTTCTTCTGAGCAGTCCATCGAGGTTCTTTATGGTGAAGTTTGGATTCCCTAAGAATAGTTAGCAACCTAGCGGTAAAAAGAACAAAAAGAATAAACAAAAAAGAAAACATGCTCAGGAGAAAAATAGCCTAATTAGGGTGTGGGCACAAGTCCATGACTTCACAAGATTAATTTACCTTGTAATATTTGTCGAGGTGAGAATCTGACTCACAAGTGCCCGCATATGGATTAAATTCATCACCTCCTTTCACTACAAAAATCTACCCATTAGCTACTAGTACTGACTCATCCATTCCCCACCCAGCCACAACAACAAATGGTTGTGCAAGCTCCTCAACCTATGCAAGGGGGAAATAGGGACCAAAATTTTGTCTAGTTGGAATTAATGCACCTATCCTTATGTGTCAGGAAGAGGTTAATGTGACTACGTAAGAAAAATCCTATGTCTCTCTTGAGCTGAGTTTTTCTTCTAGGACTCGATCCCCCCTACTACTTCTCCTTACCCTCTTACATTAGAAAAGAATGTAGAACCAATATTTCACCCACCTGAGGGTGTTGTCTAGAATTCAACACACAATCCCAAAGCACAGGCTACCCAGAATTACAATCTTGTTGAGGACCTAACTCAAGCACTATGTGTCATGTCTGCCCTAGAGGTTTTACAAAGATGCCCTTAGCAACACAAAGCCTTGTTCATTATTATCAAAGGGGTGGATCCCTAATAGTCTAGTCTAATCACCTTTGATGTTGATGCTCCTCGTTATCGACACTCCCATTAGGTTTCCTTTCAAATCTCAGTGTATACTTTTAATCGTGATGTATATCGCACTTTAGTGGATGAAGCATGTTGTACCTGTGTTATGTCAGCATCATGTTGGAAATATATTGGGTCTCTAGTACTCACTAAGTCTAGTATCACTCTACAAGCCTTTGATAAACACCATTTTGTGCCTCGCAACGTTCTTCCAAAGTTTGCCATCAAGCCAGGGGGAAAGACTACCTATGCTGATGTTAAAGTTGTATATGCTCCCTTAGATTATAATTTGATCCTTGGTTGTATTTGTTTTTATGCCATGTGTGTTGTTTTTTCTTCGATATATCATGTACTTTTCTTTCCACCTAAAGGCAAGTTTTTCATGATAGATCCGTTAGATTACTAGATACCATCAACCAAGTCTACTGCTATAGGTACTTATGTGCCATTCGTTGGAGATAAACCCTGGTAGTTATGAAAGTGTTGGGGCAAGATTGTTTAAACTCTCTTCTCTTATTGTTGTTTTCCATTGTCCACACCTGATATTCCTTCCTCTTCTACCACTGCTCCAATGCATCTGATTTCATCTGTCAGTTGTGGACCCCATAGGTCTCTTGACCCTTGAGTGGTGTCTTCTTTTATAGATATAGATCAGTTCTAGTGAGCTTACACCACCTTTATTGAAAGATATTGCCTCTTCGGTAGTGCTGTCAGTACCTCCTGACGCTAGTTGGAAAGTCCATCCAATATGGAATATGACCGGGACCCTTTAGCTACACAGGTCTTCACTCATCCTCTTCCATGTGACTCCCTTGAAGATGAGTCTTATTCTCAACAAGTCATCTTAGAGGTCATGGATTCACCTATTAAAAATCCTAGGGGGATTTTTCCTTTTAATTTCTCTAGTCTTCGCAAATTGTAAAAGGTAGAGATTGGCAACCAAAATAGTAAATAGATCCAAAAGCATCTCCTTGACCCTCCTTGGAAGTGCCACCCATGGACCGAGTCAAGTCTTTGGTTTCTAATATTTAACTTTCCGGTGAATTGTCCCGCTCATATCCACCTATTGAGGAGTGTCATGTACCCCCTTTGTGCCTTTATAGTCCTTGTTAGGGAGTTGTACAAGCTCATGAGACCAGTAACCTTGTATGTCCTCAAGTCATTCTTGATAATGTTATGTTTCTAGATTTTTCCTAGTATCATCAACTTTAGGAATCAGGGAATTTAACTTTTTATGGCATGGCCCCTTAATGGTGTTCCATATGGTACCTCCATTACACCATGAGTTCATTTATGGGAATCCTTTGTCTGTGCCTAGTAGTGGGCAGACCTTGATGTGACCTATTAGACTAAATAGTGTTTATACATTTTTTACATATGAGTGAGTGTGATGATATATATATATATATATATATATATATATATATGGTGTAATGATCCAAAATGGATATTGTATCAAACCTATAAGTCTAAGTCTTCATATATGTTAACTATTGGAAAACACTATTGCAAAAGAAAAACACAAAGAATGGCGGAAAACAAAGCTAATCGGAGGTCTCACTGCTGCTACACAGGAGCCGTCGGATCGGACCAATCAATAGTGCAAATCAAATTGGCGGATCATATTGGAGGGTTCAGCGATATCGCATCGGCGAAGTGTATCGGGGATGGCCCAAGGGGAAATGCGACTGCGATCGATGACACAACGTGAACCATTGATCGAGCGCGCAGATCAATGGTTGCGATTACACCATCGCATTGCAGGTTTCCAAGGGAAGAACTTACCAAAGTCCTGGAGACACAGCGATATGTGATCACAACTATCACATCGCAATATATCAAAGGGGTGATGCCAGATGGACTACGGGCTGTGCGAAGTGCGATATGCCAATGGCGTCGATCGGCGATCGGCGAATGAGATCGGTGAGTGGGATTGAAACCATGTATGAGGGGATGAAGACCCATAGCCCAAGCGATAAGTGATTGTGATAAAGGTGGACCCGACGAGGTTACAAGTGCGGTTCTATCAAATTTGAAATCCGCTAGGCAACGTTTTGTCAGGTTTTTCATTGTTTTAATGTATTTTTGTATAACACCGAAATACAAGAGACCATGGCAGATGGGCACTTGCGACTTGCGATAACGATGCAACAACGGACACGATAGGATTATAGGTCGGATTCAATATCATTTGAAGTCTAGCTTAGCGGAAATTCTCATTGTTTTGGTGTATTTCTCTGTGTAAACAAAGAAAACATATTCCCGCGGATTTCACCCGTGCCAGTGGTTCTTTCCATTACAAACAAGTGGCCTTGCTGATTCAAGCATTTACAATGATTTTTTAAATGCTCAAGAAGGAGATGAAGGGAAGGCGGCCGGGAGCCAGAGAGCCTGAAGAGGGAAGGCGAACAGACAATGCCAATAGGCTTAAAAGACACTCAATGGCAGCACAAAAAAGGGGGGCAGTTTCTCAAAGATAGATGGGAGACAGAGAGTCAGAGAAAATGCACAGCTACGAACAGTTGATCAGAGGCACTAAGAGGGAGAGTTTGTGCACTATTTACACTCGAGGTTTTCGAGTGAAATCCCTGTGTAATATCATTGTTGTTGTGTTATGGCTCTGATTAAGCTCACACCTGTAAACTCTGTTCTTGAAGACATAATATAGAGGTCAACACTGAAAGTTGGACCAGGAGACGTAGCTAGGAAGTCTGGTGAACTCCTTCATTATTTTGACTGTGTTGATGTGTGTGTTTATTATGTTTTATAACTGTTAATTGTCTATATTATTCATAATATTTTCAATCCGTTGCACTAAACAATATAGGCATTCCTGCACATGAGTCTGTAATACCTTTTCTTCTTGATTTAGTATCCATTTCAGATCAAGTGGTATCAGAGCATTTGGTTTTGGTTTTGTTAAGGTTAGACAAGCTTGTGCTAGATTTTGAATGCTAACTAGATTAAAGCTTCGAAGAGGATAAGGAGAACTTGTTGAGACTAATCCAGAGATTGGAAGAGTCTATTCTCATAGGAGAATGGCAGAAGAAGCTCCATTGGGATCAGAATCTCAGTTTATAGAAAGTTTTATGACACTCCAAACCATGGTGGAAGAAATGTATCTGGAATTTAAGAAGGGTCAAGGTGAAAGCACTTCAACACCTAAACCAGACAAAGGATCAGAGGAACCTTTTCTATTTGCACCTCCAGAAGGACAAAGGACAGGGGAAATGCCTCCTCCACCATCTCGTCCATCATCATCCTCATCATCTTCTAGCTCCTCTAAGAAGAAGAAGAAAACTTCCTTAATCAAATTAGATGTGAAGTTTGATTTGCCAATTTATGATGGAGAACTCAATGCAGAAAATCTAGATAATTGGATAATACAAATTGATGTATATTGCAGGGTACAGAACGTTGATTCATAAAGGAAGAAGATTTAGTTGGCTAGCCTTCGACTTGGAGGAACTGCACTAGTATGGTGGGAAGGCAAGACAAAAGTTGATCTGCATAAACATGTTAAAATCATTTCTACCTGGAATGAATTTGTTTCTGCCATCAAAAATCAATTCTATCCTTTAGCTTACATGCAGCAGGCAATGATGAGTTGGAAAACTCTTCGACAATTGAAGGGTCAAAGTGTACAAACTTATACTCAGGAATTCAAAAAGAGAGCTTTAACTCTAGGTATATCATTAGATTCACCTGAGACTTTATTGAAGTATATAGGTGGTCTTCGTAGCTATTTAAAGCATACTATTCTCATGTTTAATCCCACTAGCTTAGTGTTGGGTAACGGAGGTCCCGCATAACGGTTTTGGGGCAAAAAGCCCAAGAAGTAGATTAAAATATTTTAAAAACTCCGAAGTATGTGGAGCATGAAGTGTAATAGATTGAGTCAAAGGGTAGTCCACCCGAAAATAATAAAAAGTAATGTAAATAGAGTCGGCTCGTGCAAGGATCGCGGGCCAGCGAAGGATATAAATAGAGCGTGGCTCTATGAGGGAAAGGCAGTTCTTTTGAGGGATGAAATGTAATGGGTTCTTGAAAGAGATAGTCTGAAAGCATCTGTAAGTCTGAGTCAGGGGTTGGGTAGTAGGTAGAGGCTCTATAGCTGTGTGTGCAGAGGCTTGGAAATTCTGTAGCTGTGTGTGCAGACCCCTATAGCTGAGTGCGCAGGGTAGACCTGGATGTATTGGTGGAGAATAATAATAAAGATAAGTTTTCTTCTGTAAATTCTGTGTTATCGCTCATCTGTATTTATGGTTTACCTTTCTATATCTGTTTAATGTAAATGTGATAAGTGTATGCGAATCTGGGTTCATTTTGTGTGTGAATCGATTATGTTGGTTAAATGTTTGCTTAAAGACCCTATTGAATTGCTCTCGATCATAAAAATAGAACAACGCAGTAATAAGAAAATTATAATCACTCTGGATCGGTGCGAATAGTGCGGAGCTATAAACCAGTGCGCGAACCTCCCAGACCACACCAAGACATCCATAGGGTGCAGAAACCTGGTTCCAGCACCCTCCCCTACTACCTCAGGTGAGACCTCAGTCCACGCTTCGCGGGCTGTTGTCGAAAGGGCCAGTAGCTGTGGGATTTGTTTGGATAAATAACTCTTCCAAACCTGGGTCAGGCCCATAGCAGCCAACAAATGGTTTCGTTGCCGGGACCGGGATCTGCCTAAGGGGTGTCTAATGTGGGAACACTGGAATCCTACAAAGAAAGAACTCGAAGATTGGTGGGATCTGAAGCTCCACGAGTTCACGGTTCAGGAGAGTAGGAACTCGTAGATATCAGAGGAACAGTGGTTGGATTGCTATATATTCACGGACATTCATGAGATCTTCTTTGTAACTTTCTCGATAGAATTGTATGAGTGGATCACAAAGTTAGCTGATAGCGTGGGAAGGTGCATATTGGACCAACCCATAGTGTGGACTCCAGAACTCGTGCGAACGCTGTAAGCCACCGAAGATAGATTTGCGCGCGTGGTAGACCACTGGTTAGATCGGATCATAGGAGGATTTATCACTAAATTCATGATAGATACAACCATACATTACAGCGAAGTAGAAAGGCACTTTCTCCCAGGACCGCGGGGTAGGTACAATTCATTGAATACTTCGATTAAGATGTTGTTGTGCGAAAAACAGATTTTGAACATGTGTTGATGTCTGGGGTAACATGGAGTGGAAAGGGTTATCGAAGAACAGGAGAAGTAGAGAACAACTCATTGATTTCTGTCTCATGGGAAAGCGAGGAGGATCTCGCTACATTCTTGCCAGGAAGTGCGGTTCGATTGATTAAAGAACACTTCCCACTGATACCACCTTCATGTACACCATCACCCACTTCACCCGTGTTGAGTCCATCCACGCCAACACCCTCGCCACCTCCTCCACCAAAAGTTGGGATGGCGACCGCAGTCAAGTTACCAACATTTCAAGGTGTAGGGAATGAAGAGCCAAGTCGGTTCTAGTTTGTGATAAAATCTATATGGGACGCGCAAGGCATAACAGATGAAAACATTAAAAAGGCCACACTAGTCAGTGCACTACAGTACCGCGTGCTGACGTGGTACATAAAATACTCAACTGACCATCTGAATGAGGGAATAGTGACGATTCAGGATGCGGTGAATAAAGAGTTTGGCCGACCAAAGTCTGAAGCCCAGTCGGTCATTGGATTCAAAGAGATAGCAATGTTGCCTGGTGAAACTTCGTTGGATCTAGACCAAGTGTTAAAGAGTACTATTCGCGAAGCTAACATGACTTTGACGGATGGGCAGCATTACGCATGGTTTGTGGCATCATTAACACCCCATCTAAGGACAGCTTTGTCACAACATAAGATCTCAACCCAAGTTGAGGTGCTAGAAACAATAATGAGGTTACATGCGACCCTAATACCAGACCCAGTGTTGGGAGTTCAGCAAATCCATGCGCAACTTCAGAACTTGAGTCTAGAAGTGCAAAGCTTGAAGCAAGGAAGAGTGTCCCGACTAGAGGTCCACCCAGAGGTAGGTTGTATTAAATGTAAGAGCCAAGTGCACAATAAGGACCATTGTCTTGTCTTTGCGAACTATTTAGCGAGAGGCAGCCCGATGCCGTTAAAAGTGGAAATACAAACAGGACCAAGTTCTACACCTGCGCTCTGGTGCGCGATTTGCTAGGAGGGAAGGATGCATGCGATAGATAACTGCCACCTCTTGCAAAAGTATACCCATACCTCATAGCAGTTGTATTGTAACTTTTGTCGATTGGTAGGACATGATCAGCGAACATGTCCAAGTTATGACTTGATGCTAGAAAGAACCCTAGCTTATCGGGTGCACACTAAAGTTCGGGGAGGATTCCAAGGATGTGGCCAGGGAAGAGGATTGGGGCCCGTACGAGGCCCCGGACAGCTGATTTGTTATAATTGTGGAGGACAAGGACACTACGCTCACGACTACACAAACCCAACCAGGATCTCATGTCCTCATTGTGAGCAGTTTGATCACGAATCGGTAGACTTTCCAGTCTTAATTGCCCAGTTGAGCGAAAAAGGAGTAATCCACTCTCCACCAACCCAAAATATCCAGATGATGCTCGCGGAACCTCGTGAAGAGGACCCTAGTATAAATATGGTACTAAGAAGCGGTGCAACTGTAGGAGGGAATGAAGATGGGAAGAGGTGCGACCTACCCATGCAGGAACATAACACTGAGCCAAAAAAGGGGAAGACGGGGCCAAGAGAAGCTCAGTGGGGCTTCGCGAAAGCTCCTACCCTAGGAAGAAGGGATCAAAAGAAGCACAAGTGGACCCCTCCATGATCACTACCTTTCTTGAAACCTACATGAAATTGTTGCACGATCGTGAGGTTGTTCAAGGGTTGCAAGACCTCATCACTAGGTGCGTTGGATCCAGCGAACTCCAGGTCGTTCAAAAGATAGGAAGACATGCTATGCGCACCGGACGAGAAATGAGACTGACCACGCAAATTGGTGAATATGAAATGGAACAAGTCATCCTAGATCTAGGCTCGGATGCAAACGTACTGCCTAAACAAACCTGGGAGCGTATGGGCAAGCCTGCACTGCAATGGTCCCCGATCCAATTACGAATGGCCAACCAACAAAAGATCTTACCAATGGGCTGATTGCACAGAGTAATGGTGGATATTGATGGCATCAGTACCCAAACCGATTTCAAAGTTATAGAGATTGTTGATGACAACAATCCTTACCCTACACTGCTCGTAATTGATTGGGCCACAGACATGAAGGGGATCATTAACTTAAAAATACGCAAGATGACATTCAAAAAGAAGTCACTACAGGTAGTAGTTCTGCTGGACCCAGCGGAAGGAGAAAGCTACACCGAACCCATACGCGATGAAGAAAGTGACGATGAACTGGATTGCATTTATCAAATAATAGTGCAAGACCCAGATCGAATGCAGTCCACCGATAATAGAAAAACCTCATGGGAATGTGATAACATTTGCACCAAGGATTCCGAGGAGGAGCCAGAGTGATGGCAGAATCGACTACAGGCCGTTACAACACTCAACTGCAATATGGTGACCTGGTCGGTACGACTCGTAACGACAAAAGAAATATCACAATCAAAGGAGAATAGCATGACAGCTGAAGCACAGCTCACCCCACCCAGTACACTATGCGTAGTCCAGGAGTAGCCTAGGGTGCTGAAAGACAAGTTGTGCATACCTAGAAGGGAGCCGCAGAAGTTGGGATGTAGGCGATGGGTTCAAGTCTGGATTAGAGGACGTGTGCAGCGACCACGATGGCATAAAGCGGTAGTTCGAAGGATACGGATGCCCATCGGACGACTAACAATTCGCCTGGACCATCCCTCTACAGCCCAACCAACCACTACAGGTGCAGCTCACTCCACCAATGGCAACGTCTGTGACAGAGTTCAGCAACTTCGAGAAACCATTCTGCATGGAAAACTACGACTCGATGAGTTAGAAGAAACTAGGGCCCAACTCCACGCACAAAGTCTGAAGCTGGACAAAGCAATTACGGAATTGCAGTTAGAAGTTGCCTACCCGGATTACGGGAAGGAATTGCCAAAGGAAACCGATGTGGTTGGCTCTCCTGTCCTGTTACAAGCATTGGCTCCGCTAGCATGGTTGCGACTACACCCACGAGAACAGGGATGCGTGCGCCATAATTCAGTAGTAGAATCGAAAGAATGTATAGAGTGCTCGCGACCCAGGCTAGTCGGGAAACGGAAGACCCATACTAGGGGTTCACCCACCTGACTATCCGTAGGAGACCCAGTCCCAACACCCCATGTAGCTGAAAGAGGGCGCGGGATATGGAACCAGGCTGCTGAGAAGCCGCGCGACAGAACCATCACATACATACAAAAACTGCGTCTGCATCCTTGGGGATTCGCTGTCGCGAAGGAAAGATGGAAAGCGACCGTTGTAGGTACTGTTCATGAAATAATGACCCCTTTAAAGCACTACAAAACTGGCGGCGGGCAATTAAGAGAAATAGTACGAGTCAGATATGGAACAAACGGCTCCAGATTCCACACGGGAAGGTTACACAAATGGGAACGAGTGGCAATCACTGCATTTGAATTTCCCATGACTTATAAAGTACCGAGGGGAGTCCACTAGGTGGCCTATGTTTTAGAAACATAGATGGAGCTGTTCATTATCTATGCATAAGGTATGTGCCTGAAGGTAGTAATCTGGCCGATAGAGAGGCAGGACTTTCTAAGGAGTATGTGAATGACAACTGTGGGCATCTCGCAGGCTGCATCATCACCAATAGGAGATGTACCAGAAAAGAGGGAACACGAAGCAGAATTGGTCCAAAGGTCGTCGCCTCGCCCAAGGGCAGGTCGACACACTACAACAGAACAACAAAAGGATGAACAGATGGTGACCACGGGTAGATATGTAGTTAATAAGTCATCTTTGATGTCCCTCGAGGATTGGGATCTTGTGGACAACAACCAGGGTCTTGCAAAATTGCAACAAAAGCTGCATCGGATGGTGCAAAGGGAAAGTACGAAGGTCGAAAGAAGTTGCGGTGGTACCAGGAGGTGGCTCCCCTGCTCGTGCTAGAATCCTCGGAGGGGGTGTTCTGTGTTAACCAAGCAGAGAAGAATGAGCATTATCGATTGCGAGATGTGGTAGAAACATTGAAGCAGAAGACAACTAAAGCATTGCAGAAGACAAGGAAGGAGCAGCAGGACGACGAGCACCACTCAGAGGGAGGCAAACCGTGAAGCCAAGGCAGAGCATCTAGCCGTGCCAACGAGTGACTCAGGACGAGTCACGATGATTGTGTTGGGGGACTGTTGGGTAGCGGAGGTCCCGCATAACGGTTTTGGGGTAGAAATCCTAAGAAGTAGGATTAAAATATTGTAAAAAATCTGAAGTATGTAGAGTGCGAAGCGTAATAGATTGAGTCAAAGGGTAGTCCGCCCAAAAATAATAAAAAGTAATGTAAATAGAGTCAGCCCGCACAAGGATCGCGGGCCAGGGAAGGGTATAAATAGAGCGCGGCTCTATGAGGGAAAGGCAGTTCTTTTGAGGGATGAAACATATGTAGGTTTTAACCCTGTACAGAAAATACCTGCATATGAATTCTAAAACACAGAAAATAAATAATGTGAGAGCAGAACACATAAAACACATATACACAGAGAATTTCCCTTGGATCCCAAAACCGGGACTACCAGCTTGATTTTTCATTATATTCCTTTCAATGTTATAATACATATTTATACATGCCGAAGCAACGAATACCATGGATCGAAAACCATTGCGTCCAAAACCATGACCGAAAACCATCGCGTCCAATACCATGGACCAAAAACCATCACGTCCAAAAAAACATGTGTGAAAATCAGGCACAAAACCATAGGTGGGTCCGCCCAACCTAACATAGGGTCCAAAACCAAAATTTTTCGGGGCGCTACCCGGGACCCCATAAAGTGGGGTTACGGGTGCCCCTCAAACCCCCTGTTAACTACGTGGAAAGAATATAACACAACCCAACATTCTCCCACTTGTTGTTTTCTTTCCACAGGGGGCCACAAGAGAGCTTAGTCATTTTTCCAGCCTTGAAATGCCCATTGTCTCTCTACATCAAGAGAACTTCTCAGAGCTCACAGATTTTGTCAATGCATCTGCAATATTCTTCAAAGTGTCCACCTTTACCAGCAACACCTTTTTGTCTTCTATCATATCCCTCACAAAGTGATACTTTGAATGATATGTGGGGTTCTTTGCCAAGAAAATTGCACTTTGGCTGTCAAAGTCTATCCTTATAGCTTCCTGTACTAACCCCATACTTGAACACAATCTCTGCAACCAAACTGCTTCCTTGCTTGCATGAGTGGCTGCCATGTATTTTGCCTATGTAGTTGACAGTGCCACTACAGATTGTTTCTTACTCATCCAACTGACTGCACCTCCAAATAGGTTAAACACATACCCACTTGTAGATCTTCTCTGATCTAGATCTCCAGTCCAGTCTGCATCAACAAAGTAATGAACATCCAACACTCTGTCCAATCCTGGTCTTCCTTGGTAGCACAAACCATAGTCACTAGTGCCATGCAAATACCTGAAAACCCACTTCATTGTTGTCCAGTTCTCCTTCCCTGGTTTTGACATAAACCTACTCAATACTCCCACTATATGTGCAATGTCTGGTCTAGTACAGACCATTTCATACATCAGGTTACCGACTGCACTTGCATATGGAACATGGGACATGTCCTCTTCCTCTTCTTGTGTCTTGGGACATTGTTCAGTAGATAACCTCACACCTACAGGGATAGGAACCTTCACTGGTTTACTATCCTACATATTAGACCTATGCAATATTGTCTCGACATACTTCCTCTGGTTTAACTAGAGCTTCCTCTTTTCCCGATCTCTTTTAATTTCCATGCCCAAAATATAGTTTGCAGCACCATGATCTTTCATGTTGAATTTGGAGGACAATTGGGTCTTCAAATCCTGGATAACTTCTTTGTCATTTCCAACCAACAACACATCATCCACATACAAGACCAGATAAATAACACAGTCACCAATTAATGTAAAATACACACAGTGATCTGCTTTGCTTCTGGTGAAGCCAAGTCCCCGTATAAATTTATCAAATTTCTGATACCACATCCTTGGTGACTGTTTTAACCCATACAGAGACTTCTTTAACTTGCATACCAATTCTTTCTAACCCTTCACCGCAAAGCCTTCAGGTTGCTTCATATATATTTCCTCTTCCAGATCCCCATGAAGAAATATTGTCTTCACATCCATCTGTTCTACCTCAAAATCAAAAGCAGCAACAACAAATAAAAGTAATCTAATAGAAGTTACCTTGGCAACAGAAGAAAAAATATCACCAAAATCAATTCCCGGCACCTGGGAATAACCTTTTGCTACCAACTGAGCTTTGTATTTCTCCACCTTTCCTTTTGCATTTGTCTTCTTCTTGAACACCCATTTGCTGCCAATGGGTTTCCTTCCAGCTGGCAAATCCACCAGATCCCAAGCCTCATTTTTGTGCAAAGATGTTATTTCATCAACCATGGTCTCTTTCCATAGTTTTCCATCCTCTGAATCCACTGCTTCCTTCACAATTCTGGGATCATCATCAATAACAGACAAAGAAAAATTTGAACAAAAAGTAGATGGACTATACCTTTCTAGCTGTCTTCTTTCTTGAACTGATCTTCTCACAGCCAGAGTTTGTGGCTCTTCATCTTCTGATTCCTCCTCTGTTGTAGAGTCTGATTCTTCGTCCATTAGCTCAAACTCTATCTTCTCAGGTTCCTTTGGTTGGACTTCATGTTTAATAACATCTTTCACCTCTCTGAACACCACATCTTGGTTGTACACAACCTTCTTTGTTACTGGGTTCCAAAGCATATAACCATTTAAACCATCCTTATACCCAATAAATATGCATTTTTCAAATTTACTATCCAACTTGGTTCATTTCTCCTTTGGAACATGTACATATGCATCACATCCAAATACCCTTAGATGTGAAAGAGAGGGTTTCTTACCAGTCCATACCTCTTGTGGATTCTTATCCTCCAATGCTGATGAAGGTGACCTGTTGACCAGGTAACATGCAGTATCCACCGCCTCTGCCCAGAATTCCTATCCTAACCCGGCACCACTGAGCATGCTTCTTGCCCTTTCCATCAACGTCTTGTTCATTCTTTCTACAACTCCATTTTGCTGAGGTGTATATGGAGAAGTCTTATGCCGTGATATACCACACTTCTTACATAATTCTTCAAATTCCTTACTGCAAAACTCTCCACCGTTATCTGCCCTCAGCACCTTTATCTTATTCTCTGTCTGGTTTTCCACCAGAGCCTTAAATTCTTTAAACCTGCCAAAGACTTCAGATTTCTTCTTAAGGAAATATATCCATGTATTCCTTGAGAAGTCATCTATAAATGATACATGGTACACAGACTTACCCAGTGATGGAACCTTCAAAGGTCCAAACATATTGTTAGTGTCAGTCTTTCCAGCCTTCCTCCAGTGATCAAATATGCTCTTACAAAGTGATTTTGAAGTGTCAAGGTCAAATTTTGTCATTTCAGTGAGTTTTCAAGCAAAATTTGGTCACTAGGCATTAGGTCTAGGGTTTGCTTTCACACTTTTCAAAGTTGTCCAAATGTCAGTCCATGTCATCATTCAACTGAGCCTATCATCATTCAGAGGGTTGCTATCATCATATTAGGTTCCATTGGGTCATGTTACACCTTATTCATGCTTCAGTTGTGCCTAGGCAAGGTCATTTCCCTCTCCTAGGGTTTTGAAGGCAATTTCTCTTGGATGGTCAAATCACCGGCAAAACTTGTATCCTAATGTTCATACACCTTCCCCTATCCTTAA